>OX382219.1:4825613-6039295 GCA_947507515.1 Eulithis testata
AACACCTAAAGGCAGGGGATTAAAGGTATTGCTCTTAAAACAAACTGATACCTATTACGCTTCTATTACTATTATAACTAGAGATAACCAAAACCTGTTTAATGATGAATGTACTAATTAATAAATAAGTGATATCAATTTACAGACAGAAAGTATGGAAGAAAACGACAATTTAAAAATCTCTAATGCAACTTCTGTTTTAAAAAGGTTGAATGTCTTAGTCAAGGTACTTAAATTGGACTTAGCTGCGTGCGACACTGTAGATAACGCAATAAACAGTGCATAGATTTATAGCACTTTAGAAAATTATAATCACTGTCTAAAAATTTGAACAAAAACAAATATCTGCACACTTTTGAATAGGTACACAATTGTGAATTAATTGTGATAGAATCACTCTTTAGTTATTTATTAGTAATCACCGTTTAAAACCGTCCACAGTGTTTTATAATTGGCCTCTTCTATCACTATCTTCTATGTGTATACCACATTTACCACTCACGTTTGCTACTTTCCACACACCAGTTTTATTCTATTCACGTGTTCTCTATCTCTTTCTTGTATGCTGTATATAAATACTTGTGTGTTTCTTCATGGGGTCAGGAAGAGGATACTGAAGAATCCGTCAGTATGACGAAGCCCCGTAAAAAGACAAGCACAACTGCCCCTGAAGAGGCATCACTCACACAAAAAACACCGACAAAGAAAAAGCTGACGGTATCTATCGATTTTTAATCTTTTTTAACTATCTCAGTATTTTTTTAAAAACAAACAGTTTAAAAATTAAACAGATTATTCATTTAAAATATTCATATCAGAAGTTTAAAATCTTTTAAATATTTAGGAAGGAGAAGACGGTGCTAAGCTGAAGATCAAAAAACCAGCAGTCGTCAAAAAAGATGACGTTGAGGTAGACAACAGTGTAGCAATACTGACAGAGCTCAAAGCTGAGATAGTTAGAAAAGCAATACTAACATAACACTGGTTTTACACAGTAGCAATAGAAAGCATGATCTTTCCAAGCGATAAGATTTGACGCACCCACCAACACTAACTAAACACAAGCGCACTTCGTAACAAGCTTTCCTACATTACCATTCTAAAGCTTTTGTTGATTCTTTAGGAACCACTGAATGTCCAAGGTGGAAGGTTTGAAAAGCCACAGCTCAAGAAAACTGTAAGGAAGACCACGGAGAAGCCAAAAAAATCAGACCTTAGTGACATAGATGTTAAAATTGGGGTAAACGTTATAGCAGTTATATACAGTCCTGTCTCTTCGTAACACACAATTTCAAAGCACCTTATAATATAAACCAAACACTTGTACAGTAATAATACACACACACTTCAGCGAAGCACAAATTATGTGATCTGTAAACACAAACACAATACACAAAGCACTTTTTAATATTAATTTAGTTATGATATCACACAATATTACTGTATCTATACACTCTCAATACTTAGGTATGTCCTTTGAGTTGATCTACGTCGTTAGAAAGTTGTTGGTCGAAAGTCGCATGTTGCTTGTTTATGTTTTTATATCTTTACAGGTTGCTATTGTATCACGCACGCACCGGATTATTGATTCAGAGTCCTGCTTGATCACTTTAATACCGGCTTTAGATTAATTCATTTTATTTGCAGCTAGAACGAGCGCTAACTCTATGCATCGGTGTTGCAATTATTTACTACATTTTTTTTTATTTCAGTTTGAATTGGACTTTGTTGATGACTACGAGAGGCCTGTTCTTGAGAAATATGAAAAGGTGACGCCAACGCCTACTACTAAAGAAAAGAAGCAGAAGGAAGAAGTTAAGGTAAAGAGTAATATAAAATATATACTAAATATCGTTAGTAAAAACTAAAAAGTTAAAAAAAAGTTTAAAAAGAAGATTAACAAAAATTTGCTAAAAATGAATCTAAAATACGTTTAATGTAGATTGGTCAACAGGTAATAAGTATTTATTTTATTTTTAACAAACCAGGTTGCATCGGTATCTCAACAGTCGTTCTTGGCCGTAGAAAGAAAGGTAGACAAAAGTGTTTGACATAGCATGAACCCCTGACACATACATTTATGCACAAATCAAAAACTTATCAGGGCTAGCTAATTATGTTCATATAAATAGTAAATACGCACAAAATTATACATTTTAAGTAGGTATACGTACACAGTGTGCAATAGATGTGAATATTCGGTCCAATACCTATGGTCAGGTTGAAATCGAATCCATGATGTTTTATCCTATCTATGTAAATATTGTTAATTCGCTCCTCGTCTATCGATTTTGATGTATTATGTTTGTGCTAACAATTAAATTTTTTACTCCGTAGACCGAAAGCCGAAGGACTTC
The DNA here is from genome assembly GCA_947507515.1 of Eulithis testata. Classification (NCBI taxonomy): domain Eukaryota; kingdom Metazoa; phylum Arthropoda; class Insecta; order Lepidoptera; family Geometridae; genus Eulithis; species Eulithis testata. The sequence continues at coordinate 4,827,971 of OX382219.1, forward strand.
AATGCAGAGTGAGGTTTGTGCAATATGACTGTTTCAGCTTCATTATTTGCAGTACCTAAGTGCTTTTATTTTACAGCAACATTATTTGCTTATGTATTTTGCAGATTGTATATCATTGTTGCTTAGTTACTTAATGTCCCGTAGTTTGGTACTACAAATATTTTGATATGTTTATCTACTGTTGTAGATGAAAGAGGAAACCAAGACTGAGAGTAGACGAAGCTCTATAATGGATAGCAAGCAAGGCGTTAAGGTAATAAAAACTATTTTATTAGTAGTTTACCAGAAAATAAACAATGGTGAATAGAACTCCGTTGTCAAACACATAGATGTTTTTATAGTTCCACTTCATAATAATATTATCTATTTCGTAAAGGTTACAAAAGAAACTGCGGAAAGCAGAAAATCTTCAATATCATCTGTACAGCAAGCACAGACACAAGAAGTCACGGCTTTGAAAAAGACCGCTCTTAAGGTAAGTGTTATCATAGGCAAGTTTTATTGCAAAATAAGGTCTTGAGAGAATCACACCTTTATCAAAGGAACCGAAATCCAACTTGGACTAGTAGAAATCATGATCTTATTGTATCAATGATAATGTATTAGATAATTACTTTAAGAATTTCAATGCTTTAGGAGATCCAGTTTTTATATTGCTAATAATAATTGGTGATAAAAACAATATCATTAACATTTTAGCAGTTACATTTGAAAAGGTGTGATTCTCTCAGAAATATGATCCAAATGACCTCATCTTAAAACCCCTGCAAACAGAGCGAAGCCATTCCAATGCAAAGTTTTAGAAACTTGCAATTAGAGCAAGCTGAAACGCACAAACGATACAAGGCTTTTTGGTAGTAATAATGTACATATACAAGCTTTTATTGAAACTACACATTAGTCATGTAGTTCAGCAGTGAGAGTTTTACATTAGAAGTTTATTGATTGAAGTGCAATATGCTATATTCCCTAAAAAAGATTTTCATTCTTGAGACAATACAAAACTTTTGAAGACCTACTTGCCAGGATTTCTGAATGTTTTTGTTGTACAGTGCTACAATATTGTGCTTCAATTTTTTCCACGGTAGATTATGCTACCCTATACGCTTTTATATCCCGATGCGTTGATTTTTAGACGACAATAAAAGAGCCTGAAGTTACGGAAATGGAAAAGGTTAAATTGAAGGTATGTTAGTACTTCGAATGCGCATGCATGTGTCAAAACTGTACCTTGTCAATGAACCTTAAATCGCCATTCTTTCATGTGATCCCACACCTTGGCTTATAAATTGTTATAAGACATATTATATCTCAATAAGAGACTGTGTTTTATAATATTTTATAATCCGCCGTGTGAAAGCACTTTTATGTAAATGTACTCTATCCTATGTAAATAAAATTACATTTCAAGGAGATTTTCAAACAAATCAGACAAGTTTGAAAACCTATGTGTAAAGTAAATAACGACTATCAATGTTTAATGTTTTAACAAATAAACGAGGAACTTACTACAGTGAAAGCTACATAAGTTAATGGCAAAGTTCAAAATTTAGATAGTATATTATTATAACGTTTTTGTAAATAGGATAAGGATACGGGAGATGACGTAAAAGATAAGCCTTCAGACAAAACACACCCTAGGCGAACTTCAAAAGCTGATACACAGGTAACACAGCCTTTCACACAATCATATATTCATAACATTTACCAATACCACGTTACAAACTATTTATACTTTGTGATAGGAGCCAACAGAATCGGTCGAACCAAAACGTATAGCTAGTCTTGACAAACCAGCGAAGACTACTCCAAAACGACGTGAAAGTAAAGCTGAGGTAACACATACGATATAATTTTTTAAAACAGTTTTGTTTATTCGTATCAAGTTATTATAGTTTTTAAAATAATAAACAGGACACTGAAGATATAGAAGAGACTGAAATAAGTGAGGAAACAAAAACAAAAAGAAAAGTTTCTATTGGCAAGCCTGTGGAGCCTCTTAAACGGCGGCCTAGTAAAACCAACGAGGTACGAGTACATAATTAGTTACAAAAGTTTTTATTGTAAACAGACATATTTTATTATAATCATTTACTATAAAAATTGTACAGGACAATATTATGGAGACGGATAATCCTGAAAAACCAGAAGTTAAAAGAAAAGTGTCATTTGACACGCCAACAGAATCTACTTGGCATAGACCAAGCAAAACAATTGAGGTAGTATTGAAATAATTTAAAATTAATATCATAAAATTATTTGAAACGATAACTTAAATTATATTTGTAAAATTAGGACAAAGAAAATATTATGGACGTTGATGAAAAACCCGAAGTTACAAGAAAACAGTCTATTGAGAGACCCACGGAGCCTACATATCCTTGGCGTCGACCGAGCAAGAATGACGAGGTAGTTTAATTTTAGATAGATACTTTTAAAATCAATGGGGAAAAATAGGTGTTAATTTAACTATGTATTAAACCAGGATACTGTAAAACCAGAGATAGACGAAGATAATGACACAATACGGCCTGAAGATGAGCCTAAAGAATCCGAGTACTCGTGGCGTCGACCGAGCAAAGTTAACGAGGTAGTGTAGAAAAAAAATCAATATTTATAAAATATGATTAAATTATAACTGGGTAAATTATGTCCAATCTTTATTATAAACAGGTATTTTTGGATGAAATGCCCGCGAAAATAGCACGGCCCGAGGTAGAAGAAGACAAATTTGTAGAACCGCCTGCAAAGCTAAAGTATCCTTGGTCTCGTCCACGGAAAACCGAGGTATATTATATTTATTATCTAATGAATATGATATTAGATTGGAATATATTACGCCAGTTATTTTATTTTTGTCATTGATATCCTAGGAACGTTCCGTTGCAAAAGCTGAGGCTCCGAAGAATATAGAACCAACTACTGATCAAACGCTACAGGTAGATTTTATTATTCGTTCTATAAAATATATTTATCACAATGACGTTGACAATGCACATACAAACATACCAAAAACAGTACATGAATACATTACACAAATTACATTACCTATGACATTCGCATACATTGTATTAATATTAAAATTTCAAGATTACTATTTGTTGAAATACTTTTATAATAATTTAGGACATGAATTCAACACCAATTTGATTTGTAGGAAATTAGAAAACAAAACGACACACAAAAAACCACTGAACAAAACACACCAGGAGTACCAAATATCATTACACCTACAGACACGGAAAAATTTGAAATTCCTGAACCTGTGTATCCTTGGAGAAAACAGCGTACAGAGGTAACAAAACATACACCACGACACAGACACTTGTATATTATTACACATAAAAGTGCATTGTCAAGTCACGAATATGTTTTATTAGATAATCCATCACAATGTGATATAAATAAATTGGTATTTCATTAGGTACCGACACTAAAAACACCTGAGCCTGATAAACAAGAAGTGCCATTTTCCTGGAAAGCCATTCCGGAAGTACCGCAGGTTCGAAAATAAAATAAAATTGGTACTGAAATTTAAAATTTAAAACGTAAATTAATTATGAATCTTTTTCAAAACTAGGCTGAACAAACACCGGAATTAGAGGATGCATTTAAACCAACATTACTAGAAGCACCCGATTCAGCAACACCTTGGAGAAAAAACTTACGGGTACACTATCATAATTTCAAACAAACTATCTTTTACATCATCAAAAGACACAATATCAGAATGGAATGGCTACAGGATTTAAGATAATACTAAATAAAGACTCACATCACAGCACATCATTCCATACACGCACACAAATAAGAATTGCTATTTTGATTATAATCGCACTCTTTGAATACGCTTTCGAAGTCATCGCGCCTCTAAATTGTAATTTGCTCTATAGGCTGACCCAGGTGCTGACAATGTTAAATCGTCTACATTAGGGATACCACAGCCTGTTTTCAAGCCTGATGATGAGGTATCAGCAAACACCAGTTTCACACAATTTGCACAGTTTTTAGCACCAGTAACACTAGAACTAAGCACAAGCACAGTAGTTTTAGGACGCACATTTATCTGCTGAATTGAGTAGAATTGGCAATGTAGTTAGAAAGTATTTAGGATTTAAATTAGATGATTTTGAGTACTGATTAAATGCCTAGAACACTGTAGTTTTATTTTTTGTGTACAAATGTGTATACTGTAATGCATATGTACCTACTGCACCAATAATTTTTATCACTGTTTAATATGACTGCGTCTTATCTTTTAGATGTGTTGTTCTTATATTTCCTGCTTTTGCTTCCGCTTATTAATGTCACTCCTTTCCATGGAATATTTACTTTTATGTGTATTTTTAAACAGGCAGGATAAGTATGGTTTTATATTTATTCAGTAAAATGTAATTACTTATTGATATTATTCTATTCTAAGACATTTTTTTCTCTACATAATATGTTTAAAAACGTATATTAATATTTAGTTTAAATTGTAAGTATTAGTTATACAGTAATCAAAAACATTTATAGGTACAACTTACACACATAAAATGTGAAACTCATAACATAACACCACAATTTCAGAAAACTGCTGTGAAAGAAGAGAAAGTCGAAGCAGAAGTTAAAAAGGCCAAAGTTACCTCAGTCAAAAAGAAGGCTGAGGAACTGCCCGAAATACCTGATTATGAAAGACCAGAGCTTGAAGTATACGAACCGAATGACTTTACACCATCAGTTAGAGACAAACCTGAGAAAGACAAGGTAATAAAAAACCTATGAAAAGAAAAGTACTCGTTGCAGTAAAAAATAGGTTTTTACATAAACAGATATTTTGATTTTTTTGGGGAATTGTTTTTGATCGAGTTGACGTACTTAGCTCAAGTATGCTATCAATATGGCCTAGTCAGTCTTAGCTGCCCGAAAACCTCCTAGACTAAACCATTGGCTCATAATTTTATTGATTTACAGTTGTTTCAAAATTGTATGCCAACAAAAAATATTTTTTTGCAGCCGATTCCTAAGGTGCCTGAAATAAATGCACCCGAAGAGATAGCAGCACCTAAAATAGAAGTAAGCCGTGAAAGATCACCGAAACCAGAAACACCCAGGAAACCATCACTGGTTCCTGGTGGTGGCCCGGTCAGACGCGGTTCCCTTATTCCTCCACCAGAGGAAATGGGAAGACGCCCTTCCCTTATTATCAGCGACGAGGTACGTACTACCAATATTCAATATTTAATTTTGTCATTTTATATCTTCCGTAAATTATACTATGGTTTTGTTTAAAAGACTATTTTACATCAATAATGTCGTCCCATTCAATGAAGGTATGAACATAATATTTTAAAAGTAGATTTATCCTGTGCCATCTGTTAGAATGTGGATATAATCTCGATAAAGAGCGCTAGTATTAAAATCACCGTCTATTTTGACCGATGCTCGCTGATGATACATTACAATAATACAATTAATTTGAGGAAACAGCTGGAGCTCAATTTTGACGAATGATTTTAATTGATATGAGTGCTCCATAATATCACAATGTTGAACCTTTTAGAAATGTAGACCTCCTACTCTCTCAAGCCGAACCCATAACATTACCCTAGATACCCCTATCAGAATCTGCCAATAATCATCAGTACGATGAAGCTTCACACTTTTTTGCAAACAGCGCTTGGTAGTGACAATGAAAATACAAGGTTTTTTGAATATGGATTGAAGCTTAAACCCTTCAGTACCCCGCTTTTAGACCTTAGACTTTAGCTACCACACAGCAAAAAATATTGTACAAACACAGCTTTAGGATTCAAGTAGCGATATTAAGACCGTGCAAAACGTAATCCACAGGAGCATAGAAAACTAAGACCTGGTGAGGTGATCGAAGAGAAGAAGGTAAAAAGAAAAGAGGCTAAAGTTCACTTATTGAATGCTATACGTTACGTTGCCGTGATACAATTTAACTATTATCTGTAAACAAATCTATTAATGCACTTATATCGGATGCAGTTTAAATTCAGCGTGGTTATTCTGGATAATCACATTACTAGATCTTTGATCGAATATGTAATTATCCAAGGTCGAAAACGTTTTGTCATCAAAAACACCGAGCTGCATTGCACACTTGTGGAGTAAGCGCACACAGATAAACAGCACAGCTTGTAAGCACGTATCGCACACACAATAACGGTTACGAAGATGGTCTTTCGATCATATTTTTGACAGGAATGGTGTGTCGGAGAAAGCTTGAGTCACACGTCGTAAACCGGACACTAACATGCGGAATTAACAGGAAAATGATGCAGTATGTAACGTAATAACTTTGCACACGCTGGCTAGGTCTGCACCAAATAATGCGCACAAAACGTCTTGTTAGGGCACCCAGGTTCGGCAGCGGAGATTTAGGAATGAGATATATAAAATTTCAAGGGATTATCAATATTTTTCACAACAGGTCACCAAATTACGCCCTGGAGAAGTTTTAGACGAGAAAAAGGTGAGATCGACTGGGCCTGGTCAATTATAGGTGGAAGTTGCTCGCTTTTGCAAAGCATTTTGTTTATAGATTGTTTCTTCTTTTATTGTTTTAAGACACGGAACGGACGACTATGATTTTACTTTAACTGTAAGGTTATTTTTACCGTCAACTTGAATTTTATGCTCTACATTACAGAACACCTTATCATTGTGCACATTACTAATTATTACAAATTCCGCCCCTAAATTAAAAAAAATCCACCATAAGAAAATCTATAGTATTAATATCGAGTAGAGCATTTTGCATAGTTTCTATAGACCCATTCAATACATCTATAGAATCTTCTTGTTAGTCACATTCCTATGTTTAAACTATCCTCACTTTACTATTTTTCTAAATAAATCTATTGTAAATTTTGATAGCTGCCGCTTTGCCGACCAGCGGGAAAATTATTACGAAATCGCTGGAGTTTGATAATAACTATGTTAAAGAAGGAACAAATTTTTAATTGTATATTTACCTATTTTATTTTTTAGCTCTTATATCTGAGATATTTTTAAAGGTTTGTTCTATCATTGACGTTGCTTATAGTTTATTTTAGTAATAGCTTTAGTTTTCAAATTACGATTTCTAATAATGTTTTAGTTTTTCGCTTCATAACTTATTTCACGGTTTATAGTTTTGATTCTACTTAGTAACTAAATAATTTCTCTGATTACTCCCTTAAGATGTCCTCAAGATTCTTGTTCACCAAGGGATCTAAAGAGGATGTCTAGCCTGATTAAGGGTGATAGTCATCAACCTATTTTTCTCTATTTAATATAATATATATTTTTAAATATAACATCAACGAAGTCTTTATTAACGGACATACAATAAACCACTCACGTAAAAATAATGTTACACAATATGTAAGCACAACCAAAATATTAACAAACACAAATTAATGTAACAAAATAATTTAGTAAGCACAACATACACACTTCTCATTACATCACACACAAATTGATTTAATATGTTAAATTTTATTTATTTTTATGCACCGATATTAACAGAGAATGTTTTACTAAAACTTATATTTTTTTCCAACAAAAGAAACGCGGCAGGCCGGGTGAAGTCGCGGAAGAGGTATTATTACGAAACTGTGTGGAAAATATATGTTTAGATGAAATATATGTCATAGAAAGAAATTCCATAGATACGTGGCTAACATAGAAAGTGAATAATAAAGGTGAATAATAAGTGAAAATCAATCACATAACTGGTTTTCTAAATCAGTTAGATGGTTGAGCTGCGATTGTGGGTCGTCAAAAAAAACTTCAAACAATAATAAATAAACTAATAAACACCTAAATATAGAGCAACTAACCCCTTGTCATTTTAACATTCTATAAAGATAATCCTAATAAACAAATGCTGCATGTTTCCTTATTAAAATGGAGAATAAATACTAACGGAATTTTTGGAAAAAGGTTATCATAAGACTTTGAAAACTGAATCCAGTTTTATGGTAATTTAAGACCAGCTTAGGCACGTGAAAACTGCTTGAGCCACAATAATTTTTATGTTCTCTATAGTTACATTATAATCTGTGATTAAGAATAAATGGAATTGTATTTTTAGTTTCAAGTATTCTTGATCACAGTTATATAATACAATGTCTCCAGTAAAGATGCCACAAAACTAAAATGTGATAATTACCCCGTAAACTGCTTCAAATTCTCAGACAGCTAATAATAATATAAATCAAATTAGGTATATTGAATTTAGAATCAGAAGCTCATTAATATTTATCTCTAAGTAACAACAAGAGAATGTGGTACATAGAGTGCCAATGTTTTATAAATAATAATGACGTAAATATGATATAACTAACAAATAATGACTCATCTTAGGTGAGACAAGTATAATGTTAAAGAAAATCAAAACATAAAAGTTGAAAAAATAAAAGAAAGCCACGAAAGAAACAAACACATCGTTAAAATATATTTATATAAAACGGACACTTATATCAAAGTAAAAGTAAAAATAAGAAAGCATTTACCTACACTATGTCGGTGCGGCACTAATAAATTAGAAAAATAATATACACCTGCTGCTCTTACTGACGTAAGAAATGACGCTCGTGATTTTACTATCATAAATGAAGCAGAATGCGATGCGAGCCAGAAGTATTCTAATGAATTGTTATGATTGATTGTAATTCTTGTAAATATGACTACGAGAAGGAGGCCAATTGTGATGATCTTGAAACGTTCTCACCTTTAAAGTGGCGCTGCCAGGCTGAGTGAAATATTATGTCCGTTGTAAAGCAGTTGAGTTTACACTCCAGTTTCTGTTGACAAAGAAAAAACAGTTTTAAACTTCAGCATAAACAATCGCAACATTGTAAGTATATCAAATCAAACAAATCAAAGAAGATACTTAATTAGATATAACAATAAAAATAAATTGGAAAGCAACCAGTCCGAAAATAGAAGACACATCTATGACCAATAATGATTGACATTATACGCAAAGGGAAGAGGCGGAATACCTCAGCACGCGTGGGCAGGACGACTGTTGCTCCTCGTGTGGACTATACGAGTGGCTATCGATAAATGTTGGCAAGAATACACACGTACGTTATATTGGCCATCAGCTCACAAATAAATCACTTAGAAACGCGTACCGCACTGGAACGTTAATACATATCGACGTATTGGAAGATACATCGAGGTCCTCTCCGTACAGTCGCGGAGAGGTGCCACTTCGGTTACAATCACACATATTACTGTAAGCGGTTATATAACGAACATATAGGTGGACCGATAAACCGTTGACAGCACGGTGACAATGCTGTCAACTGCTTCGATAAAAAAGTTGTTATTTGCAGAACGCGGCATGCTTGCCAACAATGGCTATCAACTGAATTGTCCACATTAATAGCAAGGTGTCAATCAATCTTTACCAAACCTAGCCCAACCCCTCGATCTGTTATAATTTACCACTCTGTCTATTGGACATCAAATCATTGTCTGCGACAGTTTTACGATTGTTCTTGATGTCAATATTGTGATACTAAGCGATGATGCGATTTAAGGCTATTAATACTGCCAAGATTGTAGGTGTCAATGCTAAAGACGTTTTAATAAAAGTTTTCCAGCAAAGCAAGGAAATGTCTGCATCGTTAGGTGATCAATGTTAGCTTCCAGATTTAATGCTATCGGTGAAAATGTTACAGATTTGTGTCAGTGGCTCCATACGGATCTCAAACACGTCCAAGAACATGCTGCACGGATGGCTCACCTTAATCTAATAATTAATTGAATTGGTCTGCTGATTTGTGCTGTGCACAAATAGAAGCCCGCGCGCGCCCCTCCCTGCCCCCGTGTGGCTAGGCGACTATGCTTCGCGACCCCCTCTTCAGTCTTTTGACATACGCGCCCATTTTAAGATGGAACGACACTGACGAACTGCCCCAAATCGAAAATACAAATCCAACGAAAAAAAAAATAATTTTTATACTAGTGTAACACTTCTCATCTCTTTATAATTTGAAGCATTTAATTTTGAAATATGGATAAATTGAACAGAATGATTGGAACCTGCAAATCTAGAGCATAGAGCGTGCCAAATATATAATGGTGTAAAAATGTGATATAGTTTTTAAAAAGTTTAGTATAAGTTATATAAATTGAAAGTTTTGTGGCATCTTAGTGGTACCATTTAGTTTATAAAAATGGCAGCGGTGGCTAAAAAGCTGTCTATTCCAAAGTTGAATACACTTAAAGTGGACCCGGTAAGTAATGGAAAATTTATATCTGCAGATACTTTGTCAAAGATCATTGAATACTTAAATATTTTATATCTATCAAGGTAATATCAAGGTTGTTATTTTTTCTCAGCTCCATGGTTTTATTGTGCTGGTGTGTAGGTTCTTGCGAATTGGCCTATAATGCCTTTTCATCAGTTTTGCGTGCGTTAAGCTGTATGTACTTCAAGGACATTTATTTATCAATAATATTATAGTAGTATGGCATACTCAGTCAACACTTGCGTTACATATATCAGCAAGTCTACGTTAGTTATCGAGCCATTTGGCTACGCTTGTCATAATCTATCATAACTTAATACTGTCTAGATATATAATTCTACTGTTGCTTTATATCCGTCAATATATTATTTGAAGAAGGTTGTTCAGTTTTGATTTATAAATATCATTAATGCAACATGAAAGCTAGCATCTGACTGAGTATTCTATGAGTGTATTAACAGGTTAAGTATTTCTGACATAAATGTAGGTTTTTCAGGAGTAAGTTTGGGCACAGGCTTAACTTTTTTATTATCTCCATTTAATTTTCAAATGTTTAATGATCTTTGACGCAAGCTCAATGTTATTCTATGTTATTTGTGTTTTTCTTATTATTCTTCTATTTATAACATTTACATAACAGTTACGGACACAAGTTTTTATGTAATTTATAATATTTTTCTATTCAGTAAATAACAATTCTTAATGTGCCCATAACTATTTTAAAATATATTTGTTTATGAATATGTGATTAACACTCGCGGTTAAGTTAATTCAAGAAATATTATTCACATTTTTTTATGATATAGCGGCGAAAGTCTGGAGACGCAAGAAGACCTTCTATTCAAGACCTTGAGGATCTCATTAATAAGCCTTCAGTACCTCTGAAGCCTATTGGAAATGAGGGACCTCCGGTTATCGTTGATGTACAAGAAAGTTACTCGGCCGTTGAAGGTAACTTTGAACCCTAAAGAACGTCGATATAGAAATCAAATTAAAAGAAGACATTTACTAATGCTCGTAATATTACAGATCAAACGGGGTACCTCACTGTAACAGTTGAGGGTAACCCACCGCCAACGTTCAAGTTCTACAAAGGTGTCGGCGAAATTATTGAAGGAGGACGTTTCAAGTTCGTTACGGACGGTGAAACTGGACTCATTACACTCTGCATGAGAAAAGTGAAGCCTAACGATGAAGGAAAATACAAAATTGTTGTCAGCAACATCCATGGCGAAGACTCAGCCGAAATGCAGCTTTACGTATCAGGTATGCGTGTGACCCTAAATCATTTTACGCGTAAATTTTATAGGTATCTAAAAAATGATAGTACTATAATTTCCATGAGTAATAATGTTAATATTATCTAAAAAATATTCTTTACTCCAATGTTTAGACTCTAGTGGTATGGACTTCCGTGCCATGCTCAAGAAGAGAAAGTACGCCAAATGGGGAGAAAAGAAGGAGGACCCAGATTGGGACTTGAAGGAAACAGAGAAGCCTATTCCTCCCCTCAAGAAGGTCGATAAGGTAAGGTCTTTATATAATGCTAAAATCCAACCTTGGATTAAAATATTTTGGCGGAAAGAAGATGGTGATATAAATGCAAACGTTGAGCTAATTAATATGAGTTTAAATAAATTACAGATGCAAGATAATGTAGATAGTACCTATGATAAGTGTGGTCGAAGAAATGAAAAACCTCAGAGCCAACGAGACCTAGATAGCTTTACAGACTACTTTTGAACAGATGTACAATTTATGAACTTGACTGTCAACGGTAAAGCGCCAGCGTAATTCTTGGCATTGAAATTAAATTTAGATGTAATGGTTTCTACATTGTCTTGCACACTATATTAAGAAATAAATAAATCTATAAATAAGAAACTAGAAATAAAACAAGTGACAGCTCCATCAGGCTAAATACAAGAATAGAAATCTCATTCCTAAATTCATTCATACTCACGTAAGATGAAATGCACTGATTAGGTATATAAGGCCACTGTTCATTAACATGAATAGATGATCAGAGTTTTCCCTAGACATGAAAAGGTTTACTTTATTAACTTTGATATTATTTACAATCTAGTAAAATTTTGGATAGTTTCAATACAGTTTTCTACCTAAATGTAAGTTATTTTCGAGGTCCAGAAGTGGACACACTAGACATCTACTTCCAAAGTGTCTTTGATGATTACAATGACAATTTCGCGAAAGTTATAGTCACAACAAAAAATAAGCAAGCGATATGAAATATTCAAAATTCCAATAGAGTAATAAGAATTCATACTTACTTAAAAATATTACAACTGATGATAAACTACAAAGCAGCGACTTGAACTACCTACATGATAAACTCCTTGAATAGTCCATGAATTTGATTACGCGAGAAGTTTTGGCAAAGAGTCAACTAGGTACTTTGCTTATTTTCAAATACCTGCTCTGGTTAAAATGTTAAGAAAACATCAGTTAACTATTTTTGACATTACTTACCTCTGGGTTTGTGAACCGTGTGATAAATGTTTATACTCCGATACAACTCATTAAATACGTATCTAAATGTTTTTCTTAACTGGTATTCGGTTAGTTTCTTAAACCTTTCAAAGGTATTTCCGTAAAACTTCGAGTGCATCATGATATTTAATTCTTAGGGCTTAGAAACCGGATATTACGAGGAGGCCGGCTACGTAGTCGTCATCTCCGAGGGGGTCGAGATGGGTAGATTCCCCGCTGACAGGCGCAGGAACTCTTCAAACTGGGACTGGTTTAAGGTCATCAATGTTTCAAAATATGAAATCATTCATTCCATCTTACATGGCCACTGTATCGTCTCTCTTCTGTGTTAGCGTTCTACTGTTTCAATTAACAATTTCTTGAGATTTGAACTTGGAATTGAATCTACCAAGGACAGGCATAACCAAACTCATTGGATGTGTGCACCAGATACCAAAACTATGACGTTGCTGACTTTAGAAAAAAAAATATTATGTCAAATTGTTTGTTTACTATTTGAGTAACCTTGTTTGGTTTGAGATTTTGCCGAAATAAAAACATAAAATAATGGCTGGATGGATACCAAAAAAGCTATACAATTGGTTTTACGTTAGTATCAATCACTAGCTACTCTTTACCATACACATTACTCACCATGAATATCAGACTTAGGAAGTTCATCATGGTACATTACCATTAGCTTTCACGTAACTTGCTTTACAGTTTCACATAATTTTGTTACTTGAAAGTAACATTATTATCAAATTCTAGGGTATTTATGAAATACGGAGACGCATGTCTCTGCCTGAAATTGTACCCGATTGGCCCAAATTGATGGAGGCTGTCAAAATAAAGGTTCGATAAAAAGGAGAGATAAAAGTAAAAGTTGAGACAAAGAGAGTTTTTATCCTTTTGAAATCACTAGGACTAATAGTATTTAATTCTTCAGAAAGCACTGTCTTACCTACATTATGTCGTGTTCAGTAGCTTGCATAAGTAATACACGTGCCTACTTTTACTTTCGTAATTTTAAAAGGATGGAAACGATCTTCTAAATAATGAATGAGATTAAAATCACGAATGATAAACTAAAACTAAAATTAACCTCAGAGGCTACCGTTGTCAACTTGTGCGCAGCCAAGTTTTATATAATTTAAAAACAGTTTACGACAGTAATAATAATATTTTCGCCGAGCCTACTCGGTACCCGTCTCGTTGACGACGTAAATTTCTGAGCGTTTTAAATAAAATGCATTAAACTGGATTTTAAAATAACTCACCGAGGTTTTTGTATCACCACTTCACGTTTCTTTAACTTGGAACATGATTTTCAGGGAATGTAAGTGGAATGAATTTGATGACTTTTTCTCGGTACTGTTCAATTGCGGGTGTATCTTTGACGTCAGGTTCAGGAGCTTCTGTCACGTCATTGTTCAGAATGTTTTCTTCATAATTCATTAATTTCAGCTGATGCATTTGATGTTTTGCAGATGTTGGAATTTTGCGAACAATGTTATGTTTAGCTTGTATGATCCCTTTGACAAATCCTGTTTAGTCCGCATGTATGATGCCGATTAAGCTTTAGATAAGAGACCAATAAAGTTTAAGTAAATCGATGTAAACGCGTCAGTTATATTTCAAGACAAGTAATTAAGAATTAAGATAGAAATTATGAATATTTTGTAGAGAACCCATAACAGAAGACCGTCACTGGCGGAACTGATACCCGATTGGCCGGTCCTTCACTCGTTCAAAAAAAACGAGGTTTGCTGATAACGATGTCACTAGATGGCACAACACAAGCATCTTGAAACTGTATCACCAATATCAAAATTTGCACAGAATGTCACGTCCGTTGGATTATTCAAACAGTCCAATTTATGCCTTATACCAATATCTGAGTTACCCCTTTAGATATTGCGTTCGTATTCCTTGCTTGTGATTTTCTGAATTCCTTGTCATGTGCCTTTTTTGAATTGAAGATGTTATGATTAGATATTGGTGTAAGAGCCTCATTCGTTTGATGGACTATTTGAAATCCAGCTGCAAGGTCACCAACCGGACAATCTTTAGATAGCACACTTTTGGTACCTACTTCTTCTGTTCTCTTCTAAAGCAATATTTCTGGGCACTTCTTCGTCGATATTATAGCAGCACAGCGCACCGGCACCGATCGATGTTTAGGTCTTTGTTGTAAAATAACAAAAATGATGAATATACCTTTTACGTTTGTTTGTCAACGACTTTCATCATTTTTGTGTCTCTGTTAGTTTTGTGTACGCAATATTCTCTCAGTTATAATGATGAGCCACTCTTGCACAATTTATTCTTGAATAAGGAAATTCCAATTTCTGTACCATAAGCATGGAGTTTACTTGATGAAGAATGAATGGCTGATGACTCTAACGCCTCGGTTTATTCCATAGACGATTGTTTTCGTTGATTTTGCATTCCGCGACCGTTGATACTAGTAGATAAGAGAGGGAGTCCTTCACGGTCAGCACTTTCAGCTTTTTGTATGGAGAGCACTTGGTTTTTGTCTGCACTTGATTGAGTTTAGATTGAACAGGTATATTAATTTACACTGCACGATAATTTTCAGAAACAAGAGTCGTTCTTGAAGCCCCTCGTAGATCAATTCGCAAAGGAAGGAAAAGACAAGAAGGTGGTGTTTGAAGCCATCTTCACAAAGCCTAATTCAAAGCCGAAGTGGTTCTTCCGCAAAGATGTAAGTAAAGTTAATCATCACATGAAAAGTCTATGTTTTAATTCAGCTTCCAGAGTTGAGACTAAAAAAATTGTTTATTTTAGGAACTATTTCCGGGCAGCAAGTACAAGTTCACAAATGAACAAGATTCGTATAAGCTTATCATCATGCAGCCAAAGGTGGAAGATACCGGAAAGATCACTATCGAAATCGGAGGCATTACCTGCACGGCTTTCTTGCAAGTCGACGAACCTGACCCAACGTATACATTCACAAGGCCTCTGAAGAAGGTTACCAGTGGCTACACCAAGCACGAGACCCTCCTCGAGTGTACTGTCTCCAACAGCATCGCCATTGTTTCTTGGTGGAAGGGTGAAACAAAGATTGAAGAAGGAGATGTTTACCAGATATCAAAGGATCTATCTGGCGTTTGTAAACTACTTATCAAGAGCGCCAAGTTTGAGGATGCTGGCAAATATATTTGTAAGATTGAGAAGCAGCCAGACAAAACCGAAACAGAAGTCAAGATTGTAGGTCAGTAGAAAAAATTGAATTCCAGACAGTAAGAAAACTGTTTTTAATAATGTATGACAGTGGTTCCTTTATATTTTTGATTCTAAAATTCAATACCATATTTTCTACAGAGTATCCATACAAGTTCACAAAGGTGCTCAAATCGCAACAGGCTGTTGAGAAGGACACGATCACGTTACTCTGTGAGCTGGATGATGCTGGCGGTGACGTGAAATGGTGAGTTCCAGGCGTCAGAAGCAAATGCTATTATCTCGAAAATATATCCCTATCAATATAGACGTGACTGACTGACAAGTAACATATAGCTTGAATCGCAAATGAAATGAAGGGATTTCTAGATAATTTAGCTAAATTTTGATAAAATGTAAGAAAAAAACCACGTCAACGAAGTCGCGGGTAGGTACTCCACTAGTTAACTTTATTCGGGAAAGAACTCTATGTCCTACTTCACCTTTTCAATGTTTTCCTTACAAGGTTTAAGAATGATGAGCCACTGAAGGCTGACAAGCGCATCTCTATTGTGAAGGAAGGTCGCAAACGCAAGGTCGTGATTAAGGACGCCAAGGTCACGGATGCTGGCAACTTCAAGTGTGTCAGCAACGCCGATGAGACGACATGCGAATTGATTGTCAATTGTAAGTATCAAATTGTTATTGCTAGTACGTACCTACTAGTAATGTCAAAAACAGCAAAATATCTTTACATCAGACTCTACATCTCATATTATTTTTCGGAGTAACAGACAACCGTCAGCCAATTTTGGTACACTTTGTTTCGTTAGAGAACTTTGTGTGTTAGTTCTTAATTTCATGGTGGCTGGGTTCAAGGGATAAACCCATTGTTTAAAGCTAGTAGACCTAGACCAGATCAGCATTTACGTCTATTGTCCTAGGTTATTGAATCATCCAGTCGTTGGATACGTGTGTTATCACTTATTGTGTTACGGAACTGTGGTTTTCTTGCAGACTTGAATCGCTTCAACAAGAAGTTGAAGGACACCGAAGCAATTGAGAGGGACAAGGTGGTGCTGGAGATAGAACTGCAAGATCAGACAGCAGAAGCTGTGTGGTCTTTCAATGGAACACCTATTGTGCCTAGTGAAAGGTACGGTGACATTTACGCCATATTTTTAAACTCCTTTAAAATAAAATGGTACTCGACATTGATTCATATCGTGTCTTTCTGGATGGTACAGTTTATGGGACCAAAATATTATAACATAGTTTAGATATGTCATGTTTTTTATTATTTACCACATCTTCGCGTCAACGCTCCAGGCTCAAAGCTATTGAACGAGTGCTCCCCACCTCTATAAAAATTTACTGTTGTATTAGGGTTGAAATCAAGAACCTGGGTGGAGGCAAGCACCAGCTGATCTTCAACAAGCTGGAGATGGAGGACGATGGAGAGATCCTCTGCGAGAGCGGCAAACTCACTTCGTCCTGCAAACTGACAGTGAAGAAGGGAGAGTCTAAGCCCACCATCGATTGCGAGGATGAGTTCTTTGGACCAGCTGACAGGCCTTTCGTTATTGAGGTGCCTTATAAAAGTAAGTACCCAGAACTGTTCATGTTCAACCTTGTTTTTTAAGATTTCTTAGTAGTTGAAGAACCTGGAAATAACAAGATATTTTACTAAATATACGATTGAATTTTTGCAGTTGATGGCACCCGACAGACACCGATAGAAGGCAAACTTATCAAGGACGGCAAGGCCTTACCCGCTAAAGAAGTCGAGGTCATTGTCCAACAGGACAAGATTCTTTTCAAGATCAAAAAACCAGCGCGCGAGCTTTCCGGCAAATACCAAATCAAGCTGTCCAACGCACAGGGTGAAGACACCAAGGATGTTAGCATTACCATGCAGAGTGCACCAACTGCTCCGCAAGACGTTGCAGTCACTGAAGTCTTTCAAACATCATGCACTGTCGGTTGGAAGCTGCCTCAGGACGATGGCGGTTCACCAATCGTTAAATACATCATTGAGAGACAAGACATGTCTCTCAAGGCTGGTTGGGACAACGTGGCTGAAGTGCCAGTTGGTCAACCTTTGACTTACAAGGTGGAAGATCTCATTCCCAAGAAGACATACAAGTTCAGGATCCGTGCTGTTAACAAGGTGGGCTCTAGTGAGCCTGGCATGTTCGGCAAGCCTGTATTAGCCAAAGATCCATGGGGTAAGATTTTTTGAAATTTTCTTCATATTTTGGTGTTTAATAAAAAGTTAAAAAACTAATAAAAGCATATTTTCAGATGAACCATCGAAACCCAAAAACGTTGAGCTTGTGGATTGGGACAAGGACCACGCGGACCTCAAATGGGAGAAGCCAGATAATGATGGTGGCGCACCAATCACTGGCTACGTTATTGAGTACAAGGAAAAGTTCGGCAAGGACTGGATAACTGGCCAGGAGGTTCCTGGAGACAGTCTGAAGGCTACCCAAAGTGGATTGAAGGAAGGGTGCACTTATGAGTTCAGAGTCCGTGCTATCAACAAAGCTGGACCTGGTGAACCTAGCGATAGCACCAAACCAATTGTTGCTAAATGCAGATTTGGTGAGTTTTTTATTAACCGTTACTTTCATCATCTTCTTGCCATTTTCTACGTTTGTAGAGATTTCAGCCGAATCATTGTTGCAACGTTGTTTGGAGTTTTGACATTCGGTTTTTTTAATTCTAGTCAAACCATACATCATTGGTGAGGGTCTGCAGAACATGATCATCAAGAAGGGACAGGTCATCACCTTTGACATAAAGTACGGTGGTGAACCTGAGCCTGAGGTCAAATGGATGTTAGGAGAAGAGGTATGTGTGTTATGATTTACAATTTTTTGTTAATACGTCTTAATCAATGACACTCTTTCAGTCCTATACTTTACAGTTTTTACCACTTCAAAAACGGACCTGATTATTTGTCGACTACCTGGACCTACTCTTTGATCTTAGGAGTTGACAGTTGAATTGTAGTGTCTGTCAGTTATTGACAGGCTATTTCAAATCTCCTAAATATATACCTGTTTACTTGTTTTTCTAAATTTTACGAATTGGACAGCATTCTAACAAAATTGTTTTATTTGTTTTCAAAAAAGAAACGTGGCAAGGCGTTTACGGAGAAGGTCAGCGGAATGAAACTAGATGTTCTCACACTATATGTTCTAAACCAAATTATGCAACATTACATTTTCTAGACTTTAATTTTCACAAAACAAATGTGGCTAACACCTTACAGATTATTGCTCTGTGTCAGAATGAATCATTTTAATTTCTTTTCTTTGGCAAGTATCTTCTTCATTGTTTATTACTCACATACTTACCTACGCACACAGTTTTTGGTTGCAAATTGAAATGATTCAATGTGACTAAATAATAATAATATTGTCGCTATATGATTTTACATTGTAAGCTCGCAATGTCAACTATCAGCTTTTGATATTGTGACTACCCACACTTACCACTTTTTAATTGGCGCAAAAATTAAAAAGAAATTAATCAAAACGGAATGCCCTTTAAATTTTTTTGCCAAAAATTGCTTTGAGAACTACTGAAGATGCCTGTTTTGATTTCTTTTTACTGTTTCTAAATTTTTCAAACTACCATCACTTTCACAATTTAGCCGGTAGAGTATGTAGGTGCACTCTTATAGTTATAGAGAACATAGAGTATCACCACCATAGCATACAATGTCCTCATAATATTGAAAGAGGGTCTCTCCCTATGGACATCTACCATTGAGATCGTAATCTTCTTTGCGCTGCAAGAGATCTCTACAAACGATAACACTCGGCAGAATGGCTTCACGGCGTCAAAACTGCATAAACATAACAATCTAATCTAACACATTTTACTCTTCGATTGCATTTGACTGAATGAGGAAAAACTATCCTCATTTTGGTTAATTGCAATCGTATCTCCCTTTTTCTGACAAATTCGGGTCGTAACAGGAAATCCGTGATGATGGAGACCGTGTCACTATTGACAAGTACGAGAAGAACACTGTCCTGACAGTCAGGAAGACCACCAGGCCTGACAGCGGGAAGTACAAGCTGGTGCTCACGAACTCTTCCGGCACCTGCGAGAGCATTGCTGACGTCGTTGTGCTTGGTAAGCATTACAGGTTTTCCGAAAACCATTCTCTAATATTACACAATACCTAACTGAATATTTAGGACAGTTACTGACCTAGGTATCTATTGAGACGTTAGAGACGTATTTGATGATTTATAAAAACTGGGTAGAACATGGAGCAACCCCCTTTTTGCTGTGTAAAAATAAGGATATATATGACTCACCCGTTTTGTCATCTTCAGACAAGCCCAACAGACCGAATGGTCCCATCGAGCTGGTGGACATCCGCGCCGAGAAGGCGACTGTCAAATGGAAGAAACCAGACGACTGGCAGGGATCCGATATCACTGGATACACCCTGGAGAAGATGGACATGGTAAGGCTCTCAGTTACCCACTGGATAGATAGGTAGATAGGGACGTACTTACTTATCCACGAATTCATAGGCAGAGGAATCAACTAATTACCCCGCCAAGAGAATTTGCCTTTACGTACTTACTTATCCCCGAATTCATAGGCAGAGGAATCAACTAATTATCCCGCCAAGAGAATACCTATGCCTTTAGTGCGTCTGCGTTACCAAGATTCGTAACCAGCTATGTAGTCAACCAACATCCGCCAAGCGAATCTGTCTCTGGAGGAGCCTCCCCATCGTTTATGAACTCTAGATTTGGTATTCGTGTGTTCGGCTCATAGGTCATGAAAAAGTGGGTGGCTTTCTGGATCTGCCAACCAGTTCCTTCAAATTGGTCTGTTGGTTACTACCACCCACTCTTTACGCTAGAGCTGATACCTATTTGGATTGTAGGTACCTAGGTAACAGGAAAACTTTGATAAACGACCCTTTATTCTTCCAGGATACTGGAAACTGGGTGCCTTGCGGTGAAACCGGACCGGAGCCCACAGAGTGCACTGTCAAGGGCCTGACGCCGAACCACAAGTACAAGTTCAGGGTCCGCGCTGTCAACAAGGAGGGCGAGTCTGAACCTCTGGAGACAGACGGATTCATTGTCGCCAAGAATCCTTACGGTTAGTATAGTTACCTAGCTAGGCACTTACCTACGTAGTACCTACCTAATAAGCACCTACCTACTTACATATTATGGAGTAAGCGACGACATTCTATTTTGGTAGGTAGGTAGAGGTACTCTTAAGAGGTAGGTAAGTAAATAGGTGCATTGCATACCTTCCTGCCAGCTCAAATCCATTGAGGTCGTGTCGTATAAGTACCTACCTAGCCACCTACACTGTGAGATAATTGTATCACTCTGAGACGTAGGTAGGTAGGTAAGGTATCTAAGTAGCTACTTACCTAGGTACCTATGTCAGGTATTTTCAGGTTCACAAAAACTGTTGAGGCACATAACTATAAACCAGGTCTTAAATAGAAGTTACTGTACCTACCTACTGTAACAAATTATGGCACATGGCACTAATCGGAACTTCAGTTTTCGTTACGCCTGAGACGTCCCGCCAAACAAACAATAACCTACGTACCTTACGTAGTGTTATAGCGCGATCACACTACGCCGAAGTGAGCAGGGACTTGGGCAGGGAAGTGGTGTGAACACGAACATGCCGCTGTCCCATCTCCCTGCCCAAGTTCATGCTCACTTCGGCGTAGTGTGATCGCGCTATAACACTACGTAAGGTACGTAGGTTATTGTTTGTTTGGCGGGACGTCTCAGGCGTAACGAAAACTGAAGTTCCGATTAGTGCCATGTGCCATAATTTGTTACAGTAGGTAGGTACAGTAACTTCTATTTAAGACCTGGTTTATAGTTATATAATCATTCCGGAATTAATCGTGGCATTCATGCCGGCAGCGGCATGGGCGTAGTGTGATCGCGCTATTACGTTAACGTAGTGCGTACGATCACAATAATATGTTGCTGATTAGCCGTTTTGTACATTTTGAAGCTGTCAATGTCAACGTCACGTCAATGTCGTTCTCCCCTCCCCTCTTAATGCTGCCAGTGTAAGGTATTGAGCGCTTTATCCAGCTATTTATTTACCCGCGGCCTGATCACGTATTTATCAATCGCATAAATATAGCAGAAATTCTCAAATTTTTGCTTCTTAATCGGTAATTCGTATCATGTATCGACGATAGCAAAGCCAAGGCAAACCATCGACAGTGCTGCCTCTACAGGACAATCCGTGAAACAATTGTGCATTGTTTGCTGTAACCGAACGAATTTTTGTTAACACGTACGCTTTTGACAGCAATATTTTAGCAATTAGGAAGCCATTTGAACTGTCAAGTTGCAAACACCTTATCAGTGATTTTTTTGCGATTGTTTGTATCAAAATTTACTATTTATCCTAAAAAAGGTGTATTTTTTGTGATAAAATAAAACTGGTTCTAGCTGTTCTTCAAAGGGGTTACATAGATTATTGTGTTAGATTTTAGCCAAAGGATTGTGAATTGTGATTGACTGACTCTTGGACATAGCTCGTGCATTTATCATGTTGGAAGCAATTTTGAGGCTATTTTTGTAGATTACATTATGGCTAACTTTTTTTTTTAAAGATTCGGTTTTTGGAACACGTTGAAGACAAAAATATAGTGTTATGGAAACATATACGCCGAGGGTTTAAACCAGCCCCTCGATAATTGGCTTACTGTTTAGAAACGGCCACCCATAATTGTAAACAATAAAAAAACATATTTTGGTAGGTACTTACATACCACTACTGTTTTGTTTTGTTTTTTAGATCCAATTATTGCTACTCGATCAGTATAGCTCTAGTGTCGTCGCGATAAATGCTTTCCAACGATCAGCGAGCCATTAGGCATTGTTCTCGTACGTGATACCAATAATTTTTTCGTTTTGAAATCGCTCGCTTGCTAGCTGCGCGATAATTGATAATTGCTAGATTATCGCAAATTTTAGCTGATAGCCCTGGCGATCACTCGACGCAAAGGGAGGGTAATGTCACAGATCATTAAACTTTATTATTTTATAGCTTCTTCTAATTCTAAAATGTTCAAAACCTAGCACCACCTAGTTTGAACTTGCAAAATATGACCAATATAATAATGGTAGCAAGAAGCGTTCTTTACCACTAAAATAGCACAAAATAGAACATTATTTTATCCTGACATAAAATTATATTCAAATTCAAATTATTTTTATTTCTCTTATAGACTATACGTACTTATAAAGGTACATACCTATTATAATAATACGTAGATAGTGCTTTTTTTGTGTGCTGAAGTGGGGGGAGGTCTTTGCCCAACAATGGGACAGTATGGGCTAATAGTAATAGTGCTTTTTTTACTGCATTGTAGCAATTATTTGGTTCTTTGCTCGGGCAGCACTTGTTTCCCCCCCTTGACCGCAATGCCGCCATTTTTGTTTTGGTTTGTTTACAAACAAACTTGGCTGACCGCGCGCGGTCAATATCATCATTATTTTGTTATTATTTTGTGATAAATATCATTGAAATGTCCACCAGACCCACCAAAGGCGCCCAGCAAGCCTGTGATCATAGATTACGACAACATGTCGGCGACGCTCCAGTGGGAGCCGCCAACAGACGATGGCGGAAGACCAATCCTGGGATATGTTATCGAAATGAAGGATAAATTCGCACCGGATTGGCTTGAGGTAACGCTTGCATCTTTATAAATCTCTTTCGTTTAGTTTTATCAGTCCCTTTCAAAAGTCAAGAGAAAATTCAGTTTTGAGTTTGCAATACAGACCAATGTTCACCTATCTTCTGTTCAGACTGATCCAGCCAGTCACTGTTGCTATAGCCTATAGAATCTGAAGATAGACGTTTTTCTAAGAAGAAATTAGCAATTTTCTTTGCGGAGTCCAGTGGCTAACTAAAAGCACAATCTAACTAAGCATGCTCCTTCCAGGTCGTCAAAACAAGTGACACCAAGACAGAGTACAAAGTCGAGGGTCTGAAGGAGAAGATGATATACCAGTTCCGTGTGAAGGCGCACAACAAGGCCGGTGTCGGTGATGCTTCAGAGCCCACTGACAACCATCTTTGCAAGCACAGGAACTGTAAGTAACAAGATTTACTATGTATATTACCTGTCAGACAGAATACAGGAATGCGAGAAAAAATTAGTACGGTGGTAGTACTTCCGTTGACCAGCTCTTTCCCAAAGAGCCCTAAACTAAATATGCAGATCTACTAATAAATAAATGATTCTGATTCTGAAAATAGAGTTTGTCTGTTTGTTTGTTCGCGGATCACGCCTAAACTACTAGACCTATTTCAATGAAACTTATACTAAGACTTCTAGCAGTCCACCGCATAAAGAATATTCAGTAAACGTTGCACAAACTTCTATTCAGTTTGACTTCTTGTTACAGTGAAACCTCGCATTGAACGTAGCACATTCAAATCAGTCATCATCAAGGCCGGACGCACACACAAGTGGTCTGTGGATGTCATTGGTGAACCAGCACCGGAGACTACTTGGTAAGCTTATTTATTTATTTATTTGATTATAGACAAGCAGCTTTCGCTGATGTGTCTACGTCAGTCAGTTGAAATTATAGTCTCTTATGTCTGCTAAATTCTTTTGAGCACTGATTTATTTGTTCGAAGCCAGATGTCTAGTTTGTTTGTGTGGACTAATCTGTGAGGTATTATTGCTGAAGACGGAGGCTCAACATAAGGTGGGCTATTCTTGTTCCTTCACATTGTCCCAAAAACGGGCAAGAAATTACAGACTGGTTACTAGCACTTTTTTGTATGATCATTCATTGCATAATGCATGATCTTTGACTATTTATACCTTGTGGTGTATGACCTACTTTTACTAGCCTATTATACCTCAAGGTATAATAAAGCAGTGGGTGGGTTTGCACAAGGTGGACAACACACAGTCAACACAGCTCCCTAGCTGAATATACGATAATTATCCAAATAATGTGTTTTTGTTGATAATTAGCCGTGTTGGCCGAGTGGGATTGCACCGTGCATCAATGGATTTTTCGTTCGAAAAAGTTATATGAGCATTAATTAACACAAGCTTTAACGGTGAAGGAAAACATCGTGAGGAAACCCTTGGCTTAGTCAGTTCCGCACGTGTTGACGTTGTCTTTCCTGTGGATATGGCTGACTAGGCTGAGAGGATGGTATAGGTGCTACAAGCCTACTCCATCTAAACACTGTCCCAGGCACTACAGTGTGTCGTTAAGTGTAGGCATAGGTTGCCTCCTGACGCTGTATCAATCATCTTCAATAGATATAAAGGCCTATTTATAATTGACAATTAGGAAATAATATACCTTTACCCTCAGGTCATGGAGAGATAACATCAAATTAGTGAACACAGAACGCATTAAGATTGAAAACAAGGAATACCACACGGACTTCACTCTAGTAAATGCAGTTAGGCGTGATACTGGGAAGTACACTCTTCGAGCTGAGAACTGCAATGGATTTGATGAGGAAACTGTTGAGCTGACTGTACTTAGCAAGCCTAGTGCGCCTAAAGGTGAGTCAATGTGTAATTACTATAATCTATACTATTATAAAACTGTAAAAAAGCCAAAAACTAAAATTAAAGATACTAAATATTCTTCTTCCTGCCCTTAATCCCACTAGGTGGGGTCGGCACAACATGTTCTTTTCTTCCATTCTCCTCTATCATTCGTCATCTCAGTGTTCACTCCTCTCCTATGCATATCATCTTTTACACAATCCATCTTTTCTTAGGCCTACCTCTTCCTATATATCCATCCACATTCATACTTAGCACTCTCCTCGTCAATTAAAGATACTAAATAGATCTACTAAATAACGATTCTGATTTCGAAAATCGAGTTAGTCTGTTTGCTTGTTCGCGGATCACGCCTTAACTGCTGGACCAATTTTGATGAAACTTATACCATTGGGAAGCTCTTTTTCCGGATTGAAACATAGGCTATATTTTATTGAAATTAAGGACGTGGATTTTTAGATACAGCTTGCCCTCTCTAAACCAAGAGCAGCCATTTAAAAGAAAGAAAGAAAAACTTAGTGTAATCTTTGAAGACTGAAGACAAAACACGATACAGAGACAGGAGTTTTTTTTGTAGAAAAAGCCGTTATCTAGTTATTTTCACGAATCAACTGAAAGAAAACTGTGTGATCGCTGTCATGTCGTATAAGGACATCAAGGAAGTTGCACTGGAAAGGGACAAATGACGAGAACTGCATAATTACACCGACAAGAGCTGAGCTCTTAAGTTAGAAGAGAGAATTATTTTCATAATCTAATCATCTATTTATGACTCCCAGGACCTTTGGATGTGTTTGACGTCACCGCTGAAAGCTGCAAGGTGAAATGGGAGAAGCCCGAAGATGACGGTGGCTCTCCGGTCAAGGAATACGAACTGGAGAAGATGGATGTCGCTACTGGCAAATGGGTCAGGGTTGGCAGGTTAGTATCACCAATAATGGATAAGTTTGGCTGGTTTAACTGACGGATGGCCATTGGTAAATTTTTATAGTTCATAGTTCATAGCAATGTCAAATTCAAGCATGTATGTTCATATTTTGTAATGTATGACAATTTTAGGCCCGTATGCTATATTCATTGTTAAAAATTTTAGGCGCATTCATTGCTCTAGCACTGATCCGGATTCAGATTAGCTGAGTTCAGTTTCAGACATAAATCGAAACTCAAGTTGCGTTCTTATTCTGAAAACACAGAATATGTAACCAAGCGTTTTCATTACAAAAATTACAAATGAAATCTGCTCAAGTACAGATTTCGATGATTAAGTCCCGTATGCACAGAAATCGTTACTCAAGCATAGATTTGAGTAGAGATTTTCATACAAAAATCTGTGCTTGAGTCCAGTTCAGTGCTTGAGCAATAGATCAACATAAAAGCGTGATTATCTAATACTAACTGATATTGACTATTGCAGAGTGGCCGGCGACAAGAAGCCATTGGAAATGGACGTGACAGGCCTAGAACCGGGTCACCAGTACAAGTTCCGTGTGACAGCTGTCAACGATGAGGGCGACTCTGAACCATTGGAGACTGAACGAGCTACGCTCGCTAAGAATCCTTTCGGTGAGTAGTGAGATCGATAAAAGATTGACGCCGGATTCGAGTTTTGGCATTTTTTGAAACAAAATTAGCATTTTAAGAATAAATTTGTGTAAAGTGGTTTCCCTGAATCCTAAAGTTCGTCTCCAAGTTTTGAAGAAAAAATCCACTATTTTGCCTTTAAAACAAACGACAGCCGACTTCACGAATGACTTGACTGATATTATTTTAAACGTCTCACTTGAAACTGGCAAAACTGTCTGTCGAAATAAAGGGTTAATCTCATAATCCCCTTGGAGCCGTCCCCTTCAAGGGGATTATGAGATTTTTGGCTCATAACCTTGATTTCAAAATTTTAAAATCAAGTGGATCAGACAGAGCGCACAAAAAGAAAAAGAAAAAAATTGTCGGAAAATGGCTTCGAAACCATTCTTTCAATAACATAATTATTTAGGTTTTGCTACTTTTCGACTGTGAAATATGTACTAATGGTAATTATTTTCAGAGGTGTCCGACAAGCCTGGCAACGTGAAAGTGGCTGACCATGACAACCAGAGCGCTGAGATCGCTTGGGACCCGCCGAAGTCTGATGGCGGAGCGCCCATCTTGAAGTATATTATACAGAAACGACCCAAGGGTGGCGACTGGGAGAACGCTGCTGAAGTATGTATACTACAGTTTCTATAGTAGGTTGCAAATAACACGGCAATGCAGGTCATTCACCCACCTTCACCACGATGTCGCAAAATTCAATTTATGTATGGCGAATTCTGTCGCTTTCCATACAAACCTGTCGCTAAGACGGTATCGCTCGAATCTCGTTAGTACTGTTTGTTTACCATACATAAACTGAATTTTGCGACATCGTGGTGAAGGTGGGTGAATGATCTGTATTGCCGTGTTATTTGGCACCTACTATAAAGCCCGTATGCTCATGAATTACTCAAAACAGATTCGGACTCAGATTAACTGAGTGCAGATTGAGGCAAATCGAGACTCAAGTCATGTTTTTGAAAATACAACGAAATATCTCAAGCGTTTTTCTTAGAAAAATGCAAATGAAATCTATGCTCGAGTTCATATATCGATGCTTGAGTATCGTTTCAAACTGTTTTAAATTAATCTTTTGTGTTTAAAAAAAAACTTGCGTCCTAGGTGCCCGGTAACGCAACCTCTGGCAAAGTGGAAGGTCTGCCCGAAGGTGGGGAGTTTGAATTCCGTGTGGTGGCAGTCAACAAGGCTGGTAACTCGGAGCCATCCGAACCCACGCAGATGACCACTATTAGACACAAGGCTTGTGAGTATTTATCCTATTTAGGTTAATTCCAAAACTCTGTATGATAAAGATACCTCGTGATTGTGTACAAAGTTTACTATGAATTAATTCATACAATATGTTATACATAGTTATGTATCCACTGCTTATAAAGGTGTGCGCACATCAAGTTTTGTATACTCACAATGCCTAGAATTGGTCATCATTGTGAGTATCACTTATGTTAGGTAAATCTTTAAAAGAGCATTGTTTTAAGTCCCAGTGGTAACAGAATCAATTGTTCCCATCCCTTTCCATAAACTGAAACTACAGAGATACTGACAAATTTGGTTAGTTTAGAAAATAAACCAGAAGAATTGACACTAATACTGATATTAAGGCGTATGTAAAAGGCAGACAACCCTCTCGCTCGCACATTTCAACATTTTTGAAGATATAATATAACTAAATGTAATTATGTGGAATTGCAGACTTTAAGGGTCGAGAGAATAACAATGCAAAGGTTCAGTAAAAATATCACATTGATCCAAACAAGTTTTCCGACCAAAAAACTTGTACCAATGCGATAAATGAAAGTGCACATTTTTTGGTTAGAAAACTTGTTTGGATCAATGTGATATTTTTACTGAACCTTTGCATTGTTATTCTCTCGACCCTGAAGGTCTGCAATTTCACATAATTACATTTAGTTATAATATATCTTCAAAAATGTTGAAATGTGCGAGCGAGAGGGTTGCCTGCCTTTTACATACGCCTTAAACGTAGAAGTACTCAAATGATATTTCCTTCAGTGAAACCACGCATCGATCGCACCAACTTGAAGCCGTTGGTAGTCCGCGCTGGTAAGCCAATCTACTTCGACGTCAACGTTAAGGGTGAGCCGGCGCCGAAGGTGCAATGGTACCAGAAGTGGAAGAATGAGGAGAAGGAGGTAACTACAGCATCAGCTAAAAACCGCAATGCTTCGCGGGACACGTCCTGTGTGCACGTGTTCTGTGAGGCAAGGCTTTGTTATCAGGCTCTACCCTGTAACACAAAGCACTCGTGGCGTAGGTTACTTATGGTCTCTCAAACGCCACTCAAATTAAGTTCACGCTTAAATTATTGCCATCTCAAATGAGTAATGTCAAACAGAGGCAGGACAATTTTAAGTGGTGCTCAAATTTGAGTGACGTTTCAGTATTCCAGCGTTAGTCAATCTTCTAACACCTGTCAGAGGTTATAAAATCAAAAAGATATATACTCTAAGTAGTTCTGCAATTTTTTTTATCTATCTATTATCTTTAAACGAGCAATTCTTGTGTATATATATATATCTCTCTAATATCTGAATCTCGGACACGGGTTCAACGATTTTCATGAAATTTAGTATACAGGGGATTTCGGGGGCGATAAATCGATCTAGCTAGACCTCATTTTCAAAAAATGTCGTTTTATTCGTGTTTTCAAGTAAACACTTAAACAGAAAAATGTGACTCTTCCCTACATCTATTGGCGAATAATAATACTATTTTTTCAAGTTATACTTCTAATCGTTAATAGATGGCAATGTTGAGCATAGAACCGTTTCTAACTAAATAAGTACTGCATATTGGTTATGTACATAAAATAAATACTAAAAAAATACCGAGCAAAGCTCGTTTAACCAGCTGGTGTATTATTTAAAACAGGTACTTACGCGAAAAAAGGGATGAAGGGATAAATAAAAATAGGACCGGTAAAACTTTATGAGAATCAATGATAATCATAACTGATCCAATCTTTGTTTACCAGGTGACAGTTGGCGTAATAAACGTGGATTACAACACAAAGTTGGACATAAAAGAATCTGCTAGAGCAATGACCGGCACTTACCGCATCGTAGCCGAGAATCAACACGGGAAAGACGAGGCTGAAGTGGAAATCACCGTATTGTCCTCACCGAGCAAGCCTGGTGGTCCACTGAAGGTGGCTGATGTCACCAAGAATGGATGCAAACTGTCGTGGAAGAAACCCGAAGATGACGGTGGTAAGTTTATTTTCTAAATTACATAAAATCAGGTGTAGTTTGACCAATTTTTAACCCCAAAAAGTATAAGCCGTGCTCACTTTAGATACGATGAATATTTTATTGAAATCAAAGACGTGGATTCTTAGATACAGATTGAACTTTCTCAACCAACAGCAGCTATTTGCTGCGAGGTTCATCGTATGCTGGTTGACAGATATTTTAAATAGAATAGAATATAAAGTTTTTATTTTGTTATTTTACAGAGGTATTAAAAAATTAAATCTTAGAACTATACTTAAAAATAACAAAAATGGCCACCACTCAGCATGGTGCCAGGGCAGGATATTATGTTAGTATCCTGCTTAGGCGCTGGTTTTCAGTGGCGCCAGTTGCCAACTTCAAAAAAGGAGGAGGTTCTCAATTCGGTTGTATTTTTTTTTATGTTTGTTACCTCAGAACTCCGTCATTTATGAACCGATTTGAACCTTTTTTTCTGTGGTGTTTACGATCAATTGAACAGTCTCAATGAACTGCCATCATCATCATCATTTGATGATGAAGGCGTATCAAATTGAAGTCAGTTTTTCCAGTTTTTTAAACTGATAAATTATGGTGGAAAGATTCGTACGCATACATAGTCGCGGGTATCAGCTAGTCTCTATTTATTTCTTTATTTTCAAGGTAAACCCGTCACGGGCTACGTGGTCGAGAAACTGAACAAGGCGACTGGCCGGTGGGTGCCGGTCGGAAAGACCGACGACACGGAAATGGAAGTCAAGGGTCTCCAAGAAGGCGAGGAGTACGAGTTCAGGGTTAAGGCTGTCAATGATGAAGGGGAATCGGAACCACTGAAGACTGATCACTCTATTATTGCGAAGAATCCTTATGGTGAGATCATTTTACCAATTATTTCTACCGCCGAGCAGCGATGTTCACATTGCTGTGTTCCGGTTTGAAGGGTAAGGGCGCCGGTGTAATTACAGGCACATGAGACTTCAAGATCTTTACGTCTCAAAGTGATGGACGCAGTGCATTGCCTTACAGGGCACGTCCTCATTGGACTTGCTCTGTGAGGTAATGCATTGTTATAGGCAGAAGTTACCACTTAACATCAGGTGAGCTCTCAGCTTGTTCCATTACTTTTATCATTAAAAAAAAACCTACTAAAAAAACTAACATAATAGTTAATGATGCATAGAAATCTATAAGTTACTTTACGGGTTGTTTGCTGTGGGTCGTGGGTTCGATCCCCACCGAGAACAAACATTTGTGTGTGGCAAACATAGATGTTTGTTCTGTGTCTGGGTGTCACTATGTATTATAAGTATGTATTTACAAAAAATATATATATATGTATTCTATCAGCCATCTAGTACCCATAGCACAAGCTTTGCTTAGTTTGGGACTAGAAGGCGTTGTGTTAAATGTCCGTGAATATTTATTTATTTATTTATTTAATTAGTAGTCTATCAAGCATAATAAAGCCTTAAGAAATTGACACAGTTCTGTTCTGTTATTTTATTTGAATAAATTTGAGAACAACTCTCTAAAAATAAAAACTACCCTCAGATATCCCTGGAAAACCCTCAATCCCAACCCTGGAAGACTGGGACGTGGACCGAGTAGATCTCAAATGGGAGGCCCCAAAGAACAATGGTGGAGCCCCCATCACGGGATACATCATAGAGAAAAAGGAGAAGTATGGATCTTGGACTGAGGCGATTACAACTTCGGTTAGTATAAATAGTATAAACTTATCCCCACTACCCAAAGGTTAGCTGGTAGATAATGCTATTTTAGCATTAAGTTGGCCTGTATACACCACTTTAAGTTGTGCAATTAGGAATTTTCTATCAATCTAATAGTGTTACAGGGATTTAGGGTTGTAGCGCCATCTAGCTCGGCACATGAGAACTATCCTAGATCGCGCAAACGAAGTTATCACGGAGTTTGAACATAAGTAATACTACCGAATACCATCAATTGGTCGGACTCCGAACCGAAGGTTTTTAGGCCGCCTTAAGGCCTCCGTCATGGCTTAACGAGTAATTGCAACCATATTGAATCACTATTAGTGAGATGTGATAACTCTTTAATATATTTTTTTGTTTTCCAGACCCCGGAATGCAAAGCGCGTGTTCCAGACCTGAAAGAAGGGAATACGTATCAGTTCCGTGTGAGGGCTGTCAACAAGGCAGGTCCAGGTGAACCCGGAGACGCAACACAACCTCATGTAGCCAAGGCTAGGTTCTGTAAGTATCTAACAATTATATTCTATCTATAAAACTGTAAAAAAGCCAAAAAAACCGAAGTTAAAAATATGGATAAACAAAATATGCAGATCTACTAAATAAACGATTCTGATTCCGAAAATCAAGTTTGTCTGGTTGTCTGTTTGTTCGTGGATCATGTCTTAACTACTCGATCAATTTCAGTGAAACTTATACTATTCAGAAGCCCTTTTTCCGGATTGATACATAGGCTAAATTTTATTGAAATCAAAGGCGTGGATTCTTAGATACAGCTTGAACTCTCTAAACAAAAAGCAGCCATTTGCTACGCGGTTCATCTTATGCTGGCTATAGATATTTTGGTGGAAAGTTTCGCACGCGTATGTAAGCAGCTATCAGCTAGTAAATGATTAAATATGTTTTTTTTTCCAGTGAAACCGTACATAAACCGTGACAAGATGGTTGCGGTTCGCGTCCGTGCTGGCACCACCATCAAGTTTGATGTTGACATCCGCGGTGAACCGCCACCGACCAAGACATGGAGTTTCGCTAATAAGGTAACTTGGAGTTTAGACCATAAAAGGAGTTGGGGCATTTCAGGTCCTAATTTGCATACATTTAGTAAAAAAATTTAATTAATTTTGTTATTTATTACTTTTGTCGGTTTTATCATAATCAAATGTAGTAGCAATCACAAAAACGCAAAATACAGTGATTATTTTGACGTAAACACCTGTAAATACGATAAAAAATATTGAAAAAGACGCATTTTTCGAAGTTCAATGTCTAATAACTAATGATACCCTTAACGATTTTTCAAAACTGCATTGTAAGTGTATTGTAACAAACAAAGTGCTATCATTGCAAGTTATATAAAAAGATTGTGGGATCTGGGCTCCATCCAATTAGCCCCAGACCCTTTAGTCAACCAGGCCCATGAGGGATGGTTCTTCTTTTATTTTATTTATGGCCTCTGTCCGTCATTTTGACAGACAATTTTGCCAGTGTCAAGTGAATTTTTTAAAATATTATCAGTCAAGTCAAGACATTCGTCAAGTCTAAAATTCCTTTCTTATTGCACCCCTACACTACATAAGGATTACTACCTTCCAAATTTGATACCTCTAGGACTTATGGTTTAGGCTGTGCGATGATTCTAAGTCAGCTTCAAAAGAGTTTTATATATATTGATTCTACCAGGCCCTAGAAACCGGTCCAGGTGTAAAGATCGAGCACGAAGACTACAGCACCAAGTTGCAGATCTTCGAGTCCAGCTGGAAGAACACAGGAATATACACGCTGAAGGCTGAGAACGAATCTGGAGTCGATGAGGCGACTGTCGAAGTTACTGTTCTGGGTAAGTGTGCTAGTCTATTAGTAGTAGTAGAATTTGTGATACTTTGTCAGAAGTACTACTGTGCTACTATAGTATTTTAAGCGCTGGTTATCGTAGACCACTCGGTTTCACTGGTTTCTAGAGTTATGTATCTTAGAACTAAACTCCTATTTAGACGTAAACATAGATTTTCTTTGAGACTCATTGGAAATATCAATATTTCAGTTTCGAGCGTTGTTTTCGGTTATGGCAGTTTTAACTTCGACAGAAGTTCATAGTCGATTCTAAGTATACCCTCTAATATGTACCCATCTACCTACACTATTATAAAACTGCAAAAAAGCCAAAAACTAAAATTAAAGATATGAATAAACTAAATATTATGCAGATCAGATTAAACGATTCTGATTCCTAAAATCTAGTTGGTTTATCTGTTTGTTTGTTCGCGAAACATACCTTTCGGAAGCCTATTTTCCGGATTGAAACATAGGCTATATTTTATTAAAATCAAAGACGTACATTCTTAGATACAGCTTGAACTCTCTAAACCAAAAGCATCCATTTGCTACGAGGTTCATGGTATGCTGGTTGACAGATATTTTGGTGGAAAGTTTCGCACGCGTACGAAGCAGGTATCAGTTAGTTGCTTATAATTTTTTTTACCACAGACAAGCCTGGGAAACCAGAAGGTCCACTGGAAGTTTCCGACGTTCATGCAGACCACGTGAAACTTGCCTGGAAGAAACCAAAGCAC
The DNA here is from genome assembly GCA_947507515.1 of Eulithis testata. Taxonomy (NCBI): domain Eukaryota; kingdom Metazoa; phylum Arthropoda; class Insecta; order Lepidoptera; family Geometridae; genus Eulithis; species Eulithis testata. The sequence continues at coordinate 4,862,627 of OX382219.1, forward strand.
ACGGGAGGCTTACCACTCAGTGCTTACGTCGTTGAGAAGATGGACACGCTCACCGGCAAATGGGTGCCGGCTGGGACAGTGGAACCGGACGCTACAGAGGCTACTGTCACTGGTAAGATACTAGCAGTCATCTGCTATCAGAATGTATACTACAAATGATGTGCTCGTATAAGTGTCAAAAATATTCAGAAAACCAAAAAAAGACTTGGCGAATGGACGTGCCTCTAGAGACAGAACAAAATAATAAAATGAAAAAACATGACGTGTGTATTCACACGTGCAAAAGCATTTTGACTTTGACAGAAAAATGATGGTTTTAACGTAAACATTATTTGCACAGAGAGAAGTCACGACCATTTGCCACAAACTAACAAATTTTTTTGGACGAAACTAGCACATAATCAGATTTTCCTTTCACCCCATAGGCCTGGAACCCGGTCACACTTACCAGTTCCGCGTAAAGGCTCTGAACGAGGAAGGTGAATCCGAACCCCTCGAAACAGACCACGGAATCCTCGCCAAGAACCCATACGATGTACCAGCACCCCCCGGATTACCAGACATTGTGGATTGGGATGAGAAATCTGCTAAGTTGAAATGGGAGCCGCCGATCAGAGATAACGGAGCTCCGATCACGGGATATGTCATTGAAGTTATGGACAGAGATCGGGGAGAATTTGTTAAGGTTCGTATATTGTTTAAAGACATTTATTCTCATAAAAACAAAAAGTTCTTTTAAAAATGAGATACTTTCTTAATAATAAAACAAAGTTATTTTGCCTCTTGATGGCGCTGCCGTAGCTTATTAGGTAGGTAGCTATATAAGTTTGTAGGTGCCTATCTAGATATAAAAAGACATGTATAATGTAGATACAGAAATCGTTACTCAATTATGGATTTGAGTAGAAATTTTCATGCAAGGATAGTAAAACGGCATAGGGCCTTAAGTACAATGCAATGGTTGATAAATAGGTTACAATGCTTACGTATTCTTTAGTTCGTATATTTCCTAGTTATAAGCAAAATACATTGATACACTTTTACAACGAAAATTACAACGAATACAGTATTTACAATATTTACAAAATACACATGAAACATTTGAGCTATTTACAAACCGTTGCAAACGATTTATATATAGCTCAACTGGTCCAAATCAGTAGCAATCGGACGCGTGCCCAAGACACTGGCTGCATTGCACTATTTATTGACTGACATCTTTTCAACATCAATCTATGTAATAAATTTACTTCAACTTTTTGGTTTATGACTTTTGCAACTTATATAAATATACATTTACTTTTACTATGACTCTGTGGGTCGTGGGTTCAATCCCCATGGGATGAGATCCAATAATTGTGTGTGGCAAATATAGATGTTAGTTCTATATCTGGGTGTTATGTACTATGTATTTACAAAAAAAAAATTATATACACTATGACAAACGTCACACAGCTCAGTCGGCAGTAGTTCTGTGCTATGGGTCGTGGGTTCGATCCCGGGTGGGATAAAAATTAACATTTGTGTAATGGCAAAATAGGTGTTTATTCTATGATTTCTATGTCTGGGTGTTACTATGAATTTACCAAAAACCGTATAATAAGTATTATATCAGCAATGTAGTTCCCGTAGTACAAACTTTGCTTAGTTTGAAGCAGAACTAGATGGCGCTGTGTCAAGTGTCTATAAATATTAATTCTTATACCCTTGTACTTCATCCAACAGGCCGCGGAAATTGAAGGCAACATTTGCCAAGGCACAGTACCGAGACTGGAAGAGGGTAATCAGTACCAGTTCCGCATCAGAGCCATCAACAAGGCTGGTCTATCTGAACCTTCGGAGAACACCAATTGGCATACCGCTAAGCCGCGGTTCTGTGAGTATTCAACCTTATTACGTTAGATATATAGTTTATTTCGTCATGTTTAGCTTAGTCATTTAGAAAAGTATTATATTATTTTATGTTTTACTAGCTGTCGCCCGCGGCTTTGCTCGCGTGGTAACAGCATACGCATTATTTGGTTAAAGCTTTTGATCCTAATTGACCCTTTAAGGTGTTACTTTTCAAAATTCCTTTTTTAGTGCACCCCTACACTGTGTAAGGATACTACCCTCCAAATATACCTCTAGGACTTATAGTTTAGCATACGATGAACCTCGTGTCAAAGGCTGCTATTGGTTTAGAGAGGTCAAGCTGTATATAAGAATCCACATCTTTGATTTCAATAAAATATAGCCTATGTTTCAATCCGTAAAAAGACCTTCCAAATGGTATAAATTTCGTCAAAATTGGTCCAGTAGTTAAGGCGTGATCCGCGAACAAACAAACAGACAAACTTGATTTTCGGAATCAGAATTGTTTATTTATTAGATCTGCATATTTAGTTTATCCATATCTTTAATTTTAGTTTTTGGCTTTTTTACAGTATTTTATAATAGTATAGATTACTGAATATATTTTTTATCTACAGTGAAACCACGCATCGACCGTACAAACCTAAACCCGATCACAGTGAAGGCTGGTCTCCCTGTGTCTCTGGACATCAAGGTCTTTGGAGAGCCACCGGCGAAGGTCACCTGGTTCTTCAAGGGTGAAGAACTCACGAATGGGTCAGTGCATATGTTGATACTAGGTGCCGCCCGCGACTTCGTTCGCGTCCCGTTGGATCCCGTTAAATTTTCGGGGCAAGAAGTAGCCTATGTGTTAATCTAGGTCACGGACAATATATATTCCAATTTTCATCCGAATCGGATCAGTATTTTTAACGTGAAAGAGTAACAAGCATCCATCCATTAACTTTGTATAGTAGAATGGGAGGCCTTGCTGCTGAAAGCGATTTCTTCCAGGCAAACGTAGCATGGAAAGTAACGAAAGCAGCGATACGATAAAAAATATACTACATAAAACTTACAAAATTAAAAAATAATATGTACTACCTAATACATACAAGAATAATAAATATAATCATAGTTCTTTATTATTATTGGGATTCTGGGCATAATAAGTGCTGGCAGGCGTCAGCTCAGTTGGTAGTAGCTCTGCCTTCCGTGCTGTGGGTCTTCGATTCGATCCTTACCGAGAACAAACATTTGTGTGTGGAAAACATAGATGTTTGTTCTGTCTGGGTGTTACTATGTATTTTAAGAATGTATTTACATCAAATTCATATAGGTATTCTATCAACAATCTAGTTCCCATAGCACTTTGCTTAGTTTGGGACTAGAGGGCGTTGTGTGAAGTCCATGAATATTTATTTATTTTATTTTGGTACGTCGGAAGTGCCCCTATTCACAGCGTTTTTCTGTGACAGTGAAAACCTTGAAATAATAAATGTGGATTACAACACCAAGTTCCTGATGACGAAGAACAAACGCGCTAACACCGGCAAATACACAATCAAGGCTAAGAACGAAGTGGGAGAAGACGAGGCTGAGATTGAAATTACTGTGCTTGGTAAGTTTTGAACCTTGTTTATCTAACTTTAAGGTGTAAACTACTCTGTGTAATATAACTTCACTACATAGTATAAAGCAAAGTCGCTTCCCGCGTCTGTCCTAATGTCTGTATGTATGTATGCTTAGATCTTTAAAACTACGCAACGGATTTTGATGCAGTTTTTTTTTAATAGATAGAGTGATTCAAGAGGAAGGTTTATATGTATAATACATCATCATCATCACTGCATTGCATCCGTGCGAAGCCGGGGCGGGTCGCTATAGTAGGTGCCAAATAACACCGCAATACAGGTCATTCACCCACCTTCACCACGATGTCGCAAAATTCAATATATGTATGGTAAACAAACAGTACTACGAGATTCGAGCGATTACCGGCTTAGCGACAGGTTTGTATGGAAAGCGACAGAATTAGCCATACATAAATTGAATTTTGTGACATCGTGGTGAAGTTGGGTGAATGGCCTGTATTGCGGTGTTATTTGGCACCTACTATAGTAATTAATAATAGGCCCTATACATCTATTGAAGATGATTTATACAGCGTCAGGAGGCAACCTATGCCTACACTTAACGACACACTGTAGTGCCTGGGACAGTGTTTATATGGAGTAGGCTTGTAGCACCTACACCTATAATATTCTGTGAAATAAAATGCATATTAAAAAATATAATTTCTTTTTTACCAGGCAAGCCTTCCAAGCCTAAAGGTCCGCTAGAAGTTGCTGACGTCACCAAGAACGGATGTACTCTTTCATGGAAGAAACCGGAAGACGACGGCGGATCGCCCATCGAGTACTATGAGATTGAGAAGCTGGATCCGCTTACTGGTAAGCTATGGTGGTTTTCAAACACTAACCGCCAAATTATGTATCCAGATTTATCTTGGATCTAACAAAAACCGCCAAAAACCGCGTCTGTTTTGGACTTAACTAGGTTTTTCATATTACTTAACATATAAATCTGACAGCTTTGACAGGAGTTAAGTTCAAAACAGACGCGGCGTCTGGCGGTTTTTGTTAGATCCAAGATAAATCTGAAAACATAATTTGGCGGTAACTGATCAATGGACCTCGAACCCCCAGGAGATCGAAATGCTTTTATTTTTTATACAATATAAATATTCACGGACATATAAATATTCAAGTACATTTAACACAAAATTAATATAGGCAACCGTTTGGCCACAATCTCACCAGCGGGCCTAGGATGCGCACGTGAGATATTTGTCATGTCGTTCTGTCAAAATGTAAGCATTTTGTACCAGTTTAGAAACTATTGCATTATCTGTGCTAATGTTGTCGAATTAAGTGTCGAGTTGTGTATTAAGCTCGCCTTTGTACATATCTTTAGTTTTAACTTGTTTGTTCATATTGTTCTAGACCCTTTAGAGTGACTTTTCAAAATTGCTTTCTTAGTGCACCCCTACACTAAGGATACTACCCTCCAAATTTTATACCTCAAATTCCTATTTCATAGGACTTATAGTTTAGGCTGTGCGTTGATTATCAGTCAGCTTCAAAAGAGTTTTATAATAGGAAAAAAGTATTTACTAAAATAAATTAATTTCTCCAGGTCAATGGCTGCCATGTGGTACGTCGAAGGAGCCACATGCAACCGTAACCGGACTACAGGAAGGCAAGCCGTACAAGTTCCGCGTTAAAGCCGTCAACAAGGAAGGCGAGTCTGAGGAGTTGGAGACGGAGAAGCCTATTATCGCTAAGAATCCGTTTGGTAAGTTATTTAAGAATTTTAAGAAAACATTGGTAAAAATTCCACCAAAATTAAACAACAATACTCACAATAACACAAAAAAAAAACAATCATTTGTCACTGTCATTCGGTACTAAAATGACACGATTTCTGTCAAAATATATGGATCCATTTTGGAGTTGAGTTAGGGTAGCCCTTCGAATCATATTGCGCGTCAAAGCCAGCTCGACTACCAAACGGTATAACGTCACCGCGCATTGTATCTCGCATACGATAAAGCCACGTATTCATTAGTACACATTAGTTAATAAACACTGTTTATAAACTGTTCATAAACAATCTTTCATAATGTTTCATCATCTCTGTAAACAGTTTATAAACAGTTCATAAACATAGGTGATGAAACATTGTTTATGATACGTGTTGCCGTGCTCCCCACTACGAGTGGAGAGCAAGACGAAACATCTAGTTTATAAACAAAAGTCAACAGGTGTGGACGTGTTTTGCGCGAGTTTATAAACATGGAGGTAGTGTGGTCCAACAACCAAATTTCGATGCTCATAGACCTTTATCACTGACAAGTGTGGACGGCTAAGCATCAGAAACATGTGTTTAGTCATAAACAGTTTATCAACAAATGTTTACTAATGAATACGTGGCTTTATCCGTACTGACGTGTGAATTTCCTGCTGTGTTTACATTTGCACAGGCAAGCCAGAGGGCCTAGTACGAGTTTTCAGTGTATAGTGTGGGTGTGAAACGCCTGACGCCCAGCCACACCAGTGCGCGCTTATTTGTATGGAGACACTGAGTGGATTCTTTGAGAAGCTCGACGTGCGAGTACGGGCTTGGTGTAGACTAAGCTTCTAAAAAAATCCGCTCAGTGTCTCCATACAAATCAGCGCCCACTGGTGTGCTGGGCGTCAGACGTTTTACACCAGATTTATACACCAAAACTCGTACTAGGCCCTCAGTTCGTCTCTGATAACTAGAACACTTGGCCTAGTTTGGGGCTAGACGGATTAGTTTTACTCAGTAATACTTATTTTTCACAGACGAGCCCGGCAAGCCAGGTCGTCCTGAGCCCAAGAACTGGGACAAGGACTTTGTGGACCTCGAATGGACTCCACCTAAGAACGATGGTGGCGCCCCCATTACTGGATACATTGTACAGAAGAGAGAGAAGGGTGGCAGGTATGTGCTTTAATGTTAAGAGTATAAGGTCGATTTTATATTGCCGATGTGTCTTTTTCATTATATTTATTAGACTGGTAGATTTTATGTTTTCTTTTCGATTCTAAAGTTGTATCGGGAGTTTTGATTCGCATTTCAGTTGAATTTGAACTGTATTTGTACGAAGATAAAGCTGAATGTTTTTATTTTTAAAACATAGCGCAGACCCGACCCACCACCGATATTTAATGCTAGCTTCCGCCTGGTACTTCGTTCGCGTCCCGTAGGATCCCGTTGATTTTCCTGGATAAAAATAGCCTATGTGTCAATCCAGGTCACGGACTATATATTCCAAGTTTCATTCAAATCGGATCAGTAGTTTTTACGTGAAAAAGTAACACGCATCCATAAATCCCTACAAACTTTTGCGTTAATAATTTTAGTAGGATTAGTACGAAGTCTACTTCATCTGAAGAATATAAAGCAAACAGAATAGATGGAGGAGGCCTTTACAAAGGGGTCATTACAAATAAATTTCGTTGAAATTGTTATCTAATTACCTTCGTCTAATTTAAATTTTTATTTAATTGTTTATGTTAAGCAACAATAATTTATAATTGATTGTGCATGATGTAAAACACTGTAATGGTTGTGTATGTAAGGAATAAACATACTTATTTATTTTATTTATTTATTTATAGTACGAAGGATATTCATTAAAAAACTCTAACATTTCAAAAATATCTTAAAAAAGTATTAAATTAAAAACTGTTTTTATTCATTGCACGAGTTTCTTGATGAAAATTATTAAAATATCTAAAACATAGATACATAAATATATGTCACCTATTGATTGATTGATGTCTTCCTGGCCGGTTTCGGCTACGGCGACATTGTTGCTGCTTGATGCCTATGATGGGCTCTAAGGTGACTTGAATAGCCAATTTTGGCTTTAAAGATTCTTGCACACAATGTGCATGTAAGAGCGCCGTTAACGTAGTTATAGTTAATGTTTGAAGGCGGTTTAGCTTTTAGTTGGTCGCGTTTAATATCTAGATCGCGCCTTCGTTCATCTTCCAAGGTGTAGACATTTCGCTTCACGAGACTTCTCCATTCAGGCCGATTTTCTGCCAGTGACTCCCAACAAGAGGGATCTATTGAGCACCTTTTCATATTCCTCTTCTGTGCGTCTTTATATCGAAGTCACCTAGTGACTATCTATACCTGAACAAATTGCTGTGCCCTAACAGGGTTTATGTTTGCTACACCACCTATACAACATCTATAGTAGGTGCCAAATAACACCGCAATACAGGTCATTCGCCCACCTTCACCACGATGCCGCAAAATTCAATTTCTGAATGGCTAATTCTGTCGCTTTCCATACAAACCTGTCGCTAAGACGGTAATCGCTCGAATCTCGTAGTACTGTTTGTTTACCATACATAAATTGAATTTGGCGACATCGTGGTGAAGGTGGGTAATGACCTGTATTGCGGTGTTATTTGGCACCTACTATCTAAAACAACATAAGTGCAATAAACAATTTGAATTAGATTTTTTTTATATATATTTATTTTTTTTATTTGGTAAATAAACTAATGTTCTGGTACAATAGTTGATAGCATTATGTTTTATATAAATGAGTGTACAATTAATAAATACTATTGAATTTGCACAGATCATGGCAAGATTGCCTCAAGACTTCAGGCGAACGTCCCACAGCCCACGTGACCGACGTTGAGGAAGGTCACGAGTACGAGTTCAGAGTAATGGCGGTCAACAAGGCGGGGCCTAGCGAGCCTAGTGACCCTAGCAAGAGTGTCATCGCTAAACCACGCTTCTGTAAGTATTACATCATCATCCAGTGCACGACAGAATATATATAAGTTAGATATAAGAGTACCTAGTAGCCCTAAGCACGTAAGATAGTTATTAGTCAGGTAGGTTAAGGCGTATGTCAAAGGCAGACAACCCTCTCGCTCGCACATTTCAACATTTTTGAAAATATAATATAACTAAATGTAATTATGTGAAATTTCAGAGCTTCAGGCTCGAGAGAATAACAATACAAAGGTTCAGTAAAAATATCACATTAATCCAAACAAGTTTTCCGACCAAAAAACTTATACCAATGCGATAAATTAAAGTGTAAATTTTTTGGTTACAAAACTTGTTTGGGTCAATGTGATATTTTTACTGAACCTTTGCATTGTTATTCTCTCGACCCTGAAGGTCTGCAATTTCAGATAATTACATTTAGTTATATTATATCTTCAAAAATGTTGAAATGTGCGAGCGAGAGGGTTGTCTGCCTTTACATACGCCTTATGCGGAAATTATACGATTCATTGTCTATTGTTTTTCTGAGAGACTAGAGTAGAACTGGTCCCTAGAATAGACTTAAAACGCTGGGTCAGGCCAGGAACTTGGACGCCTTACCTAGCTAGCCTAAGGCTGAAATACTCAAAAGTCATTTAAATTTGAGCACCACTTAAAGTTGCTCTTCCTCTGTTTGACATTACTCATTTGTAAGAGATGGCAATAATTTAAGCGGGACTTAAATTAAGTGGGGTTTGAGTGGCGTTTGAGTATTCGCCCATAAGTCTAGTAGGGACGGGCAACCTATCTACAGATTAGATACAATACAAAAAAAAGATGTTTGTTGGAACGAAGTTCCTTATCGCGCGTTGCGAAAGGGGGCTAGACGGATAAAATTAAGACCAAAGTTGTAACGACACTTTTTTCAAACTTTGACAACGTCATTCGAATAAATCGGTGCAGGAAGGAAACAAATGAATGTAGGTATTGTTGGAAGTTTTTGTTTTAATTTAGGTGCTTCTGTGTACTTACTGTAAGAAAACAACACCTCAAGGAAATTCGTTCCATCCGGGTGTCCCTTGACACCTCTCAAGCTTATTTGTTCTCATGTAGCGAGCTATATGTCGCTACATAGTGTTGGTTTCTATAGTTCAAGGCTTCCTTAATAATGGATCTCACACATACTTTTTTTTTCAGTGGCTCCTAAGATCGATCGTAAGAATTTACAAAAGCGCAAGATCAAGGTCGGCTCTCCTCTCAAGATGGAGGCCGATGTGAAGGGTGAACCGGAACCAACCATTACCTGGACCTTCCAGGAGAAGACCCTCAAGTCTGAAGGTCGTCTCATTATCGAAAACAAGGATTACCACACTTCGTTTGTGCTGGAGAAGACTACTAGGACTGATACAGGTATATTCACTATACTTATTCACTATATTCACTTTACTTATTCACTATACCTATTCACTATATTCACTTTACTTATTCACTATGCATATTGACTATACTTATTCACTATATTCATTATACATATTCAACATACTTATTCACTATATTCACTATACATATTCACTATACTTATTCACTATATTCACTACTACGTCATCGTCATTCACTAGCCTTATAACATAGTTTGTATGAGTTAGTGGCCAACTCTGGTGACAAAGTTTGTAGGCTGCCTTAAGGCCTCCGTCGTGGCTTAGCAACTGCTAAATCTGGGACAGTTTAACATGCCATCCGAAGCACGGAAGCCTTCAGATGTAAATGTCATTAGCGGTCACCCATCCAAATAGTGACAGCGTTAAGCGTCGCTTAACTTAGATAATTGGTGAAGGTTGACTAAGGGCCGTAAGATCAAAAGCAGTTTAAACTATGGGTTTCGTTAACTACGATTACATTTGATCGATGGATTAATCTGTCGTCTGTCAGTTTAAGCTACCGATGGTCGAGTAACTACCATTGATCTTATGAAATAATCGGAGACTGGAGGTTAATAGTAGATTAGTAGCCAAGGGCTGTAAGGCATGAATTGTAGCCCGAGGGTGCAATGGATGCTTACACCCGAGCTAACTACTCTGCTTTACATCTCTCATATTCGGTAAGTAGGTCCTTATTACCCCCAACTGGGGCTTGTAGGTGACCAATTAGCGCTCTAGGGTAATAATGTAGCTAGAAAAGCCCTAGGGCGGTAAGTAATTTTAGAGACTCACGTATGTGTGCCTCGTCTTCAAAACCCATTTGTGGGTAATAAGGACCTACTTACCAAATATGAGAGATGTAAACTCTATTTTGTGGTTTAAACCACTATTGGTCTTACGGCCCTAAGCAAGTCTAGCCACTAGCAATTAAACTTAGTTACTCTGTATGTTGATTTGATTTATAGTGCAAAGTTAAACAAATTTGTGTGATTTACTTCAATGGTTTTCCATTGGATATATCTATAGTATTTAAAAATAAGTAACGCCTTTACATGTATTGAAGATGATTTATACAGCGTCAGGAGGCAACCTATGCCTACACTTAACGACACACTGTAGGTAGTGCCTGGGACAATGTTTAGATGGAGTAGGCTTGTATTTCAGAATAAATACAAGATTTGATTGAGCTTTTCAGTGTTTGATGATTTAGTATCAAAGCACAGTTTTACTGAACCATTTTCGGAGCACTTTAATTTTTTTGAGGCTAGAATCAAAGAATATTGAATACGTAGTTCCTACGTAAGAAGAAGCGGGACTCCCATTCTACCAAAATTACACACTGAAAACCTCGTTTTGCATGAAACGTGATTCAAATTTTGACCCCCGTTTCATACATTGTTCGTTTTTTGGAGCACGAGTCTAGTTCGAGAGTTTTGCCGCTAGAGTTTGATTGAGAGTTTTTTATTTCAGGCAAATACATCGTAACTGCGAAGAACGATTCGGGAACTGACACAGTGGAAGTTGAAGTCCAGGTTGTCAGCAAACCCGCTAAGCCAAAGGGTCCTCTAAAGGTTAGTTAATATTTATCAATCTCTTAGTACTTATCTAATGCAGCCAGTGTCTTGGGCCCGCTTCCGATTGGTACTGATTTGGACCAGTTGAGCTATATATAAATCGTTGCAACGGTTTGTGGATAGCTCAACTGTTTCATGTGTATTTTGTAAATATTGTGAGTATTGTAAATACTGTATTAGTTGTAATTTTCTTTGTGAATAAATTTTTGATAGTAAGACGCAGAATTTATTGCAATTTTTCAACTGAAAAAAATATACAAGCGACGGTGGGATGCAACGTGAATGACGTGTTTTTTCCAGTTATTCTTATTTAACTGGCAAACTACTCAACCCATTTTGATAACATATGTATGGGACCAATCTGGAAGTATACTCTTTCGGATAAAAAATGTATTAATTCTTAGATACTGCTTGACCTCCCTAAACCAAAAGCAGCCTTTGACACGAGGTTCATCGTATGCTGGTTGATAGATATTATAGATATATCGAGTGCATATAAGCTATTTTCTACAATCCTGACCAAAAATAAAATTTCAGTTCGTTAATAACCTCAAAATTCCCTCCAGGTGTCAGACGTAACAGCGAACGGCTGCAAACTGAAATGGGACAAGCCGGAAGACGACGGCGGCGAACCGATCGAAAGCTACGTCGTCGAACGAATGGATACCGAGTCCGGACGATGGGTCCCTGTCTGCGTCACGAAGGAACCCGAAGCTGACGTCACAGGACTGAACGAAGGAAAGGATTACCTGTTCAGAGTGAAGGCTGTCAACCCTGAGGGGGAGAGCGAGCCGTTGACTACTGAGACGGCTACGACCGCGAAGAATCCTTATGGTGAGTTGATAAGGTTTACTTTAGCGTGGCAGATTTAGTGTTGCGTAAAGGCTGGGCCGTAGAGAAAGTGACAACAGGAAATATTCCTTATGTAAGTGGATAAAGTCTATTTTAGCGTGGCAGATTGAGTGCTGCGTAGATAGGGAAGGTCTTCGATTACCACAATGTTTTTTTGTGGAAATGGGCTTGAATCAAATAGAATTTAATGCTCAAACAGAACAAAAAGAAGGTCTTACCTGGATTAAAAACTAGCTTACGCCCGCGACTTCAACGGCGTCCTGTTTGATCCTGGTTATTTTCCGGGATAATAAGTAGCCTTGTGTATTAATCCAGGTTAAGAACCATATATCATAGGTTATTCTAGTTTGGGTACCAATGCTGTCCAATCTGAACTAACGCAAAACTGATAATTTAATAATTTAATATTTAGACCTGGATTAACACATTAACTACTTTTTATCCCGAAAATTTTACGGGAACCAACGGGACGCGAACGAAGTCGCGGGTGGCACCTAGTGATAGAATACAACTTGTTGTTCTGCCAAGATCAACAAGTTATGTTCTCTTGAAAAAATAATCACACAATAAGAAAAATACATTATTTTCTCTTCCAGGTGAACCCGACGCGCCTGGTAAGCCGGAATTCAAAGACTGGAGCGCTGAGCACGTGGAACTTAAATGGGACAAACCGGCCAGCGATGGTGGAGCACCCATCACCGCCTACATCATTGAGAAGAAGGATCGGGATACTGGCAAATGGGTCAAGGCTGCTGAGGTAAGGTACCTCTTATTTCATGAAAATGGAATAAATTAGCCACTGGTAATAATTTCCAGGCGCTAAAAATACGTCTTTTTTTTCTTAAGGACCCGGCGAAGGAAGAAATATCCATACAAACGTAATACCAAAGTAATTTCTAATTCAAGCATATTTCCACTATATTATTGTATTATTAGTATTCCAATAGCGTTTATATACGTTCCTGTATAGGTTTTATTTTCAGATAACTTACCTAAAGTGAAATTAAAGCCAATCGCATTTTGCATTTTTTTATGCTAAAATTGACAAGTTTTCTTCCTACTTATTTCGAATTAAAAACAACAATATCTTACGTGTTGTTTGTTTAGGAACATAGCTTATATTGTCTAGTTAAAGAAAAATAATACAATGTGAAGAATACTAACACTTTTAAGTAATCATTTTTGGTATTACGGAACTCAACCAAATTCATACCACTTTTGAACGGCTAATATTGCCATCGCGCACGACAGGACGGCACGACAAGTAGGTACGCACGCACACTAATGCAGCGTGTATTTCAGCGATTGATACGTACCTCCTTGTTAGTTTTCATAAACTCCTGTCAAAAAGTGAAATATGTATGTCAAGTATTTCGGAAGAAAATATACGTCGAAAAAACAAAGTCCCGTTATAATTTCGTTGAAATATTAAACCACCTAACTGCGAAAACTGCTATGCTACAGTACCTACCTACATAGGTACTACGACTTTAGCTTTCTTTATGGACTTCGATATTTTTCACTTACGGTTTGGTTGCTGATATGGACTCGGAACATTGGGATGTATCTCATAGTAAGTACCTAACTCGTTTTAACCTAGTTGTATTCATATTTTAAAGTGTAAATACCTAGGTAGGGATCTATCTAACATGTTGTTTAGGTAGGTAGGTACTTATATCTTAGTATAGGTACCCAAGTGAAGTAGGGAAGTACCTACTATTGTGTGCATTTTTAGAGTGAAAGATCTCTACTTAGGTAGGTACAAATATAACGTGTAAGTGGTTCTAAGAATAAATAACCCGTTTTCAATGTAATAATAATGAATTGCTAGTATTTTAATATAGAGTAAAACTATATTTCCATGAGATTAGCTGCTGCTCGGATTTCGACACGAAATAAGAGGTTATGGTAAATTTATTTGATAATAATTTGTATGAATATTTACAGAGCCACTGCGATCTTTTAAAAAACGCTTATGGCCATCAGTTCCCAGGAAAAGAAAACATGCGAAAAAGAAAAAAGAAAATATGGGTCTATGAGGTGAGTAAATGCGCATAAATGGCAAGGTTTAGTGTATATTTTTATGATGACTCTAACGTCCAAATATTTTTTTTAGAGATGTACAACTTATTGGAGTGCCACCTCGACATGAAGGAATACTCATCGAATCAAACATGAATCAACAACAGTTAGACAGATCTTCTTCATGTCAACCTGGTGGTATTGAAATCACGTCAACGGCTGATATAAATAATGCACCATCAAGGTATAATCCTGTTATTGAACTCGAGTCAAATCAGGTCATGAACGTTGAACCAATCAGTCAATCGTCTAGCAGGTATATTAGATAAGTTTTTAATGAGTGCCTGCATTATAATTCCAAATATCCTATTAATATTATAAACGCGAAAATTTGTGAGTATGGATGGATGTTTGTTACTCTTTCAGGTGAAAACTATTGATCCGATTTGGATGAAACTTGGAATATGTATTGTCCGTGACTTGGATTAACACATAGGCTACTTTTTATCCCGAAAAATCAACGGGGTCCAACGGGACGCGAACGAAGTCGCGGGCGGAAGCTTGTAGCAATATAATTATGCAATGCAAACAAACAAACAATCAAATCTTTTTCCCTTTATAATATTAGTATAGAATAGATAAGTAGGAAGTTTGCGTCCCGTTGGACCCCGTTGATTTTCCAGGATAAAAGTAGCCTATGTGTTAATCCAGGTCACGGACAATATATATTCCAAGTTTCATCCAAATCGGATCAGTAGTTTTTGCTTGAAAGAGTAACGAACATTCTCAGAAACTTTCTCGTTTATAATATTAGTAGGGCTGCCGATTCTGTTGTTGCGTTTTTCTAATTTAGATAAAAAACCGAATCATTTTACGATATTGGTAAGCCTACTCAATCACACTAAAAACAAAAGTTGAGATAATACCCCCGATTCTGTTGTATAATTTTTCTAAACTAACTAATTTGACAGCACTACAATGATAGCTGTCTGTGTTGTTTCAGTTCATAAGAAAGGGATGGCAACAGTTTTAGTGCTGTCAAATTAGGTTAGTTTAGAAAAATTATACAACAGAATCGGGGGTATTATCTCAACTTTTGTTTTTAGTGTGATTGAGTAGGCTTACCAATATCGTAAAATGATTCGGTTTTTTTAATAAATGAATGTGTCCGTAAGAGAAAAATGTTATTTTTTATATAAATAAATGTCAATCAATAAACAAAATAAATGTTTGTACTTTTAAATGCTTATCTTTTATTTTCTTATCATAATTTCACATTAGGTAGGTAGATACTCGTATTTTACCCTAAATTTATAATTATCCTATTGCAGAACCTACCTACCTACACTCTAGCCAAATTCGGTTAGTTTACAAAAATGTCACACTGAATTTAAATAAGTATTTTCCTAATAGGTTTCTTGAGATATAAGTACGTAGGCCTTGTAGAGAATCTGGAATAAAAAACGCATTAGCAAACTACATTCGCTTAGATTTTTTTACAATACCTACCTACTCTTGCACTTCCCTAAATGCTTCGAGGAAACAGCGAAGCAGCAAGAAGTTTTTATGTCTATGTCTAAATGTAAGTATGAAACGCAAAAAGGTAAGTACACATGCATGCCTAAAGAAATAGGTAGGTGGAAGAGGTATACACCTACTCACGCACACACTCAAGCACTACCGCGTCCCGCGCGCGCCTGCGTCATCTAAACAGAGAAAGCGATACACGGAGCGATTTTTGCTCGGGCCTCAAATTGAAGTTGCGAGCTCATTTCGCCGGGCTCTTAAACTAAATTTTTTCTTCTTCATTCTTTTTTGCGTATTTGGCTCCAGTAGTTTTACAGCCAACGGATTGGGGTGTTTTGTCAGTCTGGTTTTGTATGAGTTTTCTAGGAGCTGTATTACTTCCTTGACTGTGGTAATTTTTAGGTTCTCATGGAGCTCTTCAGTTGTCATGAACCATGGTGCATTTGATATTGACTTCAGGATAGAGTTCTGCAGACGCTGAATGATGCTTATGTTTGAGTTAGCAGCAGTACCCCAGAGTTGTATTCCGTATGTCCATATAGGCTTAATTACAGCCTTGTATATTAGGAGCTTGTTTTCCAAGGAAAGTTTAGATGCTCTTCCAATTAGCCAGTTCAGGCTTCTAGACCGGTGATTGGCTTCGTCTCTTTTTGTTTTGATGTGTGTTTTCTTAAACTTAATGATGGAACAATCTTTGTATATTGTGGGTTTTTTCAAGTCAAAATGCATAAGTTTTGTCATAGATTTTCATCGAAAAGTATCAGAGAAATCTCGATTCAGAGGACATTTAGCTGCAATGTCCGAATTTCCACTAGAAAGTACTAAAATGAACTGTATTTATATATTCCACTTGAATTCTTTATCGAAAACCTATGTGTAAGAAAAATAACCGATTCTCTATGTTAAGCGATGTTCTGCGCGGTCACTATTTGGATGGGTGACCGCTAGTGACATTTACATCTGAGCGCTTCCGTTCGAAGGGCACGTTAAACTGTCCCTCTGTAACTCTAGCAGTTGTTAAGCCACGACGAAGGCCTTAAGCAGCCTAAAAACTCCGTCAACAGAGTTGGCCACTAACTCATACGAGCTTGCTTCAGAAAAATAAACATATTATAATATTGGGGCTCAAGAATGTGTAGACTGGCGGAAGTGGGGGGAGGCCTTTGCCCAACAAAGGGACAGTATGGGCTAGAAGTAATAGTTATCTTCTTCTTCTTCCTGCCCTCCCACTAGGTGGGGTCGGCACAACATGTTCTTTTCTTCCATTCTCCTCTATCATTCGTCATCTCAGTGTTCACTCCTCTCCTATGTATATCATCTTTTACACAGTCCATCCATCTTTTCTTGGGCCTACCTCTTCCTCTATATCCATCCACATTCATACTTAGCACTCTCCTCGTTACATGACTCTCTTCCCTCCGCTTGACATGCCCATAACACGCTAACCTGTTGTTCCTCATTTTCTCCGTCACTGGTGCTACTTTCAGACTTCCTCTAATGTACTCATTCCTAATTTTATCCATCCTTGTTACTCGGCACATCCATCTCAACATTCTCATCTCTGTCGCATGCACTCTTTTTTTCATCCGTTACCTTGGTAGCCCAGCACTCAGATCCATACAGAAGAATATAGAAGTAATAGTAATACTAATAATTTATCCAGGTGCCTGGAAACAAGACCGAAGCCAAGGTGCCTGATCTGATTGAAGGCAAGACTTACCAGTTCCGTGTGAAGGCGGTCAACAAGGCTGGACCGAGCAAACCGTCTACTGCCAGTGAGAGTCTACTGGCTAAGGATAGATATGGTATGATATCATTTTGCTATAGTTTCCCTTGACTGTTCTTGAACGTTTGACGTTTATTTCCCAAAATATAGAGTTCTTGCCTACTTTCTATAATATAGAAAGTAGGAGAGAATCTATAGAATCTATAATAATATGTTTGTTCTTGTTAATTGCTTAATTTTTTATGTTGCCTTTCTTTTTTTATTGTGTTAGGTGTTCAAATAAATACATTCTTATTCTTAAATATTTGTCATGTCGTTCTGTCAAAAGGGGGGGTTTATGGGAGGGACTCTGAAAACCATATTTAAAGAATATCCGTATATTGGCAGTTTGAAACATTTAGTTCATCGCTAAGTATCAATGAGAATTGATGAAGTGGATATTATTTAAGGTCTGATGATGACCAGCCATGATAAAGAGGATCCACGGATTTTCATAGTTAAGAATTTTTTTTTGAATAATTGGATCCTGTATTTGTTTTTTTTTTACACAGCTGCGCCTAAGATCGATCGTACCAATATGCGTGACATCACAATTAAGGCTGGTCAGCACATTCGATTGGACATCAAGGTTAGCGGAGAACCGCCGCCGACCAAGACTTGGTAAGTTTCGTACTATGCAACAACTAGCCTCATAGATTAGTTGGTTATAACTCTGCCTTCCGTGCTGTAGGTTTCGAGTTCGATCCTCACTGAGAGCAGATTACGTTTTGTGATATAAAAATTCGACAGACATTAATCTTCTTCTTGAATTCTAGAAGAAATTCAACGAAGGATAAACTTCCTTCGCCTATGCTATGTAGAGGCAAAATGCGTATCCAAATACTACCCAAAAAATATTATAAAGTACGTATGATGTGGTAATGTTATGTACTATGAAATCTGAGGTCGTATTCTCAATTCGGCAGAGATTTTACTGTATTAAGGATGACGTCATGATCTCGGCCAAAAACTCATTTCACCCACCAAAACGGATTTTCTACGTCATATTAACATCATACGTAGAGTGTACAATATCTGTGAGCAAATAAGGTCTGTGAGAAAATAAGTACCTGCCTGGTTCATCGTCATTTGCCTGCTTATTTGCCCAATATTGGGCAAAAAGCCTTCTCCAATAATTTCTAGATCTGTCTGATAATCTAAGTAAAAACTTACAATCAGTGAATTATCTTGGACAGTCTATTTTACTTGACTGTTACACCTTAGGTTCCACAACAAAGAACGTCTCTCTACAAGAGACGACCTCACAGTGGATGTCGAAGACTACAAGACGAAACTATCCGTGGTTATCACATCTCGCAAACACAGCGGTACATATACATTGAAGGCTGAGAACAGCAGTGGAAAGGACGAAGCGACCATACAAGTCAATGTATTGGATGTACCGGCCAAGCCTGAGGGACCGCTCAAGGTAAATTGAACCATATTGCTATAGATGTAAGATCGGTCAGCTGACATAAGCTTCGTAAATGCTCAAGGCAAATTGAACCATATTGCAATGGGTATAAATGTTTTATTTTGAACTGTGGTGTTAATACGTGCGAAATAGTGTGTTCGATATTTCTTGTAGCATTTAATAGTAATAGTTATCAGGCCTTATATAATATAGAAGATTTATTTACGTAAATGGCCAGTTTTTACTAATGTCTCAATGAAAGATACACAGCAGTGCAAATTCCACTATTTTACCCAGATCTCCGACGTCCACAAAGAAGGTCCAACTATTTACAAATTCCACAATTTACACAGATCTCAGACGTCCACAAAGAAGGTCCAAACATTTATAAATTCCAAAAAAGTTTACGAATATACCTATTTTACCCAGATCTCAGATGTCCACAAAGAAGGATGCAACCTAAAATGGCAGCCGCCTATCGACGATGGTGGCGCCCCTATTGACCACTATCTCGTCGAGAAGTTTGACACGGAAACTGGCAGATGGATGCCGGCACTGAAGACGAAGGATCCTAAGGCCGAGATTGAGAACCTTGTACCCGGTCACGAGTACAAGTTCAGAGTGTCTGCGGTTAACAATGAGGGAGTTTCAGAGCCGTTGGAGGGAGAGCATTCCATCATCGCTAAGAATCCGTTTGGTGAGTTTTATAGCTAAGTATGCCGTTGGTGAGTTTTATCGCTAAGAGTCCCTTTGGTGAGTTTTATAGCTAAGAATCCCTTCTGTGAGTTTATAGCTAAGTATGCCGTTGGTGAGTTTTATCGCTAAGAGTCCCTTTGGTGAGTTTTATAGCTAAGAATCCCTTTGGTGAGTTTACAGCTGAGTATGCAGTTGGTGAGTTTTATAGCTAAGAACCCCTTTGGTGAGTTTTATAGCTAAGTATGCCGTTGGTGAGTTTTATCGCTAAGAATATTTTTGTTGAGTTTTATCGCTAAGAATCCTTTTGGTAAGTTTTATCGCTAAGAATCCCTTTGGTGAGTTTTATCGCTAAGAATCCCTTTCGCGAGTTTTATCGCTAAGAATCCGTTTGGTGAGTTTTATCGCTAAGAATTTCGTTGGTGAGTCGAGATTATTTAACTTAAGGTCCTACAAGTACAAACGTGGAAGGGTAACTACTCCACTGTTTGACGTTGACCAACCAAAACTAAGGATTATATTAATTTATCTCGTCATAATCTATGTCTGTATACACCCAAAACCGTAAAAAAACGTTCATTTAAAAAATACAAGCTTCTAAACCTTACCCTTAATACATCTTTCAGACGAACCCGACAAGCCTGGAACACCAGAGATTGTGGACTGGGATAAAGATCACGTGGACCTTAAATGGGAGAAGCCGTTCAAAGATGGCGGATCACCCATCACTGGATATGTTATTGAGAAGAGGGAAGTTGGCTCGCCGAAGTGGGTGAAGGCTTGCGAAGTGAGTATATATTATTTGCCGTCATAGCTCAGTTGTCACACACAAAAGTTTGTGCACAGAAGGCAGAGCTAATACCGACTGCGTTGTAAGGCACATATTGCGTGTGAAGCCACCGAGTACAAATTCAATTTTTCCCAAAGCATTGTCTTCTAAATATATGAAATTTGGAGGGTATAGTAGGTGCCAAATAACACCGCAATACAAGGTCATTCACCCACCTTCACCACGATGTCGCAAAATTAAATTTATGTATGGCTAATTCTGTCGCTTTCCATACAAACCTGTCGCTAAGACGGTAATAGCTCGAATCTCGCAGTACTGTTTGTTTACCATACATAAATTGAATTTTGTGACATCGTGGTGAAGGTGGGTGAATGACCTGTATTGCGGTGTTATTTGGCACCTACTATTGTATCCATATGTAGGGGTGTACGAAGAATGGAATTTTGAGAAGTCGCACCCTAAAGGGTTTAATATTAGGCTCAAAGATTTTAACCAAATAATGCGTATGCTGCTAACACGCGAGTAAAGTCGTGGGCGACAGCTAGTTTAAAATATATTACTACTTTCAGGTCGGTCCCAATGATAATGAAAAGGCCACAGTACCAAATCTCGATGAAGGAACCGAATACGAGTTTAGAGTTCGCGCTGTCAACGAGGCCGGCCCGAGTGAACCCAGCGACGCTAGCAAGTCTGTTACTTGCAAGCCTAGGCGATGTAAGTACTATTAAAAAATAAATCTTCTGGGGCATTATTCTGTATGACTTAGGAGATTCCTTGCCGTAACCGTATGACGTCACCGTAAGGAATGACATTTATGGCATAGGAAATACGGCATAGGCATAGGGCGATTTCACGCCGTTGTCTTGTCGTGCTGCGTAACGCGCTTGTATTGGTCATAGTGAATAAGGCCCCTGTACCTCTATTACGAACAAATCTGACAGTCGCCGTGTTAACGTATTCGAGTTATATTGCGCGTCAATGCCAGCTCGACTGCCAACCGTTGTAGTGTCACCGCG
Source organism: Eulithis testata (assembly GCA_947507515.1). Taxonomy (NCBI): domain Eukaryota; kingdom Metazoa; phylum Arthropoda; class Insecta; order Lepidoptera; family Geometridae; genus Eulithis; species Eulithis testata. Next base: position 4,883,861 of record OX382219.1, read on the forward strand.
CAGTGTATCTCGGACACGCTAGCGTTACGATACGTTTGCGACTGTCACATTTATTCGTGATCAAGACACTGTAAGTGTAAGTATAACTAGATTACAAGTGCGCCGAGTTTTTAGCAACGCGTTAGCATAATATATCAAGACGAAGGTGGTGAGTTCAAGTCCCACTGACGGTATACAATATTTTTGTGGTCTTAGAGTTTTTATTTTGTTGTTTTTCAGAGTTTTTAAAGTTTTGTCAAATGTAAAACTATTTATTTGCAAATATCAACTATTCTCTTCAAAATTACTGAAATAAATACAAATTATGTTGTCTATTCGGAAACTTCCTTTTTAGTTCTTTTATGATTTTTGTTCTATGCTAAGATGATTTTTAGTCAGTATACTAATTAAAAAATGAATTGACAGTGGCTCCTAAGATTGACCGCCGCTGCCTACGTTCCATCAAGGTCAAAGAGGGCGAACCAATCGCCCTTGATGTCAAGGTCTCGGGAGAACCCGCACCTGACGTCACATGGACTCTTAATGGCAAGAGTGTGACGAGCGGAAATGGACTCAAGAGTAAGTAACCTTTTAAAAGACCTCTATCCCATACGATTCATTGGTTTTCCGGGATAAAAAGTAACATATGTGTCAATTCAGGTCACGGACAATATACATTTCAAATTTCAAACAAATCGGATGAGTAGTTTTTGCGTAAAAGAGTAACAAACATCTATACATTCCCTATATACCCCTTAGAGCCAAAGCAAGCAAGCTCGTATGAGTTAGTGGCCAACTCTGGTGACGGAGTTTTTAGGCCGCCCTAAGGCCTCCGTCATGGTTTAACGTGCCCTCGGAAGCACGGAAGCCTAAGGGATATATTCCTATTTGTCTTCTAAAGCTGTGCTTACTAAAATAATTGTTAAATCCGTTGTCATCTTCTTTCGTTGTCATGCAAGTGACTGATAATTTTTTTTTGAAAGGCGCGCTTAAGTGATAGTTAAATATGAATATAGGTGTAATTATATTTGGATTTAGCCAAAAGGCAGGCTAATTAGTAATTTTACATAAAGTTTTAAATAACTAATACTTCTTTTTTTGTACAGTGGTGAACGTCCCGTACTTGAGCAAATACCAGCATTCGAACCCGCGCCGCAAGGATTCGGGTACTTACAAGATACAAGCCATCAACAAGTACGGACAGGATACCGCTGAACTGGAGATCACTGTTATATGTATGTATATTATCATTAAACTACTGTACCGTCACTGGAAGCTTTATATTGAGAAGGCGTATCCGGTTCCGTCGTATACTTTTTACCCGTGTGTATCCGGTCAAGTGGCGCCACCTGGCGGGTGCGATTCATTTGTGCTTCGTAAAATGAAACACGCCATATTGAATTCATTGGCGTTTTGTATTCCGTCGAAGCAACTTGTGCCCAGAGCTCTCTCTGCCACAACCGTTGCAAATATAGTTTAAATATTATATTAGTATTATTATATATCATATAAAGTAAGGATTATTTCAAATAGTGAAATTCTCCATACTTTTGTTCAGTAAAACTGTGCAAGTAAACTAAGATTAGCATGGCCCTGCAAGGACACGCAAAAGAGGAATAAACTGTAAGTACTACCCTCTATTTTTAATGATTGTACGTGATCAATTCTTTTAACGGTTTTCCGTTCGGATCATGAACCCACATAAGTTATTATTTTAGAAAAGTTAAGTATCCGGTATAATTTATTGTGCAAAAAATTAATTATTTATTTAGAATGGATAGTATGAGTCCGCTTTGGCTGGTAAGCCATAAGTTGTGGCTGATCCTAAGCGAGTTCAAAGCTGCTCCAGCAGCAACTCCTCCAGCAAATAAAGATTTATCTTATCTTATCCCTTACAGCAGTAGCTCACCGAGCTCATTTTCTTAGGTACTTTAATATTTTAGTTTTAAGCTTACCTTTTCAGCTATTTTTTCTTTATGGTAGTTTGAATAAATGTTTATCTACCCTATCTATGGGCTGTGAGCCCCAGCCTGGCAGAAACTAGTCCAGAATATGGGTGAGTTACAAAACATTTTTACCAATTTTATTACCAGCTATTCTGATAATATGAATACAACTTGTCTTTATGAGGCTTCTATTTACTCCGAAGTTAGTGGAAAGCTTTATGAAAACCACAGACCACATCGTTACCTACGGACGAACTGTAGTAATGTAGTACCTAGTGGTGGGTAGTTATAAAACTGTTTGTAGATGACATCTACCTACGAATGTGAATACAGTAGTGTTCAATCAGCAAGCTGTGTTTCACTACACGGTGGTAGCGATAGAACTGTGATGACGGTCAAAATCAACATCAACTTCTTGGTTTATGACTTTGCAACTTGTTTTTACAATTATGCATTGTCGGTTTAGTAGGACAAAGCTGAAGAACCGAGAGTTTCTAAAGCTACTAGAGGTCCAGTGTTTAGGTAGTACCTCTTGGTCCGAGGTTAGATACGCTGAGGTGTTTAACCATACTCCAGGTTTCATAGACTTGGTAACAAACGAAAGGGGGTAAAACGTATGACACCTTACGTCATCTGGCACACACGGCTCTAATTAAATTAATCAAATATTTTAATTAAATTAAATTATATAGGTACCGTAAACTTTGACAATCTAGTTTATTTATTTTATTTAAAGTAAAGTTGATTTGCTTATAGATGAACATACCTAATACTTCATTAGATCTTTTGTAATTAGTTTGCGGCCACTGAGCCGAAAGTATCGAAATGCGCATAGTCTTTTAGTGGAAGCGTCACTAAATAGATTACTTACCCCTATCTGCCACTTACATATTTGAGTCAGAGCCTTTCACCGCTGCCCTGGAAAAGCAGGGGGTGTCCGCAAAGCCACTCAAATCTGATGGTTTCTCACAGGAGAAATCTAATCAGTGCAACAGCCGCCCTTCGCGGGGGCAAGGCGTTCAATCAAAAGTCTATAGTTCCATCGCGTGAAATGTTTACCCATGATGAGCCTGGTCTCCTAATGCATATGCATGATTATAGCAACACACCCTCGCGGGGTGGATGTTATCAGCGCAAAAACCGCCCCTCGCGGGGGCAAGGCGTTTGATGGTCTATAGTGCCGTCGCGAGGAACATGCATCCATAAGCCTGGTCTCCCAATGCATATGCATGGTTGTAGCAACCCACCCTCGCGGGGTGGATGTTATCAGTCCAACAGCCGCCCCTCGCGGGCGGAAGGCTTTCGTTTCGAAAGTCTATAGTTCCATCGCGTGGCACATGTACCTACCAATAACGAGCCTAGTCTCCCTTTGTATAATAATATGCTCTGTTGTAGCAAGCAACCCAACCCACCCTCGCGGGGTGGATGTTTCCATAACAACTTTCAGTACAGGAGTCAGTTGTCCAATGTTCAATACTAGAACTATGTATAACTAGGTACAATCATGGAAGAGATTCATTTCACAACAGGGCTCGCGGCCCGACCGTGGAAACAGCTGAGGTGAGGACGCTCGAATGCTCCGAGAGGAAACCAGAAAGGTAAGTACAATGAATAAGCAAGCAAGCTCGTATGAGTTAGTGGCCAATTCTGGTGACGGAGTTTTTAGGCCGCCTTAAGGCCTCCGTCGTCTCTCAACGACTGCTCTAGAGCCGGGACCGACAGTTTAACGTGCCCTCCGAAGCACGTAAGCGCTCAGATGTTAATGCTACTAACGGCCACCCATCCAAATAGTGACCGCACAGAACGTTGTTTAACTTAGATAATCGGTGAAGATTGGCTAAGCAAGTTATGCCACGAGCGCTTCTTACAAGGACAATGAATGACTCAATGTTTTCGAGCAGGTCAGTTAGCGCACTACCGCTCACAGTGGAAGAAAAGACTCTTGTCAAATACCATTTGTTCGAAAATAAAATAAACCTGGGTCCTTTTAACACGTCTGTCTGCAGAAATGTCTGCCAAAGAGCTGCCAGAAATGACTTCAGCCCTCAAAATATTTTCTATACTAAGAAAATTAGGTGGCTCAGGCATTGCGATAAAATTGGTATGACAGAATCGTTGTATATCTCGAAGATTACCTGATAGTATACCAAAAAGCAGACTTACTTCACGAACATGTCAAGGTCGCAGTCCAAACGTTAAATGGGTAGTCAATGTCGAGAAATCAGTCCTCAACAAAAGAGCATAATATATCTCGACATATGTACTTGGAGTCCCTGTGACAACCTAAAATCTCTACCCAAAGAAAAATCTATAAAAATATTTCAGAAAGTTGATCAAGTTTTCAAACAAACAAAGGTAACCGTAAAAGATTTTCAGATAATAATTTAATAATAAATTTTGCCAGCTTTGTTGTTCCTCGATAACGACTCAACCATCGTCAATGATAATGCTCATGAACAGATTTCCAGATCTGTCGACAATGACCTACCTACTGGTTTGGTGGACTGAATTGTCTTTTATCATACCAGCGAACTTTTTGACAACAGATGCCCTCTCGGGCAATTGGTCGCAGGAAGAGCAAGGTCTACACTGCAACCGGAATGAGATGCTGGCTATTATATATGCCCTTCAAAGTCAAATCAATCTTGCAGACCATCTGGCACGTCATCGTCGCCTCCTCATCGAGTGGCATCTACTACCGGCCTGTGTGGACGTAGTTTTTGCAAAGTAAGGAACATAGTAAGTACAAGACCGAAGACATGTATGTCAACAATTATATTATGTCCCGAGACCTAAGAGACCGCCAAACTTTGTTTCACGACGCGTTCAGTGTTCTATGGAATTACCAACTTGCGTGGCTGTTCCCACCACGGTTTCTAGTCCTCAGAGTCTTTGCTCACCTAAATCAGTCAACGGGAATATTTCTCGTAGTCGTCCCCGGTGGGCAATGGTATTTTGGCGAGCCGACTTCAAAGCTCAAGCTTTGGCAGCACCATTGACACTGAAAAATCTCCATCGACGTATCGACAGGGCTTCCACCTCCGCTGGTTGACAACATAACTCTCGATGTGTGGAAATATAGGGTGGTCAGAAGCAATAACAACATGGAACACTGAACAGTTATCGTTGCTTATAAATTCCTGGCGGAAGCCTACTCTAAAAACATATGAGGTGGCTTGGAATCATTGGATTTCTTGCTGTAAATCTAATAAAGTTGACGTAAAAATGCCTACGGGGTCACAAATAGATTTACTTTTGATTAACAAGTAATCATACTATACTATTCTTTTACATCAATTTGTAGTCTCTACATCTACATTATGTAACGCTAGCACTTTCAGTCTCTTAAGCTCTCATTTTTTGGTTAATTACACTCTAAAATCAATAGCTCTATGAAATCCGAAAACTTCCAAGCCACCGGTCTAGGAAATTAGTGAACTAACTTCGCTTTTTAATGGACTATACAGTAGACAGTAGTAATTTGTTTCAAGTATCGCGTCACACTGCTATACTAGTATTACTTTGCTCAGGAATTCGCATCCACGACCTGAACTTATTCTTAAATATCGTTATCACTGCGTTAGATCAAATAGCAGTATCACATTTTGGCCGATAATCCGTTCAAAAACCGACTGCAGGTAGTTATAGACAGTCTGGCTAGGCTGATCATCCTAACTTAACCTTGCTCACAGATCATAATTATAATACTTTACTAGTACTCCGTTAGTATGGATTGAAAGAACTGTTAATCTTTAAATGAAAGACGTTGCACAACCAAATCATTTAATTTGTTTGTTACGGTAAGAAGTATCGCTAAACCTACATCATGCACTGTCATAGCAGTCTAGGTTAAAACGTTGTTTGAACAAGCAGGTATTACAGCACCTTCACGAAGCGTTCGATCTGCGGTTTCTCGGAAGAGTTGGTTGGAGAATCGTTCTCTTGACGAAATCTTGGCCGAGAAAATTAGCGATCAGCTAATACGTTCCAGCATTTTTACAGGCGAGAGATATGAGCAGCAGTCAATCTGAAAGTAGGTGTAACACAATTATTTAAAGCAATAAATAAGCTTGGTTAAAATATACAAATGTATGTGTGAAATAAGATTATGATCATTACATTACTTATGATTTTTGATTGTAGCAAAATGATTAAGCTTATTATTACATAAGTAATTAAAAATAGTAAATGAATATTTTACACTTACAGGTTCAATTTTGGTTTATTCGTAAATCACTTTTACCACAGATTATATAATACTATACTAGTCTTTTACTAAGAGCTAGATTGTATTATTGTATACTTGTTGCTATAATATTTAAATGTCACATTGGCGCTAGGTTACCTAATTATACAAGTGGCGACACCAGGCGATAACAAACAGGTCTCAATATAAAGCTTCCAGTGACGGTACAGTAGTTTAATAGCAGCGTTTTACCTGAAATAAAACGCATATTAAAATACTTACCTCACTGGAAGCTTTCACTTTAATCTCTGCCTGGTGAAATTAAGCCAATGAATTCAATATGGCGTGTTTCATTTTACGAAGCACAAATGAATCGCACCCGCCAGGTGGCGCCACTTGACCGGATACACACGGGTAAAAAGTACTAAAACGAATGGAAATACGACGGAACCGGATACGCCTTCTCAATATAAAGCTTCCAGTGAGGTAAGTATTTTAATATGCGTTTTATTTCAGGTAAAACGCTGCTATTATTTACATTGAGTTACACAATGTAGTCACTATTCCATCATGAAAAACGCTAAAAGGGTCTGGGGAAAATTGGATAGTCCACAGCGGGCCTAAGATGCGCACCGCGAGATATTTGTCATGTCGTTCTGTCAAAATGTAAGCATTTTGTACCAGTTTAGAAACTATTGCATTATCTGTGGTACCTAATGGTGTCGACAAAACGCGCCATAATGTACACTTTTGACACTTGTTAGTCGTCGTACATCTCTGAGGACGAGATAATAGTCATGCAGAAATGTCAAAAGTTGAAAATTAAAGGCGCGGTTTCTCGACAACATTAACACAGATAATGCAATAGTTCAGAAACCGGTACAAAATACTTACATTTGGACAGAACGACATGACAAATATCTCGCGTGCGCATCCTAGGCCCACTGGTCCCACATTTTTTTAACTTGCAATGATGGAACTTTGTTACAATACACTTAAAATGCAGTTTAAAAAAATGTAACAATGTCATTATGAAGCGGCGGGAATCATTAGTTATTAGACATTTTACTTAGAAAACTGCGTCTTTTTCAATGTTGTTGGTCGTATTTACAGGTGTTTACGTCAAAATAATTACTTAATTTTGCGTTTTCGTGACCTGCTACTGCATAATAAATTATGAATAAAACCAAAAGAAGTTACAAATACCAGAATTAATATAAAAATTAACTAAATGTATGCAAAACCCTGACCTGAACCAGAGGACCTGAAATGACCCAACGCCTTTGGCAAAGTTGAAATACGGTGTACACTGGTCAGTAGTTTGCCATACATTACAGTTTTATACTCTAGCATTCTAAAGTGTTTGATAATCAAACAGTAATGTATAACTAAAAATGTGCTTACGCCTTCGTCTGAGCACATTATTATTATTTATTTAATACTTTATTGCACAAAATTATAAATTTGTTACAAAGGGTGGACTTAATGCTGAAAGCATTGTCTGCCAGCCAACCCAGCCACATTCGTGCAGTTCAAAATCATCTTGCTTAGATCCAAAAGCTTAAGTATCGATTCTTATATTAAAATACTAGGTGACGCCCGCGACGTCCCATTGGACGTTAATTTATCGGGATAAAAAGCCTATGTGTTAATCCACGTCACGGAAAATATATATTCCTAGTTTCATCCAAATCGGATCAGTAGTTTTTAAGTGAAAGAGTAACAAACATCCATCCATCCATCGATACTTACAAACTTTCGCGTTTATAATATTAGTAGGATAACAAAATTGCCTTTATTTTCTCTCAGCAAAACCGGAGAAGCCCGAAGGCCCACTAGAAGTGTCAGACATCCACAAAGACGGATGCAAGCTGAACTGGAAGCGGCCTAAGGACGACGGCGGTGAACCTATCGAGGCATATCTAGTCGAGAAGTACGACCCGGAGACTGGCAGCTGGGTACCAGTTGGCAAAACTCTGGGCAATGTGCCAGAGATGGAGGTATGTACTATGTAGCCAGTTTTGAGGCAAAATTGCCAGGCGTGTCAAAGTCAAAGTATATTATTGCACTAGCTGATACCCGCGACTAAGTGTGCGTGCGAAACTTTCCATCAAAATATCTGTTAACCAGCATACGATAAACCTCGTGCCAAAGGCGGCTTTTAGTTTAGAGAGGTCAAGCTGTATCTAAGAATCCACGTCTTTCAGTTCAATAAAATATAGCCTATGTTTCAATCCGGAAAAAGGGCTTCTGAATGGTATAAGTTTCATTGAAATTGGTCCAGTAGTTTAGGCGTGATCCGCGAACAAACAAACAGACAATCTCGATTTTCGTATTCAGAATCGTTCATTTAGTAATTTTAGTAGATCTGCATATTTCGTTAGTCCGTTAATAGTGGTTAGGCTTGCTTAGTCAATCTTCACCGATTATCTAAGTTAAGCGACGTTCTACGCGGTCACTATTTGGACGGGTGACCGCTAGTGGCGTTTACATCTGAGCGCTTCCGTGCTTCGGAGGGCACGTTAAACTGTCCTGGCTCTAGCAGTCGTTAAGCCACGACGGAGGCCTTAAGGCGGCCTTAAAACTCCATCACTACCTGGCCACTAACTCATACCAGCTTCCTAGTAAATAAATAGAACTTGGGGTAACTCCCATTTGTTCTATAGGACTGTTACGTCACAGAACTGTTAAAACTTGTTTTATCCCTAATATCTGGTAACTTCCATTTGGGTAGGACTATTGAAACGAAAACTAGCCCTAATGAGCTAGTTTCAATAGTCCTACCATAGAACTACAGGGATAAAAAAAGTTATACCTAACAGTCCTATGGAACAAATATGGGAGTTACGCAGAACTTGGAACTGATTCAGTTTACTTGATCACCAGGTGGACGGTTTGATTCCCGGCCACGAGTACAAGTTCCGTGTGAAGGCTATCAACAAGGAAGGCGAGTCTGAACCGCTGGAGACCTTCGGATCTATCATCGCTAAGGATCCATTCAGTAAGTACCTAGTACCTATACTTCTACAAATAAATATCTCTTATTCAAATGTACTTTTAATATCGTCGACTTAATTCACCGGGATTAATTCACCCAGGTGAATTAAGTATACTATTTAGTAGACTTTATTCACCTGTTTTTTGTATAAAATATTTTCAGTATACTTTATTCACCTAAATAAATAAAGAATACTATAGTGCACCTAACGTATTTGAATCATTGATCAAGTGAGCGAAGCGAACGAGATCTTAGTGACAACTTGGACAAAAATGCTTTGTATGTTTGTATTTTTGTATGTTTGTATATTAGTTCTTCGAGATCTTTTGAACCGCTATCCGCTTATTGGTAGGTATACGGATAGTACTCTTAAGTTTTACCGGTTTGTTAAATGAAGTAAATCGGTCAAGGGGTTGTGAAGTTATGAGCGTCCAAAGAAAGTAAAAAAAAAGTCGTACAAAAATATCAAGTGGGGTGTCATATGATAGGGTTTTGTTGAGACATTCCAAAACCGTTTTTATTTTGATTCTAGGTCTAATAGTTTTTGAGTTGTTGTAAAAATTATAAAATTGGAAAACCCAGTATAACGTGAGCTACCATTTCTTGGAGTTTCAATGATTTTGTAGTTCAAGTAAGACTGGTCGTAGCTAGACGGCGATTTCGATGCGATTTGCAAAGCTTATTGCAACCATTGGTCAATAAAAATTGTTTGGGTTTTATTAACCTCAGACCATCACGAGATCTCAGTTCGGGGCGAACTACTAGTATTGCGTGTCAACGCCTGCCCGACTGCCGAAAGTTGTAGTGTCATCGCGCAGTGTATCTTGGATACACTAGCGTTACGATACGTTTGTGATCGTCACATTATTCGTGGTGGGGTCAGCTGAACTTATAGCACACTCATTTTATAACTACTTTGATAGGAAGTATATTCGTATACTGCAGTACATTTTTTGTGTAGGAAACTATCTTCTTCATTTTCTTGTGGCTGTTCGGTAGCTAGGGCTGCCACGAATTTGCCAATGTCAGTGTTTATAGGCGTTTACTTAATTATTAATCTCTTAATAAAATATGAACTTAGTAGGTAATGGAAATTGCCTGGTGAAAATTTCTTTTTAATACAGTTGCTCAAAAAGTGGCGTGTTGCAGGGACGTATAGCGTTCGGGATGTGGGCTATTACATACTTGTGCTTTTTTTTACCTTTCCCGCACTTGTGCGTTCTCTTTCCCAACTGTCAAAATAATGTCTATTAAAAAGAAAAACCAACCATGAAGTTTTTACTAAAAAAAATCATAGAAGTTTTTATGATTCATGCAAATACGTATACATATTTCTAAAAAGAAGCTACTAATTTGTATCAATATCAGATTTAATGATTTGATTGAATGAGTTAGGTTAGGTTTCATTTCATTCATATCAATAAAAAAATTCTACTGAAGACTTGGCGGTTTGGGCATAGTTCCCTTTGCCTGCTTATATACTACGGTTGGCGCCATTTTTCAGAAATTTACTTTTTATTAAATTGCTTCATTTTTTCGCAACTGTATTAAAAATAGTCGTTCAGTACACGTGCGGAACCGTCATTGCAACTTGTTCCGACTGTCAACCCTCGCCTTCGGATGCGCCTCGGCTCGGGTACACATTTGTCGGAACTCTTTGCGATGACAGCCTTTCCGCACTTGTAATGAAATATACTATTTCGGAATGATGCGTTCAATCTGCAATGAGATAATCTTGTTTGCTGATATTTCTTTTACTACTAAGTAAACAATACGTCAGATGAACATAGTTTTTGAACTGGATTCGTGTCTTACCATGTTTCTCCCAAACAGCGGTACCAGACGCCCCAACAGCTCCAGTCCCCGACGACTGGTCAGCCAGTCACGTAGACCTCAAGTGGGAAGCACCCATCTCAGACGGAGGGTCCCCCATCATTGGCTACATCATCGAGAAGAAGGACAAGTACAGTCCCTTGTGGGAGAAGGCTGTGGAAACTCATACGCCTACACCAACTGCTACTGTTAATGGGTAAGTGCTATTTAACGGGTGGTATTTTGAAGTATTTTTTGAACTTAAGTATTACCTACTGTTAAATGTATCATGATCACAAAAGTGATGAAAATAAAAGTTTGATTCTTCGTAAATTGTATGTAAGAATAATTTTGTACTACATTAAGGTATTTTTTAAATTTAGTTATTTTTGTGCCTTGATTTTACCCAAAATCAAACTACATATTTTAGAAATGTTATAGTCCCTATACTGTAACTTCTGATTTGATTCAAAGTTTGACAGTTGAGTATGCTAACGACGATATGACGTCATTCCTATTATATAAAAGTTTCTGTCAAACTGAGCATAACTCAGTCTCTTATTACTCATTCATTCATCTTGCCACTCTCTGGCAAAAACAAGTTTAAGTGTCCACGATTGACACGATGAACGAATGAATGAATGAATCTTTTTACTTAAAACCATTATGACCCAGTTAGGATCTAACTTTGCATTGTTTTCCTATCAATTCAGATCGATCGAAGGCAACGAGTACCAGTTCCGTGTGATAGCCATTACTTAAGACCATTATGACCCAGTTAGGATCTAACTTTGCATTGTTTTCCTATCCATTCAGATTGATCGAAGGCAACGAGTATCAGTTCCGTGTGATAGCAATCAACAAAGCCGGCCAGTCCAAACCGTCGGAATCGAGCAAGAACTTCATCGCTAAGCCTCGTTTCTTGGCGCCTAAGATCGACCGGCGCCATCTTCGTGACGTCACACTGTCCGCTGGCGCTACGCTGAAGCTGGAGGCAGCTGTGGCCGGCGAACCGGCACCAGCTGTTGAATGGAGGTAATTAAAAATATATACACGGTGTAACATAATTACCGTATAAGTCAGAAAGGGGAGTATTCTACAGGTTATGGCGAACAGTGTTTGTTCTACGACTTTTGAAATTTCGAAAATTTTTATTCATGACTCGTAACTTTTTCTTAAAATGAACCTACACACAGCTAGCGTGTGCGTGCAACGCGGTAGGATGGTACCTACGTGTGCATGCGTTTGTACGGGTTTACGCAAATAGTGAACGAACCCTTAGGGTTGTCGCAAATTTCTAAAACACTAAAAGTTGTACTTTTGTATGAAAATTTCAATTTCGATTTATTGACCCTTTGCACATGTCCAAGCACTCAGGTAGTTGGTCTGATTACGCCCCCTTCGGGCTTATAGGGTAGTTATGTTACACCTTGTATAAGTATTTTAATTTTAGCGCGGCTTTTAAAAATGCTCTATAATTAGATTTAGCAATCATTTTAGTTAGCTCAGCTTTAGAAGACCGATATGCATATACCCCTAAGATACTAAATGCTTACAAATTTCCCAACAGATATCAAAACATGCCACTCCGCTCGTCAAAGGCGGTCACAATTGAGAATCCGGAATACTTCACCAAGATCATAATCCGGCCTGTACGCCGTGACGATTCTGGAGAGTATACAGTGTCAGCTGTCAACTCCAGTGGCAAAGACACTGTCACTATCAACGTACTTGTCACCGATAAGCCGACAAAGCCAGAAGGACCATTACAGGTGAGTTTCAGTCTGAAATCATAAGAGTATACAGTGTCAGCTGTCAGCGGCAAATGGCAAGGATACTGTCACTATCAACGTACTTATCACCGATAAGCCGACAAAGTCGGAAGAACCATTACAGGTTAGTTTTAGTCTGAGATCATAGAGTATACAGTGTCAGTTGTCAACTCCATTGGCAAGGACACTGTCACTATAAACGTACTTGTCAAATTGTTTTAAATAATTAATCTAAATCTTATTTACATAACTTTTTGGTACATTTCTATTTATCATCCCAAAATACATTTTATTTACAAACACCCATTTCTTTAGATATCCGACGTCCACAAAGAAGGTGCTACCCTCAAATGGAAGCGTCCCAAGGACGATGGTGGTATCCCTATCGAGTACTACCAGGTTGATAAACTGGATACTGAGACAGGCTGTTGGGTTCCGTGTGCCAGATCTGATGAACCTAGTGAGTATTCTTTTGAATGAACGAATGAATGAATGAAAATACTTTATTGTACGTAGGTACACCTTACAATCTAATATGCGAGACAGATTATATTATATTACGTACAATGGGCGGTTTTGTTACGGAAACTTATATATCATTTTACATGAATAGCGCCATCTATTGATACCTTCCAAACATCAATATATCTTCTTCTTCTATTATGGCCTCTGTCCGTCATTTCGATTATTTAAGTCAAGTCATTCGTCAAGTCGGCTGTTGTTTTTTTTTAAGGGAAAATGGTGGATTTTTTCTTTGTTTTGAGGGTAAAAATGTAGATTTTCCCTTGCAACTACAACATTCTCACCTTTGCATATTCCCTTTCGGCTGAAATTCTATAGTAATCGACATGTTTTAATACGTCTTGTGTGTTCAACAGAGTGTGACGTCACAGGCCTGACTCCTGGCAAGGAGTACAGGTTCCGTGTGTCCGCTGTCAATGCCGAGGGAGAATCGGAACCGTTGACTTCCGAAGAATCCATCATCGCTAAGAATCCCTTCGACGAACCTGGTAAGTCGCTTACACCTATAGTAAATTATGTGAATGTCTATATCTAATACCTATAAACGAGCAATTTTTGTATATAAATTTATCTCTGAATCTCGGAAACGGCTCCAACGATTTTCATGAAATTTAGTATACAGGCGATTTTGGGGGCGATAAATTGATCTAGCTAGAACTCATTTTTAAAAAATGTCGTTATATTCGTGTTTTCAAGTAAACACTTAAACCGAAAAATGTGACTCTTCCCGAAATTTATTGGCGAATAATAATACTATTTTTTGAAGTTATACTTCTAATCGTTAATAGATGGCAGCGTTCAGCATTTGATAGATGTCACTGCTGAAAGTACTTGAAATCAAATAAGCATAGAACCTTAATATTGGTTATGTTCATAAAAATAAATACTAAAAAAATACCGAGCCAAGCTCGGTCAACCAGCTGGTTGTTTATTAATACAAAAAAAAACCTACTACATACAAATACATACAAATTTATTTATTTCCTAATAAACATGTTCGAAATCAAGAACTCTTATCTTGGAATGTATGTACCGCTACTTCGGCGCCGGCTCATTATCGGTGCCGTGCCGGTACCGGCGTTGGTGGACAAACGGCATAAATCGGGAATTAATATAGAAACTTTTATATCTATTTTAAGTTTTGTTTGCTAATAATATGGGTATCATGCCTGAAATATTTTTTTTAAATTTATTATTATATCACCAGGTGCACCAGGCACACCTTCCGTCACAGACTGGGACAAGGACCACGTGGACCTCAAGTGGACCCCACCTCGTGAAGACGGTGGCGCCCCCATCGAAGGTTACATCGTGGAGAAAAAGGACAAGTTCGGCAACTGGGAGAAAGCAGTCGAAGTACCCGCCAACCAGACCACAGCCACTGTACCAGATCTTATTGAGGGACAAACTTATGAGTTCAGGTAATTTCTGTCTTAGACAACATTAATCACCTTCTAAGGTGATGGATGTTAGGTATAAGTCCCGACACCGTATGGTTTTGCATGCGTACGAAGTCGCGTGTATCAGCTAGTTTAAAATTAAAATGATGTATTACAGAGTACGTGCTGTAAACAAGGCAGGTCCGGGTGAACCCAGTGACAGTACACATCCCATTGTCGCTAAGCCGAGGAATTTGGCACCGAAAATCGACAGAACCAACCTCATTGCTATCAAGATCAAGGTTGGACAGAAGTTCGGATTTGATGTCAAGGTACGTACCAAATAATAATAATTAATCTAGAATTGTATCTCACACAACGCCCTCTAGTTCCAAACTAAGCAAAGCTTGTACTATGGGAACTTAATTGCTGATAGAATACTTATATACTTCGTTTTTGTAATTACATAGTAATACCCTGATTATTATTATGTATTATTATGTATTTACAAAACGAACCCACAAATGTTTGCTCTTTATGGGGATCAAACCCACGACGTACGGCAGAGTTACTACCGACTGAGCTCTGACGCCTATGTGTTAATTAAATTACTGTATTTAGTTATAACTACTGAATTTACTTTTCTAATTAAAATTAAAATTTAATGTAAGCGGTTACAGCTCGCTTCGCTCACCTTATTTTTTTACTCAAAGATTCAGTAGTTTGGCTCTTAAAATATTAATTTTAATATTCATACTTTGTAATATGTAGTTTACTTGATTAAATGGAATGTAGATGTTACTGTACCCTGCTTATTTATATAAATAAATACATTTTATTAATATTTAATTTTATTCACAAATTTATAGCTATATTATACTTATAAAAAATAAACATGTATTATTATATATATATATATACTTATTATTATTATTAGGTTACTGGCGAACCGATGCCCGAAACAAAATGGTTCCTCGCGAAACGCGAAGTCAAATCATCAGGCGACATTAAAGTTCAGCATTCGGACTACAATACTAAGATCAACTGCAAGGTCGCCACGCGTGGCGACAGTGGTCGCTACACCGTCACCGCTGAGAATGTTAACGGAAAAGACGTGGCCGAAGTCGAAGTTATTGTACTTAGTGTGCCGAGTCCACCAGGAGGACCACTCAAGGTATGTATATTAATAGTATATTATGCAACTAGTGAATAAAATACCGATTTAATACGAGGGCCATAAATGAATCACGAGCAAGTGAAGAATTCTTACGACTGAATCACGACCGTAGGGAGTGATTCACTAGCGAGTGATTCAAGTGTTAGAATCTTGAACGACGTGAGTTGTTCATGGCCTTCGGTATAAATCCGTTTTATTCAAGAGTTGCATACTATACTTCATACCATGACTACGAGAAAAAGAAAGATTGGAGGTTGTATAGCCCATGCTATACAACCTCCTTGCGCAAAAACAATAATTAGATGGAAGTCAAATATATTAGTGTGATCTTAATTCAAACACCAAAACAGTGAGTACAGTGCTTTTTTTTCACTGTTTTCAGTGAATAAAATAAGCTTTTTAGAGGGGGAATAATAACAATATAGATAGAAGATTCTTGAAAGACACGGCTTATTGTATGGTTTCTTCCAGGTATCAGACGTGCACGCAAACGGTGCCAAGTTATCTTGGAACCCGCCAGGAGATGATGGTGGTCAGCCCATAGAGAAATATGTGGTAGAACGTATGGACGAAGCGACCGGCAGATGGGTCACGGCTGGTGAAACTGACGGCCCGCAGACCAGCTTAGCCGTCGACGGACTGCAGCCCGGACATAAGTACAAGTTCCGAGTGCGTGCTGTGAACAGGTGAGACTTGAAACACAGGAATCGTTTAGTTATTTATCTATCTATACTATTATAAAACTGTAAAAAAGCCAAAAAGTGAAATTAAAGATATGGATAAACTAAATATGCAGATCTACTAAATAAACGATTCTGATTCCAAAAACAGAGTTTGTCTGTTTATCTGTCTGTCATTTATCTGTTTATCGGTTTGTCTGTTTGTTTGTTCTCGGTTCACGCCTTAACTACTGGACCAATTTCAACGAAACTTATAGAAATATAAATATCGTTTATTATCGTGAAAAACACATAAGTAAATTATAGAATTTAAGATACGTGTAAACAGACTAAGACTCGTCAAATTCTAACTAATATATCATGCGGAAGCCCTTTTTCCGGATTGAAACTTAGGCTATATTTTATTGAAATCAAAGATGTGGACTCTTAGATACAGCTTGAACTCTCTAAACCAAAAGGTGCCATTTGCTACGAGGTTCATCGTATGCTGGTTGACAGATATTTTGGTGTAAAGTTCCGCATGCGTACGAAGTCGCGGGTATCAGCTAGTTGAAATATAAAGTAAATAGGTAGTGAATGTTAATATAATAGTAGGTATATGTGTTAAAATTTGGTATGCTGAGATTAAATTAAGTAAATTTGTGAGATTAAATTAAGCAAACGTGGCATTAAATAAATGTGAATTATATTTTTCTCAACAGGCAAGGAAAATCCGAGCCTCTCACCACACCGCATTCCACCGAAGCCAAGAATCCGTTCGACGTGGCCGGCAAACCTGGATTACCCAAAATCAAAGACTTTGACCGGGACTTCGTGGAACTCGAATGGACCAGACCTGAAACCGATGGAGGTGCCCCGATCTCAGGATATGTTATTGAGAAGAAGGATCGCTTCTCGCCCGATTGGGAGGAATGCGCTCAGGTGAGAATAACCTCTATTTCAGGTTTCATACAGCTCATTTTTGATTGGCAGACTTGCTGTAAGAAAAGTCTTTATTCCTTCCTTTACAAGGTTCAATTTATTTTCAGATTGAAGGCGATGTGACATCTGGAAAAGTACCTGATCTTATTGAAGGAAATACCTACGAGTTCCGAGTCCGCGCTGTGAACAAGGCTGGCAAGGTAATAGAAACAATATCGACTTTATTCTTTGGTTCATAAGGATCACCTTGAATCTTTTTAAAACTAAGACGAATATATCATAACTTGCCTTTAAGTTTTCTTGTAACACAACTTGCAAACACACATCTCACGTCAGGTATGATTGCGGTCAAGCGTTTGCCTATAATATGCAAAAAAATATATATAAACAAACATACGCTAGTGCAAATAAATAACCAATTATATATCCAACAGGGTGAACCATCAGACGGTACCGCACCACACCTAGCACGTCCCAAGAACCTAGCTCCGAAGATCGACAGGAATTTCATGTTCGACATCAAAATCAAGGTCGGACAGAACTTTGAGCTGGATGTCCCAGTCGCCGGTGAACCTACCCCTACCAAGGAGTGGCTGAATGGAGACAACCTCATCATGAACAGCGATAGAGTCAAGATAACTCACGATGACCACAGCACGAAGATCAGGGTCATTGACGCTAAGCGCGGCGATTCTGGATCTTATACCCTTAACGCTAAGAACCAAAATGGAAAGGATTCCGCAACAGTCAAGATATTGGTCATGGATGCTCCCACGCCTCCCGAAGGCCCGCTCAGAGCTGATGACGTCACTAAATCTGGCTGTTCTCTACGCTGGAGACCACCTAAAGATGACGGTGGAAGCGAAATCACCCACTATGTTGTCGAAAAGATGGACCAGGAGAATCTCAGATGGATCCCAGCAGGAGAGGTCCAAGCTTGCAGCATCAGAATCGACCATCTCATCGAAGGTCACGATTACAACTTCAGAGTTCGCGCCGTCAACAAACACGGCGAATCCCAACCATTGGTTGGTCACGAACCAATCACGGCTAAGGACCCCTACGGAACTCCAGACAAACCTGGAACACCAGTGGTCAAGGACTGGGACAAGGATCACATGGACATCGAATGGGTTCCGCCCAAGAAGGACGGAGGCTCACCCATCACAGGATACATTATCGAAGCTAAGAAACGTTACGGACCTTGGGAGGTTGCAGCTACGGTACCAGGAAACCAGACCACAGCTACCATCCCCAACTTGCAAGAAGGAGAGGAGTATGAGTTCAGAGTTATCGCAGTCAACAAGGCTGGTAACGGCGAACCTAGCGATGGATCTATGCCTCAAGTGGCAAAGGCCAGATTCTGCATCCCCACCTTCGACAAAACCCTGCTCTGCGACAAAACTGTCAAGGCAGGACAGAGGATTCAATACGAAATACCAATCGAGGCGTCCCCCAAACCGACCGTCGAATGGCAGATTAACGGTAAGGTGGTCAAACCTTCCGACAGAATCGACATCCAAGTACTCCACAACAGGGTTATTCTAGACATTCCATTCTCTGTCAGAGCTGACGGAGGCGTTTACAAGCTAACCCTCACCAACGATCTTGGTGTCTGCTCTGCGACCGCTCAAGTTACCGTTCTAGACAAGCCGTCGCGACCTGAGAAACCATTGGTCGTATCTGACGTCACCAAAGACTCCTGCTCGTTGTCATGGAAGGTACCACTGGACGATGGTGGATCACCGATCCTGCATTACGTTATCGAAAAGATGGACCTTTCTAGAGGCACGTGGTCCGATGCCGGCATGAGCACCTACTTATCTCATCAAGTGACTAGACTTATTCACATGAAGGAGTACCTGTTTAGAGTGAGCGCTGTCAATATTATTGGTCAATCAGAACCTTTGGAACTTGACAGGGCGATCGTCGCCAAGAATGAATGCGATGAGCCATCTGCACCTGGCAAGCCCCAGGCTACTGATTGGAGCAAGGACCATGTGGACCTCGAATGGACCCCACCGAAGTCTGATGGTGGAGCACCAATAACCGGCTACATCATCCAGAAGAAAGAAAAGGGAAGCCCGTACTGGATCAACGCTGTTCACGTACCACCTGGAAAGAACAAGGCTACGGTACCAGATCTAACAGAAGGACAAGACTACGAGTTCCGCGTCATAGCTGTTAACAAGGCTGGCCAATCAGAGCCATCCGAAGCCTCTGACATCATCACCGCTAAGGACCGATTCGTCGCTCCCAAGATCCTAACACCACTGAAGGAAATCCGCATCAAGGCGGGTTTGATCTTCCACATGGATGTCGACTTCATCGGGGAACCCTTCCCGGAAGTTACGTGGACATGCGATGGAAGACCGGTCGTGGCCAATGAAAGGACAACTGTCACATCTGTTGGACACCACACGATCGTACACACGGTCAACTGCAAACGATCAGATGCGGGCAAATACAACCTTAAGTTGAAGAACGATTCAGGAACCGATGAGGGCAGCTTTGAGCTGATTGTCCTAGACGTACCTGGGGCACCACAACCTCAGTTCGAATACGAAGAGATCACAGCCCAATCTGTCACTCTATCCTGGCAACCACCGAAGGACAACGGCGGCAGCGAATTGACTGCTTACGTCATTGAAAAGAGAGACTTAACACACGGCGGTGGATGGGTCCCAGCCGTCACATACATCAATCCGAAATTCAACCACGCGACGGTACCTCGCCTGTCGGAAGGAACCAAATACGAGTTCAGAGTCTTTGCCGAAAACCTTCAAGGAAGGTCTGAACCGTTGACAACAGACCGCGCTGTCGTCGCTAAGAACCAGTACACGGTACCTGGCAAACCAGGCAAGCCTGAAATGGTATCTGCAGACAAGGATCATATCAAGATCAGATGGTCATCGCCGATCTCCAACGGAGGATCCAACATCATTGGATACGATGTTGAGAGATGCGACAGGGCTACTGGCAGATGGATCAAGCTCAACAAGGATCCAGTCAGGAACAGCGAGTACGAAGACGACAGGGTTCAAGAAGGTCATCAATACGAGTACCGAGTATCAGCGGTTAACGCCGCTGGACCTGGACAACCTTCAGACCCATCGAACGTCTTCATCGCTAAGCCGATGAAGGAGAAGCCGAAACTGCATCTCGACCATCTGATCGGCAAGAAGATCAAGGTCAGAGCTGGAGAACCGATCAACGTCAACATTCCGATCGACGGAGCACCAACGCCAACTATTTCCTGGACCAAGGGATCCGTCACCCTCGTACCTTCGCACAGACTCTCCGCCGAAACCAAGAACGGAGAAACCAAACTTTCTATCGAGAAGTCCACACGCGACGACGCTGGCAAATATACTATCACAGCGTCGAACCAATACGGAAGCGATACCGCTGATATCGAAGTCATCGTCGTTGATAAGCCTGGAGTACCGAGAGGACCTTTGGTACCGATCCCGGTAACTCACGATGCTATGAGCCTGTCCTGGCACCCGCCTAGTGACGACGGAGGTAGCGAAATCACCGGCTACGTCGTCGAAGTTGCCGAATTCGGCATCAACGACTGGCGCACCGTCGCCGGATTCTGCCCGAAATGCTCCTTCACAGTCAAGAATCTCACAGAAGGAAAGAAGTACGTGTTCCGTGTACGTGCAGAAAACTTGTACGGAGTATCAGATCCGTTGGAAAGCAAGCCGACGCTTGCCAAGAGTCCGTTTGACACGCCCGATGCGCCCGACACACCAAAGATCACCGGCTACACTGCCAACAGCTGCTCCCTCGAATGGCAGCCTCCAGCGAACTGCGGTGGCAAACCAATCACCGGGTACTACGTCGAGAAACGCGAGAGAGGAGGCGATTGGGTCAAAGTCAACAACTACCCGACCCCCAACACATGTTACACCGTCCCCGATCTTCGCGAAGGAAACAGATACGAGTTCCGCGTCATCGCTGTCAACGAAGCCGGGCCGGGTAAACCCAGCAAGCCAACCGAACCGATCACGGCGGAGACTCAACGAGTCAAACCGACCGCACCCGAAGCGCCCAAACCTGACAGAGTCACCAAGGACTCTGTTACCCTATCATGGAGGCCGCCAAAGAGCGACGGAGGTGCTAAGATCAAGGGATACATCGTCCAACAGAAAGGAAAGGGCGACAAAGACTGGAAGGACGTCAACGACGCACCGATCCCGAGCTTAGTACACACCGTACCTAACCTCAAGGAAGGCGAAGATTACCAGTTCAGAGTAATCGCCGTAAACGATGTTGGCCGATCAGATCCGAGCAAGCCAACCGCTGATATCACAATTGCCGAACAGCCGAACAAACCTTGCATGGATCTCGGAGGTGTTAGGGACATCACGGTTCGTGCTGGCGAAGACTTCTCCATCCACGTGCCTTATACCGGCTTCCCTCAACCCACCGCGCAATGGTTCGCAGACGACAATCTCCTCGACGTCGAAGGAGACTCCAGAATCTTCCAGAAGATCACTCCAGACTCCGCGTCACTTGTCGTCAAGAACGCCAAGCGATCAGACGGAGGACAGTACAGATTACAGCTACGTAATCCATCAGGATACGACACAGCCACCATCAATGTACGCGTATTGGACAGACCCGGCAAACCAGATAACTTACGCGCTGACGAGTTCGAAGGCGAAGCCCTCACGTTATACTGGAACCCACCGAAAGACAATGGTGGAGGTGAAATCACGAACTACGTCATCGAGAAACGCGAAGCTAGAACACCCAACTGGACCAAAGTCTCCGGATACGTTACGACACCGTTCTTACGCGTGAAGAATCTATCCGTCGGCAAGAGTTACGACTTTAGAGTCATGGCTGAGAACCAATACGGACAATCTGATCCAGCTCAGACGACTGAACCAATCAGAGCTAGGCATCCGTTCGACCCGCCTGGAGCACCTGGAGCACCACGATCCGTGGAAACGACCGAAACATCCATAACCCTGACATGGTCTAAACCACGTCACGACGGCGGCTCTCCGATAACTGGCTACGTGTTGGAGAAGCGGTTGATTACCGAGGATAAGTGGACGAAAGCATCTCACGCGTATATCCCCGATACTAACTACAAGGTCATGGGACTGATTGAGAATCATGAATACGAATTCCGTGTTTCGGCCATCAATGCAGCAGGTCAAGGACCTTGGTCACAGAGTTCCGATGCTATCAGGGCGTGTGCTCCACCTAACTCGCCTAAGATTACCTCGGACCTTAGCCTCAGGGACATCACAGTTATTGCTGGAGAGGAAATCAAGATCACAGTGCCGTTTACTGGCAACCCTAGGCCTAAGGTGAGCTTATTTATTTCTAGTCTAATTTTATATGTAACTAGTTCTTCTTGGTTGAATTATTTAAAGCCAGTGTTTGTTCTACCAGTTTTGTATTAGTTATTTTTATCACCTTTCTGATTGAAGCGCTCGTGGCGTAGCTTGCTTAGTCAATCTTCTCCGATTATCTAAGTTAAGCGACGTTCTGCGCGGTCACTATTTAGATGAGTGACCGTTAGTGGCATTTACATCTGAGTGCTTCCGTGCTTCGGAGGGCACGTTAATCTGTCGGTCTCTAGCAGTCGTTAAGCCACGACGGAGGCCTTAACGCGGCCTAAAAACTCCGTCACAACTAATCACAGTTTCGAGCACTCTTAGTATTACTAGTGGAAATACTTGGATGAACTTCTTCAAGATACTAAGGTCCTACCATTCTTGTGCAAATTCATCGATTCAAATCAGTATTTTTTTTTTATGAAAATGTGTCTTAAACTTTACTCAAAACTAATTTTCCCTTCCCAGGTATCTTGGATAGTGAATAACGACGAAGTATTCCCAGACAGCCGTATTCGCTTCGTAACATCGGATATGGACACCGTATTCCACAACTCCTCGGCTAAGAGATCAGATACTGGCTCTTATACTATTCAGCTGGTCAACAGCGAAGGTTCCGATAGTGCTACCTGCAGGGTGAGTAGCTACTATCAAACCTAATAAATTTAATTTATCGTGGGTTCGATCCCCACCAAAAAGAATCATTTGTGTGTGGCGAACATAGGTGTTAGTTCTGTGGCTTGGTGTTTTACTATATGTATTAAAAAAAAAACTTTATTGTAGGTATATAAGTATTCTGTCAGCAATCTAGTTCCCATAGTACAAGCTTTGCTTAGTTTGGGACTAGAGAGCGTTGTGTGATATGTCCAAGAATCTACCTTTAAACGAGCAATTCTTGTATATTTATCTCTGAATCACGAAAACGGCTCCAGCGATTTTCATGAAATTTAGTATACAGAGGATTTCGGGGGCGATAAATCGATCTAGCTAGAACTCATTTTCAGAAAATGTCGTTTTATTCGTGTTTTCAAGTAAACACTTAACAGAAAAATGTGACTCTTCCCGACATCTATTGGCGAATAATAATACTATTTTTTGAAGTTATACTTCTAATCGTTAATAGATGCAGTGTTGAGCATAGAACCTTTTCTAACTAAATAAGTACTGCATATTGGTTATGTACATAAAAATAAATACTAAAAAAATAACGAGCAAAGCTGGGTCAACCAGCTGGTATTTATTTATTTAACTAATTCCCCCCATTTCAGGTATTGGTGGTAGACAGACCATCGCCACCACTGGGACCTTTCGATGCCTATGACATCACACCAGACACATGCACGTTGTCATGGAAACAGCCTCTGGATGACGGTGGATCGCCCATCACCAACTATGTGGTGGAGAAGACTGATAACAATGGAGTGAGTATCTTATTTCTAGGAGATTACGGTTCAGAATTGCTTTGCAGGAAAATTACAAGACACAAAATGATTGTGCTATTAGTACCAATTATCTAAGTTAAGCGACGTTCTGCGCGGTCACTATTTGGATGGGTGACCGTTAGTAGTGTTTACATCTGAACGCTTCCGGGCTTGGGAGGGCACGTTAAACTAGCGGTTCCGGCTTTAGCAGTCGTTAAGCCACGACGGAGGCCTTAAGGCGGCCTAAAAACTCCGTCACAAGGATTGACCACGTATATCTGAAGATACCTTCGTGCCAAGTTCAAAATATATCATTCCACATATCTTTTAGTCATTGATCGTTCGTTCCACAGATCTAAATATATCTTTTTTCTCACAGATCTGGGTGAAGATATCGTCGTTCGTCCGCAACTGTCACTACAACGTGATGGGACTAGAACCGAACCACAAGTATACATTCCGAGTTCGCGCTGAGAACCAATATGGCGTCTCTGAGCCACTTACCATGGACGAACCTATTACTGCCAAGGTACGTACTAATATGATGAATAGGAGAAAAGGTACGAACCTATTACTGCCAATGTACGTACTAATAGGATGAATAGGAGAAAAGGTACGAACCTATTACTGCCAATGTACGTACTAATAGAGTGAAAAGGAGAATAGGTACGAACCTATTACTGCCAATGTACGTACTAATAGAGTGAAAAGGAGAATAGGTACGAACCTATTACTGCCAATGTACGTACTTATAGGATGAATAGGAGAAAAGGTACGAACCTATTACTGCCAATGTACGTACTAATAGA
This sequence comes from Eulithis testata, assembly GCA_947507515.1. Classification (NCBI taxonomy): domain Eukaryota; kingdom Metazoa; phylum Arthropoda; class Insecta; order Lepidoptera; family Geometridae; genus Eulithis; species Eulithis testata. The sequence continues at coordinate 4,908,823 of OX382219.1, forward strand.
GTAAAAAGGAGAATAGGTACGAACCTATTACTGCCAATGTACGTACTAATAGGGTGATAAGAAGAAAAGGTACAAACCTATTACTGCCAATGTACGTACTAATAGGATGCAAAGGAGAAAAGGTCATGTGACAAGGGTGTTTCGCAATATGGTTAAAGTAAGGTTAAATATTGGTTGATAATCCTATATTAAGGTCTTACGGTCAAAAGTCAGTCGGTAATAGCTCTGCCTTCTGTACTGTGGGAAGTGGGTTCGATCCCCACTGAAAATAATCATTTTCGTGTGGCAAACATAGATGTTTGTTCTTTGCTGTGCACGTTAAACTGTCCCGGCTGTAGCAGTCGTTAATAAAATAAATAATAAATATTCTTGGACATTACCCACAACGCTCTCTAGTCCCAAACTAAGCAGAGCTTGTACTATGGGAACTAGATTGCTGATATAATACTTATATAATTTTTTTTTGTAAATACATACTTATAATACATAGTAACACCCAGACACAGAACAAACATCTATGTTTGCCACACACAAATGTTCTAGACGTAACAGTTCTATAGAACAAATGGGAGTTACCCACGACGGAGGCCTTAAGGCGGCCTAAAAACTCCGTCACCAGAGCCACTAGCTCACACAGGCTTGCTTCCAGTTCTCGTTCACGGTTCCGGATGCTCCTGGAACTCCTCGCGTCACAGACTGGGACGGTTCCACGGCAACTGTTATATGGGACAGACCCAGGTCTGACGGTGGTGCCAGGATCCAAGGATACAAGATTGAGTACAAGGATGTACAGGATAGCGTGTGGTCCGGAGCTGATTACTTGGTCAAGGACTGCAATTACCAGGTGAGGTTTAGAACTTAAGGCGTATGTAAAGGCAAACAACTCTCTCGCTCGCACATTTCAATATTTTTGAACATATAATATAACTTAATGTAATTATGTGAAATTGCAGAGCTTCAGGGTCGAAAGAATAACAATGCAAAGGTTCAGTAAAAATATCACATTGATCCAAACAAGTCTTCCGACCAAAAATTTTGTACCAATGCTGTAAATTAAAGTGCATATTTTGACCTTTGCATTGTTATTCTTTCGACCTCGTTGCTCTCGTTGCTCGCGTTCTAGACCCTTAGAGTGTGACTTTTCAGAATTCCTTTCTTAGTGCACCCCTACACTATATAAGGATACTACCCTTCAAATTTCATACCTCTAGCACTTATAGTTTAGGCTGTGCGTTGATTGTCAGTCAGCTTCAAAAGAGTTTTATATATTTAGAAGATAGATAGATAACAAGGATTGTTACATGTATAAATCTTTTCTCCCCAGGCGTATAATCTAGAACCGGGTCACGAGTACGAGTTCCGAGTGCGCGCTAAAAACGCAGCCGGCTTCTCGAAGCCCTCCGCTTCGTCTTCCAGATTCAAGGTGCGAGCACGCTCCGGACCGCCGCACGCGCCACACGCGCCGCGCGTCGCACGCGTCGGTAGAAACTACGTCGACCTTACTTGGGACCCGCCTAAGAATGATGGTGGTAAGTTTCCAAACTTAATTTTTAATCTATACATCTATACATCTATACAAATATTATAAAGAGGAAAGGTTTGATTTTTTGTTTGTTTGTTTGTTTGTATGAATTGAATAGGCTCCGAAACTACTGGACCGATTAAAAAAATTCTTTTACCATTAGAATCCTACATTATCCCTGATGAACATAGGCTATATTTTATCCCGGAATTCCCACGGGAACGGGAATTACGCGGGTGAAACCGCGAGGCGCTGCTAGTTTTTTATACAATACAAGATTCCGTCCGCGACTTAGTTCGCGTCCCGTTGGATCCCGTTGATTTTCCGGGATAAAAAGTAGCCTATGTGTTAAGCCAGGTAACGGACAATATATATTCCAAATTTCATCCAAATCGGATCAGTAGTTTTTACGTTTAAGAGTAACAAACATCCATCCATCCTTACAAACTTTCGCGTTTATAATATTAGTAGGCTAGGCAACCGTTTGACCACAATCTCACCTAATGTTATGCAATTATGCGGTCAACAATGTAGCACGGTTACCTAGAAGATACCTTCACTCTAGTCTTGAAAATTTTCAAATTATAGTCATTTGGGAACACAGACTCCGGCAACGAGTTCCATTCTTTGGCTGTCCGCATAATAAATGTACACGCAAAGCGTCTTATTCCAGAACGGGGACTAAAGAAAGTCAAGGTTTAAACCGTGACGTTGACATTTAAACCTTGACTTTGAATAAGACCGAAAGCGTTTAGTGCGGATTGGTGGCATATCAACCACGAACGGGTGATGGACCTTACGTTTTCACTGCAAAACATTCACAATAAAACACGCACAACTCTGTGAAGATATCGATTTGCGTTTCCACCGCCAAGTCTTGTGCATGTTTGACATTTTGAATCTTGTGCGTATGGTTTTAAGGGTTTTCTTGATTGTAAAAACAAATCGTTTGTAAGGGTTGTGTTGTGAAGGTTTTACTATGAAGGTTTTTAGTCGAAACACGCAGTAATAAGCCACGGATTCACTAGGTGACAAATGTCCTGCGACACGTGTCGCCAGCGACGTTGGGTGAACTAGCGCGGCGTTGCCGGACTTCACTCGACATGTCTGGCAACATCACGCTGGTGGGTGTGATGATATCGACTGCCTCGTGGAACAAAACTTCGTGATATCGCATATTATGTCAGGCGAAGTTTCGCGAAGTCGCACGACTTCGACTGACGTCGCTACCAGACATAAAGTCGCGCGCTGTCGCCATATATGTGAGGTGAAATCGGCCGGCTTCGCTTGACGCGTCGCCGATACATGTTGTGGGACATTTGTCCCTTAGTGAATTCGTAGCTATAGATCGTAATTTCATTTTATTTTAGTAGTGACATCTAGTTTGTTTTAGGCATGATTGTTAATTATTCATGTCTATATTCCTAGGTTCTCGTGTAACAGGCTACATAATAGAACGCCGTGACGTCGGCGGATCTGTTTGGCTTAAGTGTAATGACTACAACGTACAAGATACCAACTTCACTGCCATGAACCTCGGCGAGAAGGCTGATTACGAATTCAGAATTATTGCTGTTAATGCCGCTGGTAAGAATAATTCTAGAATTTTGATAGTTGTAAATGTGTGTTAGAGTTACATTGCGCAGTGACAGAGTATCGCTTTGCAGTCGAGCTGGCGTTGCTGCGCAGTGTACTTTAAATACGTAATTTACTGGGTATTAGAAGTATTTTAGTATTTAAGTAGTATTTTCAATTTCTACCGCAAATCAAAAGAATTGTATGGGCGGTATTGCAAACTAAAAGACATTTTATTCAAATTGTTGATAGTATAGATCCCGACACGGTTAAATAGCTCTCACTTTGATTTGCGGGGAAGTTTGCACATAGATATTGCCGTCCACTTTCGCCGAGAGCTATTAAACCATGTCGGAGCCTATAAAAAGTTCAATAAACCCTTCACAGGTAAATCCGAGCCGTCATCATGCACCACACCAGTACGCACAGGCGAAGACATTGGAGGCACCAAGCCGGAATGGATAAAGAAGTTGCCACCACACATGGCCGCGCCAATGGGCAGGCCATTCACACTGGAGTGTGTGGCTACTGGCAACCCCGTGCCAACTGGCAGATGGCTGAAGAACGGACGGGAAATCGTTATGGGCACTAGGTAAGTAACCATAGTCTGGTTACTATGTCCTAAGCAACAAAGTTGCCAGAATAATGGCTCACATTGGAGTGTGTATAGCGACTGGTAACTTCGTATGAACTGGCCGATGACTAAAGAACGAACGAGAGATTGTTATGGGCACTAGGTGAGTTACATCGGTCTTGCCACTCTAGCAATAAAGTTGACAGAATAATGGCTCACATAGGAGTGTGTATAGCGACTGGCAATTTCGTATCAACTGGCAGAGGGCTAAAAAATGGACGGGAGATCGTAATGTCCTAAGCAATAAAGTTGCCAGAATAATGGCCGCGCCATCAGACCGGCCATTCACATTTGACATTTGACGGAGTTTTGAGGCCTTAAGGCGGCCTAAAAACTCCGTCACCAGAGTTTTCTACTAACTCATACGAGCTTGCTTGATTATTTCACTGTGTGACATCTCCCGTAACTATTTTATTATTACTATTACTATTAGCCCATACTGTCCCATTGTTGAGCTCAAGAACGTGGAGAGTGGCGGAAGTGGGGGGAGGCCTTTGCCCAACTATTTTATATATATATATTATATTATATTATTCAACAGGTTCATCTCTCAATCTCGCGAAGGAACGCTTAAACTGGACATTATCGAAGCGATAGACGCTGACGACGGCGACTACACGTGCGAAGCCGTGAATAGCATCGGATATGTATACTGCACTGGACATTTGAAGATTGGAAGTGAGTGTTATATTCCATCCAGGGTTTGGAGAACTTTGTCCAGCTGTGGGATATGGAATTGATATTCACTTTGCTATTCTTACTGCATAGACGGTCGGCAACCTGCGTATCTTTAGTTCCATACGCTAATATTATTTATTTAAAAAGTAAACATTTAAAAATCATTTTTACTAACGAGGATTAGGCACCATTTCTATCTGTCGCTTTTCATCGCGAGTACAAGTTGCTGAGTGGTGTTTGTTGTGAAAAAACACTAAATACTTATGCATTTATAAATAAATAGGCATTTTTTTTATGAATAAATAGATATGTTTATCAAAAAGCTTTATTTATGCAAGTACTATTGGCAAGAAAAATGTGTGGCTCTTAAAAACTTTGAAATTTTGTTAATTTCCAAAGGTTGCCGACCCCTGGCCTAGATAATTGCCCAACTGTGGGATCAGCTAGGTTAACTGTAAAAAAGACTAAGCTTGGAATACTCAAAAGTCATTCAAATTTGAGCACCACTTAAAATTGCTCTGCCTCTGGTTGATAATACTCATTTGTAAGAGATGGCAATAATTTAAGCGGATAATAAATATAATGACAGTACCTTGCCAGTACATATATGAAAACTTATTGTATGTTCAAAAAAATATCAATCTATTCAACAAAAAAAGTGATAATCATAATGTTAACACTAGAAATAAAGGCAAACTCGCTGTTCCCACCACTAGGCTCACAAAAATTAGTAAATCTTTCAAAGGGCAATGTGTACGCTTCTTTAACAAAATCCCAAGTGATGTGTCTCAGTTGTCGATTGGCAAGTTCAAAAACGTAATAAAACGGAGACTTCTTTTAAAAGCATACTATAAAATATCTGATTATTTAGAAGACAAACAAGCTTGGGACGAACTAGCTCCAACTCATCCAATAAAAAAAATATGTAATCATACCTTCTCATACAAAACGTAATGACGATTCAAAGTGATCGGTGAGATTTTATTGAATAAAAGATTTTTGACTTTGACTTTGGAACTTAAATTGAGTGGCGTTTGAGTATTCGGCCATAGCTTCTATTCTACTGGCTAAGTATTTTTTATTTGACTGCTTACTAGCTTATTTGTTTATTCACAAATAATTTCTTTCCCAGACCCGCCACGCATCGTCAGAATGCCAGGCGACCTTCACCTTCCGGAGCATGACAACACGAAGATCAAGATCCTGTACACGGGAGATCAGCCAGCTGACGTCACGCTCAGCAAGAACGGACACAAGGTCTCAGATAAGGACGCTGGTCATCTCAAATACACCGTGTTTGATGATTACATCCTTATCTTTATCAAGGATATCACTAAAGATGATATGGGTAAGAATTTAGTACAAATCTCTTTAGCCTAGTGCTTATTTATCCTACTGTGGTGAACACTATACTATTTATGGCGTCATGGCTCAGTCGGTAGTAGTAGGTAGTCTGCCTTCCGTGCTGTGGGTCGTGGGTTCGATCCCCACCGAGAACAAACATTTGTGTGTTGTAAACATAGATGTTTGTTCTGTGTCTGGGTGTTTATGTATTATAAGTATGTTTTTACAAAAAAAAATGTATGCGTGTATTCTATCAGCAATCTAGTTCCCATCGTACAAGCTTTGCTTAGTTTGGGACTAGAAGGCGTTGTGTTAAGTGTCCGTGAATATTTATTTTATATAATAAATACATATATTTCACCTACCTACTTCATTTGAAATAAAATCTAGATAAGTACACACACATATTACTCATAGTCTAACATAAATCAATCATTTCTTGTCTTTTTGTTATTGTTGTGGAGCGCCCGTTAGCCGAGGTAGGTTATATGGAAGCGAGCCGTATTGTATAGTTCAATACTAACTGTTAGATACTCTGTGTAAGACGTGACCGGCGTGCGGTAGCGCTCACTCATTCCGTTCGTCCCGTTCGTTCGTTCGCCAGTCTCAGCCTAACTACTTTACGAAAAGTTGGAATTTGTCGTGAATAGTATATTTCATTACAAGTGCGGAAAGGCTGTCATTGCAAAGAGTTCCGACAAATGTGTACCCGAGCCGAGGCGCAGCCGAAGGCGAGGGTTGACAGTCGGAACAAGTTGCAATGACGGTTCCGCACCTGTACTGAACGACTATTTTTAATACAGTTGCGAAAAAATGAAGCAATTTAATAAATAGAAAATTTCTAAAAAATGGCGCCAACCGTAGAATATAAGCAGAGATTTTTTTTTCTTCACCCGTCCTAGTAGGCAAAGGGAACTATGCCCATACAGCCAAGTCTTCAGTAGATTTTTTTTATTGATCTCTTCCAGGCTACAAATATCTAATCTAGTATTTTTCTAGCCTGGAAGAGATCACTTCTAGCGATAAGGCCGCCTTTTACATTTTTGTGTAACTCAGCCACTCAATGAACGTTTATCTTTCAGGAACATACAAGATAACTATCAAGAATAACTCTGGCGAGATATCCGATACCTTCTCTATAACAGTGACGGGTCTACCAGGCCCGCCGCAAGGGCCTCTTGAAACTACCGACGTTACTAGACATTCTTGCAGTTTGGCTTGGAAGCCGCCTACTTACGACGGTGGTCTGCCGGTCACGCATTATGTTATTGAAAGAAATGATACTGCTGGTACGTACTTGGAGTTTGCAACGATACATTACAGTGATGGGTCTACCAGGCCCTGATTGTGACGGGGCTACCAGGCCCACCACAAGCCGTTGAAAACTTGTTACATAACAGTGATGGGCCTACCCGGCCTTACAGTGCCGGGTCTACCAGACCCACCACAAGCCTCTGTAAACTTGTAACATAACAGTGATGGGCCTACTCGGCCCTTACAGTGACGGGTCTACTAGGTTCTCACAGTGATGGGTCTATCAGGCCCACCACAAGCCGCTGGAAACTACCGTTGTTACTCAAGACTCTTTTTAATCCAAAGTTTTTAAAGATTTTTCGATCAAAAGTGTTTGTAGGAACTCATTATAATGTATTCTATGTTTATTTCAGGCACAGCATGGATAACAATAGCCTCTATGGTCAGAGACACAAGGTTCACAGTCCAAGGACTGACGGAAGGACAAGAGTACAACTTTAGGATACACGCAGCCAATGAAAACGGAGTGGGACCCGCATTAGAAGGAGTCAACCCGATTAAGGTAAGAATATTCCTACCTATTTCTACTTTGGTACCTCTTTCCACTTCGTGCTTATTTCCACTTTGTACTTATTTCTACTTTGTGTCTATTTCCACTTCGTACTTATTATCACTTTTTACCTATTTCCACTTTTTACATATTTCCACTTTTTTACCTATTTCCTCTTTTTTAACCTATTTCCTCTCTTTACCTATTTCCTTATTTTACTTATTTCCTCTTTTGTTCTTCAGGCAAAGGCACCATTTGATCCACCATCAGCTCCCGGAATCCCCAAGATCCTGGAGGTCGGAGGTGATTTCGTCCACCTGGAATGGGACAAACCAGAGAGCGACGGTGGTTCTAGAGTACAAGGTAAGTTATTGAAAATTTTGATACTATTTTATTTAAATAGAGAAAAGGTGTAAATTAATCAATCTGGGGATTTCTAGAGTGAAAATCCTCTGGCGGTAGTCGCAGGGGACGTTAAGCGAATTTTTAGATAAAAATTCAATACTTAATACATTATTGCTTTCACATTGTTTACATACATTTTACATTTGTTTTTTACATTTGTATAAATAGGTGTCTCATGGACCGTGCTTAGGGTATAGCAATATGGAGGCAGGCCGAGGTTTATAAATAGGTAGTAGATCGCTAATTAGTAGTACCTACATAGTAGTAGGTCCTGAAATCCCCTTCTCAAAGGGAACTAGCAGGGGATAACTAGAATGAGTTGAGTAGGTCCTGAAATCCCCTTTATATTTTATGTGTACTGTATGTATGCATGTATAGTATAATATAGTTGTGCTAGGTGTATATGTAGGTTTATTTATTTATTTGTATGTAGGTTCATTTGTTAGGGAGAACTCGCAGGGGATAACTAGAATGAGTTGAGTAGGTCCTGAAATCCCCTTTATATTTTATGTGTACTGTATGTATGCATGTATAGTATAATATAGTTGTGCTAGGTGTATATGTAGGTTTATTTATTTATTTGTATGTAGGTTCATTTGTTAGGGAGAACTCGCAGGGGATAACTAGAATGAGTTGAGTAGGTCCTGAAATCCCCTTTATATTTTATGTGTACTGTATGTATGCATGTATAGTATAATATAGTTGTGCTAGGTGTATATGTAGGTTTATTTATTTATTTGTATGTAGGTTCATTTGTTAGGGAGAACTCGCAGGGGATAACTAGAATGAGTTGAGTAGGTCCTGAAATCCCCTTTATATTTTATGTGTACTGTATGTATGCATGTATAGTATAATATAGTTGTGCTAGGTGTATATGTAGGTTTATTTATTTATTTGTATGTAGGTTCATTTGTTAGGGAGAACTCGCAGGGGATAACTAGAATGAGTTGAGTAGGTCCTGAAATCCCCTTTATATTTTATGTGTACTGTATGTATGCATGTATAGTATAATATAGTTGTGCTAGGTGTATATGTAGGTTTATTTATTTATTTGTATGTAGGTTCATTTGTTAGGGAGAACTCGCAGGGGATAACTAGAATAAGTTGAGTAGGTCCTGAAATCCCCTTTTCAGGGGAAACTTGCAAGAGATAACTAGAATGACTTGAGTAGGTCCTGAAATCCCCTTCCCAGGGGGAACTCGCAGGGGATAACCAGAATGAGTTGAGCAGGTCCTGAAATCCCCTTTTCAGGGGGAACTCGCAGGGGATAAAGTAACTTTGAGTAAAACTTCTAACAACTAGTAAAATGTATCTTCTAGGTTACTGGGTCGACAAACGCGAAGTCGGAGCGTCCACATGGCAACGTGTAAACGCTATCTTATGCCTACCAAACCAACTGAACTGCTCCAACCTAGTGGAAGGAAGGCAGTACGAGTTTAGAGTCACAGCTGTCAACGAGGCTGGTTTATCACCTGCTTCAACAGCCAGCCAGCAAGTCAAAGTACAAGATCCTAAGGGTAAGATATTAATTATTATTGTTATTACTAGCTGATACACCGAAACTTTCCATCAAAATTTGTGTCAACCAGTATACGATGAACCTAGTAGTAAATGGCTGCTTTTGGTTTAGAGAGTTCAAGCTGTATCTAAGAAATCCAAGTCTTTGATTTCAAAAAAATATAGCCTATGTTTTAATCCGGAAAAAGAGCTTTCGAATGGTATAAGTTTCGTTAAAATCGTAAGGCGTAATCTGCGAACAAACAAACAGATAAACAGACAAACTCGATTTTCGGAATTAGAATCGTTTATTTAGTATATCTGCATATTTAGTTTATTTATATCTTTAATTTTAGATTTTGGCTTTTTTACAGTTTTATAATAGTATAGATAGATAGATAGATGTTATTTATTATTCGTTCAAAAACTATAATTTCATATTCCAGCCGCCACGCCGCCTGAAATCGTGAAATCTCTGAAGAATGCCAACTGTATCCAATACCACAACGCCAAGTTCCAGTGCACCATCACTGGACAGCCTAAGCCCACCATCACATGGTACAAGGGTTAGTATTCTCAACCTTACGTCTATTGTAATAGATTCTAGCGCCATCTAGTACACTACATGGGAACTATCCTAGATCGCGCAAACGAAGTTATCACGGAGTTTGTACATAAGTAACAAATACGGATAGTATTGGTTGTACTAACAAATACTATCCATTGGTCGGAGCCCAAGCCGAAGATCGCCCGGCAAAGAAGATCTACCCCTTTCGTAGGAGAATACATACATATCCTACCGTGTTCTCCTCAAGATCTTAAAACAGTGTATTCAGTGCAGTACCACCACAGAATATAAATAACTAGATGTCGCCCGCGGCTTTGCTTGCGTGGTAGCAATATACAAACAGATTTAAAAAAAATTAAAAATCGTGGAACTTTTGTCGAGTCAATTTATTTGAAGAATGTATGTACCAATTTTCAATGGACAAAATTAAAAAAAAAAAAAGTAAAAAATACTTGTGTTGGAAGGACCCGCTCTTCCATATCCATGGAATGTTACAGAATAATAATAAGCAGGGTGTGTGGGTAAATATGTGAGAGTGGTTAAGTGCGTTAGGGTGTGTGGTGTGAGGGTGTGTTTCTGTTCTGTGTGTCGAGGAGGGCTCTCCTAGTACGCCAGTCTCGTAAGAGCTTGGTTATAGAGGAGAACCCTTCGGTGTGTTGTAAGGGTGTGTGGTGTGAGGGTGTGTTTCAGTTCTGTGTGTCGAGGAGGGCTCTCCTGGTACACCAGTCTCGTAAGAGCTTGGTTATAGAGGAGAACCCTTCGGTGTGTTGTAAGGGTGTGTGGTGTGAGGGTGTGTTTCAGTTCTGTGTGTCGAGGAGGGCTCTCCTGGTACACCAGTCTCGTAAGAGCTTGGTTATAGAGGAGAACCCTTCGGTGTGTTGTAAGGGTGTGTGGTGTGAGGGTGTGTTTCTGTTCTGTGTGTCGAGGAGGGTATCTATGTACATCTAAACATTGTCCCAGGCACTACAGTGTATCGTTAAGTGTAGCCATAGGTAGCCTCCTGACGCTGTATCAATCATCTTCAATAGATGTAAAGGCCTATTATATATACGCTGGAATTATATTCTTGTTTGGTACCAGGTGCTCGCGAGATCACGAACGGACCTCGTCACCGTATCTGGTCAGAGGGCGACAACCATTGCTTGACGGTGATGGACGTTTTCGGCGAGGATGCTGATGAGTACGTCTGTCGGGCTGTCAACAAAGCAGGAGTCAGGAGTACCAAGGCTGAACTGCTAATTATGAGTGAGTATTTGATTACTGGTTTGTATAATACATTACTGCAGCGGCCCGCAACAGAGGCAATGAGGGAAGAACGTGTAAATGTGGGCCGAGTCGAAGACGAGGCACGCATACGTGAGTCCCTCATTGCCTAGTTGTGGCCAAGGCTTGTGTAGTACTTTTCTCAAATAATGCAAGGAAATTAAAACTACCTAGGCAAAACTTTTTAGTTGAAAATACAATTACTTTTTAAAACCAATAACGAACAACGAAGTTACAGTGTTCATTTGTTTTTTTTTCAATAATCAGCTTTCAATTTGAAAGCCTGTTCGAAATTTAAATAAAACCTTTGTTAAGTTACCTCCTTGGTTGCCATGTTATGTAGTAAAAGAACGTTCCATTTTTAAATAACACGACAGTAAATAGTTTTGTATGTAATTTATATGGCCGCTAAACACGCCGGCAATGGATTTTCATTCATTAATTGCCGGCCGCTGCTCGCATGTGTTTGGCCAGTACTGCATTTTCGATTTATCTCGAAGAAGGTTGTCAAAATAATGCTTTAATTTCCAAGCATGTTTGAGAAAATACAATTTACCCAACGATATAATCTGTATTAAAAATTAAATATTTAAACTACTAATTTTTTAATATTTTGGACTATTGTAACACTTTTGGTATGTTTTTAAATTCCAAACTTCTTGCAATTTCACTTTATTTAAGTAAAAAAATACAATATTTAATATTCATTCTATTAACAGCTGCACCAAAACTGAACGTACCACCTCGCTTCCGAGTGACGGCTTACTTCGACAAGGGAGAGAATGTCGTCATCAAAATACCATTCACTGGACACCCCGTGCCTAAGATCACGTGGGTGCGAGAGGGAGAGACTATCGAGTCTGGACACCACTACCATGTTGAGAGAAAGGGTAAGAGCTACATTTGAAATATGGTAAACTAGCTTCCGGGTGCGACTTCGTTCGCGCGTTTTATCCTGTTGGTTTTTAGAGATAAAACGGCTACGTTAATCCAGGTCACGGACAATATATATTCCAAGTTTCATTCAAATCTGATCAGTAGTTTTAGCGTGACAGAGTAACAAACATTCATACATACAAATTTTCGCGTTTATAATATTAGTAGGATTTCTAGTTCGGAGTATGGTCGAATATTTATAACGTATATAACGTATAAGGCTTGATCGAGCCACTAATATCTAAACTGAGTTTCGGAACGCACTTACGAATATCTAGTACTGCCTTTTGCCTGCGACTTTTTATTGACAGGTATGTACTTAGCGGCTAAAGAAACGTTATGTAAGACAGTTAAATACTTTAGCTATCGATCGATTACAGTGTTATATAGAATAGAAAATGTTTATTTTCTGCCATAAAAAGTGACATGCATAGGCACAGCAAAGAGATAAAAAGAAAAAGAAAATATAAGTAAACTAGAAGTAAAAAGTCGTTTTATAATATTTTTGGAAACTTGATCAGACATTACTCAAAAAGAGACACAGAGCATCAAAATCTTATTGATTTTAATCGATTAGACATAAAAACGATCAAATTACAAATCCAGAAGTGCGCCCAAAAATCACAAAAAGACAATCTCCAATCCAGCTTCCATAAATTCTCGTAAAACCATAGACCTAACCACAGACCAACAATCTCGAACGTATAACTCTATGGAACGAAACTACTGCAATATTTGTGTCACGACAGAGAGCGCGTGTCAACGTCAACGTCTTGGCCTAAATTCTAGCGACATCTACTCTACGCCATGTCATGACAGTGGCAAGCCAAAATATCTCTAACAATATAGTAAAATTCACAGAGACAATAAAACGTATTTTTCTCAATAACATTTTTAATAATCCCTTCATAAACATACCTGTTTCTTTAATAAATGATTATTTGTATTACAGAACGTCACGCGATCTTGACGATTCGCGACGCCAGTAAAATGGACTCCGGTCCGTACAGGATCACGGCTGAGAACGAACTGGGGCAAGACAACGCTATCATCAATGTTGAGATTAGCGGTTAGTATAGTATAGTATAGTACAGTATAGTATAGTAGTATAGTATAGTTTTAGTTAGTTGTAGTTTAGTAGTTTGTTAACACATTAACACGAGCTTAACGGTGAAACATGAAGGCGTATCAAATAAAAGTCGATTATTCCAGTTTTTACACTTATTAATTACTAGCGACCCGCCCCGGCTTTGCACGGGTGCAATGCAGTGGTGATGATGATGTATTATACATATAAACCTTCCTCTTGAATCAGTCTATCTATTAAAAATACTGCATCAAAATCCGTTGTGTAGTTTTAAAGATCTAAGCATACATACATACAGACATTAGGACAGACGCGGGAAGCGACTTTGCTTTATACTATGTAGTGATTGATATTTCATTTTTTTAATAATTAGTCCTAATGAACTGCCATCATCATCATTTAAACATGAAGGCGTATCAAATAAAAGTCGTTTATTCCACTTTTTACACTTATAAATTATTGATCTTACTTTTTTTTAAATAATTATTGTTATAACAGATCGTCCCGACCCACCACGATTCCCAGCAGTGGACAACATAGGCGTGGACTCTTTAGCGCTCAGCTGGAAGGCACCTGTTTGGGATGGTGGCTCTGATATTACCAACTATCTCGTTGAGAAGAGAGAACATCCCATGTCTAGCTGGATTCGAGTTGGCAATACTAGGTAAGTTCTTAGATGGAAACACTTTGGCATAAAGCCATAAATAACTACTGTCTCGCGGACAAGAGAGAATACTATGTTTAACTGGATTCGTGGATTCGAGTTGGCAATACTAAGTAAGTTCAAATGTAATCGTAGTTAACGAAAACCATAGTATAAACTGCTTTTGATCTTACGGCCCTAAGAATAATAAGAGTATTTCCCTTATATTTCCGTAGGTTCACAACAATGGCGATAACTGGGCTAGTACCCGGCAAGCAATACGAGTTCCGAGTATACGCTGAGAATATCTATGGAAGGTCGGAGCCTAGTGATCACACCTCGCTTATCCAGACCAAGGCGATCGTCAAGAAGGAATTCAAGAAGAAGGAGTATCCAGGTGAAGTAAAAAAAACATGTGTGCATTCAAAAGTGGTAGAAGTGAAACCTTCAAAAAAAAGTTTGGGCAAAAAGTGAACGAGTTTGCTCGAGACTTGAACCCACGCAGTACGAGCTAGTCTCGATTCGAATCAATCCGTTAGACCGCTTGGCCAGCAGTCTCATTAAAATGCGTACGAAAATGAGGGATCTCTCTTCTCCTTTCTTCGCTTTCTCGTTTCTCGCTCTCTCCTTTCCTCGCTTTGACTTTCAAATCACAACGGTGCTAAAGAAGTTTTCACTTCAAAAAGTATTTGATTGATAGGTTGACAGGTGTCACAACTCAGTCGGTAGCTCTGCCTTCCGTGCTGTGGGTCGTGGGTTCGATCCCCACTGAGAACAATTTTGTGTGTGGCAAACATAGATGTTTCTTCTATGTTTGGGTAGTATTCTATCAGCAATCTAGTTCCCATAGTACAAGCTTTGCTTAGTTTGGGACTAGAGGGTGTTATTTAAATTATCCAAGAATATTAATTTATTATTAGTTGTTACTAGCTTCCGCCCGCGACTTCGTTCGCGTCCCGTTGGATCCCGTTGATAGCCTATCTGTTAATCATTAATGTTATGGTAATGTTATGGTCATGAACAATATATTCCATGTTTCATCCAAAACGGATCAGTAGTTTTTGCATGAAAGAAGAACAAAAATACATACATCTTTGCAAACTTTCGCGTTATAATATTAATAGGATTATAGATAGTGTATATAATGTATGTAACGTATATATTTGTTCACAGTTGACGAATCAGGCAAACGCGTCCGCTCAAACGCTGATCACGGCCCAGTAAAGGACTACGATAGCTATGTATTCGATATATACAGTAAATATGTACCGCAGCCTGTGGATATAAACACATGCTCTGTTTACGACAGATATGATATACTTGAGGAAATTGGTAAGTGGTATTCTAGATATTTATTTAACTAGCTTCCGCTCGCGACTTCGTTCGCGTCGTGTTCGTCCTGTTATACTTGTCGGGGTAAAATAATTTAGTAGCTTATTTGTTAAGGCTGTGTACTATGTATATATGTATATTCCAAGTTTCATCCAAAACCAGTAGTTGCTAAGAAAAATCCTGAAATCGTAAAGTTTCGTAGTAGGATTTTTATATACTCGTTGTCTTTTTATACAGAGTAAATTAAAAGTATTAAATATATTAACGAAAAAATTGTATAGTTAAGTATTTTTATTAATATTGTGGTCTAGGAGTAATTTAGAACTTAAAGAAAAAAAAACGTTTCCCATATTAGTAAAAAAATATATTATAATGTTTAGTAAAATTTTATGATATTTTAGCTATATTTAGTTATTTTAATAAAAACATACGCATGGTATAAACCTAGAACTAAACAACTCACGAAGTTTCTTGTGAAATCAAGTTTTTGATTAACATAGCTACTAACCGTAGAACTTTGTACTCTATAAGAATACATTTAAAGATGAATTTCGCAGGTGACTTCGTGAGAGCGTCTAAGCGGACGTCAGGTGTGTGAATGGATCGATGTAGTTGCTCTTTCTATCTGCATCTCTCTGTCTCACACGCATTATTATAGGATATACAGGGTGTCCTCTATTTTAAACATATTATTTTCGTTTCTCTACTAAAACTTTTATAAAGCCATGTTGACCAGAGTATTAAATTAAATATACATGTAATTAAAAAAAACATAGCACTTTTGACGTTTTGATTTATTGGTCACTTTGACATTATGGTCGAAATGTAACGTAGATTTTTGTTTACTTTTTAAGTTTATTCTTCGATGGACACTCTGTATAAACAATATAAGTATTATTATTATGTCTAAGCAGTATATTATATTATGTAAAACTATTTCAATATAACAGGGTTGGTAGTAAGTAGTATTACAGCACGGATTTGAGCTTTATAATATTAAAAATCACTTTATTTATTTATTTTATCTTCATGAAAATATTGCAATGTGCTTTTAGGAAATTGGCATTCGTTTTCACAGTTTTCAGTAGTTTTTGTATTTATACTGAAGCTAGTTTGAAAAAAAAATTTAGCACAAATTACAATTCTAATTTTGAAGTTATATTTCTAACGCCGCCGGGATACTTAAACAGTGCTCAGATTTACCGAATAAACTTAAAGTATGCAGTAGTAATGTCAAACAGTGACAGGTCAAATATAAGCGGTGTCTTTTGAGTGTTGTTTCAGTATTCGGGCGT
Organism: Eulithis testata; assembly: GCA_947507515.1. Taxonomy (NCBI): domain Eukaryota; kingdom Metazoa; phylum Arthropoda; class Insecta; order Lepidoptera; family Geometridae; genus Eulithis; species Eulithis testata. The sequence continues at coordinate 4,925,406 of OX382219.1, forward strand.
AAGACTTTTAATATAAATTTTCTGTTGATAAATCAATCACTACGCAATTTTTTATAAAACTATGATGCAATTAACTGTACGTAGCCGACAAAGAAGTTGAACTCAAGAGAAGTATGATTTTAAGCATATTCTATACTTTTCCTAAATTATCACTTTCCAAAACGACTACGTTCTAAAACGATCACTTCTCAAAATGACCACTTTCAAAAGTTACCAATTCTCAAAATGACCACTTTCTAAAGTTATCACTTCTCAAAACGACTACTTTACGAACATTCCAATTAATCAAAACGACCACTAATTCCAAAATTATCACATCTCAAAACGACCACTTTTTAAAATCACTACATAAATTCATATAAGTAAACAGATCCGTGTATAAAGTTCAACTTACCTGCCGGCTACTACACCCAGAAGCACAAACACGAGGTGACGTAATAACCGTTGTAGGCACAGGCGCGTTCGGCGTAGTACATCGATGCAGGGAAAGAGCTACCGGCAACATCTTCGCAGCCAAATTCATTCCTGTCGCTGGTGCGATGGAGAAGGAACTAATAAAGAAAGAGATCGATATAATGAATCAGCTCCATCACAGGAAACTTATTAATCTGCACGACGCGTTCGAGGACGATGATGAGATGGTCCTGATTTTCGAATTGTAAGTTTTTTGTTACTTAGTTGTGACTTGTCTTAGTTTTTCTGGTTTATCATGCGGATAGGCTTGCTCAGTCAATCTTCACCGATTATCTAAGTTAAGCGACGTTCTGCGCGGTCACGATTATGATGGGTGAGCGTTTGTGGCATTTACATTTGAGCGCTTCCGTGCTTCGGAGAGCAAGTTAAACTGTCCCGGCTCTAGCAGTCGTTAAGTTATGACGGAGGTCTAATGATTGGTTTTTTCAATCAAGAGAATTCCTAAAGCAATATGCACAAGATTCAAAATGTAAAACATGCACAAGACTTGGCGGTGGAAACGCAAATCGATATCTTCACAGAGTTGTGCATGTTTTATTGTGAATGTCACCTTTGCCGTCACACAGTTTCTAACTAGCACGGAAAGGATGGGTTCTACAACTATTTGTATACCTACGCACAAAGTTTAAATAATAAATCTTTTGACTTATATTATATTGTATCTAATTAAGTACCTAGTAGTACCTACCTACACTATCTTGTTATTATTATTTAAGTTTTGTATTAATAAATTATTCTTATTCTTAATGTTTTGCAGTGGAACCTACGGTTAGTAATCTGCCTAATTAATGTCACCTCAAAGGCTGAAATACTCAAAAGTCATTCAAATTGAAGCACCACTTAAAATTGCTCTGCCTCTGACATTACTCATTTGTAAGAGATTGCAATAATTTAGGCGGAACTTAAATTGAGTGGGGTTTGAGTATTCGTCCATTAGTTGCATATAGGTGCTAACATTTCTGGTTTGATTTCCAACAGCTTATCTGGAGGCGAGCTGTTCGAGCGAATCACAGAACCCGGATACAGCATGAGCGAGGCCGAAGCAGCTCATTACATGAGACAGATCTGTGAGGGAGTCAGACATATGCACGAGCAGAACATCATCCATCTAGACCTGAAGCCGGAGAATGTCATGTGCCAGACCAGAACTGGAACTGACGTCAAGGTAAAGTGTTGTTAATAAGGGAAGGTTATTTTATAGGTCAATGTGTGATAGAAGACTCTACTTAATGGGATATAATAATCATAATAGCGTGGCAGAAAACTTGAACTTAGCTGTGTGTAAATTTATTATGTGGTAGAAAACTTGAACTTTGCTATGTGCACTTTTAATATATTATGTGGTAGAAAACTTGAACTTTGCTGTGTGCACTTTTAATATATTATGTGGTAGAAAACTTGAACTTGGCTGTATACACATTTAATATATCTGATAGAAAACTGGATTTTTGCTACGTATATATTTAATACCACCTTCCACCCGCGACTTCGTTCACGTTCCGTTGGATCAGGTTGATTTTCCGGGATAAAAAGTATCCTATGTTACTTCTAATACCTCCAAGAATATGTGTGCAACGCTTCATGATGATCGGTTAAGTAGTTTTCGCTTGAAAGCGTAAACAAACAAGCTTACATTCACATTTATAATATCAGTATGATATGTGGTAGAAAACTTGAACTTAGCTATGTACACTTTTAATATAATTATGTGGTAGAAAACTTGAACTTTGTTATGCGCACATTTAATATAAACAGTACAAGGTAGAGTTAATCTTATCTAAGTAATGATCATAAAATCACCCGAAATTGAAACCAAAACCATCTATAAATTAACTTCAACCAGACAGAACTCAAAACTCTTGAGCTCAGTTTGGTAATAGCTTTCTCTTTGAGCAAATTTCCTCCTAAAATATATTGTAGTAGGTGCTGCCCGCGACTTCGTTCGCGTCCCGTTGGATCCCGTTAATTTTTCGGGATAAAAAGTAGCCTATGTGGTTATCTAGGTCACGGACAATATATATTCCAAGTTTCATCCAAATCGGATCAGTAGTTTTTACGTTTGAGTGTAACAAACATCCATCCATCCATCCATCCTTACAAACTTTCGCGTTTATAATATCAATATCATGAAATATCCTCTAATATTTGTACACTTCATCAGATAATCGACTTTGGCCTAGCGACGAAACTAGACCCGAACGATGTTGTGAAGATATCGACAGGCACCGCCGAGTTCGCCGCGCCGGAGATCGTTGACCGCGAACCTGTTGGCTTCTACACAGACATGTGGGCTGTAGGAGTCCTGTCTTATGTACTGTAAGTATATTTTAATCGATCTCCATTCAATCTCCCTAAAATCTCGCGCAAATCTCAAAATTCAATCTGGATTTTGTCTAAAAAAAATTCGAAACAACTATAGCATTTGGAACAGTCCATTAGTATACATTCTTTGAGGGTTGTATTCTTTTTTTTTTAATGATAAAAGTAATGGAACAAGCTGATAGCTCACCTGATGTTAAGTGGTAACTTCTGCCTATAAAAATACATTACCTCACAGAGCAAGTCCAATGAGGACGTGCCCTGTAAGTTTGCGTCATCACTCTGAGAGGTAAAGATCTTGAAGTCTCATGTACCTGTAATTATTCTATTAGCAATCTAGCTCCCATAGTACAAGCTCTGCTTAGTTTGGGACTAGAAGCCGTTGTGTAACATATCCATGAATATATCTTTAGTTTTGGCCTATTCGTTTACCTCTTCACTTCTTATTCTGTATATATATTATTTGCATAGATTATCCGGCCTATCACCATTCGCGGGCAACAACGATATTGAAACTCTCAAGAACGTGAAAGCATGCGACTGGGAGTTCGACGAGGAAGCGTTCACACACGTATCTGATGACGCTAAGGACTTCATCAGAAGACTGCTTATTAAGAATAAGGAGTAAGTCCAACTGTCTGGAGAATTTTCTTAATATGAAATGAAATTTGAAATGAAATGAAATGAAATTTATTGAATAATAGAATGTTCTCCTTAATTGTTGCTCTATTAAAACATGATGACAGGTGTTACGGCGTAGCCAGTAGTAGCTCTGCTCTCTGTGCTGTGGGCTGTGAGTTCGATCCCCACCGAGAACTAACATTTGTGTGATGACAAAGATGTTCTGTGTCTGGGTGTTAAGTATTCTATCAGCAATCTAGTTCCCATAGTAAAATCTTTGCTTAGTTTGGGACTAGAAGGCGTTGTGTGACATGTCCACCAAATTGTTTTATATATAATACATTTTCTCAAACACGCTTGGAAATTAAAGTATTATTTTGACAACTTTCTTCGAGATAAATCTAAAATGCAGTACTGGCTAAACACATGCGAGCAGCGGCAGGCAATTAATGTATGAAAATCCATTGCCGGCGTGTTTAGCGGCCATATAAATTACATACAAAACTATTTACTGTCGTGTTATTTAAAAATGGAACGATCTTTTACTCCATAACATGGCAACCAAGGAGGTAACTTATCAAAGGTTTTATTCAAATTTCGAAAAGGCTTTCAAATAGAAAGATGATTATTAAAAAAAAAACAAATGAACACTGTAACTTCGTTTTTCGTTATTGGTTTTGATAAGTAGTTGTATTTTCAACTAAAAAGTTTGGTCTAGGTACTTAGTTTTAATTTCCTTGCATTATTTGAGAAAAGTACTATACAAGCCTTGGCCACAACAAGGCAATAAGGGACTCACGTAAGCGTTACACGTACTTCCCTCATTGCCTCTGTTGCGGGCCGCTGCAGCAGTAATGTACTATTCTTGATATAAATCATGACATTCTAACACATACATATGTTTGTAGAAAGCGTATGACAGCGCACGAATGCCTAGTACACAGATGGCTAGCTGGAGATGCTTCGGCGTCTAGAACCGCTGCCATTGACATGCGCCGGTACGAACAGATGAGGAACCGACTCAGGGAAAAATACGAGGTATTATTATTATTATTGTTATTATTTAATACTTTATTGCACAAAATTATAATTTTTTACAAAGGGTGGACTTAATGCTATGTAAAGGTATGTTTGCTAAACAAATACAATCAATATTGCCCGGTACCATTCCACAATCATTTATAGTGGTTCTTGTTCACTACAGAATTTTGTATTTTATGTATAAACTAGTGGTCCGTCATGGCTTCGCACGGCTATTAAATTTACCAAAAATTTCAATTTTTTTAGGTAAATTTTTTACACCTTGAGTTACATTATTGTAGTTTTAGTAAGGATTACCTAATTTTTTTGAAAATATAATATAGCCTATGTCACCAGGGGATAGTGTAGCTTCCCAACGGTGAAAGAATTTTTCAAATCGGTCCGGTAGTTTCGGAGCCTATTCAATGCAAACAAACAAATCTTTTTTCTTTATAATATTAGTATAAATTAATAGTTGTTGTTTTTGTTTAGAACTGGTCATCGTTCAGACTACCGATCGGCAGGCTAAGTGAATACAGCTCATTGAGAAAACTTCTCATTGAGAAGTGGAAGATCTACGATGGACAGTTTGGTAAGTCAACCCTTTTTTATCACTTCGCAACCACTTTCTAACTAAGGGGTATATACATATTGGTCTTCTAAAGCCGTGCTAACTAAAATTAAGATCTACGATGGACACTTTGGTAAGTTAACACTTTATTATCACTTCGTAACCACTTTGTAAGGGTATATTTATATTGATCTTCTAAACCTGTGCTAACTAAAATGATAGCTAAATCTGTTGTCATCTTTCGTTGTTATGCAAGTGACAATGACAGAGCATTTTTAAAGCCGCGCTAAAATGACATTTGAATATGAATAAAGGGGTTAATTTTCAGTACTTTAACCTCCCAAGTGTCGTAACCCTCAAAGTGTCTTAAGTTTTAACCCCATAAAGTGTCTCAAGTTTCATTTATAGAAATATAAATTATTTATTTTACGCTAAAACACATACAATTAAATAAACATTACATTTTAAAGCAAATGCCTAAAAAATTTACTCAACCGTCCAGCTATTGTGAAATTTGTTGCATTAGATTTCAATTATTTTATCTCTCACCCTAGTTTATCGTAGCTTTTTCAACCATTGTATATATTTGTTTCCAAAATACTTTTTACTTTCCATAATGTTATACCTGCGTTAGATGTGGTTGCCTTTAGTGGATAAGCACCAGTCATGGATATGTTCTGTTTGAGTTTAGTTTTAAGTTATGTGTATTATTCTTTGGCAATCCTAATAAATAAGTTAATCAGAACCACGGCTGTTGGTCTAGTGTCTTAACCCTCAGTGTCTTAAGTTTTAACCCCTTAAGTGTCTCAAGTTTCATTTACTCACCAGTCAAGTTAATCACAAAAATATTATTAATAATTCTTCATTCACAGATCGTCGCCAAGCCGCGCCGAGATTCGTAATTCGTCCGCAATCGGCGTTCTGTTACGAAGGACAATCGGTCAAGTTGTATTGTCGTATAATCGCGTGTGCGACGCCCACTGTCACATGGTCGCATAATAACCATGAGCTGAGGCAGTCTGTCAAGTTCATGAAACGGTAAGTGCCATTACATCCCATAGGGTAAGGGCGCCGGTGTAATTACATCCCATAGGGTAAGGGCGCCGGTGTAATTACATCCCATAAGGTAAGGGCGCCGGTGTAGTTACATCCCATAGGGTAAGGGTGCCGGTGTAATTACATCCCATAGGGTAAGGGCGCCGGTGTAATTACATCCCATAAGGTAAGGGCGCCAGTGTAGTTACATCCCATAGGGTAAGGGTGCCGGTGTAATTACATCCCATAGGGTAAGGGCGCCGGTGTAATTACATCCCATAGGGTAAGGGCGCCGGTGTAGTTACATCCCATAGGGTAAGGGTGCCGGTGTAGTTACATCCCATAGGGTAAGGGTGCCGGTGTAATTACATCCCATAGGGTAAGGGCGCCGGTTTAATTACATCCCATAAGGTAAGGGCGCCGGTGTACTTACATCCCATAGGGTAAGGGCGCCGGTGTAGTTACATCCCATAGGGTAAGGGCGCCGGTAATTACACAGGCACATGAGACTTCAAGATCTTTACGTCTCAGAGTGATGGACCAAGTGCATTGCCTTACCGGGCACGTCCTCATTGACTTGCTCTGAGGTAATGCATTGTTATAGGCAGAAGTTACACTTAACATCAGGTGAGCTATCAGATTGATCCATTACTTTTATCATTAAAAAAATTTAAAAAAAAGAGATTCATAACAGGCGTCATGGCTCAGTCGGCTCAGCCTTCCGTGGGTCGTGGGTTCGATCCCCACCGAGAATAAACATTTGTGTTGGCAAAACATAGATGTTTGTTCTGTGCCTGGGTGTTACTATGTATTATAAGTATGAATTTACAAAAAATATATATATATATATATGTATTCTATCAGCCATCTAGTACAAGCTTTGTTTAGTTTGGGAGTAGAAGGCGTTGTGTTAAAAAATGTCCGTGAATATTTATGTATTTATAACATCTATGGTAATAGTACAATTGTATTTTTTAGAATGATTTTCACATCCAAAATGACCACTTTTTTCAAACAAAAAAAACCCTATTTTCTTTAATTAATTTCTAAACATAACTGAATATTTTTCCAACAACGACTTATCAAGATTATATTGTTGAAAAATTACCTACCATTTTATCAAAATGTCAATTTCGCAAATGACATTTTCTCAAAATGACAGCTTACCAAAATTATCCCTTCCGAATATTTTTACCTATCACGTTAATTTACTAATGTACTACATGTTACTATGTATTATAAGTATGTATTTACAAAAAAAAACTTATATTATGTATTCTACCAGACATCTAGTTCCTATAGTACAAGCTTTGCTTAGTTTGAGACTAGAAGGCGTTGTGTGAAATGTCCGTGAATATTTATTTACAAAAATAAACAGTTTTAAATGTCTTTTGACCCTGTTGTCTAAACAAGGAGGCCTTAAGGCGGCCTAAAAACTCCGTCACCAGAGTTGACAACTAATTCAACGCTTGCTTGTTCAAACCTAGTTATTTCACTCAGGTATGCCGGTGAGGATTACTACTTCATCATAAACCGTGCGAAACTGGAGGACCGAGGAGAGTACATCATCAGGGCAGAGAACAGCTATGGATTCAGGGAAGAGGTCGTCTTCCTGAACGTACAACGTAAGTACTATTAAATAACCGTCATAACCGCACTCACCATCATAATTTATTTCTCCTCTCTATCGTGGAAGGTTTTCTGGTAGAGAACTCTTTTTAGGGTTAAGCTAAAATATCAATCTATTCAACAAAAAAAGTGATAATCATAATGTTATCACTAGAAATAAAGACAAACTCGCTGTTCCCACCACTAGGCTCACAAAAATTAGTAAATCTTTCAAAGGGCAATGTGTACGCTTCTTTAACAAAATCCCAAGTGATGTGTCTCAGTTGTCGATTGGCAAGTTCAAAAACGTAATAAAACGGAGACTTCTTTTAAAAGCATACTATAAAATATCTGATTATTTAGAAGACAAACAAGCTTGGGACGAACTAGCTCCAACTCATCCAATAAAAAGAAAATTGTAATCATACGTAATCATACAAAACGTAATGACGATTCAAAGTGATCAGTGAGATTTTATTGAATAAAAGATTTTTGACTTTGACTTTGACTTTGCTCACCTTTGTATAGGCGACCAAGAAATTGGTTTACCACTTTTGATGACATCTCCCAGTAACATAATTATTCGCTAAGGAGTTTAAATAAACAGGAATAACAGATTCTGACGTAGCAGTTATTAATCTGTCAAGCGAAAATAGCCCTTGATGTTTTGTACGTGCAAATGATATTCAGCCTTAGAGTGGTAAACCAATTTCTTGGTCGCCTATACATAACCTATCTTTAAGTTCCCTTTTATGTCACTACTTTTGTGTACAATAAAGAATAAATAAAGAATAACCGAAATCAAAGATTATCAATTTTAATCAATTAAGGGCGGATTCGACCATACTATTTATACGCAGTATAAGTCTTATAATGCGATTAAAATCAAACTCTCTGCCATCATCAGTATTTCCTGAAAGATATAACCTAGGAATTTTCAAGAAAAGAGTGAATAGGTGTATTATAGCTAAGCGTGCTCCACCTTAGGCTGCAGCTACACTTACCAGGTGTGCTGGCAGCCAAATGCTTAGCAGCCCATTGATCATAAAAAAAAATAGCCTATGTTTCAATCCGAAGAAAGGACTTCTGAATGGTATAAGTTTTGTTAAAATTGGTCCAGTAGTTTAGGCGTCCACAAACAGACAAACAGACAAACAGAAACAGATAACATTGCACAAAACATTGTTTTTTGCGATTTTTCATAAATAACTTCAGTGATTTTATATCTTCAAAAATAAAAATGTACGAGGAAGAAATTATTCGACGGCGTCTTAAGGCGAGGTTATCCAAGATGTTTAGGACGAAGACGTCTAGACGGGCACTGGGCGCGAGCGAGCGAGCAAGGCGCGAGCGCCTGAAGGCGCTGAACGTATAGATTTTGATAGTTTTCTTTCACAGAGATGAATAATAACTAAATTATAATAAGTTTTTTGTACAGTTCCCTAGTAAATAATAAGCCCTATCTTTTGATATAACTTTGACATGATTTCAAGAAGAAACATCGTAGTATGAACCGTTTGAAATATCGATTTAGTGTCATCTTTACGATTTTTTTTATCGAGAAAATTATTATTATTCACATTTCTATCTTTACAAAGCTCTTGGATATATGTTCAATTTTAATAAAATATTTTTTTTCGTGCAACTTTTGCACTTCAGTAGAGATACAGTTGTTAAAAAACCTAAAAGTTTCGGATAACCCCGCCTTAACATTCGAGCTTTGCCTACGTCTAAATTCTATAATCCAACTAGACTCTCAATAGATCTCTTCTAATATAATGCCCAGTTAATTACAAAGTAATCGGCTAGCAAATACCATTCTATTCTCGTCTACAGTTCAACGTCTTGTATACTTTCAGTTCATTTTGCACCTTATTTTAGTACGCATAAGAATTAGTATTGTTCCCGTGCAGTGAGTTTATTTCGATACGTGTTACTATTGAAGTACTCGCGACTTCGTTCGCGTTACTTGCAAACTTCAACACCACTTTGAATTTATGAGGTTCTTTATGTACCCCTTGATAGATATAACCAGTGATTTGAAAAAATCAATTTTATAGTGACTGACCTACTAAATCAAGAATTTGTTAATTTTTTTCAAGAATTTGATCAGTGCGATGATACTACCTTATTATTATGCAACCTAACTTATCAACTAAAAACAACCTATAATCAAGAAATTATAAATAAATAAACATTATGCTCAGATTTTTAGGAAATAGATAGTTTTTTTTATACAACTTATTGATGGAACAAGCCGCCCCACCTGATGTTACGTTGTAACATCTATATCATTATTGTACACCAAGAAAAAAAAAACAATACATGATAAATCATATCCTATCTGTAAAAAAAATGTTATCGAATAAATGAAATTAAAATAAGTTAAAATTATGAAGCACAATACAAAGAGTCTTATCGCCACAAGCGATCTCTTCCAGACAATATGGTTTATATAACCCATAGGTATACGTTACAGTCAGACAGTAACGCTGCAGGTTATTTATAGCAAGGAATGAGATGTCTATTGTCGTAGAGTACTCAATAGGTATTAGTACGTAATGTTCTTTCATTGCGATTGGTTCCGTCTTCCAAAGTTTTAGATAATTCTATTTGAAAGTTATTCTTGTGTAAGTACAATATTATTTTACGGTATTGTTAATATATTTTCAAATTTTAGTATGATTTATTGAAACCGCATTTACACGTAGACAGTTTCGTTATAATTATTGGCTTAGTTTAACAATGGTTTAGGTAAATCTTTACTCAATCATTATATTTAAACAGAAGTTTTAGAAATAGGCTACATACCTACGTACTGTTTACTTTGTAATCACGATTTACTTATGTATCTTTTCTTAGAATAAATATTAACTAATGCATGCTTCGCCATTAGCCCCTACCTACCTAAGTTATTAAGTCTCATTTTAAGTGAACTGTATTGTTCTTTATGAGAAATAAATTCTTTAAACCGAAACCGAACAGTGTCGTAGCTTTAAAACAAATGCTTTGATTTCAATATAGCTTTTTTTTATGAAAACCGATGAGTGTGTATTTATTTTAGTTGGAAATCGATGAAGTTGCGATATAGTCGTAGTGATTTTATTTCAACTTTAAAATCAGTTCTTTAGTATAATCTATTAATTAATTAATTTTTATGAATTTTATTATGATATTTATGGTATCAATAAGTACCTACTATTAAACTTTATTTTGACGTGTAATACCCTTACCAAATAAATGATTATTGATTATTATTATTATTATTATTATTATTATTATTAACATAACTTTTATTAAAAACTACTTCATCATCATGATCTATACAGCCCGACTTAGCCGATACCCGCGACTGCGTGCGCGTGCGAAACATTTTACCAAAATATCTGTTAACCAGCATACGATGAACCTCGCAGCAAATGACTGCTTTTTTTACCTTTTTTTGGTTAAGAAAGTTCAAGCTGTATCTAAGAATCCACGTCTTTGTTTTCAATCAAATATAGCCTATGTTTCAATCCGGAAAAAGGGCTTCCGAATGGTATAAGTTTCGTTGAAATTGGTCCAGTAGTTAAGGCGTGATCCGCGAACAAACAAACAGACAAACTTTATTTTCGGAATCAGAACCGTTTATTTAGTAGATGTGCATATATAGTTTATCCATTTCTTTAATTTTAGTTTTTTACTTTTTTACAGTTTTATAATAGTATCATCATCATCATCATCATCATCATCATCATCCACAGCCGGACTTCACCCACTGCTGGATATAGGCCTCTCTTTTGATGTACCACTCCTTACGATCCCGTGCCAGTCTCATCCAATTTTTGCCCGCTATGACAGCGATATCGTCTGCCCATCTTGCTTTTAATAGTATATTATTATGTAGATAGGATTAATAACAAGTATTGTCCATCCTTCCAGCGGTTCCGAAGGTGCAACGCCAGCATCTTCCTGAAGCGCCGCGTCGTCGCGAAGCACTCCCGTACACATTCTGGCAGGAATCCTCCGAGACGGCGCCAGCATTCACGTTCCAGCTGCGGCCTCGCGTGATGCAGGCTCGCGACACCTGCAAGCTGCTCTGCTGTCTCAGCGGCAAGCCCACGCCCAGCGTCAAATGGTAAGCGTGTTAAACTAGTTCGATCATATTCAACGCGCTCGATCACAATTGTAAACCGACTGGATCCTTACAAGCTGCTCTGCTGTCTCAGCGTCAAATGGTAAGCGTGTTAAACGTGTTCGATCATATTCAACGCGCTCGATCACTATTGTAAACGGACCGGATCCTTGCAAGCTGCTCTGCTGTCTCAACGTCAAATGGTAAGCGTGTTAAACGTGTTCGATCATATTCAACGCGCTCGATCACTATTGTAAACGGGCCGGATCCTTGCAAGCTGCTCTGCTGTCTCAGCGTCAAATGGTAAGTGCGATAAACATGTTCGATCATGTTCAACGCGCTCGATCATAATTGTAAACCGACTGGATCATTATTATCATTTTCTATGGAACAGCCACTATTATTTTTCTAGCATGTTTTGGTAAATTTACTTAACTACGTAAGTATAGGTTGACATTAGTGTGATAAAACAAATCTTCCTTACAAAAGATGTATCATAATAATTTTACGCCCATTAGGTTCATTAGACATTCTTCAGTCGGTAGTAGCTCTGCCTTCCGTGCTATGAGTCGTGGGTTCGATCCCAACCGAGAACAAACAGAGTGCGTGTAATTACTCTAGCTATATTACACATAAGCAATAAAGACATCTAATTCGATTAATAATATACGTGTTTGTTTCACAGGTACAAGGACAAACGAGAACTTTCAAAGTACGATTACGCCATGACGCATTCTGACGGCGTAGTTACTCTCGAAATCATTGACTGCAGACCAGAAGACAGTGGCAAGTACACTTGCGTCGCCACCAATGTACACGGAACCGATGAGACGTCGGCTGTTGTTATCGTTGAAGGTAAACACCATCACTATAAGATCTTTTACTCTACGACGATTAATATCACAGTTAGAATCCATCAAAACAAATTCTGCAAATTTTTGAGTTTGGTGAAGTCTGACACCAATGTGGTAACAGCCCAGCCACGGCGGCAGGAAAGACTTTACCAAATGTCTACATTTACTAGCAAATATTCATTCAAATGCAATAATGTCTATAAAAATAGAAATATTTATTCAAAACATACATGAATCTCGCTGGTCCCTAATAAACCTACTCGATCACAGTCAACCCACTCGATCACAGCCTATAAACCTATTGGATCATAATAGATCAATTGATTTTCTAAATACCATTTTTTCTATTGGTATTATTATATTATGCTTACTTCAAAGGCACGGTTGACATTCTAAAACCAATATTTGTAGGCGAGGTGACATCCCCAGAGCAAGCACAAATGGTCCACAACTTCCTACATTCTGGCGACCGGCGGTACATTGAAAAACCGCTGAAACCCGCACCGCCGCCGATCATCACCAAAACTAAGGTAAACGGTGATGGAATAGTACATTACTGCAGCGGCCCGCAACAGAGGCAATGAGGGAAGAACGTGTAAATGTGGGCCGAGTCGAAGACGAGGCACGCATACGTGAGTCCCTCATTGCCTTGTTGTGGCCAAGGCTTGTGTAGTACTTTTCTCAAATAATGCAAGGAAATTAAAACTAAGTACCTAGGCAAAACTTTTGAGTTGAAAATACAATTACTTTTCAAAACCAATAACGAACAACGAAGTTACAGTGTTCATTTGTTTTTTTTTTCATAATTCTATTTGAAAGCCTGTTCGAAATTTGAATAAAACCTTTGATAAGTTACCTCCTTGGTTGCCATGTTATGGAGTAAAAGATCGTTCCATTTTTAAATAACACGACAGTAATGAGTTTTGTATGTAATTTATATAGCCGCTAAACACGCTGGCAATGGATTTTCATACATTAATTGCCGGCCGCTGCTCGCATGTGTTTGGCCAGTACTGCATTTTCGATTTATCTCTAAGAAGGTTGTCAAAACAATGCTTTAATTTCCAAGCATGTTTGAGAAAAACATCATTCTACTAGCATTGATTTTTACTTGATTTGACACGCATTACAGCTCAGTCGGTAATAGCGATTGCCTTAGAGAGATAGTTTAAATATTGTACTCTACAACCGAAAAACTAAAGACTTGTGTATAAAATGTCCATGTATTTATTTATATATAAATTGTTATTTCTAGGTGACAATCGATCCGCCCGCTAAATCGGCACCCCGACCAAAATACTCGCCGCAAAGTTCGACTGAGGCCGGCAGGAAGAAGTACGGATCGAAACTGGATTCTGATACATCTTCTAGATCTAGAAGCACCACTAAGGAACTTATACGTGAGTACTACATTCGACAAAGTCTCTAAAAATGTAATTAATTATTTTTTCTTGGGAAGATAATATAGGTAACCGCTTTACACCGTCACATTTGATATGTTGAACACTTCTATTCCCAACACTTCTTGTCTTAAAAATTATTGTGTGAACAATAAAAAAACAATTTGATTTTGTGTCTCACCTCTTATTGTAATATTCTTTGTCTCAATACATGTCTCAACTCTTATTATCTTAACCCTTCTTGTCTGAACACTTATTATCTCAACACTATTATCTCAACACTTATTGTCGCATCACTTTTTTCTCAACACTTCTTGTCTCAACACATAATTATTATCTCAACACTTATTCTCTCATCACTTTTTTCTCAACACTTATTGTCTCAACACTTATTATCTCAACACTTATTGTCTCATCACTTATTATATCAACACTTATTGTGTCAACTTTTCTTGTCTCATAACAATTATTACCTCAACACTTATTGTCTCAACACTTATTATCTCAACACTTAGTGTCTCATCACTTATTATATCAACACTCATTGTCTCAACACTTCTTGTCTTAACACTTTTTGTATGCGGCCTAAAAACTCCTTCACCAGAGTTGGCCACTGACTCATACGAGCGTGCTTTAACACTTTTTGTATCAACACTTTTTGTATCAACACTTTTTGTATCAACACTTTTTGTATCAACACTTGTCTTATTAATATTTAACAGTGCCAGCATCAGATTCGACAATGTGCAAGCCATCGTTCGCCCGTGCGTTGCCAGACGTGTTAGCAGCCAAGGACGGAGCACCCCTACTACTGTCCTGCGCCGTCAGGGGCGATCCCGATCCTAGAGTCGAATGGTTCAAGAACGGAATGCCTCTACATTCTTCTGAGGTTAGTACAATATCTCGTGGCTAGGATTTGGGGTAATGTTCTATAGAACTGTTATAGTAGATTAGTAGCTAAGGGCTGTAAGGCATCAATTGCAGCCCGCTCGTGCGCCTATAGTTCGAGGGTGCAATTGATGCTTACACCCGAGCTAACTACTCTGCTTTACATCTTGATTGTGAGGTAAGTAGAAAAACACCAGCATTACAAGAATAAAATATTGTTAATTGCTGCTTCAGCTTCCAATTTCATTGAATCGGGAGTGCAGCTTATATCTTCATCACTTGCAGAACTTATATTTTTTCCCTAATTAGCACGTAATTATAAAAAAACCCAAAAACAAACAATATTTAAAGTAAATGTTTTCTATTCCTGCCTTTTTTCATCTTATTTTTTATTTTTTATTTTTTCAAGAACGAAATTAAGCTTCGACGTTCGATATTTAAAATTGGTGACTATTATACAAAGACAAAGCTGAAAAGCGAAGCGACCTCTTTTGTCATTGGGCTGAATGCATGATGTCTATTGCCAGTATGATGGTTAGGATGTACGCGAACTTTTTGAAAGAGTGAAGTGTTTTTTTTTAATTATTTACCGCCCTAGGGCTTTTCTAGCTATATTATTACCCTAGAGCGCTAATTGGTCACCTACAAGCCCCATTTGGGGGTAATAAGGACCTACTTACCGAATATGAGAGATGTAAAAACTTTTTTTATCCCTAATATCTGGTAACTTCGATTTGGGTAGGACTATTGAAACGAAAACTAGCCCTAATGTGCTAGTTTCAATAGTCCTACCATGGAACTACAGGGATAAAAGTTTTAAAAACAGTCCTATAGAACAAACGGGAGTTACCCGGGTTGCTTAGTCAATCTTCACTGATTACCTAAGTTATGCGACGTTCTGATTAGTTATTATTTGGATGGGTGACCGTTACATTTACATCTGAGCGCTTCCGTGCTTAGGTGCGCGTTAAACTGTTAGCCATGATGGAGGCGTTAAGGCGGCCTAAAAACTCCGTCATCAGTCATACGAACATAGTTTATACTAGAGATGATGTATTATACATATAAAGCTTCCTCTTGAATCACTCTATCTATTAAAAAAACTGCATCAAAATCCGTTGTGTAGTTTTAAAGATCTAAGCATACATACATACAGACATTAGGACAGACGCGGGAAGCGAGTTTGCTTTATACTATGTAGTGAAGCAGATTGACAAATCCATGCTTAGTATTATAAATGCGAAAGTAACTCGGTCTATCTGTCTTTCACGCCAAAACTACTGAACCGATTTGAATGAAATTTGGTACACAGATAGTCTAGAGCCTGAGAAAGGACATAGGCTACTTTTTAATGCGAAAAAAGGGCTGTAAGGGGTTGAAAAGGGGGGGGGGGGGTGAAAGTTTCTTAACCTTTTTCATGAAAACTTTTTTAATGTCACATTTGAAATAACTGTCAGTTGTTTGACAGTAAGAATTTAAATGACAGGACAACGTCTGTCGGGTCAGCTAGTGGAATTATAAACAATTGAACTTAGTATAAAATACAATGAAATATTGTTGCAAGCATTATAAATAAATATTCATGGACGTTTAACACAACGCCTTTAAGGCCGTGCTCACTTTGGACACGAATTTGTTCGTACGTAAACGTACGAGTAATGTTCGTACGAATTGAGTGCTCACACTAATTACGTTTTTCTCCGTCAAATAGTACGGTACGACTGCGTGATAAATCCCAACAAGTTCGGATTGTATTCGGACGTCGTAAGTAAACGTACGTATACGTACGACTGATCGCATGCAGTGTGAGCGCTCACATACTCCTTGGAAGGTAGAGATCATTCGTGCGTACTCGTACGAATCAAATTCGGATGAAATCGTATCCAAAGTGAGCACGGCCTTAGTCTCAAACTAAGCAAATCTTGTACTATGGGAACTAGATTGCTGATAGAATACTTAGATATTTTTTTTTGCTAATACATACTTTATATATAGTAACACATTCCTTGCTTAGCATTTATTCAAATTATTATAAAATATAAATATATAACTACCTAAACATAAGTAAAAGTTTTATTCGACTATTTATTTTGTAAAATTATGAAACGTTACGTGGGATTTAATTAATGCTTCAATTGCATCTTTTACCAATAACTAATGTACTGGAATTGAGCCCAAAGACTTGAGCCATAATATTGAGTCTAATATTCTTGTTATTTTTTAAATTATTATATGGGTTTGTAGGTACTTCATGAATGAATGAATGAATGAATGAAAACGCTTTATTGTACATAAATAACACCGAAACATATTCTTATGATATAAAACAAAACAGGTTGCATTAAATGTACAATGGGCGGCCTTATCGCTCAATAGCGATCTCTTCCAGGCAACCTTTGGACAGAATTTTAATACATTTAGAGAAGGGATCGGGGGGTGCTAATGAAAGAATTTCGTGATTTAGTATATACATTATATATACTTATATATGTTACACATAATATTATACATATACAATTCCAAATACTAATATACTTATGTAAAAGTGTATTTGTGTGTATCTCTTCATGTGTATTTTATAAATATTGTAAATACTGTATTATTAATAAATTTTCTTTGTAAATGAATTCATTTTATAAAGTACTTCCATTTTTAATATTATTTCGTTAATTAACAGGTAGTAGACCTGAAGTACAAGAACGGCGTAGCGTCTCTGGCGATTAACGAGATATTCCCGGAAGATGAAGCGGAGTACTCGCTGAAGGCGATCAACAGCCAGGGCGAGGTCGAGACCAAGTGCAAAGTCACTGTTAAGCGTAAGTATACAATATATACAATACATCCTGTTATATATCTAATACCTTTAAACGAGCAATTCTTGTATATATATCTCTGAATCACGGAAACGGCTCCAACGATTTTCATGAAGTTTAGTATATATAGTAGATCCGATTTGGATGATACTTGGAATAAATATTGTCAGTTATCTGATTTAGTACATAGGCTACTTTTTATCCCGGAACATCAACGGGACGCGAATGAAGTCGCGGGCTGAAGCTAGTATAAAATACTCTATAAAAGTTGTAATTAGGTACCTAATAGTACCCATACTTTATACTAGACAAATATTTTTTTAACCGACTTCAAAAAATGAGGGGGCTCTCAATTTGGTTGTATTTATTTATTTATTCAAGATTATTTATTATATATTTTATTTTATATACATTTTCCCAGCCATGGACGGCAGTGCCAGCTCAGGAACAATAAAGAAGGGAGACAAACCACCCAGAATAGTCGACCACGCTATATCACAGAACGTCACTGATGGTGACAGCGTTACACTTTCTTGCAGGTATGTACTGATCTACTAGTTCGCCGCGAACTGATATCTCGCGATGTTTGCAAAAAAACGCTGTACCAGTCTAACTTGAACTATGAAGTCGTTGAAACTCTAAGAAATGGTAGCTCACGTTATACTGGTTTTATTTTTAAATTTTTATTCTCGCTCAAAATCTGTTGAACTCAGAACAAAAATAAAAACTATTTTCGAATGTTCAAACGAAGCCATATCATACCACATCCCACTTAATTTTTGTACGTTTTTTTTTACTCTTTTTTGGAATATTATAACTCTACAACCCCTTGAACAATTTAACTCATAATTTAACTATTCGAACTTTAAAGTATTCTCCGTTGACCTACAAAATTCTATGAAGATAGGATAAGTAGTTAGGAAATTATGCACTAAGAAACATGCAACGCCGATATTAACAGTCGTTAAGCCACGACGGGGGCCTTAAGGAGGCCTAAAAGTTCCGCCACCAGAGTTGGACACTAACTTATTACACAATCATAATTTTTTTGATACCGACACAAATTGGAGAGACTAGCAGAGGACCGCAGTGGATGGCACAAACTTGGGGAGGCTTATGCCCAGCTGTGGGTAAAGTCGGGTTGCCCAGCAGTGGGTAAAATCGGGCTGCGGGTGATGATGATAATGATGACACAAATTTACAGGATCGTGGGAGCTGAACGCTTCGACGTAGTGTGGCTGCACAATAACAAGGAGATCAAGCCCTCTAAGGACTTCCAGTACTCTTCGGAGGCTAACATTCACAAACTGCATATCGCTGAAATATTCCCCGAAGACGCCGGTATGTATTTCAGGACGTCCACAAAAAATAGACTTCCCTCATAGGTTATATAAATCGTAGGACGTCAACTGAACATAAATCCTTCATAGAACTCCTTCATAGATTTAATCAACAACCGTTGGCTTTCCCATAGACGTCATTTGAATCGTTGCACGGTAACTAAACATAGATCTGTGCCCATAGATTACATAAATCGTAGAACGTCTAATGAAAATAGTCTTTCTCATAAACGTCATTTGAATCGTAGCACGGTAACTAAACATAGATCTCTCTCATAGATAATTTCAAACGTAAGACGTCCAATGAACTTAGACCTGCCTCATAGAATACATAAATCGTAGGACGTCTAATGAAAATAGACCCATAAACGTCATTTGAATTGTAGCACGGTAAGTTTACAAATCTCTCTCATAGATATAATTTCAGCTGTATGACGTTCGCTGAACATAGATCTCACATAGATTTAATTTCAACCGTAGGACGTCCATGGAACGGAGGCTTTCCCATAAACGTCATTCCATTACGAGCAAAGTTTTGAAACCATACCATTCGGTTGCACTTGGCTCTGTACAAAACTATTACTATAATTAAACCCCCCCTTTTAATTCCAGGAGTGTACACATGCGAGGCCTTTAACGATGCCGGCGAATCGTTCTCATCGTGCACCCTCGTGGTAGCTGTGCCCGGGGAAGTGGCTACAGCGCCACAATACAGCGCGTTCCCAGCGTCCAGTACTGTCGCCACAGCCGAGCCTGTCACATTCACCGCCGCGCTGGACAAGGTAACTCATACAAAAGGTCATACAAAAGATAATAAGTCGTACAAAAGTCATAAAAGAGGTAGTGCAAAAGGTCATACAAAAGATCATGCAAAAGGTCATACAAAAGATCATACAAAAGAGAATGCAAAAGATCATACAACAGGTCATACAAAAGGTAATACATAAAGGTCATACAAAAGATCATTCAAAAGGTCATACAAATTTTTTAGATTTTATCGACGCTGACTCATACATTTTTAATGCTTTGACCAAATTGTGTCTTGTCATGGCATTTTGTCTATTTTGTGCGTACAACTATACTATTTTTTTTCTTTTTACCATGTTTTTCCAATAAACGGTCTATAAGGATACCAACTCTTTTGTATGACACATTGTTTTACTTACTGTCCCCTGCATTTTATTACTTCCGATGATTCGTTTCAATTACAATCCTAACACATTATTTTTGTCGACAGCCACCACTCCAGTTGCAGTGGTTGAAGGACGGCAAAGCCATCGACGAGACCTCTACAAGATACAGGTTTACAATGGAAGGTACCTCCACCTACAGGCTCGAGATCACCAAACCCAGCTCCGACGACAGCGGACAATACCAAGCAAGGGCAGTCGGCTCCAAGGGCGACGCTCTAGCAGCATTCTACCTTAACATCTACGTGGACTAACTGACTGAACGAAACAGGACCTAAGATTGTGCCTTGTAGCACACCCCCGACAAAATATATAATAAAATCTCTTTGAAACTGGAATTATTTAATATTATCGATTAATGTATATGAATAACGATTTTTATACTATACGGAGTCTTAAAAAAACTCTTATTTATTTTATTTATTGTTTAGGTTAAGTGTTACACCCTGTCGAATGCCTATGAGAAGTCGAAATCTCTAGTCAATGTTAACTTATTTATTCGAATTGTTATTTTTTTTGTTTATCGTCCTCCTAACAGGTATGCAGCTTTTCTAAATTAAGCTTTCAATAATCATCGCACTCGTTCTGTTGATGTTTTCATCGTTTCGGGGAGGCTGTGATGCCACCCGTGGTTTCCCGGTTATGGTCGGAACATCGAATAGAACCTAACTATTTTATATAAATTTAACTGTATTGTTTAATTGTACATAATTAAATTTATATTATGTGACCGCGTAATTTACAAATAAATATGTATTCTTAAAAATAATGGCGTTGTTTTCTTTTTATTTATAGTAAGCATTATCTCTATTATTTCTGATCCTCTGGGAGGTATATCTTCAAAACCATGACAGATCTAACTTAGGTAACATTTACTCTACCTAATTAGTTAGACTAGAAAGTTAGGTAGATACCAAGTTACTTTGAAACTCGAACTACACTCGTACCTTCAAAAAACTAACAATGTATGAAATAGAGGTCAAAACTTGATGTGGGTTTCATACAAAACGAGATTCAGTGTTGTAGCGCGCCATACGTCAACGACCCAACCGGATCCTGGAGAAGTGGTTGTACCATGCGACGGAAATGACGTACCTACTATTTTGCAAAAGAGTTTTGAAAACGCCGAAGCGCCTAGCGCCATCTGCCGCCAGGCGCGAGCAATAAGACGACCCGCGCGCTACCGAGAGTAGTACATTGACGCGCGCGCAAACGTGTAAAAACTGACTTTTATTAATTGTATTTCTTTCTTATTATTATCTTGCTTGTTTAAACATGTTATTATATATTTTAAAGTGTGTGAAATCGTTTATTCTATCCCCGAACCCCCTGAGAACTCAGTAGCCAGCCGGGCATCGTTAAAGTGTGTAATTTTGGAAGAATGGGAGTCTCAAGTGTTATATTCCCAATATCCTTTAGCACAGACCAAATATATATAATACTAGTTGATCTGGCAGACTTCGTACTGCCTCAATCGATGAATAAAAGACCTAAACTTTTGTATAAAATAAATAATAATAATAAATTCACGTACATTCAACACAACGCCTTCTAGTCCCAAACTAAGCATTGCTTGTACTATGGGAACTAGATGGCTGATAGAATACATAGATACATTTTTTTTTGTAAATACATACTTATAATACATAGTAACACCCAGACACAGAACAAACATCTATGTTTACAACACACAAATGTTTGTTCTCGGTGGGGATCGAACCCACGACCCACAGCACGGAAGGCAGAGCTACTACCGACTGAGCCATGACGCCTGTCAAAATAAATCTGATTCACATTTTAAACCTTCTCCGGACTTCCACAAATAATTCAAGACCAAAATTAGCCAAATCGGTCCAGCCGTTCTCGAGTTTTAGCGACACTAATGAAGAGCAATTCATTTTTATATATAAGAAGACAATTACTTGCCTTTATTTACTTTTTTTATACGTAAATATCTCTAAAATATACTTTAGGAATTTCTTCATGGACGGAGTTAGTAAAAAAATATGCAATATATACAATCCCGTCTCCCACGGTGTTGCTCGCGTTAGAGTGTGACTTTTCAAAACTCCTTTCTTAGTGCACCCCTACACTATATAAGGATACTACCCTTCAAATTTCATACCTCTAGGATTTAAAGTTTAGGCTGTGCGTTGATTCTATGTCAGCTTCAAAAGAGTTTTATATATATTATACACATAGCTATACAAATACACAATAAATATAATCTTTATCTCTATACTACCTATAGTATTCCTCTATGATCTTTATCTTTATCTAGAGGCAAGTATAAAAGATACTATCTAAATACCATCTGCTGTTTCAAACTATAAGCGTTTAAAAAAAAAAAATTTACTCTCCAATCACAAATACGATGGCGTCTACAAAAGAGCGTCAATCCATCATGACTGGCACAAACAGCCGTGGATTTTTAAATAAGGAATCCTCGAACGAGTTATATTACTTTTAATATTTTTTTTTCAAATCTTACGGCAAGCGATGAGTGAAGTGACGCGGCGCTTTTTGCTTTATTATGTAAAACGCTTTGCTTTTTATAACTTTTTACATTCATGTGTTGAGGATAAAACATAAAATGGAAGTAACTGGAATAACATAGTATAATATAAGTATGTATTTAACTGGATTTAGGACCCATTTTGGTCAGTCGCATCTAACAGAACAGATTTTTTTTTATACAAGTACCTAATGTTTTTTTTTTTATTTTAAACAATTATGTAGTACTTAGGTATCGATTCTCATATTGCATTTTTGTAAACTAATTTAATTTGACAGCACTAAAAAGGCTGCTTTCTCATAAACTGAAACGATAGAGACGGCTATAGTTTTAGAGCTGTCAAATTAAGTTTAGAAAAATACCTACAACAAAATACCTTACCTTAAGTCTGTATTGTTCTCATATAAGTGACTGTATTTGTCTTTTTTGAGAATAAAGTATCTTAAACCACAAAAATAATCCATACCATTGAATACATTCTACTTATTACGGCCCACCAGTGGGCCCGTAGCAAGCAAGCAATGAGTTAGTTGCCAGCTCTATTATATTTTCACTAAGTTATATTGGTGACTATACCTACCTGTAAAGTAGGGCATTGAAGCGAAAAGCACGCCGACTTCAGCGTAGCTCAAACGCGAAAGTTTGTAAGGATGTATGGAGGTATGTATGTTTGTTCCTCTTTCACGCAAAACTACTGATCCGATTTGGATGAAACTGATATTGTCCGTGACCTGGATTAACACAGGCTACTTTTTATCACGGAAAATCAACGGGACGCGAACTCTTCAGAAACGCCCAGAAGATTTCCCATAACAAATTGCACTTCTAATCCTGCGTTGACGAAGTCGCGGGCACCAGCTAGTAATACATAGATTCAAAGAGAAAAAGTAAGTCAGACGGGAAGGTACAAACTGAGTTAATGCCCATCTAGATGGAGAGAGTTTCTCGTAAGTTTCGGTACGAGAAATTATACGCAACTATCGCAAGCAATAATCGCCATGACACTTACGTATCAAAATGTTTACATACAGGCAAGAACTAAAATCTCGCCTACGATTATGTCATACGAGACTCGCTTATGACTTATCGCTAGGCGATAATTGCCTATGTTTGTTTACACGACGAAAGTATAGTAAGCAGATTCTTGCTTATGAGAATCTCGACTTATGTGTAAACACGATCTCGTGTGACATATTTTCAAGTTCATACGAGTATCGTACAAATCAGTTCGAATCGTTTTCAGTGCGAGATTTGTCATTCGAGTTTAGTGATTAGACGGACACAATAATATTCCATTGCGAGGTAATTGTCGCCCAAGGCAACGAGCGAGAACAGCGAATGTTTAGACGAAAAAAAGGTTTTATAATGCTTCGATAATCTTATCTTCGAGGCGAGAAACTCTCTCCATCTAAATGGGCCTTTACTTAGTACTCATGTAGGTAGGTATTGCAATTATTTAGCATAATGTAGCAATACAATAAAATAATGCTATAGTAAGTGCCAAATAACACCGCAATACAGGTCATTCACCCACCTTTACCACGATGTCGCAAAATTCAATTTATGTCTGGTAAACAAACAGTACTACGAGGTTCGAGCGATTATACCGTCTTAGCGACAGGTTTGTATGGAAAGCGTCAGAATTAGCCATTCATAAATTGAATTTTGCGACATCGTGGCGAAGGTGGGTGAATGACCTGTATTGCGGTGTTATTTGTTACGGTGTTATTCCTATTCTGTAGGTACTTACCTAACGACAAGCCGATAGCCCACCTCATGTTAAGTATTATATTATTATAGATTAGGTACCTACGTACCACGTCTAAGTACCAACTTCCAAACAATGATCGGTATATCTCTATCGTGGATTCAACGCATTTTGACACGAAAAAATTAAACCATAAAAAATTTAACAAGACACAACCCAATTAGAAATTCGTTACGATTCCAAACATTCTCATAAACCATAAAAGCATGGTAGTCAGTGTGAAGTGCTTTAATAGACTATAAAAGCAATAAAACAGTAGCTTACCCCGGGAATCCACCATTAACCCTTCTCAAAAACCCATTCTTGATACCATGAGTGTCACTTATGGGTTCCAGACGTGTTTTTGAAATAAACTGATGGAAGAAATGAAATGGTATGATATTGAGACAAAGTTTCAAAGTTGTTTTAGAACTAAAAACTTGTGTGTTTTCATATTTTTCAGCTATAATTATTGCTACGTATTATAAGTACCTAAGTATTTACAAAAAATTATGTTTATGTACCTGTACCTTTATTACGAACAAATCTGACAGTCGCCGCGTAAGCGCATTTGAGTTATATTGCGCGTCAATGCCAGCTCGACTGCCAACCGTTGTAGTGTCATCGCGCAGTGTATCTCGGATACGCTAGCGTTACGATACGCTTGCGATTGTCACATTTATTCGCGATCAAGGCACTGTTCTATCATCAATCTAGTACTCATAGTACAAGCTTTGCTTAGTTTGGGACTAGAAGGCGTATAAAATGTCCGTAGGTTTTTTTTAAATTAGAAGTACAAACTGAACAATATACTGGTACAAGAGCTTTTTGTTTTATTCAGAAAAAATATATTTAAGGACCTATACATAAATACTATCAGTAACCTATGTAGTTCCCATAGTACAAGCTTTGTTTTTTTGTACAAGCAAGTTCGGAACTTGAAAGGCGTGTATAATGTACAAATGGAACATTACCTTAAAAAGTTTTTGTTACATTTACGGAACTCTAAAAACTTGTATCGAATCACAATTCCATATTTCAATATTTATCACAGCATCGCTCGTTTTTGAACTAAACTCGAAATTCTTTTTTTGTATTTATTCTCTCAATATTATAAATGAGCTCGAGAAATGAATATATTATTTTATATCATCCTATTTTGTATAGTACGAGTATAACTTGTGCATGCGCTGATTTTCCGTTTAATTTTTTTGTTCCCTAAAGTTTCCTGTAAAAGCGTTTACTTACTAATTTAATTTTTAGTACATTTTCCACTAACTTGTGCCTTGTTTCTTTTCCAAAAATAAACGTATTCTTATTCTATTCTATTATTATCTATCTATCTATCTATCTATCTAATCAGCCTATGCTCACACACTGTTGGGTCCTCTTTGTCACGCCATTTTTACTTATTCCAAACACTAAATAGAAAATGTATTTTGTCTCACGTGGGTCCATACGCCATACCGTTAATAATCTTATTACTTAAGTAGGTCATTGAGGTCGACATCAATAACTATTTTAATGATCTAAAAATGTCGATAACAATGTTTTTATGCAACTAATCGATGGAACAAGCTGATGGCCCAGATATTAAGTGGTAACCACTACCCATTGCCTCACTGAGCACATCCACAGAGGACTTGCTCTGTGACATGGAACTATGTCTACCACTCTGAGACATAGGTGTTATGTCTCTGGCACCCATACCCTTCAAACTACACAGGAATGTGAGGAGAACATTATAGGATATATGTGTCCTCCTACGAAAAGGGACGACCTTTGGCTCGGGCTCCGAGGACCAATGGATGGTATTCAGTAGTATTACTTATGTTCAAACTCCGTGATAACTTCGTTTGCGCGATCTAGAATAGTTCTCATGTAGCGAGATAGATGGCGCTACAAATGCAAGCATCATTGCTTGGCGGCAGAAATAGGTGGTTGTACTACGACGTGCTCTTTCACAACTAAGCAAGCAAGGCCGCCTTAAGGCCTCCGTCATGGCTTAACGACTGGTAGACCCGGGACAGTTTAACGTGCCCTCTGAAGCATGGAAGCGCTCAGATGTAAACGCCACTTACGGTCACCCATCCAAATAGTGACCGCGCAGAACGTCACTTAACTTAGATAATCGGTGAAGATTGACTGAGCAAGCCTAGCCACGAGCGCTTCACAAGTAACTCTACTATAGTAGGTGCCAAAAATAACACCGCAATACAGGTCATTCACCCACCTTCACCTCGATGTCGCTAAATTCAATTTATTTATAGTAAAAAAACAGTACTACGAGATTCGAGCGATTACCGTCTTAGCGACAGGTTTGTATGGAAAGCGACAGAATTAGGCATGCATAAATTGAGTTTTGCGACATCATGGAGAAGGTGGGTGAATGATCTGTATTGCGGTGTTATTTGGCACCTAATAAACTACTGGAGACATTAGTTTTTTGAAGCTTCCTAACATCGAGTAACTCCTCATTTTTCACCAACACCGTAACCACAACAGACATTACAATAAATACATAAATCATTTATTACGAATAATTAATTGTAAAACCGTTTTACGTATTACTGTGAGTTGGACGCATTAGTTCATTTTCCATAATTTTATTGGATTCTCCGACTTGGAACAATACATCCATGGAGTAGGTAACAGTCGGTAAGTTGGTAAGCACTTATTTATTCTTATTTTTACTTTTGTCTATAATTTGAGAATCACGTGATAGTTAAATCGTCTTACTAGATTGAAAAAACAAAGTTTGTCTTCGAAGTATAAACCTATTTTCTTATAGCACCCATGAAATTGTAATTATGTCCTTTTTTCATACAAAAGACTTCAACGCGCTCCATCTTTTTAGTAAGTGATTTGTGTAATAAGTATTATTGTATTTTCAGCTTAAATATCAGCTATTTTACAGCATACGAGCTTATGCACGTTACAGGTAGCGGCACGGCTTAATAGCGCTGACCTTGCATGCGAAGAAGAGGATTTTCATATTGTTTGGCTGCCCAAAGCACACTCCTGCTTCCCCTCTACATTTGCCGAGCGCTATTAAACCGTGACCTCGCCACGAGCACTGCATAAAGTACTTAGAAGTTTCATCATACATAGAATCAAATCTGACACTGAGGGTTGAACGGCTGGAGTCACACCACAGGGTCAGGGCCTATACTGCGAATATGGATTTCCGAAGATTCGGTAGTGACGTTTGTGTTACACTGCGCGGTCGCCTCGAGCGATGGTCTAGGCTCTTTCAAAGTCACAGCGTCACTGCGCAGTGAAGCACAAACGTCACTACCGAATCTTCGGTAATCATTATTCACAGTAGAGGCCCAGTTTCAACTTCTTCGTGGTGAGAGTTCCAACCGAACATCCGACCTTTATGAAGGAAAAAATGTGCCCCAAGGAATCGTCAATATCACCGTTTTTGGAGTCGGCTACCGAACTGTATCGCGTCACATCACAGACACTACGTGCTAGATAGATAAATGAAATAAAGAAAAATAAGGTATCAATATATAGGTCTTTTATTTTATACTTTGTATTTATAATAAGTGCCTAGAATAAAATGCTTTGTTTTTTTTTTATAACAAAGTAGACAAAAAAGCGTACAGTCCGCCTGATAGGAAGCGGTTACCGTAGCCTATGGACGCCTGCAACACGCGCGTTGCCGACCCTTGAAGTATTATAAAACACCCGTTTTGAAGTGCCCCATACCTAAAGTCATTAGAAAAAACCTCAACTCACCTCAGATTTGAAAAGAACTTTTTATCATAAAGTACTTTTACTTATTACTAAAATAAAATAAAAACAATACATAGTGAAGGCTACTCCATAGAAGCTGTGTTCTGTACCCACAATACTTTATTACGTCGTTGCTGGGTCGTTTATTTGCGCGATCGCTCTGTACTGATTTAAAACGCATGTGTCTTCGGTTCGATTCCTGGCCGGGTGCTCTTTGTGATGCTATACGTTGCTAGGGATGTGCGTTGTGTAGTCTTGATCTTGTTTATAAGTGGACCAAGCGTTCAAAACTTACCTATATTTGGTGATTTACAATCTACGATCTTTGAGCTAGTGATGTCCTAAACATTTTGCTAAAATTTAAATCAAGACTCATAACAATCTTTCAGTACCTAAAATCATGGATTAAGACTTGACACAGAATATAAATTTGTCGTGATTTAAACTAAACACAGATAAATGTGAACTTGAACGAAATGGCTTAATAATGACTCTACATAACCGTCTACTTACTACCCATACTTTCAGAAACACCGCTACGTAACTTTAACTAGGTAATTCCAGAAGATCAAGACTGTGAATTATTTTATTCACAAAGAAAATTACAACTAGGTTATACAGTATTTACAATATTCACAATATTTACAAAAATAAAACCTGTGCGTTCAGTCCCTACCCGCGGAAAAAGTTATACTTCGAGTGCCACGTATTCACTCTCGCTCTGTGTTTAATATGAAAATAATTTAGTATTTATTTTTATGTATATAACCAATATGCAGTACTAAATTTTCACTTCAAAATAAAAAGTAAAAAGTTGCATGAACACTGCCATCTATTATATTTTGATTGTAGCGTATTATAGTCTCTTTCTATTCGCCCGCTGTCAGTTGGAAGTAATCTTCTAAAACACGGGGGGTCAAATGCTGAATTGTTGAACACTGCCATCTATATTTGATTGTAGCGTTTGTAGCGTATTAGCCTCTGTCTCTTTCTATTCGAGAGGAATAGAAAGAGACAGAGTCTATGTCATCCCGTAACGCAACGTTGTTGGAAGTCGCATTAGAAGTATAACTTCAAAAACATGAATCAATTGAGTTATCTACAAACCGTTGCAAACGACGATTTTTAAATAGATACTTGTGGATTAAAACAAGACAATATAAAAGACTACTCCAAGCCCAACTCTAGTCGAACGTATCATCCACATCGATCATTTCTCTTTTGCAGACTAACTGTTCCTTAAACCAATACCATAAGATTCATTTTAGAACATTTCCAGTCTGCGAAAGGTGGTTTTTCTGTAGCAATTTAAGTAACACAACATACGAGTGCAGCGTATATCAACCATTTAGTTCACGTAATAAAGTACAAATTCCTTTGTATTTACAATTAATAAGTAAAGGATACAACTGAGAATCGAAGTAGATAAGTATTATTTGATAAATTCGGAATGTAAATTACTGAATGTGAATTATTTTAACAGATGCGGTATTACTATATTTATTTTTATCAATTTGATTGTCTACTAAATAAATAAATAAAAAAAAAAAAATCTTGTATTTTCACTATTACATATTAAATTAATATACTTAAAAAAACTAAATTTTAAATTAGTTAGGACCCCTCTTGGCTTCCTCCAGTTTACTCTAAATCATCTACAAACATTGGTTTGTAGATCAAACTCTTTTACCTCGTTTGGATATTGATCCAAACGAGGTAAAAGAGTTTGTGTTACAGTGCGTACCCGCCTCGTGCGATAACGCGGGCTTTTGCGAAGTGACAGCGTCACTGCGTAGTGTCAGCGTTTCCGCGATCGTCGGGCCTAAGATGCGCACCGCGAGATATTTGTCATGTCGTTCTGTCAAAATGTAAGCATTTTGTACCGGTTTAGGAACTATTGCATTATCTGTGGTACCTAATAGTGTCGACAAAACGCGCCATAATGTACACTTTTGACACTTCTTAGTCGTCGTACCTCTCTGAGGACGAGATAATAGTCATGCAGAAATGTCTAATGTTGAAAATTTAGACATTTCTGCATGACTATTTGCTTTTGCGAAGTGACAGCGTCACTGCGTAGTGTCAGCGTTTCCGCGATCGTAACGCACAACGCTGCGGTGTGCGGCTCAGCGCAGAGTACCGCGTTTGCTCCTCGCCGCTGACGCAGACTGCGTCTTAACAAGAGACTATACTAGACGTTTTCCATACAAATATGTATTCTCGTCACCCATACCTCAATGTCTGAAGACGAAAGTCTTCAACCAATGCGTCCTACCTGTCATGACCTATGCTGCCGAAACGTGGACACTGACAGTAGGTTTGGTCCACAAGCTGAAAGTCGCTCAGCGAGCTATGGAGAGGGCTTTGCTCGGAATTTCTCTGAAGGATAGAATCCGGAACGAGGTTATCCGACAGAGAACCAAGGTAGTCGACATAGCTCAGAGGATAAGTAAGCTGAAGTGGCAGTGGGCCGGCCATGTTTGCCGCAGAACTGACAATCGTTGGAGCAAACTAATACTCGAGTGGAGACCGTTTAGGCAAGCGTAGTGTAGGACGCCCTCCGGCTAGGTGGGGCGACGATCTGAGACATGTAGCTGGCAAAAACTGGATGAGAAGAGCCGAAGACCGGGCTCAGTGGCGCGTCTCGGGAGAGACCTACGTCCAGCAGTGGACCGATATAGGTTGATGATGATGATGATGATGATGATACAAATATGTGTCCGGCGCTGCATGCTGCATACCGTTGCGTTGTGCGTTACGATCGCGAGACCAAAGCTTAACACCACAGAACATATAATACTATACTAGGCTTGGAAGACTAGGTGACACTAAACAAACGTCACTATGAATGTCTGAACGCAATCTATCAAACCGTTTTAACAAGCATTCACATAGCGCAGTGCTTATAGAAGCCTCTAAATCTACGAAATCAATGATTACAAACTCTTCATTTTGTAAAACCGTGGTCTGTGCTAGTTTATTTGTTACTTCACACTATTACAATGTTAAAACTAAAAGAGGCTTTGAATAAAAATACTAAACCACGCGTGAAGTAAAATATTGCAAAAAAGTCCTTTTTCCTGCTAAATCTTAAAACCGCAGTTCATCACAATATAAGTCACAGATAGCCTAAAGCTGTAGGCTTTTTAAAAGCGGTCACATTCTTTTTACTACCGTTTTTATCTAAAATTCGGAATCATGTCGCGATACAATATAGAAACAATCACTCATTTTGTATATTTTTTCTTTGTCCGAATCGACAGCAAGTCTCTTTTTCTTGTCTACTTTTTTATTTTTGTATTTATTATCTGTGGCAATAGGGCACAGATAATAAACTCTACTCACGATCAATTTTTTTAAAACCACTTGGAACTTTTTGCTTGCCTATTTCCTAACGCTATGGCTGACATTGTTGCGAAATATATAATGGAGGGTAGATCTAACGCTATGGCTGACATTGTTGCGAAATATATAATGGAGGGTAGATCTAACGCTATGGCTGACATTGTTGCGAAATATATAATGGAGGGTAGATCTAACTGGCGAAACCTTTTTGGATTTCGGACCTCAAAATAACACTTATTTTATTACTTGGTAGGTAGATACTGATTTTTTCTTTTAATATTAGAAGCTGAATTATGTGGTCAATCATTTCTAAGGAAACTAAGACCCTAAATCGTTACAATCCAGTCATTGACCC
The DNA here is from genome assembly GCA_947507515.1 of Eulithis testata. Classification (NCBI taxonomy): domain Eukaryota; kingdom Metazoa; phylum Arthropoda; class Insecta; order Lepidoptera; family Geometridae; genus Eulithis; species Eulithis testata. The sequence continues at coordinate 4,957,359 of OX382219.1, forward strand.
CAAGGCCCTATTGTCTCACACACAAAAGGGCGTTTCAAAAAAGTGTAAAATAAAAACTCCCGAATATTTCATCATCGTGGCCTGTCATTGATCATTTTTCAAAAAACCCACAAAAATCTTTCTGTATTGAGTTTCGGTTGAAAAGGGTAAAGCCTCTTTGTTTTTTGTTATAAAATCTGAGACGAGTTTTGTAGGAAATGAAGAATTTTGATTGTGTTAAATATTCTGGCCCTATTGTGTGGAAACATTAGGAATTGCTTGAGGTCTCGATGACAGGCGGACGGACAAAGCTGTTTTGTACATTTGTAGAGATCTCACGTCTAAATAAAACGCGGTAGGGAAACTAGAAAACATTATTGTGTTTTTTTTTATGTTAACATAAGACTAAGGACCTAGTAGGTTGTGTATTTTTTAGTCACTTTTAGATAGTAAGGTAGGTAGAATTTTGGTTTTAAAAACTGATTTCCTGTAGAACAAAGAAAAAAATGTGTTTGGAGACTTATTTTGTTTTCTAGATTTACCTAATAATTGTTGATAATTTACAATCCACCCGCGCGTGCCAGTTCTTTTTCCAACAAAAGGTGATCGAATCTAAAACGTTTACAATTAAATAACAAGAAACAAGCTGCGAGCGATTAACAAAACAATTAGCAAAAAAAGCAAGCACGAGGAATCTATTCTTGCATGTATTTGAGCTATAGAAATAAATTTACGGACGCGACTATTTGTCGCAACTTGGTCGTCGCTTCTACGGTTTCTGATTCTATTTTGACCACAGAGATTACTTTTTTTTACATTCCTAAGGTTGAGTAGATTTGAATCCGTGAACTTTTTTATGCGGGGATACCTAACCCCGCGACCGACTCATATTCAACTCGATATAATATAAACTTCTAGGGATGTATTTAATCCGAGTGACCGCCTAGTTATTGCAAAACTGTCAGTCAAAAGCCAGGGACGCGACTTCGATACGTGAGCGACAAAAAGTTACCCCTTGTAATGCATATTGAAGATCTAAGAAAATAAGTATGCAGGTCTCGATAGGGCCTACACATTTGTGCCTCTCGGGGTCGAGACTCTAGGTCCGTGGGGTGCCGAGGCCCTCCGGGTTTTCAAATTTTTTTCAGGGCGTCTAGTTGAAGCGACGCGTGACCCGAGGGCTGGTTATTATCTAGGCCAGCGTATCAGCATTGCTATTCAGCGCGGCAATGCAGCCAGTGTCTTGGGCACGCTTCCGACTGGTACTGATTTGGACCAGATGAGCTATCTATAAATCTTTTGCAACGGTTTGTAGATAGCTCAACTGTTTCATGTGTATTTTCTAATAAAATATACTTAGACCAAGTATATTTTATTAGAAAATACACATGAAACACCAAGTTACCAAGTTCATTGTTTGCAGTCAAAACCTAGATAGATAAAACTTGGTTCAGATTAATCGAGTGGCCTTGGTGGCTTAGTCAGCTCCGCACATATAGACCATGTCTTTCTTGTGGATATGGCTGACTAGACTGAGAGGATGGTATAGGTGCTACAAGCCTACTCCATCTAAACATTGTCCCAGGCAATGGTGTCGTTAAGTGTAGGCATAGGTTGCCTCCTGACGCTGTATAAATCATCTTCAAACTTCAGACGCGACTTTAAATCGCGCCAAACTTAATTTGATTTCAGCAGAGGCAGATCTATAAATACGGCAACGACACGCCGACGCGTACAACACAATGTTTCAGTATTTATACGTAAAATATAATATCTATCCACGGCTGTACCTTCACCCATACATATGAATTTTATGAAAACGGAACATGAGAGGTATGGAGGAGATCTGTATTAAAAGTTTCGTTTAAAATGAAAAATTTGATTGAAACTTGCTACTAAACATAAGAGCTACATTTTTTTAGTTTTTTATTATTTTTTTCAGATTGAGGTTCCATTTCCGTGGGGACAAACATAATTATATTTAATGTGATTTAACAAAGTCGTCGGTCCATTGAACTATGTATAGCAAATCAAATGTCTACAAGTATACCTCGTAATAAAATATATTTGTAGCTTAAACGACAATTAAACTAAAATGATAATGAATGCTTTCGACTCCGCGGCTGCGCCTGCGTCTTGGCGGGCCCGCGGCGACGGCCATCGATTTATGCCAATACTCGATAATTAAAAACAATCCGCCATATTGTTTTTTTTTATTGTTTTCGTTTTGCCGTTTTTGTGCATCCCTCATTTGATTGTGTTACTTTTTGACTCTTTTTTCGTTTGTTCCATAAAGGGGTTTCTGTTTTTGCAATAATGTGGCTATCGTTTCGTTTCGGTCTTGTAAGACATTTTAATTTATATTTTTATCTGTGACCGGCGGCGGTTACCGCAGATAATGTGCTTTTGCTTAGTTAGATACGATTGGACTTGGTTTGTGGAGCTAATTGCTTTCTTGTCCGAAGCTTTTCCTAATTAGGAATCTTTTGTAAAACTAACCGCTGTGAGTGAATAGAAAAATCGCTGTAATTTAAAACAAATATTGATCATCGATCACGCACACATAATTTTATATAACCCATAGGTAGATTTATATTTCATAGTTAGTAATCGATGAGCTTTTTTCTTATGTTACAATTTTAATCCTACACCTAAAAAAAAAAACAAAAAAATATATTTGTGACAAAGATTTTGCTATAATATTTATATTTAACTAAAATTAAAACCTAGTTGATCCCAGACGTATATACTTAGGTACGTAAGAACTACATTAACATATCGAAAATTTCATACCATTTTTTTTAAACGTCTATATGTTGTAAGTATAAAAATAGGATCATTGAGAGTAAATTTTTTGCAATCGACCTTTGATCAAAAATTGCCAATAAATGTTGACAGGAACCATTGAGGTCATGAACTAATGGCCTCATTTAAACGATGTCAGATAACGAACTCCTATTGTCAACTCTATTTCTATACAAAAATCAATATTGACCCCAAACAATATGAAATTTTGCACTTTTTTAAATTTTAGTCACAAAAAACGGATAAAACGGTCCAGGTGCAAGAAAAGGGTTGAGTATACCCATCTCGCATGTAACTATACAAAACTATTTGCGGTCTCCTTCTCGTAACCCTTTGAGGGGTGTATTTTTTCGGGTCAAATCTGTATTTTCTCTTTTTGTGGATTTAATGAGATATTGTGTTTCGAGGTCTTTTGTCGGAGTTTAAAGTTTGAATTTGGAATCGTTATAAATGTGGTCTGAATGTGAGCTGTTTGAAGGATTGATCGAGATTTTTTTTTGTAAAAATATAGTATGTACCTAATAACTTGTTTATATTATAAGTAAAATATATTCATGGATATTTCACACAGCACTGTACAGACGAAAACTAAGCCAAACCTGCAATAAGAGGTCGCTGATAAAATACTTCGGTATTTCATCTTATTTTTAAGAAAATACAAACTTTTTATAGGCTCGTAAGGTACATAGAAACATGATACAGACATTGAATATATAATATTTATTTATTATATAAGTACTTTAGAAAATTACATTTACGTAATACAGTATTTACAATACACGCGAGAGCAATGATTCCGGGTCACTTAAAGAATGTTAAAAATCTCGGAAACTAAAAATGATAGGTTAATGCAATAAATTGTATTTAATAGACAATGTAATACTCCTTAAATGAAGGTATTAAAACTTCTTAGTTATTGTAAAGTTATATCTTAAAAAAATCAAATTTGAAAAAGGGCCACTTTCGAAGATGGAACTACGAAATTACAGCATTTGGTTTTGCTTTTGTTTGTAATCTGTCATTTATGTGGGTATATAAACCATGTTGATAGTGCTCTATATTCATTATTCAAGCTGAAATTATGTCGCTTACGCCTGAAGAATGCACCAGAATACTTACAATGCTGGAAACCGGCCGGAGTCAGCGCGATACAGCCAGGACTGTCGGTGTGTCGCTGTCAACAGTACAAAGAGTTCTCCGACGTTACGAAGAAACTGGTTCTAACCTACGCAGACCAGGAACGGGCAGAACCAGGTGTACCACAGCACGAGAAGACCGATACTTGGTGAACACCATGCTTCGAAATCGCTTTCTCACAGGAACTGAACTCACAAATCAGTTTCGACGCCTCGGAGGAAGTAACCCAAGTGCATGGACAGTAAGACGTCGGCTTGCTGAATCTAACTTAAAACCCCTTAGACCTGCAAACGGCCCTAAACTGGAGCGTGGGCATCGTATTTCAAGACTAAGATATGCCCAGAGCCACGTAAATTGGAGTATTGAAGATTGGTCAAAAGTTATGTTCTCCGACGAATCAAAATTTATGCTCTACAAGCACGATGGAAGACACAGAGTGTATCGAAGACCAGGGGAAAGATTCAAGCAAGCATGCATCGAAGAAAAAGTAGCCTACGGTGGTGGGTCTGTACTTGTGTGGGCCGGAATTTCTTCTGAAAGTCGCACAGAGCTGGTGATCATAGAAAACGGCTCTTTAACTAGCGTAAGATATGTGGAAGAAATCCTCAATGATCATGTTGGTCCATTTATGGTCAATTTAGGTGAGGATGCTATATTTATGCATGACAATGCCCGACCTCATACAGGTAGGATTGTGAATGACTACCTTCAAGAGATGAACATTACTCGTATGGAGTGGCCAGCGCGCAGCCCGGATATCAACCCGATCGAGCATGCTTGGGACGAGCTAGGCAGATGCGTAAAACAACGAAACCCTCCCCCAATCACGCTTCGTGAGCTCAAAATTGCTCTCACAGAGGAATGGGAGAATATTCCCCAAAATCGTATAAGGAACTTGGTGTACAGCATGCCAAACCGCGTAAACGCAGTAATGGAAGCACGAGGAGGCAATACGAAGTATTAAAATTCAAGTCAAATCGTAATAAAGTTCAAAAATTTCATGTTTCCTATTTTTGTTTTAAGGAGAGATCAGCAGTTTTTTTCTTTATGTAATTTTGTGTTAATAAAATGTATGGTGACTCATATTTTTTTACTTTCATTTAAGGAGTATTACATTGTCTATTAAATACAATTTATTGCATTAACCTATCATTTTTAGTTTCCGAGATTTTTAACATTCTTTAAGTGACCCGGAATCATTGCTCTCGAGTGTATTTAACAAAATACACATAATTCAGTTGAGCTATCTACAAACCGTTGCAAACGATTTATAGATATACTTATTTAGGTACCTGAGTATTTATTTTATTATTTTAGCTCCGATTATAACGTATAAATAGCTATACCTAAATTTATATTATAATGCCTCCTACAAAGCCAAATTAACAAGTCAAATCAAAATTCACCAACTAACGGAAGTGCTTACGGAACAACATGACATTTCAAAAACCATGGATAGACAGTGACAGATCTAGGATTTCTCTGTTTCAACTTCAACTTCTTGGTTTGTGGCTTTTGTGGCTAGTTGTCACAATTCTGCCAGTGTCGAGTTCGCTAATGCTAGAGTCATAAACAAGAGGGGAGTGCGGATAAGAATATGGTCAGTGTACAAAGGGAGGTGCAACCAAAATTTTGACAATTACATTGATCTAAAACAAGAGACAGTACAACATTAATTTCTCTGTTTGAAGAAAGAGTTTGGACATACGTTTTTTTTGGGGGATTTGACACAATATTTTGTATCGACACAGGATTGCGGTCGATTGGCAAATTCAAAAACGTAATAAAACAGAGACTTCTTTTAAAAGCATACTATAAAATATCTGATTATTTAAAAGACAAACAAGCTTGGGACGAACTAGCTCCAACTCATCCAATAACAAAAAAAATGTAATCATACGTAATCATACAAAACGTAATGACGATTCAAAGTGATCAGTGAGATTTTATTGAATAAAAGATTTTTGACTTCGGTTTTGGGGAGTGGGGGGGGGGGGGGTTAGCTTGAAACAGTGTTTTGGTTAATGAGTGACGAATGGGGGCTTGACGCATGATTTCGGTTTCGAGTATGTGGTTTTGGGGGAGGCTTGAAATAGGATTTTGGATTGGAGCTTGAATTACCTATTTACGGTTTTTCGTGGCGAATCCTGGTTTACCCTCGAGTCCCTGAGCTTTTAGGGGGAATTGAGCCCCCAAGCCCCCCTTCTAAGTCCGCTAGTGGCTAGGTAAGTAACTACCATTCATTGTCTTCTAAAATATAATGGAGTACTTTTTGAAAATATCGTAGGAGGCCGTCTCTTTGTCATACCTAATGTTCTCTCTTGGTCTGCTTCTTTGTCACACCTTGAATCCAGTTGCACACAATCTAATAAGTAATTTAGTGTAAGCCTAAATTGAGTTTTATTAATAAATAAAAATAAAAATATATTGATAAAACCTGAAGATCGGTGATTGTAGCCGAGGTCACCAATACAAGTAGAAATTACCTAGCTCGTTATAAAACTTTCGATCTTTCGGATGGGTGACCGCTCGTTGCGTTTCCTGGATCAGGCGGGCTACATTGATATTCTGTTTTTTTTTTCATACGTTCATTCCTGTTCGTCCCTCTGGGTTTCGACCCAGCGGGACAAATGGGAATAAAAAAAATCCTGTTCGTCCCACTGAGCATAGTGAGCATGTTGGACGAACGGGACTTTATTGTAGGTATTCGGTACTTATTTATCTTCATTACTATAGTTATACTGTTTGAGCAACGACGCCCACGATGAAAACCGAACATGTACAAACGCGAGAAAAAATAATTAAATATAATCGTAATTGTAATATTCCCGCCGAACATCTGTTATTGTCAACACACCTGAGAACGAACTATATCTTATTCACCCACACTTCAGGAAAATGTACCTGAAAGAGGGAGAGAGTGATAGTGAATTGGTACAGCAACGGGGAAGTGACAAAAAACGTGTGCTTCCTGTGTCTTTCATTAACATTTGAAAAAGGAATGGTGTTTGTACGGTTAGAATAAAAATCTTTGACCACTTTTTCTTAAAAAAATATATCACTGTAAGTAATGGAATGAGCAGATGACCTACATGATGCTAAGCGGTAACCTGGGTCAATTTAGCACGGGGTTACTATAGACTAACTCTAGTATTTTATTGACAACGGGTTATGTTTTTCAGTATACTTAAACTTGTATGTGTAGTATTTTGTAAACGGAACAAAAGACGGGTTATTCCCATCGAGCCCACCGGCTGGCCCACTGCTGGGCCAGGCAGGACTAGTTTTGAAAACTTTACAAAGACTTGAACTTATTTATCCAATTTTGATTTATTTTTAACTACCTAGGTCGCAGTATGGAGAATAAGTAGGTACTGAAATATAGGTTAAAATTAAACGTCAAAACTATTTATTGTTTTTTTTGTCGACTGTACTCTTACTAAGCATGACGTAAGTATGAAGTTTTGACGTATTCCATACAATGTGGCTTTTTACAATTCAAAAATAGAATGTTTTAACTTAACCCTTCCATATTTGACGAAAAGAGATATTTTAAATAGGAACACGACATATTTGGAATATTTTTGGTTCTAACCACGACCAAATTTTACAGAGACTATTAGTATTCATTTAAATAAGCCCTTTATTTTTTTTTCGTGATTTTTGTACCAATTTAGAAAAAACTTGTAACATCGGTTAAAAAAAATTCGTATGTTTTATTTAATATCAGGTAAAAAACTCTTTTCTAGTTACCAACGTTCAATACTTATAATCATAGCGGTTATCTACCTACTATCGCAAAAAGTATCAGATGTTTCACTAAACCCTTTAAATGCGAAGAAATGTCACACAAAACGGGTTAATATAAAAAAATGTATACAGTGTAATATTTTGACAAAACTGCGGAGTCACGTTACAGCCTGGTGTTGCCACAAAAAAATAAAAAAAAAACTTGCGGAACAAGACGTTTTGGATAAAAGATCCGAATGTATTGTTGTATGTTTGATTCGCTGCAAGATTGTCGTGGGTTTATTTCTGTGTATTTTCTTATCTTATAACTTTTTTTCACTAATAATGACTTATTAGGTATATTAAGTAGATAGGTATTTTTTTGACAGGCGCGATGGCTCTGGCGGTAGTAGCTCTGCCTTCCGTGCTGTAGATCGTGAGTTCGATGCCCACCGAGAACAAACATTTGTGTGTGGATGTTAGATGTTTGTAAGTATTTACAAAAAAAACATGTTTATAAGTATTTTATCAGCAATCTAATTCCCATATTGCAGCTTTGCTTAGTTTAGGACTAGATGGCGTTGTGTAATATGTCCAAGAATTGTTATTTATTTTGCTATTCAGCGCGGCAATGCAGCCAGTGTCTTGGGTACGCTTCTGACTGGTATTGATTTGGACCAGTTGAGCTATCTATAAATCGTTTGCAACGGTTTGTGGATAGCTCAACTGTTTCATGTGTCTTTTGTAAATATTGTGAATTATGTAGATACTATATTAGTTTTAATTTTCTTGTAATAAAATGGTTTCGATTATATAATAAATAAATTTTAGAAGTGACTTCATTAGGTAATATTATTTTTAACGCCTAAAACATAATATGGTGTGTAAAAATTTACTGCTAAAGACACAAAAAATAAGCCGGCATTGTAGAAAATGATCAAAAATACCAAAAAGCAGGCATTTCAACTTTGTTACCTTCAAAATATATTTTTACATTGCATTCTCCACCTTCCAACAAAAAATAGCAAAATCCCCAAATATTTCTAATTAAGGGCCGAGCGCGGTCGAGGTCCCGCATGTTATTAATTTTACAAAATTTAAACAAAACTGACATATCTCAGTTTGACAACTATGTCGAGTATTTTGAGCAGCGGACATTTTTGCTTGTATATCATTTTTGAATGCTTCGGTGTGAGCGAAATAGATAGTGGATTTATCTTTTATGAGAGCGAGACGACTGAAAGGTTATAAAAGTGAAATTACGAATCCGTGAATGCATGTAATTTTATTAGTAATTGTTTATCTTTATAATAGAAAAACTCTGAAAACAGATGCGAGTAGGTAGATAATTATTTTGAATGATTATTTATAAACCGAACGCAATTTTTTGCAAAAATATTTTTTTTGTCTTTTTTTTTATACAATATAGGCAACCGTTTGACCACAATCTCACCTGATGTTAAGCAATGATGTGGTCTACGATGTAGCACGGTTACCTAGAAAAAAAGCAGCTGTTTTTGTCCAAGTTTTGAAAGTTACCTTTTACACCTTACGCATACCTAAGTATCATTATGCCATTAGGTACTTGATGTGTGCAAATTGTAGAATGAAGTATAAGTATTTATTTACAAGGTAAAAACCCTTGATCGTCAACATTTTTGCTGTCAACAACGTCAAGAATTGTAATGTGAAAATATTAATGGTCTGTACATTTTTGTCTTAGGTGGTTTTTACTTATGTAATAATACCTACTTAGGTAACTTATAAATGCTTCTAAGAAATTATATTTTCAGTGTGATAGCTATCTTAAAGTCACGAAAAGAGATATGGAAAAGTTTTTATTTAATCACACAAGTAAAAAATGTGGCAGGAATTGAACATTGTCAACTTGTTAATTCCAACTTTGTGTCTTATTTCAGCCGGACGCGGCAAATTTATACGAAAACATTCAGTTTTTTCTTGAGCGGTAATTTTGGGGAAATTCACACAGCACGTCCCGATCGTAATTATGCCTATTTTGATCGGTAACTTTTTCCACGGATATTTACGGGTTATTATCGCCGTGTGTTGCTATGTGTTACTTAAAATTAACTCAATTATAAATAAATGGAAGATGTAGGTTCTTTAAAGTACATACTAAAATACCTTAGGTAGTCTTTAAACTCTACTGATTCTAAACCAAAATGATCAGTTTGATCATTTTGGTTTAGAATCAGTAGAGTTTTAATAGTCGACGGTGACGGTACCTAATCCTTGATCATTTTGGTTTAGAATCAGTAGAGTTTTAATAGTCGACGGTGACGGTACCTAATCCTTGATCATTTTGGTTTAGAATCAGTAGAGTTTTAATAGTCGACGGTGACGGTACCTAATCCTTGAAATAACCTACTTGTAGCTAAATAATCCCAAAGAACAGGGGCTCACTTAGGTTCAAATAGGTATAGTTTATCATTGTTGTGTACTATTTTAGTCGAGTAATAACAATGATTTACTAAATAATTATGTAGTTTTCAAACTACAGTACCTACTATGGCAATGTTTTTGGAAATAAGAGGCTTTAAGTTCCATCTACACACACAATGTAGGTATATAATTTATAAGTTTAAAAAACTGGAAAAACCGACTTCAATTACACGCCTTTATAATCAAATGTGATGATGATGATGATAGTAGTTCATTGGGACTGTTCTGTTGATCGTAAACACCACAGAAAAGCAAAATACGCAATGTCGTGTACGTGGATGACGTGTTTTTTCCAGTTACACTACCTACTGAAAAATAGAACCGAACTGAAAACATCCTCCTATTTTGAAGTCGGTTAAAAATAAAATAAAATAACATTTTAATTAAATACCTAAACCAAAGAGCAATGATATTGAACAAGTCTCCGTTTGACCCACCTGCTAATTCTTAGCGCGAACAATAAAGGGCAAACACAATACGCGACCCCTCGCCATAGCACATTGGTACCGTACAAAAAAAAATGCGAAAAAAACCGTAAAGATGGCAAAGGTGTCTCAATTTTAACAAAAAACAGTTCGCCAAGGTTAAGACCCATGGGAAAGAGTTAGGTACTCCCTTTTTCCGCTTTTTAACAGATCTTCCGCGTTTTTTTTTTATCTATTTTGCAAGGGTCCCGTTGCGTACGATTCCTTTTGTGTAACTTTTAAAGTAGGAATTCACCCTTTTTAGGAAGCAACAGATGATGCGAGACGCGTGAGATAGTTTTTTTTTTTAATTTTTCGTACTTTGATTTATAACTGTTTGCAGTAATTTGAGAGTTTTTAGAGTTTTGTGCCGTTGTGGGTGAGTTTGTATGGATTTATTAACGGTTTTCGGATAAAAGGTGCTGTGTCATTTTAAGTTTTGTGACTTTTGAATTTCACTTTTTGTGGCCGGGAAAAATGAAAGGTGAGATTTAATACTTTTAACAGTTTAATATAAATCATAAATTTTATCATAACTTTAAAAAAACTCAGTCAATCAATTCCTATTCTCATAACAGTTTTATGGAATAAAGTAGGTACTTACTTTTCTTTTAAAAAAATAGTTTCTTTAAATATTATATTCTAGCTAAATAAATAAAACAGGGCTGATATGGTCGCTAAGCGACTCAAAGTCCTTACAAAATATAAGAATAAAAAAAATTAAGTACCTATTACTTATTATAAATAGATTGACCAAAATTTTACACCATAAAAATGGATTTAACGAATCTTTTTGGGTTTCAATACTTTCAATCAACCAGCCATTGTGACCAAACGTACGCAAATGGAACCAATTCGCCCCACCCTGACCACAAAGTCCACAAAAAAGGACTTTACAAATAAATAACTAAAAAGGTCACCTTGCCATGAGTCATTGTGACTTGTGACCCTTCTTATAGATGACCCTTTATTCTTCGGGGTCATTTCTTACACTTTGTAGAAAAGAGGTCAGTTATTGAATTGATTTTTACAGAATTCGGTGATTCTTATAACAAGAATTGAAATTCGATATTTGTGTGACCTCGGGTCAATTGATCGTTGATTGCTTAGAAAGTTTTCTGACCTTTCATGTACAAGTTATATTTATTGATTTATAACAGTAGATGTTATTTAAGAACAATTCAGGGTTTTTTTTTCAAACCCCCTCTTTCCAAGCTGTAAATCTTAACAAATAATTACAAAATAAATAATTTGAGCAAGCTGACAAAAAGTATGTAAATAATAATGTAAATAACAATAAAAAAATACAGGTGCGTCACTTTCTCACGAAATCATTAGATCTAAAGTTAAATGCATGAAACTGCAAAAAACAATTAGAATAATCTCAATGTGCGCACAATGATGCGTTCACAGTAAAAAAATAAATTTTAATGTAAATTAAAATGCTATCTTTAGAGATTTGCGAGTTCCACACCCTATTTTCTATAACCAGTCCAGTTTCTCACGATTCACCCCAATTTTAGGGTTATCTATTTTTAACGCTCGCTGAACTCTGAGAGATCACTTTAAAATAGACGATCGTTTTTTGCTAAAAAAGATTAAAAAATTGCAAAAATGTGACCCCATTTGATGATGAGGTCTCGACATTGTGAACTGGGTTTAACCCTGCGTATTTTGAAATTCGATCTGGCTGTTTTTTTTTTATTGATAGGTATAGTTTTTTTGTCATAATTTTTTGAAGAGGTCTTGTGAGAAAATAAATTGTGACTTTTTAGTTACCTTCTTATTCTTTAAACTCCCGCTTTTAATTAATAAAATATGTCTTCAATATGTGAACCATTTTTCGAATTGGTTTATCTATATCTACTTCTTTTCAAGGTAGTCTAGATAACAAAAGTACAATGAAGAAATAAGGTAAGTGAATATAAATTAATTAATTGATAGAAGATGGTCAATTATAACCAACATCTGCTGTCATTATCGTCTAAGTTGGTTGACATAAATAAAATGAATAATTTTTACACAATATTCATAATTAATAATAACGGCTAATGTCTGTCTGTTCATTGCGTTTTATATCAATACTAAACATCTCGAGTTATTCCAGTTACTACCGGTGTCTCGTCCCACTGGGACGAAACCTTACCTTTTAATTTTATTAATATTTATATTACTGTTTGTTTCAAACTATAACTATGTATCTATGTGAAACAAACTATACTATGTCAAACTATAACTTATGTCTATATCTCAAACCTAGTTTTTTTTTGCAAAAAGGTCCCAGTGGGACGAGATAGGACGGTAGTCCAGCGGGCCTAAGATGCGCACTGCGAGATATTTGTCATGTCGTTCTGTCAAAATGTAAGCATTTTGTACCAGTTTAGGAACTATTGCATTATCTGGGGTAATGTTGTCGAGAAACCGCGCCTTTGAATTTTCAACATTTGACATTTCTGCATGACTATTATCTCGTCCTCAGAGAGGTACGACGAGGTATCCAAAAAAATACAGTTGCATATAAAAAATATATGCAAGTGTATTTTTTTGTATAGGACATGGATGAGAGCAGCACACGACCTTGAGGAGTGGCACAGACAAAGAGAGGTCTATACCCAGCAGTGGGTTAAGTCGAGCTGTGAATGATGATGATGATATTTTTATTGCGAGATAAATATCTTAAATTCACGGAAAAAACAAATCTGTGAACGAAGTCAAAGGCCAAAGTTACTTTAACATTATTATATAATCTGTGGCAGTCGAAGGAAGCTTTCCCGGCGTTAAACCCGAGCTACTCCCGTAAACTCCTCAACCTGAAACGTGACAGGCTCCGAAGGGTCATCGGTATTGTAACTGGTCATTGCCCTCTGAACAAACACCTGTTTACCTTGGGTGTTACAGACAGCCCCCTGTGCAGGGGGTGCCTCAACGCAGACGAGACGGCCTCGCACGTGCTCCTGGAGTGCGACAGTGTGGCGCCTCAACGAGCACACTACCTCGGTACACCGGGGACCCCTCGGGAAGCCTGCACCAGCATTAGCGAGCTGCTGGCCTTCCTGGAGGATATCGGGTGGCTGGAGTGACTGCCGCCACCTATCACGCAAAAAGGGCCCACCTGTGGCCTAGTTGCGGAAACAAGTCCGCCGAACAAGTATATAATCTGTGCTTTAACATTAACAATTCCTAAAAAACACAATGTGTTTTTTATATAAAAAACCATCAAGAAAATAATAGTTATTTCAGAATTGACCATTAATATTCATGACTAGTCTGACCTACTACTGCGTGTTTAAATTTATATTTATCTTAAAACAGTCCTTTGCGTCTAATATTGATTGATCATGATTCAAACTGCAGTTAATTTAATGCTTAAGATTCCTCAAAAACTCAAATCTGGTGTTTGGAGCTAACGAACTCCCTTTAACTTGGATTTTATTTTCACCAAATACAGCCAAGAATCTTTCTGGATAAATCACCTTTCTTAAGCCACATTCAAATCGGAGCCTGTAGTTTGAATTTTGTTGTAACTATTTGCGACAAGCGAGTATCGAGAAACTCGCATTTTTTGTATGGAGAAAAATACTTTGCAAATATCCCGCTAGAGTGCGCTTATCATCGTTTTAAGTCGTTTCTCGATATGCGTTTCGATCAACAAAAAAATAGTGCGCGGAGTTCCTACGCGCGGAAGAAGTGAAACTTCACGCATTCACTCTTGCTCTGTTTTTTTTCTATTCCCCCTCCCCAGGAGCGTTAAACGTTTAACGCAACCTTGTTGGAAGTCGCATTAGAAGTTTCACTTCAACAAAACTCAGGCTACGGGCTCAGAGCCCTGCTTTTAGAACTATGGTACGATAGTACAAGCATTTAGTTAAACCCGTCAAATAGGGTTGGTAATTATAACGCATTTAGTAACGCCATGGGGTCCCATCCAACCATAACAATGCATCACAGTCCTCTGTGGACGGCGTGGACGTGCTCAGTTAGTCATCGCATCGTTATAGGCAGTGGTTACCACTTAACATTCGGTGAGTAATCGGTTAGTTCTATCATTTAGTTGTATAGCCAACGCTTGTTTCATTTTATTTAAAACAAAAGTTTGCTACTATTCCACGCATTATTTAATTAAATAATAAATAGACCTCGAACAACACCATCTAGCGCCTTCTTATGCAAACATTAAAGTTTGGAAGCACCTTGATTAGCGCTATCTAGCGTTTTCCCTGTGCCAAGCTGAGTAGCCCGCAGATTAGCCCGAGTTAGGGCAATCGCGTTTTGTTGTATTAGATGAGATATCTGTACTAGTATAATATTATATAATCTGTGGTAACGCTAAAGTTTTTTTGTTTAAAAGCCATCAGTTACAAAATTCTTTATACATGAAATATGTATAAGCTTTGCTATTAACCTACTGGATTATTTATTAACTTTGTTTGTTCAAGCAGAAATGTCCATAATTGCGGACAGCGTGATAGTCCGTGCAGTCTGAAATATTAGCAGTAACTGTTTTATAGTTTTTTTAATCTTTTACGACATTTTGTACGCAATATACGTACGAATGTGTAATTACAAATCGTAGCAAAAACAGTAACTGTTGATCGCATAAAAAATATTACTTAGGTTAAGTGCTTTGTTATTAAAATTGCAAATTTCCAAGGCGCAAAATAAACAAACAAAAAATAACTGGAACTAGTACATTAATTTACCAAGTACCTAGTTGCAGTGAGCTAGGTTACAACTATCCAAAGAATTTCAATTACAATACGAACTCCTTCAAACATACCCAAGTACACACTATGTTACATTAATATTACATTTAGCGATACAAAGAGACGTTTCTCGGTAAAAAGCCGATATGAGTACATCGTTTGCAATACTAAAAATAATTTCCTACGTTTAATACAAAAATCGCAATAATTAACTTCGTTACAGACCAATAAATTACAATACGAGAAAGAAATGCAACACGATTCGAATACATGCGCAAACCTTACGTTGTATTGTAACTCACACATTGAGACGGGTAGGGATGGGACTGTTTCATCAAACCGTTAATCGAAATCGATATGCTAGCTTAAAATAGGTACTCTTTTGCCTCGGGTTAAATAAAAACATTAACATTATATAAATTAAAGTGTCTTAAATATATTGCATCTTGCTGTTATCTATCATGCTTAACGCATCTTGATCGAATCAGCTACACGCGAGAGCAATGATTCCGGGTCACTTAAAGAATGTTAAAAATCTCGGAAACTAAAAATGATAGGTTAATGCAATAAATTGTATTTAATAGACAATGTAATACTCCTTAAATGAAGGTATTAAAACTTCTTAGTTATTGTAAAGTTATATCTTAAAAAAATCAAATTTGAAAAAGGGCCACTTTCGAAGATGGAACTACGAAATTACAGCATTTGGTTTTGCTTTTGTTTGTAATCTGTCATTTATGTGGGTATATAAACCATGTTGATAGTGCTCTATATTCATTATTCAAGCTGAAATTATGTCGCTTACGCCTGAAGAATGCACCAGAATACTTACAATGCTGGAAACCGGCCGGAGTCAGCGCGATACAGCCAGGACTGTCGGTGTGTCGCTGTCAACAGTACAAAGAGTTCTCCGACGTTACGAAGAAACTGGTTCTAACCTACGCAGACCAGGAACGGGCAGAACCAGGTGTACCACAGCACGAGAAGACCGATACTTGGTGAACACCATGCTTCGAAATCGCTTTCTCACAGGAACTGAACTCACAAATCAGTTTCGACGCCTCGGAGGAAGTAACCCAAGTGCATGGACAGTAAGACGTCGGCTTGCTGAATCTAACTTAAAACCCCTTAGACCTGCAAACGGCCCTAAACTGGAGCGTGGGCATCGTATTTCAAGACTAAGATATGCCCAGAGCCACGTAAATTGGAGTATTGAAGATTGGTCAAAAGTTATGTTCTCCGACGAATCAAAATTTATGCTCTACAAGCACGATGGAAGACACAGAGTGTATCGAAGACCAGGGGAAAGATTCAAGCAAGCATGCATCGAAGAAAAAGTAGCCTACGGTGGTGGGTCTGTACTTGTGTGGGCCGGAATTTCTTCTGAAAGTCGCACAGAGCTGGTGATCATAGAAAACGGCTCTTTAACTAGCGTAAGATATGTGGAAGAAATCCTCAATGATCATGTTGGTCCATTTATGGTCAATTTAGGTGAGGATGCTATATTTATGCATGACAATGCCCGACCTCATACAGGTAGGATTGTGAATGACTATCTTCAAGAGATGAACATTACTCGTATGGAGTGGCCAGCGCGCAGCCCGGATATCAACCCGATCGAGCATGCTTGGGACGAGCTAGGCAGATGCGTAAAACAACGAAACCCTCCCCCAATCACGCTTCGTGAGCTCAAAATTGCTCTCACAGAGGAATGGGAGAATATTCCCCAAAATCGTATAAGGAACTTGGTGTACAGCATGCCAAACCGCGTAAACGCAGTAATGGAAGCACGAGGAGGCAATACGAAGTATTAAAATTCAAGAAAATCGTAATAACGTTCAAAAATTTCATGTTTCCTATTTTTGTTTTAAGGAGAGATCAGCAGTTTTTTTCTTTATGTAATTTTGTGTTAATAAAATGTATGCGGTGACTCATATTTTTTTACTTTCATTTAAGGAGTATTACATTGTCTATTAAATACAATTTATTGCATTAACCTATCATTTTTAGTTTCCGAGATTTTTAACATTCTTTAAGTGACCCGGAATCATTGCTCTCGAGTGTATTTAAACATGTTTTGTGTATGATACAATTGCACAAATCTAACATCGTAGCTTCCGCTTACGCCATACGCTACGCGTCGCATTGCTACGCCCGCTACGTACACTTTCATGTCTACGCTGCGTACCAACTAGTACGCCTCTACGGACGTCAGTGAAGCTATAAGTTTTTTTTATTTTGCTAGTTTCATTTGTGAGTGAAATCTCTTTATTTTCCCTTTAGCTGTTGTAGGCTAGTCGTACAAAGATAAAAATAATACTCTTCTGAGATTTGCCTAGTGTTCTGAACTGATCTTAGTGCATGGGAATCACGGACGCGAGTTTATTTGATGTTGATTGAAAAACAACTGCGCAATTTAAAACATCGATAAGATCGATACCACCAACCCTAGCCGCCGGCCGATCACAAATACATTCATATGATTTATTGTTAACACGAGTAACAACTCATGTGTGGAAAGTATCATTCTCGCACACATATTTACGCACGCACACACGCACAATACCGCGATTATTATGCGGACGAGCGCCTGGACGTGATACTTTGGAAAATGTCGACTTCATATTTAAAAGGAATTATTACTGTTTCTCAAAAAGATAATTTTATAACTTTTTTTTTCTTTTTGGCAAACGATGGGAATTGTGTTTGTATCGAGTTTTTGAATTTATGGTTTTGACTTTCGATAATTTTTCACTTTTGTCTCGTTTTTTGAAGTTTGTTGCGTAGCGGTGCATTAATGAATTCAAGTTCCATTGATTTGATGTTTCATACTTTTTTGTATCATTAACATCAGTCAGCAGAAGTCCACTTCTGGGCTGGACGTGCACTTGGCTTCCAAGAACGGTTGTGGGCCAACGTTTCCAATAAGGTTGGCCCATTAGGATGGTCCCTACCAAATGCTAGTACAACATAAGATAATGCTTTTAGGTACAAATACAAATATACAAAATGTTTTATTTCGTTCACTTATAAGTATAGTATTAACAGTGGTTGGATACCTCCTTTTAAGTATGAAATACCTGTATTAGGAGATACCGCTCTTCCGTAACGTAAAATAAGCTATTAAAATTACCAGCAGTAACTAATTTAAAACACTTTTTAACACAATAATAAATGTGAAAAAATTGTTTTTTATATTTTTTGTTATTAGTTTAGGGTAGGTTTTAATTGTTTGTGTAGTGTCCGTGAGGTTTTGACATAATTTGCAAGAGTTTATATTTATATCGTCAGTACCTATATCTACTAACATTGAAAGATTACACTTGGTTTGATTTTAAACATAAAAATAAAGCAATAAATAATAATAAATATTCATGGACATTTCACACAACCCTTTCTTATCCCAAACTTAGCATAGCTGGTAAAGGAAACTGGATTACCAATAATATTTTTTTTATAAATACAACACCCAAACTCAGAACAAACATTCAAGTTTGCCATCTTACAAATATTTGTTCTTAGTGAAGATCGAACCAACGACTCACAGCGCGAAAGGCAGAGCTACTACCGACTGAACTGTGACGCCTGTCACTTACCACACCATCTTTTTACTCGGAACACTGTAGACGTAACTACGTATACTACGTTTACTCACGTGAGAAATGTTGGTAAATTCACGTTTTTTGTAATATACCACATGCAGTGCTAAACTAGAAAATTAGACGAATAATGCAATGATTACTAAAGAGTCTTACTTATAATCGCCACTTAACTAAAACACTGTTTAATCATTGCTTAAGATTCTTTCTGTTACTATTTGTTAAGCAATGATTTCTTAATTAAACGAGATGTCGCTACTTTGAACGTTGATTGAATCGCTCGTGTCTAGGCTTGCTTAGTCAATCTACACCGATTGTCTGTTAAGCGACGTTCTGCGACTCTTTGTATGGGTGACCGGTGTGGCATTTACATCTGAGCGCTTCCGTGCTTCGGAGGGCACGTTAAACTGTCGGTCTCGGCTCTAGCAGTCGTTAAGCCATGACGGAGGCCTTAAGGTAGCCTGAAAACTCCGTTAACAGAGTTGGCCACTAACTCATACGAGCTTGCTTGCTAAACATTGATTAGCTTTTGACAGAAGATGAGAAGCGATTATAAGTAAGCGTGAACATAATAACAAACTGATTATGTACCTACATAGTTTACGTTCCTACTAAATGTATTCATTATTTCCAGTTCTAAGAAGCCTTTTGAGCTGTCAGCAGTCGTCAATCGTCAGGCGACCAGTTGATGACTGCTAGTGACATTTACATAAGTGTGCGTGTACCCTCAAACCTTCTTATCCACTCATCATAAACAGTGTCAAACTCTTAGAGGCGGATTCAGGCGCTGCTCTAGAATACTGTTGAGTTGTTTTAGAGGACTGTTCAGTCTCTGTTTATGAATCCGGAGCTTGAACTCACTGGCGGATCTGGGGAGGTTAGGGGCTCGAGCCTCCACAAATCTCCAGGTGTATGGGCAGGATTTGTCACAGGAGGTTAGGGGGTCGTGCCCCCCCAAATCTCTAGGTGCATGGGCAGGATTTGTCACAGGAGGTTAGAGGGTCGTGCCCCCCCAAATCTTCAGGTGTATGGGCAGGAATTGTCACAGAGGTTAGAGGGCTCGGCCCTCCGAATCTCTAGGTGTATGGGCAGGATTTGTCACAGGAGGTTATGGGGCTCATGCCTCCCCAAATCTCCAGGTATATAAATAAATAAATATTCACGGACACTTAACACAACGCCTTCTAGTACCAAACTAACATACATTTTTTTTTGTAAATACATACTTATAATACATAGAAACACCCAGACACAGAACAAACATCTATGTTTGCCACACAAATGTTTGTTCTCGGTGGGGATCGAACACACAACCCACAGCACGGAAGGCAGAGCTACTACCGACTGAGCCATGACGCCTGTCAATGGGCAGGCTTTGTCAGTGGAAACCCTTATAGCTCGGTCTAGGCCCCTAAGCTGAAGTTCTGAATCCATCACTGAACAATACATTAATTAAACATTACCTAGTACCGTTCTTGCTTCCTAATTATGTTTTCATAAAACTGTAATCACTTCGTTCCACAAATACTTAGCACCTGCCTAATAGCTGTAAATTGATTAACTATTCATGCTAAACTGAATACTGAAGTAAGCAGGTTAAATTATATATAATTAAATGTGTCCTTAACCTAATAGCTATTTCTTTCTGTCGTACGATGTTTCTTTTTAAAATTTACAAACACGTAAGTAAATAAATAAATAAATATTCATGGACATTTAACACAACGGCTTCTAGACCCAAACTAAGCAAAGCTTGTACGATGGAAACTAGATGGCTGATAGAATACATACATATATATTTTTATTTTTTTTGTAAATACGTAGATACTTATAATACATAGAAACACCCAGACACAGAACAAACATCTATGTTTACAACACACAAATGTTTGTTCTCGGTGGGGATCGAACCCACGACCCACAGCACGGAAGGCAGAGCTACTACTGACTGAGCCATGACGCTTGTATAAAGTACATTTATACATAACAATAGGTATCCTTAAAAACTTGGGAGACCATCTATCTAAGTACAGTGTATTCTGTATCTAAGTATCTAAGTTTGTAGCTAAGTATCTGTGTATCTAAGTACAGTCCATTTTTATTTTTCTCAATTCGTCTATAGAAACGTATAGGTTTGTAAGGTGCTGGAGATCAGCTTGTAAAAACTCTCGGAAAACGATTAGTACGGTATTTACAATAATTACAAATTACACGTGAAACACTTTCTTTCTGATACTAAGAATATATTTTTACCCCTTCGCTTATCGTCAGGAATTCCTTATAACTCAAAGCGCTCTAAATAAAAACTGTACCTACTATTTTTAACGCCTAAGTAAGCAATTTAAGGAAATCATTAGTCGCAGCACTGTCTTAGGCATCTACTTTTTATCTAAATATGTAAAATAGCTACTTGACTGACTGACTGACTGACGCTTTATTCTAGACTCTAGAGACTCTAGGAATTGTGAAAATTGAACATTAGCGCGTACTTACATATAAATCATATAATTACACACTGACAAATAAGATCTGAAACTATTCCCAAGTCAACAGCTTCTAAGATAATAAGGTTTGTGACCTGGACCATGGACGGACAAAGTCGCACGGGTTCCGGTGCCCTATGAGATCGGAATTCCAACAACTATTCCAACTGTGTTTAATGTGAACTTAATTTAGTATTTATTTTTATGTACTTAATCAATATGCAATACTTATTTAGTTGGAAAAGGTTCTATGCTAATGTTGTCTAAATCAGAACTAGATGGCGCTGCTAAGTTTGGTTGGATCCTAGAACGCGCTATCGAAGTGCTTTGCGTTTTGTGGGTGTCTCCGTATGTGATCATTCTCTCTGTCTCTTTCTATCATTATATTTAGCGTTAAACGTTTAACGCGTTAAATTTTACGAAGTCCCATTAGAAGTATAACTTCAAAAAACTTGTGTATTATATCACATCCCAATCATATTTTCACTATATTTTACTTTTATACTAAGAGAATTGCCCCTGATAAAGTGTGATATGTAGAACTTTATTATTCTAGCTACTAAAGGCAGTTCTTAACCGTTGCGAGGTTTCCAAGATATTTTTAATTGTTACCAATGTTTTTATGTGTTGTATTTTGTGGTAAGTAGACAAATGGTGTTAAATGAGCTTAAAACCTACCTTATTTATAAGTAACTAGCTTCCGCCCGCGCCTTCGTTCGCATCCCGTTGGATCCTGTTGTAAAAAGTATCCTATGTGTTAATCCAGGTCACGGACAATATATATTCCAAGTTTCATCCAAATCGGATCAGTAGTTTTTGCGTGAAAGAGTAATAAACCTACATACATACATACATCGTTACCAACTTTCGCGTTTATAATATTGTATTATAGTACTGAACCTTTTGTGTAAGAAAATAAACGTTATTTATTATTATTATTATTATTTTTACTTTTGCTAATGAAACAAAATGATAACTCAGTTTAGAGTCAGTTTGAGACTGCATCGTCTCTACGTACCTATTTTATTAATTCGTCGGATAATTATGTACATTTCACTATGCCTAAAAAAATATTTATGAATTTAAATAAATTGTTGACGCTTCCGATTGCTACTGATTTGGACCAGTTGAGCTACTTATAAATCGTTTGCAACGGTTTGTAGATAGCTCAACTGTGTATTTTGTAAATATTGTAAATACTTTATTAGTAGTTTTCTTTGTGAATAAAGTATACTTATCAATCTTATTTGATTGAAAATAATACTAAAGTATTATTTTGCGATACCAGGAAAAGGTGAATAAGTTGTAAAGTGCAATGCCTCCTACAGTTAAGACCAAATTGTAACAGTTATTTAAAAAAATAAACATCTTGTATCTTTTAGCAAACAAAATCACAAACAATACGCGACTGTCTCTTGACAGACGAACGGAGCGCGCGCAAAAATAGCCATTGACATTTCTCGCCTTCCGAATCGAACAACATTATTTAAGTATTATATAATCTCCAGGCGTGTTACTCCAATTATAAATGATTATTAAATAATTTAATTTTTGAAGTTATACTTCTAATGCGACTTCCAACAACGTTGCGTTACGCGGTTGACATAGTCTAATACGCTAACACGCTACAAATGCTACAATCAAATATAGATGGCAGTGTTCAGCAATTCAGCATTTGACCGCTCGTGTTTTTGAAGTTATACTAGTTCCAACTGACAGCGGGGGAAATAGAAAGAGACCATAATACGCTACAATCAAAATATAATAGATGGCAGTGTTCATGCAACTTTTTACTTTTTATTTTGAAGTGAAAATTTAGTACTGCATATTGGTTAAGTACATAAAAATAAATACTAAATTAATTTCACATTAAACACAGAGCGAGAGTGAATGCGTGGCACTCGATGTATAACTTTTCCCGCGCGTAGGGACTGCACGCACAGGTTTTTTTTTATTATACAGAGAAAGAGGATGGTGGGAGGAAGCTCGGGACAGAGAAAATTGAAAGTCTTTGGGGGAGACCTTTACCCAGCAGTGGGACGATTCCGATATCTGTATATTATTATGGCTTGACTACTATGTAATGTTTACCCCAGCCGAATACAGTGACTACATAAAACGACTGGAAAAAACGCAAAGGCCAATGATAATAATGATGACTAAGTAGTAATTTTTTTTTATAAATATTCATAAGATACTGAACTTATACAGTTGCTAAAACCAGATATCTGTAACTTTATTAGTAAACTCAATGTAAGCTAGGAATTGTTAGGAACATCGTGTTTTGTTTCGATCGAATTTGAATGTGCTTGTCAATGCAAAAGACTAAACACGGTGTAACTACTCCAAGACGAGTTTATTAATAACAAGGCAAGGGTTTGAGATGGGCCAAGCTGAAAAAATACTATAAAATAGTTTATCAAAAATTAGATGTAGCATTTGTAAGGAAGTTTTTGTTAACGATCTAACAAACCATACTAGATTGTTGCTACCCGTCACTATAACGATATGAGCTACCATAAGATACATTATATCATCCAGCAAAAAATCACCAACAAAAAGCAACCCACACGCAGCATTCGCAAAGCTGTGCTCGATTCGTTCGGGCGAAGGTCAATCCGCGTATCTAAATACGCTCCGATTTCGAATCATAAAAAACGTCGGACCTTACGGTTAACCCTAAAGTAAAGGACCCTTTCTTACAAACTTTTTTGGCAGAAAAAAAACTCACGGTCGATCTTGCTCCGAGCGCACCGTATTTGTGGCCGGGCGGCTGCAGCGCGCGGTCGCACCCAGAGACTTAACGTAAACATTCCAACGCATTTCCAGGAGCGCGGGAAATCACGACCCCGAAATTTAAATTGAGAACTCCGAAAAAAAAATCCGAAACAAATGAAACGCATTTTCGCTAACATTGTATTCATTAACGCGCAGTGTTTATTATTATGATTCGTACAAATTAAACCGCGTACTGTTTTAAATATTTCGACATTGTCGGAATTCTATTGTGTGAATTAATTGTTTAATGTTTTGTATAATCTAGGGCTTTGTCGAGATGAGTTTTGGTTTACATTTTCGTAGTGATATAAACAATTGATAATTTCGCGGAGGAGTCGCGCCGTTTTTATGAATGTTTTTGCGTATGGACCGCTGGTGGGGGAAGGGTGGGGCCTCGTCTGACTCGTCCCTCTACTAGCGAGTATTTTGATTTAGTTTCCAAGTCTTACGCAGATGTGGCAATTTTTTCAGTCGCGTGTGTAAGGCGCGCGCGGCTGTTGCATTTTCCGTGTTTCGGACGATTTTTATTTCGGCTTTTTCCGCGCTTTGGAACTTTTAGCGAGCGACTAATGAAACTTTTTTTTAGCTTAGCCTTACAAATACTTATATTTGACAAGTGAAAAACTATTGTGTTCGACTCTTGTGTGTGCAAGTGACAATAAGGATATATTAGTAGTAAATACAGTGTCGTGATTGACTTTCAGTTTGTCGCTGTCTTTATTTCAAGTTGTCTTAGCATAAGGTAAGTCCTAATTTTAAGCTTCTTAATTAAGGGTTAAACTTAAACCTGGCACAAAAGTATTTTTTGCTAGTTTTAAGTTTTCGTAAATCATTAATTTAATACTTATTGCGTTAACTTTAGTTGAATGGCGTTTTATTATTTTTATTTATAGTAGATAAGTTGAACATAGCTTTTAGATATCTCACTTTTGAACTGTTATATATATTGTTATATTTAAGTACTCAAAACATTACATTTATGTCTAGTATCGTATAATTATACCTACTTGGTTTTATTTAATATATTGTTTACTCTGTTTCTAAAGTTAACAATTTATGAAATAAAAATCAAGTGGTTCACATTACCTTTTCAGAAATGAGCACAATCTTTTAAATTGAATATTTTGGTAAGATCAATTCTGACATGCGTGTAAAAAGGTTAAAATATATTTATTTTCAATAATGTTATCGAAATAATTTTCTTTACCGTATTAATTTAACCTATGAAAGGGTATAACAAATTTTATTTTCAATAAACATAAAACCGTTTGCAAATGCCAGATACCAGGAGTTTCTATCATTTTATCAGATCAGATCAGAACAGCCATCCACTGAGGGTCACGGGTCAACGGGATCATGGAAGATCATTCATTCCGCGCCGTCTGCGAAACTACATTTTTTGTTCAACTACTTACCTTTTTGCAATATCAGCTTTTAAAAGTCAAATAAAAAAAAACCCTAAGTACTTTTCTTTTTAAGTACTTTTTAATCGGTTTAGTTACTAAAAAAGCGGTTATTGAAGACATAAATTATTATTTTATAACACTTAATTGGAAAGAGTACTGTAAATAACACTAGCTACTGATGATTTATTTATAGGCGTCTGCCTGTCATGCGTAGGAAAGATAGAAGGAGAGTGATATGTGGATGGATATAATAGAGATAGAGCAAAGAAAAGGTTGTGTGAAAGAAGATGAGTGATAACGAAGATGATGGCTGGTGGTCAAGTAGAAATCAGACACTGGTACCAACACCATCTAGCGTGGTATAAAGATGATGTTTGTCTGTAATGGCTAAATCGCTTGAGCAAATTAAATGAAACTTGATACACAATAGCATTTGTTTTTTGCGATTGCCCATGCGATTTTTTACCTTAAAACTTCAGTTAGTTCGTATGACCTGGTGGCTAACTCTAGTGAAAGAGTTTTTAGGCCGCCTTAAGGCCTCTATCATGACTTACACCTTCAGTGTTTTAGTTATAACTCCGTAAACGCGGATTGATGAGTTGAAACAGCGTGCTCGTGGCTAGGCTTGCTTACTCAAACTTCACCGATTATCTAAGTTAAGCGACGTTCTGCGCGGTCACTATTTGAATGGGTGACAGTTAGTGGCATTTATATCGCTTTTGTGCTTCGGAGGAGAGCAAGTCCCGACTCTAGTAGTCGTTAAACCACGATGGAGGCCCTAGGACGGCCTAAAAACTCCGTCACCAGAGTTGGCCACTAAAACGAACTTTATGAACTGCGTATGTCTTTAAAGTCCATTTTCCGATTTTTTTTATTTTTAATTCTATCCCATTAAATACAATGCAATTATTATTAATTTATAAAACACAATTATAATGATATCGGTGAAATTTCTAATTAAAATAAGTAAGGTAGCTAAGCGCCGGTTCCGCACGACTAAACATAGAAACACTAACAAGAAACTTAGGGAAGTTTTTTTTTGTAAATTGTACTTGGTGATAATTATTGTATTGCATGATGACCCTACAGGATAGGGATGTAACAGTCAGTACTTTTGTTGATATTAGTAACTTAAGTAAATAAAAAAAACTATAAGATACCAGCTGCTGTATCTGACCTATCCCTCAATACTGCTCTTTACAGTGGAGTTCGAATCTTACTCGAGTCGTCTTTTGGGATTTTATAAATAAATGTTTGAACTTTCTTTTTCATCAAAAAATAACATCGTAAAATTAGAAGTGGGTATTAGATAAAGCTTACGCTCACTGAGTTTTATAATTTTTATAACTTCTGATAATACTAGTAGCGCATAAAATTTTATTTGAAGGCTTGGTTAATCTCTAATAGCTGTGTATTTTACCCATTTGCACTTAATAATATTTATTGACTCTATGCATGTATAAAAACATACATTTAACATAAAACATTTTATTTCCATGGCTTTTAAATTCCGTGATAATACTTAAATAATCTTAAACCTGGTTCACATTATACCAGTATTTAAAATGCCGCTGTATTGGTGTGACAATGATAATGAATTGGAATGAAAGCAGTTCTGAAAGTTTCCGTTAGAGGCACTGCAAGAAAATAAAGTTTTGAAAACTGTCAAATCTTGCACTAGGCCGTTTTGATTGCTCATTGGAGTAGGTCTAATGCTGTTTACATTATTCTAGTGGCATTCCAGCGCTGAATTTGATCGCTGAGATACTGCAGTAATGTGAAGCTAGCATTGATCGCTGACTAATACTTCTTGCAAAGATTATTGGTTTTTTACAACTCTTTAAGCTGATAACACACATGATGGCAATAGTTCGGGCCCTATTATGACAACGCCTAGCTTAGCATATAATTTCTGGCCATAACTTGACGATATCAATCAATACTATACTAATTCCGGCTTATTACACTACATTATTCTATTTTTTTGTCATTGGTAGAGTGTAGTGTAACCGCACCACTTCACGCGGTAGTTTTATCTTTTAATTTAATGTCATAAATCATAATTAATGCGGTAGCGTGTAGCATGTAGCGGTAGTGTGGACCCAGCATTAGGCAAAAAAACAAAGTAATCAATACCTACCAAAAACTTACATTTAAGATGTTGCGCAAATATCAGAAATTGCCATTTGAAGAAAAATCATACTTCATCAACTTTTTGCGCAAAGTTCCAAGAAAACACGTTTTAAGAGTTTTGGGAAAAACCACATTAAATTCTGTTTTATTGTATTCGCAAAAATATCGAAATCGTGTATTGGTTGTCGATTATTATCTTGACATTACTGAGAAAATAAGATTTTTGAAATGTTGCTATGTTTTTTGTGTTTTTTTTTTGTCGTTACGTGATTATTCAACGTGATACTAAAGTACCTACCTTTGCTTTATTTATTTTTAAAGATTTGGCGTTTCCTCAATCATTTTACTCGGTTACTCGCGTCAAAGGCTTTCAAACGAGCTATAAAGTTTCTTTCCTCAATTTGTAAGCACTTAATTACATGTTTCAAAAAATGCCTAATGAGTAAGTACCAAATTTTAACAGTTACATTTTAAGCACTCAGATTTGGTACAAAAAAATCGGATTTTAATAGTCATTAAAATTCATCTCTTCAGATCTAAAGTTTTATATGTTAATATAAAAATATTTAAGAACATTTTACACAACGCAGTCTACTGATCTATATAAGTAGGTATATAGCCTTACCAGGAATTCTTGTTGGTACCAACTGGCCTAAACTGATAGTAAATCCAATAGTCCAACGAAATACCAATTTAAATACCTTCACACATGTCAAGCGCGGAATGTCCGAGCTACTGCCGCGGCTGTACTGAATTTGATGGAGTTATTTAATTTATGTTTGTGTCTAATACGAATAGTCTTTTATTAATTCTTGATTTAGATATTTTAGCTATCAAAAATCGTATGATAGAATAGGTACTTACTCATAATTTTTTAGCCAAATGACACCCGTAACCTTTTTAAATTAAATTTGTTTGAGCTATGCCCTTCATTATGTTTATGAAAATAATATTTATTGTTTAATACCAATAATCTATGGTTTTGTTTTATAAGAACTAAAATAATTAAAGTTAAAAAACTAAAAAAAAACAACTTATATTTGTCTCTATTCTCCTTCTTTTTTGAATTCGTTTAAAATATGTCATTCCCATAAAGAACAGGTCCACTAAGATTAGGTATTAATTATTATGACTTTTACCAGTTCTAAGAAATATCCAAAACTTCCTATTACAAGAAACTGTTTATTTAACAAAAACAGTTTCCCGTTCATTGTTTTACATTTAACTTGAAGAAAAAAATTAAATTTTATTTATACAACAATCACGTTCGGCTCACATTGATTGTTGTGTGACGTCACCTCCGGCCGCCTGATAAGGGCCGCTTCCGGTCCAAATCCTGGGTGAATGAATGACTGACCGAATGAAAGAACGACCTTAGGAGTCCTTTCCGTGTGTCAAAAATATCTGTAGATAGATGCATGTAAAGATACTTCAAGAGATCTGTGACTATGTACGTTTTCAAGTTTTCCGTAATACGATAAATATAATGAATTAAAACTTATTGTATTTTGGACATTGTGATGATAATTTGTAACTTGATAATATAAGCTATGTTCTTATGTCAACAGTGCGTAAGATATCATTGTAATGAATACGATACAAACAATATAAACTTCTCTTGTTATTTCATAGTTGTGCAATAGTCCTTTTCTTGCTAAAACACCTATATTTCACACGTACAATGAGTCGTATACTGAAACTGTCAGTACGTATAAATTTTGGGCAGATTCTCATTGTAATGCAATCCACAGAGAAGTTTTAAATAATTAATAACATTATTTATAATTAACCTAACATAACACAAGAATAAATTGATCGAAAACATAAATTTGATTTGCGTTTTATCTATAAATGGAGAGTTGCTTAGATAAATTAATGTGTAAAATTAATAAACGTAAGTCATTTTATAAAATATTGGTGTTAATTTTAGGTTCGGGGTCATTTATTGGATTTTTCTTAGTTCTTTAACCTTACTGCTGGTGTTAAGAACGGGTGGTAAAAAGAGGATGATCGAGAAAGTTGTGGTGAAAGTGCTTTACATAATCTCCTTGTATCATCATCATCATCATCAACCTATATCAGTCCACTGCTGGACGTAGGTCTCTCCCAAGACGCGCCACTGAGCCATTTTGGGAGGATTTGCCCTTAGCGCCACGCTGGACATGCGGGTTGGCGAATAATAATAATAATCCTTGTATAATATATTGACCCTTGAACTGTAGCGATTCAGAGCGCAACATCTGAGCGCTTCCGTGCTTCGGAAGGTACGTTAAACTGCCGGTCCCGGCTCTAGCAGTCGTTAAGCCATGACGGAGGTGTTAAGGTGGCCTAAAATCTCCGTCACCAGAGTTGGCCACTAACTCAACAACGATGGTGAGCATAGAGGACGTGCTCTGTGATGCATTTCACTGCGTTCATCACTCTGAGACATAAATATGTTAAGTCTCGTGACTATATGCACCGGCACCTTTCATAAAGAAACACAGCAATGTGAACTCGTCATCATCGTTGACTATAATGGTTGGCTGACTGTACCAACGATATCCAACTAGGCCGACGTCACTAAATACTCTCACGGTAGGTACTAACTAGATATCTACGTGCATAACTACGTGTAGTTACCAAATTGTAATTCTATATGGCTTTCAATAAAACACGCATTTCCTAATTTACTCGACGCGAGGTATTGTCTCGAACAATGGTTGACTCAACCGTGATTCATGGCCGCTCAAGGACTTTTATAATTTTTGAATCCAATGACGAACTTGAATCTTTTTGTTGCGTTCACACTATGCCACAGTGGGCAGGGACTTGGACAGGAAAGTGGGCACGAGCTTAGTGTGAACACGATAATGCCTCTGGCCCGGCTCCCGGCGATGGCGATGTTGCTGTGGCAACAATGCAGGCAACGGCATGGGCATAGTATGAACGCGGTATTAGAATGTGGAGTTCTACTTCACGCACTACCCTTATTATGGATAGAAATACAGCCTGGGCCTCTACTTTGACGTATGTGTTACACTGCGCGTCCGCCTCGTGCGATGACATGGGCTCTTGCAAAGTGACAACATCACTGCGCAGTGTAACACAATTCTGACTTAGTTACTACGATTAGTCATTATTCGGAGTAGAGGGTTCATGGGTAGAGTAAACAGTAGAATCTTTTTAGTAGTTACTGTAGTAGTTTTTTAGTAGATACTCTAAAAAAGTGACTACATTGGTGTACATTATTAAACAAACATGCCTTCACATTTAAT
The DNA here is from genome assembly GCA_947507515.1 of Eulithis testata. Classification (NCBI taxonomy): domain Eukaryota; kingdom Metazoa; phylum Arthropoda; class Insecta; order Lepidoptera; family Geometridae; genus Eulithis; species Eulithis testata. The sequence goes on from OX382219.1 coordinate 4,988,295, forward strand.
CTAGATAATTTTAATTTTTACAGCGTCAGGGGCCCCTTTTTATTTATGCCTGCATGAACGGGACATTGCAGTGTCTGGGATATTATTTTAGATGGAGTAAGCTTACTTAGGACCACTTAGAATAGATAAAATATACCGTTTACTTTACCCGTGTATTAACGGGCTTAAAGGACTCTCGTGACCATGCCTAGTATGTTTTTACGTAAACAATGATTTTTGTACAGAGATTGAGCAGCGGGAAATTTACATAACTGATTATTGTCCAATACAAAAATTTAGTTTGAAAAATCCACCGCAATCGTTGTCTGTAAGATTCTTATTTGAAAAATATTCGCTTGTACAAACCTAAAAAGATTCCATAAATATTTTTATGAAACTGTATTTTTATAATAAATCCTATTTGCTATGAAGACTTTATGCAATCCGTGTTTACGTTTGGTGTTGGAAATTGAATAAATGAATTTTATTTCACTCTGTTTTAAGTATTTATGTTTTTTTTATATAATCCGTTTGCACATTAGCAATGAACTCATCGTAAATGAGCATGTCTACAGATATACTAAAGTTTTAGGTCCATATCTGGCGGCCGACAACTGTCCGTCTGTCCGTTTGGCCGACAACCGAAGCCTTCTATGGACCATTTAACCATTTTAAAATTGTAAATCAGCCATTTATTTATATAGAGATTTTAATCTGTTACCTTAAATGGAAATAATTATTTTTGACGTTTATGAAGTTAATATGTTCATACTATAATACCACAATAATACATTAGTTTTTGCAGTGCCTATATTATTTTTCTATTTAACTCTTTTTTTCTTACTGTAATAAATACTATCAGATAGAAATCAAAGTTCCTTTAAATTAAATCTAACTAAAAATTTATTTTGTACGCGTTTTTTTTAAACATAATTATTATATATAAATATGATGAGTAGGTCTAGAATGATTTTTTAATAATCTGATGATTGCTGACCGCTTTACCAAAATACCATTATTTCTCTTGAAGTAAATCAAAGTTTCTGTGTAATGCAAGAGATCTAGAACGGTGAAGGAACACATCATTATGAAACTAGTCAGTATTCTAGCATCGGTAATGGTGATTTCATCACGTCAAGTGGTAGGTATAATTCAGTACCTTGAGTATAATACTATAGTATTATTTATGATCTGTGGTATAATTGACTACTGCAAAATGTGGGCAGGTGTCAAAAATGCTTGGAGTCAAAAAGAGTATGTTACTTACTTCATTAGGGTTTTGACATTTTTTGAAGCACATTTTTATTTTAATCGTTTTTCTTATGTTATTGTAACTAATAATACTTAGGTCGTAACATATAGTGTGAGCCAATTGGAATAAGTTTGTAAAGTGGTTTCTCTGAATGTGAAAAACCACCATTTTCTCTTCAAAACAAACGACAGCCGACTTGACGAATGACTTGACTTGACATATACTAATACAAATTCATCACTTGACACTGGCAAAATTATCTGTCGAAATGACGGACACAGGCCATATACGGTAAAGAAGAAGAAGAGTACTCACTTAGAGTCAAGTTCACTCCAAGAAAAAAAATTATAATAACAAAGTATCCGTGAAAACCTGTAATTGGCTTTCTACTGCTATAAAAATGTTTATCTAGTTAATTTAAGCTGTTGGTTTTCCATAAAATAAATAAATAAATAAATAAATAAAATAAAAATAAGACATTCTCAGAACCGATATCATGGGAAGACATATCAAAGCATTCAAATAGGTAGGTGAGTACAGTTATAATAAAAACAAAATGCCTTTGGTATTTATGTGCTCGTATACAAATGTATACAAATTATAATTATCATTTAAAAAAGTACATTGCAAAATCGTGCATTTTCTTTGCCTCTGTCACTCAATACGACCTTCTCCTTCCACACGTGCAGTTCTCCTAAACAATGAATAAACAATTATCACTCTTTAGCCCTTCAGATAAGATCCTTTTTGCAGCAAGAAATAAAACCAAGAATACAGCTGCTTCGAGCCGTATAAAACAAACTAAACTTTATCATAACACAGACAAGGTTCAAACTGGTCTGACTCGGAGTAATCAATGAGGCATTCGCGATGAAATGCGAAATGGATTATTTTTTCAAAAATGGAATTAAGAAGAGACAATAACGTTCATTGTTTTTAAAGATGGCGGCTGGGACTGACTCAAATATGAGATTATTACTTGTGAGGCTGGCTTATGATAATTTTATAGCCTGGTATGGTACAATATCAAGTTTATTGTAATGCAAAAATTGTAGTGTTCGAAAACGGAAATACATCTTGATATTCCAGTTTGAGCAGATCAAATGACTCTTTTGGAAACAGGAAATGACGTATTAAGCTTCTTTCTTCAGTGAGATTATACATTCAATTTTGGGAGAATGGGATTTAATAGACTTGTTTTTAGCGTATTAAAAGAAGAATTCGCATGTGAATAATCTTATCAAAACTCCTTACTATTTCAGACCCATGTTATTTCAACTGGCCATAAAGATGCTGTTTATTTGTATGTATTGCCGAAGCATGATAGAATTATAGTTTAAAAATCGAACGTGTTTAAAACAAATAAAGTCAGCGAAGATGGATTCGGGTTCTGTCATTTTTGGAAGCATCATTTGCACTTTTGTTTCAATTGTTTTTCTTGTGTTATTGTGAGTGTTGTTGTTCAAGTTTGGTGGAATTTTAACCAATAATACTTGAGGTAGCATAAAGTGTGAGTCATTGGAATAAATAGGTAAAGCAGTTTCTTATATAATAGAATTCGTTTCAAAGTTTTGAACGAAAAATCCACCATTTTGCGTTCGAAACAAACGACAGCCGACTTGACATATGGCTTGACTAATATTATTTCAATACCTCTCTTGACACAGGCAAAATAAGCCATAAATAAAAAAGTGATACCCGCGACTGTACGCGTGCGAAACTTTCCACCAAACATCTGTCAAACAGCGGTGAACCTTGAAGTAAATGGCTCCTTAAGATTTAGAGAGTTCAAATTGTATCTAAGAATTTACGCCTTTGATTTCAATAAAATAAAGCACATATTTCAATCCGGAAAAAGAGCTTCCGAATGGTGTAACTTTCGTAGAAATAAGTCCAATAGTTAAGGCGTGAGGGTTAGGAGCTTTACGACTACATCTCTATTTGCGCTTGTGGCGTAGCTTGCTTAGCCAATCTTCACCGATTATCTAAGTTAAGCAACGTTCGGTGCGGTCACTATTTGGATGGGTGACCGTTAGTGGCATTTACATCTGAGCGCTTCCGTGCTTCGGAGGGCACGTTAAACTGTCGGTCCCTGCTCTAGCAGCCGTTAAGCCACGACGGAGGCCTTAAGGCGGCCTAAAAACTCCGTCACCAGAGTTAGCCACTAATACGAGCTTGCTTGCTTGCTTGATAGATAGAAGAAGTCAACGGGAAGATAATTCAAACATTGTACAACCGGCCAGCTGCGAGATAGATTAGTGACGTGTCACACGGTTCCAGAAACTTGAATAATATAACGTAACGAGTAATTTAAATAGATCGCTCTCTCAATTGGGGTTAATTCTCGCGTTTAAGGAATATCGTGGAGTTTAATTATGACACAGAATAAGTTACAGTTTCAGTTGAGCAAGACATTGAGGTAATTGAATGGTTTTTTTTTATGTGTTTTAGCTCTTGTTTGTGGTGTAGTTTCCGCCCGCGACATCGTCCGTGTTTCGTTTAATTCGGTTAGATTTTTAGGGATACAAAGTAACATATGTGTTAATCCAAGTCACGGATAATATATATTTCAAGTTTCATCCAAATCGGATCAGTAGTTGCAGCATGATTGAAACACAAAAATCCAAATATCCAATCATCTAAACTTTGACATTTATAATATTGAGATGGGATGGGATTTTGACTACAGACTCGTGGTCACAACAGATTGACACACAGGGGCATTATTCTGTATGACTTACGGGCGAATACTCAAAAGCCACTCAAACCCCACTCAATTTAAGTCCCGCTTAAATTATTGCTATCTCTTACAAATGAGTAATGTCAAACGGAGGCAGAGCAATGTTAAGTGGTGCTCAAATTTAAATGACTTTTGAGTATTTCAGCCTTAGGAGATTCCTTGCCGTAACCGTATGACGTCACCGTAAGGAATGACATTTATGGCATAGGAAATACGGCATAGGCATAGGGCGAGTTCACGCCGCTGTCTTGTCGTGCTGCGTAACGCGCTTGTATTGGTCATAGTGAATAATGCCTCTGGTGTGACTAACAGGAATTCATTTTACTCGTGGTCACACTATGTGGTGTGATCAATAGTAAGCTATTAAAACATAAGACTCGTGGTCATCCTATTAGTGTGGGGAATGGAATAAGTACATTATTTATTTTTCATGCCATTTATAAAATGAAACCACGGGACTCATTGAGGGAGCGTTTTAAGGAAATTAATTTTAGACTCAATGCATATGAAAATCACATAGTACATTGTGTCCCACTGCTGGGCCAAAATCCCCACAAAATTGACACTTATATTAGGTAAATGCAAATAATTATTACTGATAATTTTTAACCGACTTTAAAACAGGAAGAGGTTCTCAATTCAGTTTTATTTATATGAATATAAACTTGCTTTGAAACAAAGAGCCGTCTCCTTTACACAAGTACCTATTTACATACTATTACATGAGTAGTATTGTTTTTTTTTTATTATATTAAACCTGTCTTACTTACTTGATAGAGGTCGAGTGAGCGGAATTCAAAATTAGTAACATTCTATAATTATAATAAATTTCCTTAAGAATTTATATCACAAATCAATTTAATAAAAAAACTAGGTACCTACGTACTTAAAAGACCGCTTAATAACTTTCAATTCGGTCCGGAAACTTCACATTCTAATAACATAAAGAGCACGTTTGGTACGTACTTACATCAGAACTAGTTTCAACTTTATACCGAATCGTGATTCAACTTTTTGTATCTATCTTCTATATATCTATACTATTATAAAACTGTAAAAAAAGCCAAAAACTTAAATTAATAACTACTTAAATATGGAAAAACTAAATATGCAGATATACTATATATAAACGATTCTGATTCCCAAAATCGACTGTCTGTTTGATTGTTTGTTTGCTCGCCAATCACGCCTTAACTACTGGACCAATTTCAACAAAACTTACACCATTCGGAAGCCCTTTTCCTGAATGAAACATAGGCTATACGTATTTTATTGAAGTCAATGACGTGGACTTGTAGATAGAGCTTGAACTCTCTAAACGAAAAACATCCATTTGCTACGAGGTTCATCGTATGCTGGCACAGATATTTTTGTGGAAAGTTTCGCACGCGTACGAAGTCACAGGTATCAGCTAGTATTTTTATAAAACACATATTCAGATGTAATGACCAATCTCCGGGCGTGGAGAAAAAAAAAAGAATTCAAAGCATTAATGCACCAGTGTACTAAACCGTCAGACGCATGCTCATGCGCATCCTTAACGCATTCAAAATAAGAACAAGACGTTCCATTTTCAAACGGACGAATCACAAACACTGGGAGCATTCCATCATCAATGTTACTTTCTGTTCATATTCAAATTATGTTTTGAAAATTTTACAATAACAAGACAGTAACTAAGTTGATGGATTTGAACTTGATTTACTATCAAGTTCAAATTTTCTAAGCAATAAATATAAAAGAAGAGTACACTGTATTTTTCATAACTTTAATTTTATTGGATTTAACATTTCGTCTTATGATTTCGTAATACCTGTCCATCCAAAAGTTGTCTGGAAGAGATCGCTTTTAGCGATATGTCCGCCTATTGTACAGTCTGTTTATGTTATTTTAGGTACTTATGTAATTTCTCTTTGTGTACAATAAAGGGTTTATCTATCTGTCATCTAAATTTATAAAACTCTTCAATCAACGCACAGCTTAAACTATAAGTCCTAGAGGTATGAAATTTGAAGGGTAGTATCCTTATATAGTGTAGGGGTGCACTAAGAAAGGAATCATGAAAAGTCGCATCCTAAAGGGTCTAAAATTAGGATCAAAGATTTTAACCATCTAATGCGTATGCTGATACCACGCGAGCAAAGCCGCGGGTGACAGGCTAATAGAAGTATACCTACTTTATTATCGATTGAAACATCTAAACAATTTACGATATTTCTAAAAAGCAACCATTTGCGTCATTGGTTAAAAAGCTCGAGGGAAAAATTGAAAATCTTTTACGTATACAAGTGTTTTAAATATAAGAAGTCTGTAATAAAATCAATCAATTCCAACGTTACTGGGGGTTTTTATATTTGCCTCCCATTCAAATAACTCCTGCCTTCGGTTTTGGCTTAAAAATAGACATTTTGAGTGCTCTGTACGGAGATAAAGTTATATTGATGGGTTTTGAACGGACGAACGAATGTTTTATACTTTCTGAGTTCTTCATATTTCATAGAGAAGTAATTTGTGTTATAATCCTTGGGTATTAATAGTCGAGTGTTTTAAGACTTTTGAGTAACTCAGTATACTTAAAACGGATAAGGGTAGATTTAAAAAATATGCATATTTAGTTTTTTATTCTTTAGTTTTTTAATTGAAACTTAGATTAAAATATAAACTTAAATTATTAAAGTAGTTTTTTTATCACCCTGGAATTAAAATATTGATTCTAAAAGTGAACTCTTTATTTTTATACTTTCTTATTTTATTCATAGTAAGTTATATTAAATTAAATAAAAAATCTTTTGCATAAATCATCAATTTAAAATAGGAACAAGTCCAGCCTGGGTATCTCCCGTGACACTACCAATGACACTGCCAGTAGTGTCACGAGTAAACGAACTTTTGTTCCACTGAACCGCGAACTCTACTTTATTCTATGGAATCATCAGTTCAATTTATATTCAAAACTTTAGGGTTCAATTTTGACTTTACATGTAAAAGCCGTAGTTAAAAACACAATAGCAGGCGTGGTTCACAACCTAGCAGCGAATAATTACTTCCCCCCCCCTCCCCCTCTTTCTCCTCCCCCCTTCATGTCTTCATTCAGCATTGTCTTGGGATATGACCTCTTGTGACGTCTAAGGATATTAGTCATTCATGGCTGTAGACTGTTCGGTGCTTTCACGTATCAATTTGAGATTGAACTTTTGATTTTTTTTCTTTTTTAAACTCTTTAATGCCAGTGCTGGAACCAAAAATCATTACAAGAACGCGTTTTAAATTATAACGATGTTTTTCAAATTGTAAAAACAAAGTAGGGACGAATAAAATCGTAAGTCCATGTTTATGACTTACGATTTTATTCGTCCCTTCTCTATTACAATCTTTTTACAATTTGAAAAACATGGTAATAATTTATAACGCGTTCAAAATATACCAAAATTTCGAAATACGTTGCACCATACCATAGATTGAATGACATTTTTTCTCTATGGGCCGTGCGTAAAAGAATGTGTCGGCCACCCCGCGCGCGCGTTATTGCGAATACGTGGAGGTGGCGCGTGCCGACTGGCACAATACGCACACTTACGTAACAGAACGCGCGCAGAATTACAGAATCGCGATTTCTCTATCACCTTTCATACACCGAAACCATGACAATAGCCAAGACAATTTATTGAACACTAAAAAACGTCTAGACAAAAAACCACGCATGTCCAATTTTAAAAATTCTACCACATCCACCCGTCAATTTTATTTCAAACGGAGTTCTTATCTCGAAACCGACATTCTAAATTCTAAATATTAGTGAAGCAATTGAAAAACGAAACGAACTAAGTTCGTATTACGAGCGCGTTCCAATTCGAATGTATTCAAATATCGACGCTCGAGATGGATTATGACGGGCGGCGGCGGGTGACGGCTGTAATATCTTGATCGCTTCATATACACACAGATATTTCTTTTTAGAATTTCAATACACTGCGCTATTAGTATTCCAGAAAATTTGAATAGCAAGTCGTATTAATAATAACCACGTTATTTACTTGTACAACCGATCAAATCAAGATATTCAATCAATCGAAAATTTAAATAAAATATTACTCAAAAACAAAATCATAATGTAAGACGCTCGTTTCGGCGATATGATCCCTTTGATTGATGGGTGACCACGCTGTGTCTATCCGACCAGCGTAGCCGTGCATTGATTTCTAAAAACTATTCATGTTTCGAAGGTTCATGCTAAACTGGCAGTTATATTTTCAAAGAGTGTTGACCCCGCTCTGAACGAACCAACGAACGTTTGGAACTTAATTAAAAGCGTATGAAGAATTTATAACGTGTCATGAACGCCCCCGTATTTGTCGAGTACTTAGATATTTTTAATTGAAATTCAATTGAGTTTAATAAAAGACATGTTGATGTAAAAATTGGTCATTCGCAAGCTTAAAGTTTTGGTATTTAACTGATTTCCGGTTCATGTCTCGTAACTAGTGACGCAATCTGTCAAAATGTATCACTGAGTCAGATTCTGAAAAGTGGAGATGGGCGATTATAACTAGTCTCAGTGACTACTTAGATGGATATACCTACTAGTTACTCACGCATAATTAAACATTGATAACACTTTGGTTCCTAACCTACCTACTTACGCAATTTTACAACACACAATATTTATTCACAAAGAAAATTACAACTAATACACTTACAAAATACAAATGAAACAGTTGAGCTATCTACAAACCGTTGCCAACGATTTATAGACAGCTCAACTGAACCAAATCAGTGTCTTTTTATTTATCTAAGTTAGGTAGGTACATATGGGTAGGAGTTTCATCTATCTTAAGTACCTTATCTGTTTAATAATAATAAAAATTTAATAACTGACATCGTTTACTCATAAAAGTGAAACAAAATAAACAAAATCATTGAGTTAGTCATCTCACAGACGTCTGTTTTATCTCAATACTGGAAGACATCTGTTTCTGTTTGTATGAAGTGCGTTTGTATGGAATTTAATGTTCATGGGAATGTTCGATTTTGATTCATTTTTATGGATTATGTTAGTTACGTTTGAATTGGTCGGTGTTTTGGATATTGTCGAATAACAAAGTAAGAGGATTTAATTTGTTTTTTTATCGTAATTTTTGGTAAGTGTTTTGGATATTGCAGAATAACATCGTAAGGGACTTAATTTTTTTATAATAATATTTGTTGGGTGTTATATATATTGTAAAAAGATTTTAGGAGACTTTAATTTATCATTTTTTTATAGTTATTTTAAACTATTAATACCTCCTCGAGATCTCGTGAGGTTTTGCTAGTGGTAAATGTTTGCTGTAAGGTTACGTTCTCAATTCTTGAAGAGATATCTTTGTCTTTGGTTTATTTGAACACTCTTTCGTAATGTAGAATTAAAATTAAACTCACACTAGCAGTTCAGAATCTCAAAATTAGTATATAGCTAATATTCATCGTTAAAATATTTTGTTTCCAAGCACTGCGTCAATCAACAAAGCAACTCCTATATGATTTCGGAATTTATCAGTTCTTTCCCCCATTCCGCGGTACCAAATTAAAAATGTAAGAATTCTCGCTTCCAAAAGGAATGCATATTTTATTTCATTTCATTAAATCCGCCATCTTTTGTTTCCACGGGCCGTTCCGATCGGAATTCATATTTTTCTGTGTTTTGTTTCGGTTTGCGAGCGTATTGTTTTATTGTTGTATCCTAAACGGCCGAGCGAGTATTAATTATTTCTTATTTTTGAATCCGGTCGACGTTTTTAACGATTAAAGCTCTCAAATTCGGATCTTGGAAACTCAAGAAGTATAAATCGTTGTCTGCATCGTAAAAAGATCGGATGATCTCGGAGTGAAATCGACTTTGCCAGTCAAGATTAGCCCGCGGTCAAGTACTTTCTGTACTTAAACTATTAGATGCAACGTCAATTCTGAACAGGCGTAGATGCGTATCGTTTACCGAAAATAATATCGGATCTACCGTAATCTGACATTCTCATACGTGTTGTGTTGCGTAAGCATTGCCTTCCGACATCAGCGGGTTATTCTCATCAATCTCGAATAGACGCGGCCAATCCATTGTTCGCGTGACATTTAACTAATATATAAATACGTTGCTGAATAAATTCTATCAACTATTTATAAAATAAGCGCATGCATAATTCGAAGGATTTTGAAATTGGAACGTGTTATACACACGCGATTGTTACAGATTTAATTATTCAAAATTCAAACTTCATACCGTATTGACACCAATTGGTATTTTGGCAGCGCTGTAGCGCAATAATAATTGGTGTATGCGTTTTCAAGTTTCGAATGTTCTTTGTATTGGGATATAGAGTTGATTATTTTGCTTTTTTTCTGGATGTTATTGTGTGCAAATGTAATTGTGATGCGGCTATTGCTGTAAATATGTACGCGGATAGTTACGTCTCGCATCGCATCCTCCATAAAGATTATATTATCGGACGCGACGAGCCAACGGTCCAGTTTATTAGTGTTCACGGTTGACATTTTTTACTGTTTAATACAATTTTCTTCCAATTTATTGCCTCTTACAGTAGACAGATCTATCATTCTTGTCATAGCCGTCATCGTTTATATTGACGTATCTGTAAATAGGAATGTAAGTAAACAGAAAATGCAGTATTGTATCATTGCCAAAGTGATTATATTGCCAAACTTGTACAATTTATAGAGCAATGTTTTGATATAAATGCGACAATTCGGTTTTGTTTTAATCACGTTGCAGAGTATTTCAGTCGAAATGCTATTAAGTATATCTGAGGTGTCACGATGAGCCGTAACAGACAAATGTTCATTAAAATTGCCTGCTTTATAAATAAACAGTTCCTAGTATACAGTACTGTAATATGTGTTTTCTCGGACTAAGCTGAACTTTAACTAAGGTTCCAGTTTTACATACCTGCATTCTTTAGATGGTCAAGATGGCTGAGATACCACAAGCAGTTACCTAGTGTATTCGTTTAATTCATATCTTATTTAATTGTAAATATTGTAAATACTGTATTAGTTATAATTTAATTTGTGAATAAGAAAAAAAAAACCATTTTTAACCTGAAACGTGAATGCATTTTTTATGCAATTTAACTTTAAATAATAAATAATATACACTAGTAAAAATGTAGAGTACCTACCTACTTTGTTAAGTACATAAGTAAGTTCGTATGAGTTAGTAGCCAACTCTGATGACGGAGTTTTTAGGCCGCCTTAAGGCCTCCGCCATGACACGATAGTTTAACGTGCCCTCCAAAGCACGGAAAGCTCAGATATTAGCTACAAAAGGTCACTTTGTTGATATTTTGTTACTTAGTCATAAAAATATTGCTTAATAATTTTTTTGCGTAATATAAGATCAATTTCCAGTTTGAACCGCCGCCGCACAAACAAACAAGTAGAACAATAATCTAGATTTAAACCTATCTAAACTGTTGTGCGTCGGCCCGAAATAGGGCGGGTTTGTAGCAATTATTTTAGCTCTGTCTTTCTGAAAATTGGCAGCCGTGTGAGATCTTTTGCTAATAGAGCTGCCAAGCGAATAATCCGGCTTTTTAGGCGGCGTCCGGCTAAAATCCTGCCCTCTACAAACTAATTAAAAAAATCTTGGACGTATCACACAACGTTTTTTAATTCCAAACTAAGCAAAGCTTGTTTTGTGAGAACTAGATTGCGGATAGAATACTTATATTTTTTTTTGTGATTACATAAATATGATAGAATAAAATCAAACAATGTTCTCAGCGGGCATCTGTTGGTTGTCGGTTACGCGCTAGTAGCATTTAGATCTAATAGTTTGTATACTTCAAAGGTCTCAAGAGGCGAAAGTATGCGGGTCTTAACAGGGCCTACACATTCGTTTCTCTTGAGGCAGAAGCTCTGGGTCCGGGCACCAAGCAAGGCCCTTAGGGGCAACTCTACAAGGTACTCAAGACAATACCAGCAATGTCTTGGGTACGCTTCCGATTGGTACCAGTTTGGATCAGTTGACCTATGTATGTATAGATTGTTTGCAATAGTCAGATAGCTGAACTGCGGTTTCATGTGTATTTTGTAAATACTGTATTGGGTGTGCCTAATTTTTGTCTTATCCGTGATCAAAAGGGTATCTTTTTGACGCTAAGAAGACTGCATTTTATCAAAAAGTCCGGCATTTTTTCTGTAAACGCACAATTAGCCGGCTTTTGAATTTTACATCAGCTATCTCTATTCACGAATGGTATTCGGTTGGGAAACCGTTGTAACCGCGACCAGCGCTGACGGACCCGTGTCTCCCGGCACTCACATTAGAAATTAACACAACCGATATGTCTCATTAAATTGGACGAACTATATTAAAGTGCCCTGATACGCGAATAATAGGTAAGTCTGTTCGTCAGTGGCAGTACCTATTCTTGTACTTTATTTTGCAGTTGCATCTCGCAGTAGGGTTGCCAAATTCTTGTTAAAGAAATAAAGTATTTAGGGTCAGAGAAGGAAAATAAATGGCATTTCTATGAATAAAACAGTATTTTATTGTATTTACGTAAGTAAATCAATGGCAGGTCTAGACCTAGTAGTCTAATACTAGTATTTAGGGTACCTAGCATTTCAAGTGTCCGCGAATTACGCGCATTATGCAAGAAGGCTAGCATGGACTCATCGGGGAGCGCAGCGAGCCGTGATAATTTACATTATTTTATTCCACATTACTTTATTAAAATGCTTGAGCTTGAAGCAATAGTGCACGACATGGCTCTCACTTTCGGATACTTAGGGTTAGATGTTTGCGTGTCAAAAAACAGATTTTAGCATATTTTAGAGTGAAATAAAGTATAATACTATCATTAGTATGGTTGGCAGCCCTACTCGCGTTGTCTTTTGTTCGCAGTTTCGCGATCACAAATACCTTGGTTACGCAATTTTATTAGTTTTTTAGTTATACTAATTAAAATACTAAAAACGTTTACTTACTGTAAGACTGACACTTACGTAGTATAACAAATATCTGTATGGGTATAATAGTATTAACAATAATCAATCTGTGGTCTAGGTAGGTAGAGTAGATACTAAGTAAGTAGGTAATTATTTTTATTGTTGTGACTCATACTTCGATAGGTACAGTTATAGACATGGCCTGAAAAACTATTACCTAAAGATTTTTAAATTATGTTTTGTAAGTTTTGCACGAGTTTAGATATATAGAGTACTTTAATAATAAGAATTGAAATGCATAATATTATAAATATTTGCAACAGCATTTAGGACTTTTATAAATTAATTTTTCGTTTATATTGCTGACTATGCCTAGTATTACTTCAAACTTACATTTGATAAAATATTTATAATTATGTAAAGCTGTAAACAGATAAAATACCATTTAAAGAAATAGAATAAAAGTACGGCCAACGAAGTCGCGTTGTAAATTTACATTTGTAATCAGAGCCATTAACGTCTACAATAAACTGCATTGACATGTGGGAGAAAAGAACAGAGCTATCGCGGTAGACAAAGACAGGGAAACACACAGATTCGCGCCAGACACAATAGAGACGCGTGCGCAGATAGAACGAGACCGACGTATTCGGTGAAAACGAGATGGATAGTATTTTAATAGTGTCACATCGATTCAATAGCCGTGCGTTCGAATTTTATGCGTTTGTAAAAAATGCACTCAGATTTATTGAACGGCTCTCCGTATACTCTGCTAACAAATATTCTTACTATCTTAAAGGTTTATTTTCATTTTGACACTCTTCATACTTTTTTGTACAAACCATTCTTTAAAACAAACATCCAAATTATGATGTCACGTAGAAATAAATATTTATTATATTTTCCTGAATACTAATTATAACAACTGGTAGTGATTACCGTAGTAAACCCTAAAAAGAAAAATATGCATATATAATAAAGTTTGAAACACAATAAGTACTAAACGCATCATGCATACAAAGTGCATAACTGATCGCTGAACAGGTGGTTGAATTCTGCCGCGTTGTGCGTATACACGAAACAACGATTAAAATGAAACATACCGACAAGCGCGTCACCTTAAATCAGACTGCAAGCTAAAATGAGTCTTGCAACGCTGTCTTTAAGTTAATAATTAAATCCCACGCGTCACAGGAGAAAAAAAATTGTATGTGAACAGAAGATGATCTGTCACGCGTTATGTTTTCGGCTAAAGGTTGTGTGCGTGCTGCAAATCATAAAACTAGCAGTTTTTAGAGTGAAGCTTCTGTTTAATGTATTATTTATTGTGTGACCGTTCGCAAGGGTTAACACATTAATTATTATAATAAACTATTTCTGTGCTAGCGACGAAATATTGTTGTTATTTATGTGTCTGGATTGTTCGCATATTTTCACATTTGCAATGCTTGGTTTGTTTTGCAGATTTTTGACGAATGTGTTGCATATTTTTAGCAACTTTTGTCACATCACTCACTGAAATTACTTTGATATTTTCACAGAGTTTTGTGTTCAAATGACAGTTGACACTGTCTCGTTGCTGTCACTCTTCGTGCCATCCTCTGACTTCCATTTTAAAAAACCTGCTGGCCAGTGAGTTCCCAACCAATACTCTTTATAAGTTTTAACTAAAAGATGTTGATTCTTCGCTGGAGTTCTGTCTTCTCCAATCATTTCATATTTGTTGTAATCTTAAAAAAAACATGCATAAAATGTGCATACACGTATTTTTATAATGTAAAAAGTTACAACGTTATTCGACGTGTTACAAACTTTTGGTATAGTAATAACATGGTAACACTCGTTACTTGCGTTGCTCGGATTCCAATAATAACTTTAACTAAGTTAATTCCATCTGCATTAGAATAATCAAAGTTCCTTGCTATTATTTGTAACTGCAAACAGAGAATTGTATTACATTTGGAATAACAAAACTTATCTACGCAAATAGACGGGCGAGTTCGATCCGAACGAATTGAAATGTCGAATACTGACGGATAGAAAACTGTTGTGTAGTTTTGCATAAAAAATGCTATAAAGCGTTCTTTTGTCGAAATGGTGCAAGATAATATTATTTATTCTTTTGTTTTTATTTTTTTACTGGGCAAGCCTACTCCATCCTAAATCATGTTCCAAGCATAGCAGAGTTTCGTTCCCTAGTTGCATGGGTAAAAAGTGGTACCTGGCGTATAAGTAAAATTTCTAGGTAGATTACTTATTACAAGCCTAAATGTTTTCATTTACCAGATTTTGACACAAAACATTAATCATAATAAAAACAAAAACGTCGTAATATTACGTGTTCTTGTCATCGCTGGCGATTTAGCAAAATAATTGATAAATCTACTCAATCAACACGTGTTTTATCTTTACTATCAACTGAATTAAGCTTTAAGTGTCCAGGTATAAGGTTCAAGATAAGTTTGCAAAATAAATTGTGGAGAAATGAGCTATTTTCTAGACATGACCAACACGTGCTTCTGTTACTATCCAGCTAGTAAACTAAGCTTTATGTATCTGGGTATAAGATTCAAAATAACTTTGCAGAAAAACTTGAAGAGCCTAACAAAGTATTAGCAGTATTTACAGTAGAGGCGTCATAAACACTTTTATAACTGCAGTAAGTCATTGTGGATAATTCTTTATTACTAGGTTGTTAACTTTGTTAAGGCACTTAATGATTAGTTAACGCCTATAACTTTATTCGGAATTTCTTACAATACAATACCAATACAAAATAGTTTATTTATACAAAAGTGTACATGACAGGAGTAGGCAATCATAATTAAGTTAGTAGGTACATGCATATTTTATATAACAAAACAAAAAACAAGTAATGCTAATGTTACCAGAAGGTAAGTATATCGTACCTACGCAAGGGGAATGGAACGCTGCCATGTACAAGCCTGTTCTTTAAGGATTATTGAATTTTTTGGACATAATCCGCCAAATAATGTTTCCAGATTTATCTTGGATCTAACAAAAACCGTGTCTGTTTTGGACTTAACTAGGTTTTTTCATATTACGTAACTTTAAAGATCTGACAGCTTTGACAGGAGTTAAGTCCAAAACAGACGCGGTTTTTGGCGGTTTTTTTGATAAATCTGGAAACCTAATTTGGCGGATTATGTCCAAAAAATTCTATAATTTTTGTTCCGAAAAAGTTGCCTAAGTACTTTTTAGTACCTTATGTAATATATTTAGCAATATTTTTTATTTAAACTAATCATTCTTAGGCTCATCTGATTACTCAAGCATAGATTGTATGAAAATCTCCACTCAAATCTATGCTTGAGTTCTATATTTGTATGAGAATACTAAACCTTAGAGTCAGATACTAACGAACCAATACTGAAACACTAATTTGAGTAGAAATTTTCATAGAACAATTTATATTTGAGTCGGGATTTGCTTGAGCAATAAATCAGTATACTGGCTAAAGTACTTGGATTAGTTCATGCCATCTCTTAGTAATTTTTACCCTATGCACCATAAGGTAAAAATTACTAGGCAATTTAAATTTAAGTTTTTTTGCGTAAGTATATAGATAATAGGTACTTATAAGTACTTAGTTACATAGGCACTCATAGATTAAGATCACAAAGAGTTTTTACTACATTGTACATTCCTAACTTGTCAATCACTTTAACAATATTAATCTTATTATAATACATTTTAGTCACTAATCTCCTTGAAGAATTACAAAAAAATATCGCTCGACCATCTGTACTATTTCCCAATGGTTTTTTGCCATACTTCCTGTAACATAAACTTTTTTCAGTTATTCATTGCTGGTTCTCGTTAATATAATTAGAAGTGTATCATACTAATGCGGCGATGTATGTCGTACAATGCAATCGACTCTTCAACATGTTAAGTTCATCCCATAAAGGACATTCACCCTGTTTTTTTTTACGTTTTTTGTTGAAGAAACCGATCGCATCCTTTTTGCTTAGGTTAAGTATTTAAAGGGTTAATTTTTTAGTAAAAAAAAATGAACGAATTTCTTTTTACTTATTTATATTTTTAATGCAGAATTTTATTGTAAAGATACCTTAATCTACGACCAAAAAAATTATACCAGTTATCATAATTAAGTTTATTAATGATTCCACTTTACTTATGTTAAATTATTTGGTATGTAGGTAAACATTTAAGCACTGTAAATAATTATTGGTAGTAGATGTTATTATAATATAAACTATAGCTACCTATGCATTTGGCTGCCAGCAAACCTGAAGGTACCTGTAGTGTTTGCATCTATTCAGTAGATGCGTTACCCTGTCTTGCTTGCACGAGTGGTTAGGTAACTGTCATGTGTCAAACTCCCGACCTGTCAATGTCTCCCGACGTGAGGGCGGGAGACGAGGGGGTCGGGGAGTTAGCCGACATATACGGTCACGAACGGAAGACAGTGGAAGACCAGCTCGGTGTACCAGTGAGCCAGGGATACAAAGTACAGTATTTTACAGTACCTAATGCAGCCTGAAGTGGACCACGCTTAAGCCTTGGTCTCGCGATCGTAACGCACAACGCTGCGGTGTGCGGTACAACGCAAAGTACCGCGTTTGCTCCTCGCCGCTGACGCAGACTGCGACGTAACAAAAGACCATACTAGACGTTTTCCATAACAACAATGTGTCCGGCGATCGTAATGCACAACACGATCGCGAGACCAAGGCTATAGACGTAACCAACCTATAATTCACTCATTTTTTGAAAATTCTTTATATACAATTTTATTGTCTACATAAAAAGTGGCCGAAATCAATTTAAAAACTATAATAAAAAAACTTCTGATTCTTTTTTTGAATCTACCAACCATCATCATCACAGTGATTCTAGTCTGTCATTGATAAATATAATTCATTCTGCTTCGCCCGCATAAAGAAAGAAGCCAAATAACTAAAAATATACCAAAACCCTTTCAGAAAAAAAAACACCCACATAAAACCCTCACCCCAAACTAAAATTGTTCCAGAAATATTAAAATAGTCAAAAGAGTTAAATTTAAAACGGAGGGTACACAAAAAAATGTAATCCCAATACTAACACAGCTGTGCGGATATACTGGTTTTTGGACGAAATGTGCATTTTCATTATTTTTTTTTTATGGTTTTTGTAAAATATCGTATATCAAACTGGTTTTCGGACATTATGTAAATTTTCATTACATTATAATAATATACCTATTCTTTTTTTTTAATGGTTTTTGTAAAATATCGTGGATCTAGACTCAAAACATAAAAAAACGCGATTTTATACGAACCTAACCATAGAGTAGATGATCTTACGTATAACCTGGCGAATCTCTCTAACTATATAGATTCGTACTTTCGAAAAACTAACAATGTATGAAACAGAGGTCATTTGAATATGCGTTTCATACAAAATGAGATTTTCAGTGTGTAATTTTTGTAGAATCCGCTTCTTAAAACGTAGTATATATTCTTTGTTACTTAGTTGGTTTCCGTCAAAGAAACTCCTTGGTAGGTTGTTATGTTTAAAAAAATGTAAATTTCAAACATGACTCAGTCAGTAACTAGCAGATAAAATAATTCCGTATATAATTTTGATCCAACGATAAAATCTTTTTATTCATAAAATCGAAAATACGGTTGTATTGTTTAATAGTGGCGAAGGGAGCGCCATGACGAAAGCAATTTAAAAATGGAAGGGTTTCATTTTTAGTTCCAATTTTAAAAAATGAGCCCGCGACGACTTATTTGACGATTCAGACGGATTGTAAAATGGATTTCGATATGCGAGATGAAACCAGTCACGTTTTATTTTATTTTAGGGTTGTCAGCTTTTAAGTAAATTACGCAGTAAGTATTTTTTATTAGTTTTAACTGTAACATTAGTTTTAAAGTTTGATAAAGTTTTTTTTTCTAATATTACAATACTTTTTTTACATATTATAGGCAAACGTTTGACCACAATCTCACCTGATGCTAAGCGATGATGTGGATGACTGACTTTAGAACTTAGACTTTAGAACATTAGAAGAAAAAATACATTAAAATACTTAATTTAAATTTTAAGTACCTAGGTACTCTTAAGTATCTAACATTAAATAAATCACTTGAGCTGAGTAGGTAAAAGTTAAAACCAATACCGTGTTACTAAAAAAGAATTCCTGAAAACCAATACCCACTTGAAACGTTACTTTCAAGTAATTTCACTGGTGTATGAGTGTGTGAACCCTTCTGGTATATTACACACACACATAGCCATGGCCGCAGATGTTGATTCCATAAAATAATATTTCATGTAAAGCACTAACCGCCGACCGAGGGCGGAAGGATTGCCTTCTATTTTTAAATTTCGAAGCAATTTAAACATGGAACAAGACTCTTTGTGGGTTTTACGTTTTCAATTTCTCAATGTAAATGCGATTACAAGTTTATTCGTTTGTGATTTCGTTAAAAAACTATCACAAACGAATAAACTTGTAATTGTAATTTTGTTACAATTTTATTATGACTATTGCAAAATGTCAAGTAATTATTAACCTCTAAAGCAGTTTGAAAATTTCGCTCGTGACCATTCGTCAATTAAATCGACTGCACGGACTCGTTATTAGGGCGAATAAAAAAGAAATAAATCTTTAGTCGAGTTTTAAAAAGTTCCGTTTCGAAGTAAAGAATGTTGTGTACAATCTCAGTTCGGACAAAAAAGTGACAACAACAAAAAAAAGAGACGCAACACGGCCAAGGAACAGATTATCAGCGCTAAAAGGGTTGCTCCCGCGCTTTCCTTCTTTTGTTCAGTTCCAAATTCAAACTTCGAATCCGTACAAGGAGCGTTCGAATGCGAATTCTATTTTTGAATATTCTACCGAGAATTTTTAATTAATGCCGTCCGCCGCGCTCGTATTTTTTAAAATTCGTATTCTGTTTTAAATCGAGTTCGATATTCAATTTTTGCGTTCGATTTCAGTGGTTTTTTATTTATGTTGTGCGATAATGACGTTTCGCCTTTAAGTGCTTTATTTCGATTGCCCGATTTTATTCCGATGTTCTTGAAGGTCGGTAGTTTTAGTGATTAATGGTTCAGATATGTGGAGTGCTTTTTAAACGAAAATATTGAATTTAATGATGTTTTGTGGAACTCTGCGCGATCTGTTTTTGTTTTAGGGCTCGTGGGCGTCCTATACGCGGCCTCAATGACATATTAATGTACCACATCATAGATAGCTGCATTATCGATCGCTTATGCACTCGAATCTCGTTCTTTTGTGTTAAATATCATATATTGTTACTGAAGGCGCGTTCAGACGGTCATTGCTTCCTTCAATAAAGAACTAAACGTTCATTCTAATACAAATGAACACTATAAAAGTACGTTAAATAGTCATAAAGGTTGTATATTAGTATGTGACAGGCCATGCACTCTAAACGAGTGACCAATAAGTCGTATTAAGGGGTCACTTGACGCATCGCGCATCAAACGCAGCCAGCATACTAAAGTCGTTGACCTCAATATGCAAATGCAGAGTCTCATAATCACTGAAATCGATTCATCTATTTATGATAAGTTACTAAATAATTTATAAGTTTAAAAAATGAAAAAACCAACTTCAATCTGTTTCAGCTTCATCACCAGATGATGATGATGATGGTAGTTTCATCGGAACTGTTCTATTGATTATAAACAACATTGGAAAATCAAAATAGCTAAATACGCAATGTCGTGTACGTGGATGACTTGTTTTTTCCAGTTATACCTATTTAATTGCCAAACTACTGAACCAATTTTGATAAAATTTTATGAGACCAATCTGGACAATTGGACATACCTTTCAGATATATTTTTTTGTAAGATAAAGATTTTTTCAAATCTGTTCAAAAGTGACGGAGTTATGAGGTGCCAAACATAAAAAAAAAACAGAATATAGAACCTCCTCTTTTTTTGAAGTCGGTTAAAAACACATCGGTGGCTAACATTACAAGTTCACAACCATTAAGTCGCACAGCAACCGAAATGTATATTTTAATAGCACGTATCAAACAGTAATCGTTCGATAGTATAATGGCTTCACTTAATATACCATTTTCAAAAATATTTGTATCGTCATGCTCGTTCCATTCCTTTGTAGTGGCAACACGGATGCGGCTATCTGATCTCAAAATGGAAAATCCATCGATCTTTCTTATTGGGTTCAAAAGAAATTTGAATTTGTAGTTTAATTTGTAGTTACATGTCTGTGAGGTAATTAAAATAATTGTACGACGATAATGTACTGTTGTACGAGTGTGCTAGAATGTGTGTTACTTTTATAATAATCTTTGAATCACTCGTGGCTAGGCTTCCTTAGTCAATCTTCACCGATTATTTAAGTTAAGCGATGTTCTGCGGTCACTATTTGGATGGGTGACCCCTAGTGGTATTTACATCTGAACGCTTCCGTGCTTCGGTGCACCATAAACTGTCCTGGCTCTATAGCAGTCGTTAAATCATTACGGAGGCCTTAAGGCGGCCTAAAAACTCCGCCACCAGAGTTGGCCACTAACTTATACAAGCTTGCTTGGTAATACTTACCTACCTAATGGTCTTGTTTTTTTTTTCAGGTATGTCGTCTTACAAAATGGTCTTGGAACACTATTGTAGTCAACGCATCAAGAAAACACGTGCATAATAAAAGAGTGAGTCGTCATTAAAACCGGTATAAATAAAAAATATTACGCAAAATATTCAGATACAAAATGTACGTTCCTGTC
Source organism: Eulithis testata (assembly GCA_947507515.1). Lineage (NCBI taxonomy): Eukaryota > Metazoa > Arthropoda > Insecta > Lepidoptera > Geometridae > Eulithis > Eulithis testata. The sequence goes on from OX382219.1 coordinate 5,009,971, forward strand.
TGTGCCCTATCGTCCCCGCATGTAATTTTATTAATCCCCCTTCCCTTAAAGTTTATTTTAAAAATGGAAAGCTAAGCGCATTCACAAAAATAATTGATGATGGCTGGACGCACCCCTTTTAATCTCGTTGCCCTGTGTACACCTACGGATTAGATCATGCAGAGTTCAAAATATTGCCACGAATAAAGTAGTAAAATACGTTACTTTTGTTTTACGATGCAGTTGGTAAGATGTACATTTCGAACGTACTTTTCCAAACTTGAAATTCGATTCGAACATTTAAAAATGCAGCCAAACTGGCCACTAACCACCCGAGAAAATGATCGATCGCCAAAAAAGTTTTACCTCGTTCGTAAAAGAGTTAAAAGCCTTCAATTTTCAAATTCCTTTTAAAATTTTTGAAAGCATTGAAGCTTAATTAGACCGCAGTTTTATTCTTTAATTACAATCGAATGTGTATAATTACAACTGGGAATCGAATTCGGGTGTATTGATATTGAAAACAAAACTCGTGTTTTTGTTCATCGATGGTTGAAACAAAGAGGCGGTAATTCGTATGAAATGACTTGCGTTTAGAACGTTCTTTGTCTGTTCATCTGTATTCACAAAACGATGTATTTAATTTTTTTATTAGTTACCGAACATAATTATTGAAGATAATAATTGCGTTCGGTGAGATTAGATGTTGATTGTGGCAATAACAATGTGTTCTGAGTTTAATTTAAATTTTACGTTTTGTCTGGTCAGCGCCGAGTAATCTTCGCTTGACACTAGCCACTAATGATTTCCATAAAGAGCTGTGAACTAAAAAAAGTAGTTACAGTTTTGTGCGTTGCTTGAATCTAAACAGCTGATTATTAGTTATTGCTACTAACGATAGATTATTTTGATCAGTCACTTAACTCATTCAGTTTTTCATCCCATAAAATGTTAAACTCTTGGTTGAAAGTAATGAGTCATTCAGAATTTCTGAGCCCAAAGCGCTTCTTTCGCCATCATTTTATTCTCCGAATACATTGTACCGTGTATTTTTAAAATTTTACCAATATTGCAACAATGATAAATCTGGGCTGTGTGGCTCGCTGATGAATTATTTATGTACAACTTTATACTTCCCGACGCAGTGGTTTCGCCACAAAAGCGAACGTTTTTGGATATAAACTCATCGAAAAACGCCTTTTAAACACAACATTAACATTATTTAAACTGAAATAAGCCGGAGTTGAAATTTTGGAATCAAAATTTGGAGTCACTTTATCGATAAGGTCGCACTCGTACATAACGGCACGAAATCCAGATTTGGTACTACTAGTGCTACTAGTTAGTTAGTACTACTAGTGCTACTAGTTAGTAACAAATAAGATGATGGACAAAAGGATGCCTAAACTTTAAAATCTACTCTTTAAAAAGTAAATTCTAAAAAAAGAACTGAGTTACATTATTTATTTGCAGTGACTGTGTGCAGTGGCTCACCGCATAACACCATCCAAGTAGTAGGTCAATAAATAACCACATAAATTAGACGCTATGTGATAGTAAGGTAAGGTTGAAATTTCTAAAAGAGAACTTCAGACTCGCATTAGTTTTCTGTTCAACAAAATGACCCAATTCTACGAAAAAGGCCGACTTTATGAATACCATATTTAGTTACCGAAAACAAACCAAAAAAGCACGTGACTTTAAAATTCTTTCAAAAATCGATGATCGTCGTGAGACTGCATTGTTCGTTTCAACTTTTGAGGAATTCAAATGTAAACGAAAATTGTTAAAAAAGTTACTGTTTTGTATAATTCAGTTTTATAAAGTGTTTTTTCTTTTTACCAAAAACATTTTTTTATACAATAAAATAAAAATACACTTATCATGCATAATTAACGAGCAATTAATTAGATAATTTATGAGTTCAAATTTTTTTTTTTTTAAGTAAAGTTGCTATGGTATGAATAGAGTAGTTAATTAAATATACAATATTGTTCGCATTTAAATACGGAAACGACTATGTACCTACTTTCCTGCACAAAAAAATTTAACCATAAAATAAAAATTAGTATTCGCGACGAAAGACATCGCCTTAAAAAGTTATGTAGAAACTATGCGTAAAGTTTCGTTTAAACTTAAATGGTAAGTGACCGTTACTAAGTACTGAAACATGGAAACGGATATAATGTTCTAAATACAAAATTAAAAAAAATAGATTACAGTCCATAATAAAGTACCTACTACTTGTACTTTGATTGATAAAATGTGTATTTGTTTATCTTGTATGATAATTTGAGTAGTGAAATACTTTTGTGTTATCACATTTGTAGTAGCGCCGTCGTGAGAAAGGTCAAGAATTACGCTTTTTTTTCTCAAGACTTATCCATTACGTACTGTGTTATTCGAGCATCAGCTAAATAGGTGTACATACGGTCATACAAACACGCAAAAGGTTCTCTTTTTTAACATTCTATTACAACTCGCTCTGTCATGAGAAAAACCACGAAGTAACGCTTTTTTTTCGTAAAGAGATATTACTGCGTTATTCGTGAATTAGCTAAATAGGTGCATAAACACAAACACGCAAAAGGTTAAAAGGTTTTAATATTCTATCGCAACTCGCTCGCAGTTAGTAACAACACTGAATAAGTAGATTATGTATTCATAATAAAAAACGCGTCCTATATTGATTTCCCTCGCAAGCGGAACACTAAAAAGAACAATCGGAAAACGCCAACACGTACAGTCGATAACGCAACGGATTCGAAATTTTAAATAGTTCCATAAACTTGTGCCATACTAACAAATATGGCACATCGCATAGCGCTAGTGCCATGAATATGGCACATCGCATAGCGCTAGTGCCATGAATATGGCGCAGACCTACTCGCTTTGTTTCCCGTTTTTGATCGTAGTAAGTTCTTAATATGCGGGCTACGCTTTATTGAAGTTTTACAATAGCTGTGGCGATGAGTAAAATCGCTGTTCGATGTAGTTTCTTTTTTTTATTGACTAATAAATATAAGGAGTAGCCATGTCTGGTCAACGGTACATACTACAGAGTACAGTATAATTAAGTTATACTTCTAATGCGACTTCCAACAAGGTTCAAACAAGGAGACCCACTCAAAACCCAAAACGCTTCGATAGCGCGTTCTAGGATCCGACCAAACTTAGCAGCGCCATCTAGTTCGGATTTAGGCAACATGAGCATAGAACCTTTTCTGACTAAATAAGTACTGCATATTGGTTATGTACATAAAAATAAATACTAAAAAATACTCAATTAATTTCACATTAAACACAGAGCGAGAGTGAATGCGTGGCACTCGAAGTATAACTTCTTCCGCGCGAAGGGACTCCACGCACTGGTTTTTTTAATTACTATACTTAACTGAATTTAGTGATCTATGCAGTAAGGTAGGTAGCTTCATATGGCCAACTTTGGTGACGGCGTTTTTAGGGCGCTTTAAGGCCTCCGTCATGGCCTTAAAGCGGCTTAACGACTGCTAGAGCTGGAGCCGACAGTTTAGCGTGCCTTCCGAAGCACGAAAGCGCTCAGATGTCACTAGCGGTAACCCATCCAAATAGTTAATGAAAAATATTTTTACAGGAATCTTTTAAATAAGGTTTCGTAGCTCTGCTACGCCGTCTCGTAGAGCTAGGAACAATCTTAAAAATTTGATCGAAACTCATAGTAGGTACCTATGAGTAGGTATTAGGTATATCTAATACTTTTAAACGAGCAATTCTTGTATATATTACATAGGAATACCTATCTAATCCGGATCTCGCAAACGGCTCCAATGATTTTCATGAAATTTAGTATACAGGGGATTTCGGGGGCGATAAATCGATCTAGCTAGGACTCATTTTCAGAAAATGTCGTTTTATTAGTTTTTTTAAGTAAACACTTAAACAGAAAAATGTGACTCTTCCAGACATCTATTGGTGAATAATAATACAATTTTTTGAAGTTATACTTCTAATCGTTAACAGATGGCAGTGTTCAGCATAGAACCTTTTCTAACTAAATAAGTACTGCATATTGGTTATGTACATAAAAATAAATACTAAAAAAATACCGAGAAAAGCTCGGTCAACCAGCTGGTTATCTACTTATGATATATCTGTAAATATATATTAACATGCGGTTTTTACATATAAACAAAAGTACATTTAAATTTTGAGCGTAAATTTCACAGAAACCAAACATAAAACAATAACTGCAATTAGTATTCATAGCGCGGGTTCGATTCCCGCTCACGTACCTTAACAAAATTCCATCGTCACTTATTATTGCTACTTTCTACGCCATTTTCGGCGGTTTTAATTGAGAAAATCTAATTTATATTTAATTTTAGTACGATTAGCTTGATCGTTTCGTAAGAGACGTTTCTTGAATTACAAATATATATATATACAGGTAGGGCATTTTAACCGTTGAAATGTCAAGAATTACGTTATTATTGATCAATCATACATAATTATGTTTGTTTTGATTTATTTATGCAGGAAATTCAACTGAACATTTTCTGTTTGAATATCTAATATAATAAAACACATACGCATAACATCAAGTACTTTCAGACCCCATCCTATGGCCGACTAATTTAATAGAATTCACAATCTATCATAACTATACAAACTTCGCCGTTTACATACAAAAATCAACCTTCAGTAACGAAACTAAGGTTTACATTCGTTTGATAACGCGAAGCTGCGCCTCGAAACGCGGTACAAATTGGTGACTTCCTCGAAGATTTTTATTTTTATTGATAAAAGCGACTGACGACAATTGTACGGATTTGGTCTTGAATTGACCGAATCACGGCGGTTGGCCTCAATATTCGGACACATTATTCGGCCGCATAATGTGTTGGCATTACAGGGTTAAATTAGATAGATAGATAGATAGAAAACTCTTTACTGTAAACCACTTTTATTGTAAAATAAACACAGAGTTCATTATTCTTATGTGAAGTACAATGGGCGGCCTTATTGCTATGAGCGATCTCTTTGCAACCTTTGACTGGACTTGATTTTAAATTAACGAAAGTGACGGTGTAATTAAAAAGTCTATACATTTAGTTAATTAATTTAAATTCTTAATTTAAATAATTGGCTGTTGGATTTTTTTGTTAGATTTGTTTGTTATGGAAAATGTTGACACTATACTAGGTGCCAAATAACACCGCAATACAGATCATTCACCCACCACGATGTCGCAAAATTTAATTTATGAATGGCTAATTCAGTCGCTTTCCATACAAACCTGTCGCTAAGACGGTAATCGCTCGAATCTCACAGTACTGTTTGTTTACCATTCATAAATTGCATTTTGCGACATCGTTTTGAAGGTGGGTAAATGACCTGTATTGCGGTGTTATTTGGCACCTACTATAGTTACAATGTTTTGTTACCTTGTATACTTATATACTAGCATACAAATTTATCAATCATAATATAATCATAGTGTTCTGTTCTTACGTTAAAAAATACTTTTTTCGCTGACAGTATCTATATTATTACATGTTTGTATTGAAATAAATTTTGGAACTTAACATGGAAATATTACTAATATTGAAAGGTAGTGTTTCGTTCCAGTGGGACGAGATATCGATAGTCCGAAACCGGAATAACTAAAGTTAAAGAAACTAATTTTAAAAACACATTATGAATCTCTCTCTCTTTTCGATTATTTGTCCCACATGGTAGTGGGGTCAGCCTTCCTCACATTCTTCCTCACATTCTTCCTCCACTTCGCCCTATCCATGACATTCATGTGTAAAAACACGTGAATGTGTACAAAATATTGATCGCGAATAATTTTATCACAGAGAGAGTTAATCTTATGACCAGAATGTACAATATAACGCAAACATGCAAAGTTTCACCCCATTCTGAAACAGTGTTAGTGTCAAATATTCGGTCCCCGCGTCCACTTACGCAACCCTTCCAAAAAAAAAACAAAAAAAAAAAACCATAGGGGACTTTTAAAATCGTTATTATAATCTCGGACGCCATTTTTGCCTATTGGGGACGCGCCCTTCAATTTTAAATCTTTTTTTAACAAAAAACCCCTTTGATGTTTATGCATTTCGGCAATATCTCCCGGTCGGCTAGATACGCGACATTTGGCCATTTCGAGGATTTTGATGCATATATGAGATTAAAACTTTAATACTCGCCCACCCATTGCATTTGTTGCCAATTTATTTAAGGCGGGGTTATCCGAAACTTTTAGGTTTTTTAACAACTGTATCTCTACTGAAGTATAAAAGTTGCACGAAAAAAAAATATTTTATTAAAATTGAACATATATCCTAGAGCTCTGTAAAGATAGAAACGTGAATAATAATAATTTTCTCAATAAAAAAAATCGTAAAGATGACACTAAATCGATATTTCAAACGGTTCATACTACGATGTTTCTTCTTGAAATCATGTCAAAGTTATATCAAAAGATAGGGCTTATTATTTACTAGGGAACTGTAATTTTTTTTTTATTATAATTTAGTTATTATTCATCTCTGTGAAAGAAAACTATCAAAATCTATACGTTCAGCGCGTTCAGGCACTCGCGCCTTGCTCGCTCGCTCGCGCCCAGTGCCCGTCTAGACGTCTTCGTCCTAAGCTTCTTGGATAACCTCGCCTTGATGATGAATATCGCTCGACTCACTTTTCAACCGACTTCAAAAATGGAGGAGGTTCTCAATTCAACTGCATGCTTTTGTATGTATGTACTTAATTTATGTATGTTACGGAAATATTCCGCCAATTACGAATCGATTTGGATGATTCTTTTTTTGTTTGATAGATCTTCAGAAGTCTCATATAAATTTTATCAAAATTTTATCAAAAGTTTGGCAGTTAAATAAGCATATCTGAAAAAAACATGTCATCCACGTAAACCATATTGCGTACTTTGCTTTCTTATGACTTTTTAGTGTTTACGATCAATAGAACAATTCCTATGAACTGCCATCATCATTATCATCATTTGATGATGAAGGCGTATCAAATTCAAGTCGGTGTATGACTTTTTGCAGTTTTTAAAATTATAAATTATGATACACCTCTCTATCACGTCTCGTTGGTTTGTGTAATTATTTTACATTTAAATACAATTGCCTCAGTATAAGCCATCAGTACCAAAGTAACCTATTAATCAAACGCATTAAAGGCACGAAAAAAAGTCGTGTGGGAAACAGTACGCATTACAAATTCGAATGAATTTGAAAGACGAGTGAGATTTGTAAAGAGAATGAGATTTGAAATAGAACACGCCATTAGGACTGCATACAATAGTCTCATTGGTCGAAAAAGGAACAATTTGTTACACGTCCAAATAACTTTTTATTTAAGTTTGTAATGAAACACTCGCTCAGTAGGTGTCTACAGTATTATCTCTTAGCTTTTTCTCTGGTCTCACAGCTCGTTTCTCATTTATTTGCATGTACAACTAGCGGTCGCCTGCGGCTTTGCTTGAGTGGTAGCAGCATACGCATAATTTGGTTAAAATCTTTGATCCTAATTTAGGGTGCGACTTTTCAAAATTACTTTCTTAGTGCACTCCTACACTATATAAGGATACTACCCTCCAAATTTCATACCTCTAGGTCTTATAGTTTAGGCTGTGCGTTGATTATCAGTCAGCTTCAAAAGAGTTTTATATATTTAAGAAGATGTACTTGTTAATTGTTCAAATTCAAATAAGTATCTGAGAGCCGAGTAATGTCTATTATCGACATAATTACAAGTTATTAACAAAGGCACACTAACGTATGTTAAAATTTAAACTATTCAAGTATAAAATGATGAGAAAAAATAAGAACAATGTATTGGTATGTTACTTTACTATACCTATATAGTAAAGTAAATAACATACCAAGACTAGTCTATTTCAGCTACTTTCATAGCATTATGTCGTACGGCATTTTGTTGTGGGGGAGTGCTGCAGACATAAACACCATATTTGTGTTGCAGAAGAGGGCTATTCGTGCAATTTATAACATGGGTCCCAGAGAATCACTAAGAAATAAGTTTAAGTAAATAAATATAATGACAGTACCTTGCCAGTACATCTATGAAAACTTATTGTATGTTCAAAAAAATATCAATCTATTCAACAAAAAAAGTGATAATCATAATGTTAACACTAGAAATAAAGACAAACTCGCTGTTCCCACCACTAGGCTCACAAAAATTAGTAAATCTTTCAAAGGGCAATGTGTACGCTTCTTTAACAAAATCCCAAGTGATGTGTCTCAGTTGTCGATTGGCAAGTTCAAAAACGTAATAAAACGGAGACTTCTTTTAAAAGCATACTATAAAATATCTGATTATTTAGAAGACAAACAAGCTTGGGACGAACTAGCTCCAACTCATCCAATAAAAAAAAATGTAATCATACCTAATCATACAAAACGTAATGACGATTCAAAGTGATCAGTGAGATTTTATTGAATAAAAGATTTTAAACTTTGACTTTGACTTGGACTATTTCTTAATTTTATAGTTGGTGTACTCCATTTTTTGCGGTTTCTCCTACACATTTTATACATCGTGCATACAATTTTGTATAGTCATACTTTCTATCTAACGTTTATCGTCGATCACAAACACGAGCAATGACATGAAGCTATCAATATTTCTAATAACGTTTAAAAACAAAGGTATATTCGTTTCTTATAAGAAAGGCAGCCATATTAATCATTTGGAACGAAATTTCCGTGCGCCATGTCATACGTAGTTCGTTTATTAAAAATGTGACGTATCAAGATCAACATCTCATAGGAGAGTGGGACGGTGGAATTGCAGAGGCGTGATGAGTGAAAGAGATAGACACTTGCTGACATTTCAACGGGTCATCAACCCTACGGGCGTCCTGCTCTAACGAGAATTCGAAGATTTGATTTGAATTGTTCCTAATTTGTAATATTGGCTCGTTCGATCCGGCCAACAATTTTATAATGTACATATTTTTTATAACGTTTCACATGGTTTATTAAAATTTATTTCTAATAGATATGCTGTTGTGGAGCTTCCGTTTGATGTTTTAATGGGTCGGGTTACCCATAAACGAAGAATAAATGGTGAAACATCGTTACACAATTTGTGTTTTTACAAAGATTAATGAACAGCAATAAATACCGTTTGAACTAAAACACCGACTATAGCTTTTTTTTTTGTTAGTTGCCAAGTTGTTTACGGAATTTTATGTTTTTAACGATTAGATTTTCCTCCTCTTAAATTGAGATCAATAATTTAGTTGAGGAATCCATTTTTTTATTCTAAAATCTAAAAAGAAACGCCGATTATAAAACCAATCTGGTATAAAGTACTTTGTAATAATTTCAACCAGTTTTATTAGAAAAACACTGAATAATTTCATATTTTATTTAACATGACTGTGTTTTTATTATTTAACAGGCTCTAATGATTCAATTAATCTCTTTCTACATCGCTTTTACTCGCAGTGTTTTTTTTTAGGTTATGAATAATTCCAAAACAGCATCTATAAGTTGGAATTAAAATGCGCAAGCACAGTTCTATCGAGACAAAAGCTACAAAAATGTTAAGCAGCAACTATAAGGGAATCATAAGGCCTCATAAACAGGTTATTCCGATCCATTTAAGGCGATGTAATCCTATTGTGAGATCCTGCCTTTACAAGTTTTGCGTGTGTGCCCTTACCTTTATAAGAATACACATTATTACACATACATCATAGAATGTGTTCAATCATTAATTTCGACAGTAATTGAACGAGTGGCGATCTCCCGCAAAAAGTCGATGTTTCTCCGAATCCGCAGTATTAAAGTGTACCGATGACGGAGCCGACATCTTGAATTTATACGTTCATAAAATTCTTTTGTCAAAACGTCTGAGTTCTAAAGTGGCGGTGGGTTTCTTTACCGAAATCAACGCATAAGTTTTTCTACCGGTTATTATGTCGCTCGAATATCATCGTAAAAGTTTTAAGAATTCCATCGATAATTGTCGGTAAAAAACGTCTACCGAATTGATGTATTATCTGAGCGATCAGCTACCATTCTAGTTTTCTATTATTCATTAGTTCATTGTTGCGTGGTGGGGCCAACTGTGCTGCAACGGCCTGAATTTCGGTAACTACCTTTACATTAATAATTACTTCTCAAAATAATGCTAAGTTTGATGCACGACCGAGATAAGGACTGGTACCGTCGGCAAAGCTACCAGATCTCTTACACGTTAGAGTGGCTACCGACCGGCTTTTTTATCTCCGGTTTAAGGTATTCCGGCTTTTTGTACGACCAATTCTGTGGAAGTTGCCAATAATACAAATATTTTTTTTACACAATTTTTCCATTCGGTCTTATTACATACATACTTTACATAGGCTATTTTATGTAGGGATGTACTTATCAGTTATAAAGAGTTTTGAGACTATAAAACTCCTGTCTTTTATTACAATATTTTACAGATGAAAAAGTTACAATATTACCAGTTTATTCTTTTGACTTCTTATTCTGACTGTTGTTACAATCTTTTACAGATCAAAAAGTAACAATATTACCAGTTTATTCGTCTGAATTCTTATTGATCTGATGACTAGTAACGAACAACATCGTAAGATTACGTTCAGCCACTATTCAATCAATGCGACCGATTGCTTTTCGTCTGAAAAAGCTACTGTTGTATCGCGTAGATTTTATACGACAAATTCATGCAATGCGTAAGCAGATTTGATACTTTAGAAAAACAGTTATTTATTTAGGAGCCTTAATATTAGTATTTATTTGAGATAAAATGCATTTGGTTCGGTTTGAAAGAACTAAGTACCTACTTGTATTTTTTAATACTAATATTCTAAACTTAAAAAAAAATTTTGGCGTTATACTATACAGTTTGTAAAAGTGGTTTTGCAGTTACAATTTTCTTCGTCAGAAAACATTTAGAAAACTTTTAGGCCTCTTGTATCTACTCGATAATTTGCTTTTCAGTGCACTGGTACAAAATAAATACAATGTATCTTATTTTTCATATTATTATGTATTCTGTAAATATTTTAAATACTGTATTTGTCGTAATTTTCTTTGTAAGCAAAAATATACACAAACCTCCCAAAGTTTTTAAGGTGCAATAAATTATTTTAATCTAGTATTAAGTAGTAAAATAAATAAATAAATCTTTATCTTGCATTTTAAGGTCCAAATACTACATTGTTCGTATCTATTAGTATATCAAAATGTTTTAAAATCTGTCTTCGTCCAAAACGTGAGCTTACTATTGCGTAACTTAATTAATTTCATGCAGTGTCAGGATCAATCACATAGTCTTAAGCTTTGCTTGCTCAAAGAACAGCTGCCGTCTATGACGGTCGTTTTATCATTACACTCTTCACTGACACGGCCGTGCTCACTTTGGACACGAATTTGTTCGTACGTAAACGTACGAGTACTGTTCGTACGAATTGAGTACTCACACTGAATACGTTTTACTCGTCACTCAGTTATAATTACCCACACTTGTGTTCTTACTTAGCAGACAAATTATTTGACGCATAAATGTGGTCTTACTTAGTAGAAAGGTATACTTTTTCAAGGAGGAGGGTGTTTTCAGATAGTGAATAAGGCCGTGCTCACTTTGGATACAATTTCATCCGAATTTGATTCGCGCGTAAACGTACGACTACGCACGAATGATCCCGGCCTTCCAAGGACTATGGAAACGCTCACACTGCATGCGATCAGTCTCCGAATACAATCCGACCTTGTTGGGCTTTATCACGCAGTCGTACGTTCAGTTACGCGATATCACCGGTGCACTGCCTATTTGACGGAGGAAAACGTATTCAGTGTGAGCACTCAATTCGTACGAACAGTACTCGTACATTTACGAACGAACAAATCGAGTTGATAGTTCAAAAATCAAACCAGAGCGCCGTACCGCCCATCACATATCGGTGCAAGTGATGTTTACGAGTACTTCAAAGAGTACATAGATGAAGATATTTTCGAGTTGATAGTTCAAAAATCAAACCAGAGCGCCGTACCGCAACAAATTCGTGTCCAAAGTGAGCACGGCCTAAGTGTCAGTGAAGAGTGAATACCTAAGTGTCTTCCAGACCGTCTTGCTTCATCGTCACTTACCAGCATGTGAGATTGAAGCCAAAAGACTATTCAATATTAAAAAAAAACATACAATATTCCTGCTTGTCTCTAAGGAATTTAATACACATCCCTAAATATAGCAAGCTCATGAGTGAGTTTTCCTTGTTGGAAATAAACTTTATCTTTATCTTAAACAGTATGTAGACTTTCTTGAGATTTGTTCGTAGTCACTAGTTTTTTTTAAGATCCATTGTCTAAGGATACATCAATAAAATATGTATCAACCAATCGACAGGCGTCATGGCTCAGTCGGTAGTAGCTCTGTCTTCTGTGCTGTGGGTCGTGGGTTCGATCCCCACCGAGAACAAACATTTGTGTGTGGCAAACATAGATGTTTGTTCTGTGTCTGGGTGTTACTATGTATTCTAAGTATGTATTTACAAAAAAAAAAAGTATATAAGTATTATATCAGAAATTTAGTTTCCATAGTACAAGCTCTGCTTAGTTTGGGACTAGAGAGCGTTGTGTGTAATATCCAAGAATATTTATATAAAGCAAAATATCTTTAAATTAATGATTATAATTTACGGCCGTCATTAGCGGTCACCGTTTATTATAAACTAAAAGATTTAGGTAGCGGCAGATCAATCAGATATTGTTTTTGTTGACACGACACGAGACATCTGTGTGTGTACTGTGTGACGTAACGCACACACGTTTACTGATTGTATGATAGTATTGATTCATGATTGTATCAAATAAAACTTAAATATATATTATGCAATGGTTTTAACTCTTAATGCATAATTGCACATACATGGTTCTACTTAGGTATTCTTGAAAGTAAATAAAGATAAACATAATTTATTTAAGTACAACAAAGATCTGTACATAGTACATTAAAGTCCAACGGGCCAATTATTATTTAGTTGCTGTTGCATTGTTGGAGAAACATAGAATATACCCACACAACCTAATACATTAGTATTAAACTGTTCTTGGCTCGAAGGACCAAAAATTGATGTTAGTTTTTACCGGATCACTCGCAAACATAACGCATAAACAACATAATTGAAATAATTATGTTTTGGTTGTTGCAAAAAACAAACAAAACCCAATCAAACAAAATACTCGGAACAATCAATCAACACTAAGTATTTGTTTTACTAAAAAACTAGCTGATACCCGCGACTTTGTACGCGAAACTTTCCACCAAAATATTTGTCAACCAGAATACGATGAACCTCGTAGCAAATGGCTGCTTTTGGTTTAGAGAGTTCAAGCTGTATCTAAGAATCCACGTCATTGACTTCAATAAAATATAACCTAGGTTTTAATCCGGAAAAAGGGCTTCTGAATAGTATAAGTTTCATTGAAATTGGTCCAGTAGTTAAGGCGTGATCCGCGAACCAACACACAGACAAACTCGATTTTCCGAATCAGAATTGTTTATTTAGTAGATCTGCATATTTAGTTTATCCATATCTTTAGTTTTAGTTTTTGGCTTTTTTACAGTTTTATTATAGTATAGATACCTACAAACTAAAATCGTTTTTGCGGTCTCTACCCAGTTACTTTTAGTAGGTATCATAAATTATGGAGCACGGAACTAATAGCAGATTCTTGTCAAAGTAAACAAAATAACGAAATCGTAGAAATCAATTTATCAAAATCAATTAAAATAGATACGTAGCCTTAACAAGAAGCATTTGCGTAATAAAACATAATCATTTAAACCAATAACTACTCACTCGAGATAATATCTCGTCTATGGTAAGATAAGTATTTTATATCTTTTTCAAAAACATGAAATTCAAAAATGGAACGCGGCAAAGACGTAACTTTCAATATAAAAAAAGCTTAGAATTGTTTAGTACCAACATAAAAAGTTGCTAGAGTAATAACAATTTTGTTTGGTTGGTATGTTTGTCTGATTAGTTTACTGAAGTGAGTAGGTAAGTAGGCAGTAGTACATTGCCGAGCGAGTACTTTTTTAAGCATTTTACTGTTTTTTATAATTGTATGTTTGTTTTTTTGGTGTGTTTACTATGTTTTTGCGTAAAATAAACTATTTACATATATTATATTCTATTCAAAATATCCAAACATTTCATATTTTTATGATTAGTATGATTAATAAAATGGACTGACGATCAGAGCCCGTAGTCTGAGTTTTGTTATGCTGGTGAGGAACGAGATACTCGAAGTTTTTCTATGGAGAAAAAGTTCTCGAATCTCCCGCTTGAGGCGCTTATCGGATTCACATACAAAATATCTCGCAAGTTGATGTGCGTTTCGAACAACAAAACAAAACTCAGACTACAGGCTCTCGATAAATGTGTAACTTAAGCTCAGCTTTGTGTAGGTTGTAGAACAAACCCGCATGTATAAACTAGTTAAAATATATAATTATGCTAACTTGCGTTGCCGGGGGGCACTTACGGTACTCGTGATCCAAATGTCTGGTCTGTCAGAATCCGATTAGAAATTTCGGTTTGATGGAAAACAGTTATTAAACGTCAATTATTGGACGCAGCGTGCTTTTTTTTATTTAAATAACATAATGTTAACGTTGATATAACTGTTAAGAGTTTATAATGGGTATTATAAGCACATTTTACACAAGATTATCGTTTTCAACATAGCTTTATTTTTTTTATAAGTGATTTTAGGAGTCATTGACCTTTATGATTCAATAAAGATTTTTGCAACTAGTTTTTTTTTGTGATAATACAATTTTATATAAGAAAAATTTTCGTGACAACCCTAGACAAAGAAAAATTTGTGTTTATAAACAAATTTTAAACAGAATTTTTTTAAAATGTAAATTTTATGGCAATTTTTCGTGATACTGTAATTTTAATATACTTACTTAAAATATTTAATGTAAACAATTTTCTCGTGACAACCCTAGACAGAGAAACACTTGTGTTTTATACAAAAATTTGAAAATATAAATTTTATTGTATTATTTCGTGATAATATAATTTTAATATACTAAAGTACTTAAAACATTTTCTAGTGACAACCCTAGATGCAGAAACACTTGTGTTTTTATACAAATCTTATAAATACAAAAATTTGAAAATGTAAATTTTTACCTTATCGAGTGTTTGCTGAGTTCTCACAAACTTTAAAGTATACTTACATTAAAGATCAACATTTAAAAGAGTTCTTCGAATACATTCTGTGTTTCATATGTCTCTGGGGAAATGATAATATTATTTTCTTGGTCATACATTTTCATTAACAAATTAGTTACTTAAGTATTCTTTTCAAGTGGGTAAATACAGCTGTATTGCAGTTCTAGCTATTGTTTGTTTAAAAATATTTAGATACCAGCCAGTTACTTAATCAATACCTACTCATACGTATTGATATTGAAGTGTAAAAGGGTCTGGGGCAAATTGGATGGAGCCCAGCGGGCCTAAAATGCGCACCGCGAGATATTTGTCATGTCGTTCTGTCAAAATGTAAGCATTTTGTACCAGTTTAGGAACTATTGCATTATCTGTGGTACCTAATAGTGTCGACAAAACGCGCCATAATGTACACTTTTGACACTTCTTAGTCGTCGTACCTCTCTGAGGACGAGATAATAGTCATGCAGAAATGTCAAAAGTTGAAAATTCAAAGGCGCGGTTTCTCGACAACATTACCACAGATAATGCAATAGTTCCTAAGCTGGTACAAAATGCTTACATTTTGACAGAACGACATGACAAATATCTCGCGGTGCGCATCCTAGTCCCGCAGGTCCCACAATTTTTTTAACCTTGCAATGTTTTTTTATCGTATTTACAGGTGTTTACGTCAAATTCCTTTATTTTGCGTTTTCGTGAATGCTACTGCATAATAGTTTATGATAAAACCTAAAGTTATAACAAAATAATCTAAAAATTAACTAAATGTATTGTAAAGTTGTACTAAACATGGTTCAAAAAAAGAATCTAAATATAACTAAAATAATTATTTTTGTAATTTTTTTAGTTTTTCTACAATGTTAGTTTTATATATTCGACTTAACCGATAATAAATATGATGTGCTAACGCTCTAGTACGTTCAAAAAGATTTAGATCATATTTTTCTAGGAGAGATTTGATACTAGTAATTAGTTCTTTTATAGATAACGTAACGCCTTCCAAGTCAGCCTCAGACTCGAAAATCGGTTATCGGTTATCGGGTTTGAAATGCCCCAACGCCTTTAATATTTTTAAGAACAGCTTCTAGCTTGAATAGTTTCAATAATCTGTGCTTTTACATAACTGTTTTCTTACAAGTAATATTACGATCACTCTAATAACGTACTACAAACTACAAACCAGCAATCAAGATTACATAAAAATAGAAAACAGAACGTCCGAAACAGGATTTCAAATATCGAACGCCAAAAAAAACAATACTCCGTCATTATCTGATATAACTGGCGAGTCTCGTTACTGAGGGCCTAGTACGAGTTTTCGTGTCTCCATACATATCAGCGCGCACTGCGGGCCTAAGATGCGCACCGCGAGATATTTGTCATGTCGTTCTGTCAAAATGTAAGCATTTTGCACCAGTTTGGGAACTATTCCATTATCCGTGGTAATGTTGTCGAGAAACCGCGCCTTTCAACTTTTGACATTTCATTTTGACTATTATCTCGTCCTCAGAGAGGTACGACGACTAAGAAGTGTCAAAAGTGTACATTATGGCGCGTTTTGTCGACACCATTAGGTACCACAAATAATGCAATAGTTTCTAAGCTGGTACAAAATGCTTACATTTTGACAGAACGACATGACAAATATCTCGCGGTGCGCATCTTAGGCCCGCTGGTGTGCTGAGCGTCAGACGTTTTACACCAGAGTCATTCAGCAAAACTCGTACTAGGCCCTATGATCGAATCGAACCTCACGTATGAGGAATTTCAAATACAGTGCCTTGATCACGAATAAATGTGACAGTCGCCAACGTATCGTAACGCTAGCGTATCCGAGATACACTGCGCGGTGACACTACAACGGTTGGCAGTCGAGCTGGCATTGACGCGCAATATAACTCGAATACGCTAACGCGGCGGCTGTCAGATTTGTTCGTGATAGTGGTACTGAACCCTAAAAAACCATTATGATTGATTGTCAACCAATGACAATCGTACTATTCAAATTCTTATCAATTTGAATTTCGAACGGGTTCTTTTCCTGTTGAGCGTGTGTCGCCTGGGAGCATTTCTTTTGAAAAATATCGTAAGTTTACAATTACAATTATTATCTAGGTTTGCATGATGTGTTTTTTTATTTATAAATAATTTGTCAACTGCGACTATGTATTGGCTTTTTGCTCTGAATAATTGTAAAAATTGCCTAGCGAAGTTTATCGTGACGAATAACATCGTTAATGTTGATATTTACTCTTTCGGTTATTAAGTTTCTATTAAGACATTATGTTATAATTTTTTTTTGATTAAAACACAATGATGCAGAGCAATTCAATTTAGTTTTGAATCTCAATAAAAATATCCCATATCCGCCTTACAGGAAAGTAACCCAATATTACTTACAAGGCATTCAACTTAACCATTGGAGCGTTTAAAGCCATATGTTTATCTTATAATTACACTAGTGTGCGTGTATTCGTTTGTGTGGGTGTTGTAAGTACGTAATTAAAGTATGGAAATAGTATTATTCGTTTTGAAGTGTTTTCACTATAAAACATTCGAGTGGCTGGGAACACTCTAATGTCAATGACCTCTTGGTTTTTTTCCCCTTGTGTTATAATAACAGCTCTGTTTACTGACTAGCGTCGGTTACCTTTTTCAAATTTGGAATCTACAAAGGAACATTTCTTGGAATAACGATGTTATTCGTAATCGTTTGCTTAGATGTGTTACTGTTTAAGTTGCAATAGCTGATACCCGCGACTTCGGACGCGCGAAACTTTCCACAAAAATATCTGTCAGCATACGATGAACTAGCAAATGGCTGCTTTTGGTTTAGAGAGTTCAAGCTGTATCTAAGAATGTACGTCTTTGATTTCAATAAAATATAGCCTATGTTTCAATCCGGAAAAAAGGCTCCTGAATGGTATGAGTCTCGTTAATAGTAGTCCAGTGGTTGAGGCGTGATCCACGAACAAACAAACAGACAAACTCGAATTTCCTTATCAGAATCGTTTATTTAGTATAGATCTGCATACTTGTTTTTTCCATATCTTTAATTTTTGTTTTTGTCTTTTTTTTTTATAATAGTATAGAAGAGAAACTTTTTTAAAACCTAGTTTGAATTTAGAACTGTCAATGCCAAAACTAATTAGAATCTTTTGTCCCATTCAAATGTCGATTGAATTTGAATTCTAAATACAACATACAAAAGACTTATAAATAAGTAGAGACGTGTTTTTTTTACAAAATAAAAGGTCAGAAGTCGTAAACCGTGCTCTTGTTAGACCACATTGTGTTCGTGTCTATAATTTATCATATTCGAATGAGTTTCGAATTCGCAACCATCAACGAAATCAAGTTTACGTTTTTTTTGTGTAATTAGATATTACCAAAGAGGTTATTCAGTAACCAGTGTGGCGAAAGAATAGAACTGCTAGCGAGTCCATTAATCTTTCTCGATCTTAAACTGTCCGTTTAAGAGAAATATGTGTTGTAAAAGTGACGTCACTCGCCGTAGGTTATAATTACGTTCAGAATGGTTAAAATTGTAAGTAAAAAAAAACTACTTACGTAAGTTAGCAATAGTCGAACAAACTGGTTTCTTCACGTAAAACTTTGTAAATGAAAATTTAAGACGAAGAACCTCGTATTGTATGTGGTATTCAAGATCGTAAAAATGTTATTGATTATAAAAAGGAAAGTTTTGATTGTTTGTTTGGATTGACTATACATACATAGAAACTACTGGAACGATTTGAAAAAAAAATTCACTGTTGGGCAGCTTCACTATACTACTAGTATAGTATTATTGTGATCTGTGCCCCGGGTAACATAGGCTATATTATATTTAAAAAAATATGAGATCCTAAAACTCCAATAGTGTAATCTAAGGTGTAAAAAATTACTTTAAAAAATTGAAATTTTTGTTGAATACCCGTGCGAAGCTGGACCGGTCCGCTAGTGACAAGTAATCATAAAAAAATCATGGCATGAAATTGTAAGTAGAAATAGCGCGTTCCATATTTGAAATTCGCGTGGCGAGTCTTTTTTTTTTATGTTTGAATTCGGAACCGTGTATGCTCTATTGTGTTGTAAATGGATTTCCATGAAATCAACATTGCGTATTATTTTGTTAATGTGCCCATTTTGTGAAGACCCACGCTGACTGTAACATTGTTATTGCTCACGGCTCTCTATAAACTGGTTAGAAGTAGACGCAAATACCCTTGCAAATTATTTAATCAGATAGTCTATAAAATTGCATGATTTTTTGCGAAATGCGATATATTTTTTGTGAAATCTACTAAAAGTACATTTGAAAATTTATAAAGCGAATAAGTTATATAATCTTGCCCTCCTTTCTATGTGATTTTTAGTAAGTCAACAAGTATTTTATTGGCGAATTAATGTAATAAAACCGCGAATTGCTGTTAAAACTCATTTATTTGGTTTCGCACTAATTGGATTATTCTAGTTTCGTATATAACCAACATCGTAAAAATAAAAGTTGTTTTATTTGACCCAAAATATTTGTTTCTGTGTAATTTAACTACGTACACAAAAATGTATTTGAAAAAAAAAATTATATAGAGTTGTTTAGTCTATGGCGGTGTGACTGGCTGGATCTATTTTTGCAAACAAGAGAGTCGACCACAGAGCAACACACAGATATTGCAATAATAGATTTCACAGTTATTGTATTAAGCAGTAGGCAACATAAAATGTATGTCTCTAGGAATGTGTGTGTGTGTGTGTGTGTTTGTCTGCAATCGGTCGGACGTGATTCGCTTCACAATAAACAATACCTTACACCGGAAATTTATGAATTTAAATTAGAAAGTGTTAGGAATTTAATGGCTACAATTCTAAGTAAAAACCAGGCGACGTCTTCCTGGTGATAAGTTACATAAATATTGAATAGTTTTATTGTGTATGACTGGTAGCACACATTCACACATACAATTGTTGTTTTTAGTAATAAATTGATTGTATTTCCTTTCTTTTTTTATAGTTTTGAACTGCGGATGTTTTTTTTAAAAAAACTGCCGGAAATGTACCTAATAACATGGCTATAAAATGGTAGGTACAGTGGTGTTTTTACTTCGAGTCTACTTCCGATTACTTTAAGACTATTTTGCTTTACATTAATGTTTGAATTTAAAACGTAAAAACATATTTTGTATGAAATATAGTTCATTACATAATGAACTCTATTACCGTGTCTAACGTTACCAACCTATGCCTAATTAGGGTACACATGACAGCTACAAGGCGTGGCCTCATATACCTACAGACACACACATACATAGTAATTCTCCTTTGTATGCTAAACAGTGAATTATCTAGCAACTCGAAATTGTAATCTCAAAACTGGTATGGAATTTCTTCATCTTCTGTTTATATTATACTGTGGTCGATGTTCGAATTTGTCATAATTGTATTTGTTCTAAAAAGATTCCAAATTTAAAATACAAGGGTATTGTTTTTTTTTGGAAGCTCGCAAAAAAACTCCTTTAAATCTCTTGACCGGTGATCTGCAAAAACGTGTGAATTAGATATATTTGAATAATAAATTAAGAGATAGGATACATAAATTAGTCGTTTATGTTCAACCAGTCAGATACGAAAGTACAGAATTACCTTAATCGATTAACCCGCTATAATATTTTATAATAATGTTCGTACGTACCTACTTTCTTTTATTCTGTCTGTCAAACGCGTCAACAATTAGAAACGCGTTTGTCACTAATACCAATTGTTCAAAACTAGTTTCTTGCCACAGATTAAAAAATCTTGCCATAGATAAAAAAGCCACCCAACTAAGAGGATTAGGCTTCGTGTGTGGTGAAATTCAGAAACTTTTGTTATGTCCATTCTGCTCAATAAGATAATCTTTGATAACGTAAAGAGCGTGACATGACACTGCGTTCTAATTTCAACTTTTTAAATACCTAGGTACTTTGATTTGGATGTGTTTATGCAATACCAAGTCAACATCGACATTATCATCATCAGTAGCGTGAAGCAGCTGGACGTACCTAAGCCTCTCCATTTTCTTCGATAAAAGACATTGAGCCTTTTCCATCCACCGGCTTTTCCTGTCTTCAAAATGTCATTAATATCATCACCTGTCATCTCAAACAGTTGAATACCATGAAAGTCTTGGTAGTTGGGATGATGAGTACTAATTTTGTTTATTAAATAACGACAGGCTTCATGGCTCAGTCGGTAGTAGCTCTGCCTTCCGTGCTGTGGGTTGTTGGTTCGATCCCCAGCGAGAACAAACATTTGTGTGTGGCGCACATAGATGTTGGTTCTGTCTTAGTGTTACTATGTATTTACAAAAAAAATGTATATAAGTATTCTATCAGTAATCTAGTTTTCATAGTACAAGTTTTGCTTAGTTTGGGACTAGAGAGCGTTGTGTGATATGTCCAAGAATATTTATTTTATTTATTTAACGTCATAATAAGATCTCCCGTCTCATAAGGCCATCAAAATACCCGTCAATTTCATTGTTTGAATCTAAAACGTAAACAATACCCCTTAAACCGTCCTGTGTCTAAATACCAAAATATTTACATAAAAACATGGTGACTGATGATTCTGAGGACTTGAAGTGGATGGTCAAGTTGATGTCATTTTTACGTGTCTGATTCCTGTGCATATAATAGGCTTTGTTACTTATGCATAGAGTTTAAACTTAATAGTGCATCATACAAAACCTATTTGAAGAGTTGGCATTTTCACAAATTTAAAATTCCACAAAGCATACGCAATTGTATTCAATCATTTTACATTGAGGTAAGTAGGTGCTATGTATTAAAACAGAATGCGTAATGAAACTATTTATTGTTATAATAAATTCTATTAAAATTCACTACGCAATTTGCAACAGTCAAACGCATTTCAACATGTCCGTCTGTCAGTCCGGCCTTCGATGACAGGAAAATGGCTATAGTATGTGGAAAACTTGGAGTTTTAATATTAAAATGGTGTCTGAATTAGACTTAGAACTACATACAATATCCAACAGTTAGATACCTACCTGACCTAGGTTCTCTACATCGTATATACACGACAAAAGTCTGGAGCTATGAGTACCATAACATACTGAAATGAACACATCCAGAACTTGTACATAGAATTTGTTGAACTCGCACCTCTAGCGTCTCAAGCCGAAACCACAGTGCTTTAAGATCATCTCAACTTTATTTTTCTGTCTGCTTTATACCTTATTACATACCAGTATGGCAATTAATAATTTTTTCATCCCACCATCTCGGAAAGAGTATTTTTGCTTCAATATCTGAGTGCAAAAGCCGTTTTTATTCTCTAGAGGATAAAGTAAATTGAATTTAGAACATCGTGTGCACTAAGTTTGTAAATTAAAAAAACATTAAACCTATTTACTGCTACCTCTATGGTGCCAAATATATCATGCAATTTTTTTTAAATTTGTTAAAAACTCAGACTCGGAACCTTCTTGGTGTTCTTTTTTCAATTTCCTTTGTACGCGGTTCTAATTAGTTCGGTTCTATTTAGTCATTTCCTCGCTGAGGTGGAATGAAAAGTTACGTGTTGCACTCGAGTGCAAAGATTTTTCACCTCGTGCTCTTTTGATTCCCTCGCTAACGCTCCAGCGAGTGATTCAATTTTAGAATCCTTCGCTTGCTTGGTCATCAAAATTGAACACGCGGTTAAAAAGCAACTTTGCACTCTTGTATAACAAATAACTATTATGTTACATACTTTTTGAATACCATCGTCCATAGACCATAGTGCAACAAAATTTATAGTTAAACCTTTTCGCGAGTGCGACACCAATACTAAAAAAAAACCTTTTCGTGGCGTTCCTAAATAAAACTATGCACCACAATCTGATACCCGCGACTTCTTACGCGTGCGAAACTTTCCACCAAAATATCTGTCACCAGAGTCTCGAGTCTGTGCATTTGTTTGGACTTTCGACTTGATACAAGATACAAGATGTTTATTTGCATAAATAAGTGTTACAATTTGGTCTTATATGTAGTAGGCACTTTTGAACTTATTCACCTTTTCCAGGTATCGCAAATGTTTTGGGCGCTTAAACTTAGGCAGGTAATTAATAACTTAATAACTTAATTGTGGGTAGGTACATACCTTTGGGCATGCACTAAATTTTTAAACATTTTTCATTATCTACTACTTAACTAGTTCTTACTTAGGGTAGGTACTTTTTACTAATTATGTAGTTAAATTTATTATGGCTAATTTGACTAGGTAAGTATATAACTTAATATTTTTAATTACTTTAGTTTTAGGTGGGTATTATTATAGCACACGCAAACGCATTCGCAAAGCGAGACATTTTGTTGGGAATTGCACAATTCCCAAATCTCTCGCTAGAGGCGCTTATCCGGTTTTCATACAAAATTTCTCGCTTTGCGAATGCGTTTGCGTGTGCTACACTCCAGTCGAAAGTCCAAACAAATGCACAGACTATGGGCTCTGCAAATGGCAGCTTTTGGTTTAGAGAGTTCAAGCTGTATCTAAGAACCCACGTTTTTTATTTCAATAATATAGCCTATGTTTCATTTCAATCCGGAAAAGGGCTTCTGAATAATATAAATTTCATTGAAATTGCTCCAGTAGTTAAGGCGTGATCTGCGATCAAACAAACAGACAAACAGACAAACTCGAATTTCGGAATCAGAATCGTTTATTTAGTAGATCTGCATATTTAGTTTATCCATATCTTTAATTTTTGTTTTTGGCTTTTTTACAGTTTTATAATAAGAGAAACTCACCAAAAGTTGTACTGGCAATAAAAAAAAAGCATAGCATACGTACAACGAAACAATTAAAAACTTACACGTTCCTATTTCAAAATGATTTCGAATTTTATTTGTGACAATATTTTACACCTCGCATTTCTATCAATTTTATATCTTAATCCATCGTAATAAAGTCGAACTTCATTTGTATATAACAAATTGAAGTTATTCAAGAGCTCCATATTATGGAGTGGGCTTCTCAGAATCAAAGGTCTTCGTTGTGTTATAATAACAATTTTTGCCGTGTTTACATATAAGTGTTGAGTTACTGAGATTAATTTATTATTTCGTAGATTTGTGCGTAGGACACTTTGGAATGCCACTAGAAGTACCTACTTGGTGGTCCTTATGATTTAGAAGGCAGCCAACAGGTTACAGCAGTATTATAATTATGATCTGTGGTATTCGTAAAAAAAAAAAAGAAAAAAAAAACAATTCATTCACGTTTCACCATTCAGATGTGTACCAGCTATTGGTATGTTTTCATTCAGATGTGTATCAGTAACTGATATGATTTCTACATAAAAAAAAATATTTACGCAAGACATACAACTAAACAAACGAACTTATGAGAAAAACATAACGTAAGACTAGGCGGTATGGTTCTAAACTATAGCCTACTCTGAGGAGCGAAAAAAAAAAAATTCATTCACGTTCGTCATTTGATTGAAGAATTCAACTTTGCTAAAGGCTATATATAATTATTGACAGGTGTCAGAGTTCACTGCTTCTCTTGCAAAGAGTAATACGAAGTTCCTATGTAAGAAGAAGCGGGACTCCCATTCCACCGAAACTACACACCTAAAATCTCGTTTTGTATGAAACGTGATTCAAATTTTGACCCCCGTTTCATACATTGTTCGTTTTTCGAAAGCACCAGTCTAGTTAGAGAGTGTCGCCAGTCTGTCTCTGGTTTGACCAAAAACATGACAGTTGTTTGCGTAAATAAATTAAGTATTTTATTACATACTAGCCGTCTCCCGCGGCGTTGCTCGCGTTAAAATGTGACTTTTCAAAATTCCATTTTCCCGCTTTTCTGTTGAAATTTTTCCTGAATTTTCTTTGCTATAAACCTCACGGAGCCCAAGACCTTTCCAACGAATGCAAAACCGTGGAAATCGGTTGGTGCGTTCTGGAGTTATAGCGTCAGGAAGGAAAACCCGACTTATTTTTATATAGTAGATAAACAAAAGTAATAAATAATTTATTTTATTGCTTACTAGTTTTCTAAAAATGCCTGGTGGATGTCCAGACGCTGATTTTGCGTTTCTTAGTGTAATTGATACAGCGCGATAAGTTACAATAACAAACTGGAATACATCACTCTAATTCCATTTAAATGACTTACTCATATCTTATTTCGTAAACAAAAGTTTTAAAATTCCTTTTACTTCAATTTAACAACCTACCTCGTCTATCTATACTATAATAAAACTGTAAAAAAGCCAGAAACTAAAATAAAAGATATGGATAAACTAAATATGCAGATCTAATAAACGATTCTGACTCCGACAACCGAGTTTGTTTGTTTGTTCGCGGATCACGCCTTAACTACTGGACCAATTTCAATGAAACTTATACCATTCAGAAGTTATTTTCCCGGATTGAAACATAGGTTACATTTTATTGAAATCAATGACGTGGGTTCTTAGATACAGCTTGAACTCTCTCAACCAAAAGCAGCCATTTGCTACAAGGTTCATCGTATGCTGGTTGACAGATATTTTGCTAGTTACAATTTACTTCAATTTAATCTAGCTTCAACGTACCTCGTTCAGAAATACGGCGAAATATTAAAAAAAAAACAATTCACTCCAACCTCAAAAATATGAATAATCATCTAAAACATAAAACAGTTACTCAAACAATAAAAAAGCCAACTTCAATTTGAAAATAAAAAACGAGGAACACATTTACATCTAATAAACCTTTAAGCCCAAAATCTTAGTCGAATAAAAAGAAAAAAAAAACAACAAAGCCAGTAGTCGCACCGAAAAAAGGAATTAAAAGAACGTATTCCTTAAGATAATGCTTATTCATCCCACATTTAAAATCAAATTTTCAAATGCGGCGGTCGATCGAGCGAGGATGAGTGAAACAGAAATAGCTTGATGCTGTGTGTCTGAGAGAGATGGGTAGCTTATTATGATTGACAGCTGAGAACGGTTAGCCTTGAAATATTTGAAACATTATATTATTATAAAGTACACTAGCTTCTTATGATAGAGCAAAACGGACATTACTTATATCTTGCCAGATAATTAATGCCTATTTTTATTCAAATATTATGTATGCTGAAGTTACTTGATTTAAAATACCTCGTCACTTTAGTTACATTTTAGTAATGGCACAACAATTCACAATCGTATCAACTAAAAATTTTTTTGTCATATTAACAAAGAAACTTACAACTATTACAGTATTCACAATATTTACGCAATACATGAAACAGCTGAGCCATCTACAAACCGTTGCAAACGATTTATACATAGCTTAACAACAAAACTTAACTTTGAAAAGACCAAAACATGTCTTTTTATTCAAGTGAAAAACATTGATAAACAAAAATTTCACAACAAATCTATACTAAAAACATGAATATTCTTAAATATCAAAGTAAAAAAAACCCTATCTATATTCAAAAATATTTTTTATAATTAAAAGCGGTCTCAGGTATCTAGTAGCTACTAGCTACTCATAGAAGCGTCCGCTTCGCTCCAGTGTATCACTCATTACTCGTACGTATAATGACGAACGCAGCTAGATATTATTATACGTTTTTAGGAACGTCGAGTTTCTCCGGAACACGTTTTAAATCATATTTCGAACGCTTTTTGAATTTAGGACGTTGACTTTTTTTTTTTAAGATAACGCGTCGGTGGTTTGAAGAATGGATGTTTTTAGATGAACTTATTTATTTGTTCAGTTGTTTAATTTAGTTATTTGTTTAGTGGTTGTTTAGTTGTTTTAAAACTGTTTAGGTACTTTATTATGTACTATAAAGATGTTAGCGCTGGAACTAACTGTTGGCCCACCTGATGTTAAAACGCTTTACGTCACAGAGCAAGATATAACATATTGGAAAAAACCTAGTTTATAAAAATACCGCTTATGTCTATGTCCTAGTTTCTTACGATTTACATCTTTCTTCCTATCTTATTTAAATATATATTCATTCATAATAATAAAATAACATTACGGATTACTCCAAGGCGTTATTCTATAGAACTCTTTTGAAGCTGACTGACAATCAACGCACAGCTTAAACTATAAGTCCTAGAGGTATGAAATTTGAAGGGTAGTATCCTTATATAGTGTAGGGGTGCACTAAGAAAGGAGTTTTGAAAAGTCACACTCTAAAAGGTCTAAAATTAAGATCAAAGATTATTACCAAAAAATTATAAAAATTAATTAAAATTATATTATTTGTATGTATTTACAAAAAAAAATGTATATATGTATTCTATCAGCCATCTAGTACCCATAGTACAAGCTTTGCTTAGTTTGGGACTAGAAGGCGTTGTGTTAAATGTCCGTGAATATTTATTATTATTATTATTATTACCATATAATGCGTAAGCAGCCGCGGGCGAAAACTAGTACACTAATAAAAAACTGACCATACTACTAGTTTTATCAACTTCGTTTTAAAATGATTTTTTGATTAATATCACGACATTCCGTTATTTAATGTGTATTACATCGGAAATTATTTAATTGCTACCATAATACCGATTTATTAATTTCGTATGTGTAACTTTTGACATTTTCTATTTAACTTTCAATTTAACATAACGTTTATTAACAACAACCGGTTTAGATTATTGCAAGCAAGCATCGTATGAGTTAGTGGCCAACTTTGCTGATAAAGTTTTTAGGCCGCCTTAAGGCCTCCGTCAACGACTAGAGCCGGGACAGTTTAACGTGCACCGAAGCATGGAAGCGCTCAGATGTAAATGGCCACTAACGGTCACCCATCAAAATAATGACCGCGCAGAAATTCTATTAACTTAGATAATCGGTGAAGATAGCGTTAGATTATTGCAAAAGTATTACATACTACAAAAATCCGAATTTTGTACCAGCAAATTTTTTATACTTCTAATGCGACTTCCAACAACGTTGCGTTACGGGATGACATACTCTACATACTCTGACTCTTTCTATTCCCCCCGAATAGAAAGAGACAGAGGCTAATACGCTACAAATGCTACAATCAAATATAGATGGCAGTGTTCAGCAATTCAGCATTTGACCGGCCGTGTTTTTGAAGTTATACGAGTTCCAACTGACAGCGGGGGGAATAGAAAGAGACTATAATACGCTACAATCAAAATATAATAGATGGCAGTGTTCATGCAACTTTTTACTTTTTATTTTGAAGTGAAAATTGAGTACTGCATATTGGTTAAGTACATAAAAATAAATACTAAGTTAATTTCACATTAAACACAGAGCGAGAGTGAATGCGTGCCACTCGAAGTATAACTTCTTCCGCGCGTAGGGACTCCACGCACTGGTTTTTTTTTAAATAGGCACTTATTTACTCATTACTTTCCATGCTACGGTTCACTGGAAGAAATAGCTTTCAGCGATAAGTCCGCCGATTGTATTATATAAAGTTAGTTTTAAGATTTGCTAGTACCTATTTCTTGTGTACCATAAAGTATTATCTATCTATCTATCTATTTCTCTAGTTATGAATCTACAGTACATTAAAAAAACTAAAGCGGTTAATGACGTAATTGGCGAGAAAGCTCGCGTGCGCTTCCGTTTTGTCGCAGAGCTACGAATCTCGTAGACCCTCTACGAAAATCGTAGCAACAAAAAAAAAGTCACGAGTATTTTTTTTTTACAACCCACCGACGTATTTGTAATTTTACAATAAAAAAATCACACTCTAAATTGTTAAACGAAACTCGTTCAAGAATTGTATGCGCTTAAAAAACTTGTACGAAATTTAATTTTTTTTTTAAAGTTACTAGTAACAAAGCCGTCT
Organism: Eulithis testata; assembly: GCA_947507515.1. NCBI lineage: Eukaryota > Metazoa > Arthropoda > Insecta > Lepidoptera > Geometridae > Eulithis > Eulithis testata. The sequence goes on from OX382219.1 coordinate 5,039,009, forward strand.
TCACACTTTTGCATCTCCATTGAAATTCATTCAAATTTGGAAGCGGTTCGTTATTTAAATATTCAAATCTGACGCTAATAGTTTTTATTGGTGAGTTTACGACCTCTAAATGATAACTTTCTTGTAGAATACGCGCCTTTGAGTTATCGACTCGCTCCCGCCACTTCTCGGCTAGATAGAATCGATATAGCTTTTTTAATATTAAACTTTGAAAGTGAAATATTAAAATGTCATTCGTATTATGTAGATTATTGTAGATCATTCTCACCTCTCAGTAAAAATAACATCAAATGAAGTACCGGAACCGCGTCTCTATTATAAATCGATATTTTAATTTAATTTAATCGAGTCAAAGGCGTAGGCGACTCGATTATATCTTATCTGTTTCCCAAACGTAAGTGATTCCGAAATCGGCGAGTTTTGTCTTATAATTTATTGCTGGCCTGAGGCGGTTTTTATGCTTCATAGTAATTATTATGTATTTTAATACAAAACACGTGTGTAGGTCGTTATAAAATTATTGTTGTTATGCCGTACTAGTACATATACCTAATTTATATTTGACGGAATAATCTGCTTTTAATTTTAAGGTATATATTCAAGTTACTTCAAGTTTGAATCGATACTCAAGCATCGATTTTTCGACAGATTCTCTCATTGAGAAATTTCAATATCTTGTGTCAGGCTAAAATTTCATACACCGCCATCTAGTTTACTTTTTGCAAACTGACCTCGATGCCTATCACAAAAAGCTCAAAAAAATATTTAGGTACTATTATTATCGCAGAATTTGTAACCGTTTTAATAGGAGCTTTCAAAAGCTAAGTTATAAAACTAGAATGCAATTTATTTTGTAAGTAACCTTGTAGGTTTAGCAGAGTATGTAGGTATACGTACCTACTTCTATTGTTGGTTACGATTCAATACTAAAAAGTCATTGTTACCAATTGAAGTTTTAAAAATACGAAATGCCAAAGGTTAATTAAACTATTTAGAGTTATTTTTGATTATAGATATAATTACGTGATAAAATTATGATCAACTATTTTGAAATTAAGGTCATTTTGTTTTGGTCACCTTAGGTGACCTAGGCTTTGGCATGATAGGTTAGGTAATGGTAACCTAGCACTGGGTAGGTCTCCGTCTAAGCACAATTTTATTGTTTCACTAGCTTTCGCGCGTAACTTCATCTGCGTCCCGTTTTATCCCGTTGATTTTCTTAGATAAAAAGTACGCAGTATACAGTATAGAGAGCTGTGTTTTTTTTTTAATTTTGGGTTATGTTAGGTACATCTAATGAAAGTAAGTATAGATTTTTTTAAAGTTAAATTAAAATACTTATGTATTGTTTTCAGTTAAAATTTGATAAAATCTAATTAATACTAGCCATAAACGTTACAAGTCACATTATTAAGTCATATCATTCAAATACAGTCCTTAATTTAGTACAAATTAGTCGATACACCCGCCATATTTGTTATCCCGATATTAATAATCCTCGCGAGTAATTGTCACGATTTTATTATTATTGGATATTGTTCCGGACAAGGCTGGACCAAAAATGGTGCGGTTTTGCGTTTATGGTGGTTCTTAACTCCCTCCACGGAATCGCTTATACGTGTTGAGGATATATTCAGCCCTTTGAAGGCTTCTGTGTGTGACGTCATTATTTGTATGCAAACTGACTCAAATTCTTACATATTTACAACATATGGGGTATTGATATTAGTCTTCTAAACCTGCGCTAGCTAAAATGCTTATTCTGCTGCCGTCTCTTCTTCTTCTTCTTCTATTTATGGCCTCTGTCCGCCATTTTGACAGACAAAAACCACCAAATTATGTTTCCAGATTTATCTTGGTTCTAACAAAAACCGCCAAAAACCGCGTCTGTTTTGGACTTAACTACTGTCAAAGCTGTCAGATTTATATGTTACGTAATATGAAAAAACCTAGTTAAGTCCAAAACAGACGCGGTTTTTGTTAGATCCAAGATAAATCTGTAAACATAAATTTGGCGGAAAGTTTTTAGTTATAGTCAAGTCAATTCGGCTGTCATTTGTTTCGAAAGCAAAATGCTGGATTTAACTTTCAAAACTTCAAAAAAAAAATTCAATCAAATTATTATTACACAATAGTTACTCCGATGGCTGACACTCTTTGCTGTGAAGGGATATAAAAATATCTTTTAGCACGCTCCGAAATACGTCAAGCCTTAAAACAATAAATTGTATAACTCGATTGTGTATCGATAAATCCCATCGATACATGTGACATCCCAAACAAATCGACACATGACATCTACAACTGTCTTGTCATTTGATTGGTGAAAGTTTGATTCGATATTCAAAAATAGTTTCGTCCACGATTTTTTTTTAACACAGGGTGTTCACTCTTTTTGTATCTACTAAAATGACTCTTACTTTACTCGTAGAATTGGTTCAATAGTTTAAAAAGATTTACTTACTTCCTATATTATCTTAGCTATATTATCATACGGTTAAAACATTACAATAAAACATATTTACGTTAACATAACAAAATCACTCATGCTAATGATATAACCAGATCGTCGGAATGTTTTTTGTCAGTTTTACACAACATCTGGTGTTATTAGATCATTCACTTATTATAATAATTATAACCGGAGACAAAACCGGATGGATATTATAATATATTATTGTGCATACAATTACTTAAAAAAAAAAAAAAAAACACTCGTGTAAAGTAACAGTTACATATTGTACACTTCGCAACAGCCTGTAACAAAAAAAAGTAAGCACTTAGGAATCAAATTAAAAAGTGTTCGTTCGATAATCAAAAAGTTGAATATCGAACATTCCGAGATTTCCGAGACTATCGAGAGTCCCAATTCACGTTATCGAGTTATTTGTGAGTCGCAACCGAAGGCCGTATTTTTGTATTAGTTTTTAATAAGTAATTGTACACCCAAACCACGTTACCAATTTCGTCATGAATACACGTTTTTTCTCGCCTCGCTTGAAGCAATCTCGTTTTCTCGAAAATAGAACTAATATGTTGAATATAATTAATTTCATAGCGAGTCGGTTGATCGATGCGTGATACTTGAGATTTTTTTGTATCATTATTTTTAAATTACAGATTATTACGTCAATTGGAATGGAACGGTTTCTATAAAATTGGTTTTACGCCAAATTTTATATTTTTTTATGTTTTTATTTTGTAACGCGTGCTTCGTGTCTATTAACATTTTCGCTTGTTTCATTAAAAAAGTAATTTTATTATAATAACAGGGTGTGCGACTAGACATCATTACCTAACGTGTTTTGCATTCTAAGATGTAATTTTGTTAAATTTCGTTATAACTCGTTTGTTGGCTAACCAAGTAGGTACCCAGTTTACTTACAAAGTTTTGTTTTTGTTACAGATGTTGCAAACGAACTGGCTGATATTGAAGACTGATTAAAATATTTATTAAATCAACTAGGCAATGATCGATCCATGAATCTTACCAGGTAAGGTATAACTAATATAAAAAAACCTTCACAAAAAGTATTATGCTTTTACAATGGATACTTTTTTTTGGATAAGACAATGGGCTCATTTTGGCAAGCCCCAAACTGACCCAATAAAAGACACCTTATTAGCTATAATTACACAAATACAATATTATTTCCAAACAATGAAGAGAAAATTTAAATTCAAAACATTCCACAGTATTCAGCTAATCTTGTCAACAAAAGACTATTGTTTCCATCGTGTTTCCAACACATTGTTTCAATTTAAATCGAAAATGAATCACTGTTATGATTTGCCACTAAATTGTATTGAGTAATTCGTTTGTTTAAAAAAATAAGATTAACGACCTTTGTGGTGAGGTGAGACACGAAAACATGTCTGAGTAAGGATCGCTGGTTCGATTCTTGCTACAGGCAAACTACTTTTTGCACAGCTCACATACACAGTTTTTAACCTTCAAAGATTATATTTGTAAAATAGTAGTTGATTGGTTGTTAAGTTTAATTTTCTTCCAGGACGGACTCGTTTCAAATTGTGGAAAGAGTCCAAAAATTGCAATGACTACGGCTATGGCAGCACATCAGGAATCGATGCATGAGAGACTACAACCAGCTGAGGAACCACTGTACCTGCATCATGGAGCCACCTGGTCTGAACCAGACGCTCAGGAGGAGCCAAACATGTCACCTTACTACAGCATGCCCAAGAGGAACAAGCGGAAAAACTTCAAACCTAGATGTGCTCCCAACACAACCACATTCTCTGATGAATCAAACGGAGAACACTCTCAGAGCCCCCTGAACGGAAATGACCGGACAACTCCGAACAATGACGAAGAAGAAAAAGATACCTTCGCAAAAATAGGAGTTAAAAACTTCAGTCTGCTCAAAAGCGGGGCTGTCGATCTAAGCCGAAAACTAAGTACAGACTCCAACGAAAACATCGACTATCAAAACAGGCAACCAGATGACAAGAAACCGGATTCCTTCCAGCACTCGTACATCCACAGCCTCCAAGAAGGACAAATCCTCCCGGAAAGGGACAGAACAGTATTAAACTTCAGCGGTCTACCGAACAAAATCTTCTCTGCTAAAAACCCATTCGCCATATCCCAACTCATCAAAACAAACTCGCCTCCGAGAAGAAGGGACTCTGATTCCGATGATGATAAACACCAGGATATCAATGCAAATCAACAGCTGGAAGATCAGGAAGGTGCGGAGACTGAAAACCAAAATGGAGAAGCAAATAATGCTACGAACAGAATCTTGCGAGACTATGCAATGAATACTATGAAGGAGCTTTTGGGAATTTACGGACTGTCTTCGAATGAAGTGGCAGACGCGATAACGGGACAAATACGAGCTTTGGAAGCACTACAAGGTAAGAACATCATTATTATCATCAATCTTCCTGCGAATGTTTTCTCTACTGACTACATGGAACGATCTTCCTGTCGGGGCTTTCCCTAGTGACTACAATATGGGGCACTTCAAAGAGGGTGTTTTAAAATTCTTCAAGGGTCGGCAACTCGCATGTGATACCTCTGGTGTTGCAGGCGTCCATAGGCTACGGTAACCGCTTCCCATCAGGCGGGCCGTACGCTTGTTTGCCTACTTAGCAGTATAAAAAAAAAACATGGGGCACTTCAATAATGGGGTTTTTTAATTCTTCAAGGAACAGCAATGTGCGTGTGGCCCCTCTGGTGTTGCAGGCGATAGGCTATGGTAACCGCTTCCAATCAGCCTGAACATATGCTTGTTTGTTTACTTAGTTAACTGAAGAAAAATAGTCTCAAAACTTATTTTACACGTGCAAAAATGAAATCATGTTTAGTGAGATTTGAACTCACGACCTCTGATTCAGGTGGGTGATGTCAATGAATCTCAGAGTGAGTTCATTAAAATTAATGAATTCTGAATATAAATGGTGATAATTTTATAAGCGTAACACACTATAATTTAGTTTTATAGTGTTTGGACAGATTGTTGTAATCTTATGAGATTTATTGGGTAGGTTTATTGTAATGACATACTGAACTTGTATTTCTTGTATCTTTCTTTTTCATAGATCTTTTTAGTCATATAGTCATATAGGTATCTTTCTTTCGTGAGCTTTTTTTGACTAAGTTCTTGTCAAGAGTGGGTTTGGAATAGAAAAGCTTTTGGAAACGACATTCTACATCTATTAATGGATATTTTTAGATAAATAATCGTAAATTTCATACTTAGTTATCATATACTACTACCATGTGAGCTATGACAGGCGTCATGGCTCAGTCGGTAGTAGCTCTGCCTTCCGTGCTGTGGGTCGTAGGTTCGATCCCCACCGAGAACAAACATTTGTATTGCAAACGTAGATGTTTGTTCTGTGTCTGGGTGTTTCTATGTATTATAAGTATGTATTTACAAAAAAAAAAGTATTTAAGTATTCTATCAGCAATCTAGTTCCCATAGTACAAGCTCTGCTTAGTTTGGGACTAGAAAGCGTTGTGTTAAATGTCCATGAATATTAAAAAAATATCGTAGACCTGAGTTATATTATTTTATGTTTTGAATTACTGCAAGATTTCTGTATCTTCCATACAATACCCCTAATTCTGTTGTTTCATATTCACTAACCTAATTTGACCTAATTTGACAGCACCAAAATGGTTCCCATCTCTTTCTCATAAACTGAAAAAACAAAGGCCACTATCATTTATTTGCTGTCAAATTAGTTTTGAACAAAATGCACTATGTAACAGAATTACCAAGCATTATATTTATCTACGATTTTAAATATTTGCATTGTTGTAGTATAGACAAAAGTTACCGCTAAACATCAAATGGGCCACCTGCTTGTTTACATAAAAAAACGACTTGTAGGTTTTAAAATATACGTGATTTTTTTAGGCAAACCGTTCACTCAACTACCGCTAAGCCTGAAGAGGCGTCATGACTCCGGCATGGAAGATGGAACTGACAGAAGCCTGAGGCGATCATCATCAGCTACTGAAGATGAGGGTTCCACCAACATCACCCCTCCGAAGACACCTGACAACGATATTGATGCTCAACGGTGAGTAGTCTTCCTCTTCTTTTATTTATGGCCTCGCCTTTGTCTGTCATTTTGACGTCATTTTGACGTGGCAAGTGCGAATCTATAAAAAAAAATCAATTAACAGTTGAATGATTGGCTGATTTTTTTATATTTTCTGCTTAGTCTCTTTCTTTCTCTCTCTCTCTCTCGATTCCTCATTGCTGAGCGTTGTGACCTCTCTTCATGGCCTTTGGTTAGGTTCTTCCATCTATGGCGGCAACTTGGACCACAATGTTGAAACATTGAGGGTTGCCATTTTTATTAAGTATATTTTAATGAAATGCAAAACAAATACCCCTCGTTTTATCTTCATGCTTTGAATCGCCTGTTTATGCTTAGCATATAGTTCCGGGACAGCCTATAGATAAATAAATATAAATAAATATTTTGGACATTTCATACAGTCTAGTCCCAAACTAAGCAGAGTTTGTACTATGGGAACTAATATAACATTTACAATACTTTTTTTAAATGCATAATTATACATAGATATACTACGATTTTCTGATAATATATTTTTTTCAGACAAAGAGCATTGCAAATTATCAACCACCAATCAATGAGGCTATTCAGATCCCAGGGTCAGGAGGAGGAAGGCAGTTCTGATGATGGAGACCAAACCCTAGACCTCAGCGTCTCTAGGGATGGCGATGGACAGGTAAACAATTTTTTTATAAATATTTCCGATTAGTAATGACTTGGACCAGTTGAGCTATCTATAAATCGTTTGCAACGGTTTGTAGATAGCTCAACTGTTTCATATGTATTTTTGTAAATAGTGTAAATACTGTGTAATTTTCTTTGTTAATAAATTTACATTTTTTTATAAACACACATTACTAATTAAAAAAAAAATTTTTTTACTCTTTTTATTATGATCTTTATAAAAATATTTATTGCCTGGTTTTATACCTATAATAGCTTTCGTACTATTTATTACCTATTTCAAAATAAAATGTCCCAAATATATAAAAAAAAATATTAGAAGGAATAAAGTCATATTTCGAAATAGTACTATTTCCGCTATCAACAGAAAGGTCTAGCAACCAAAGTGTGTAAGTTTTGTTTTACATTCTTTTTTTAATAAATAGGTTTTTAAAAGGCTTTAAATATACAGGAATTATTATTATCGACAACATCGAGCGCAGGAAACAGCGTTTCGGAGTTCGATCAACAAAACCTAATGAGAAAGAATTTGGAGGATTTAGCTAACTTACAAATGCAGGTAATTTTGCAATAATAAAATTTACATTTTTTTTTTCAAAATAATATTACACTTTACAGTACTTTAATGCTTTATTTTAAAACAACCAAACAAAAATCTAAACTAAACAGTTTTAATATTTAAATTCACTTTTCTGTAGTTATGAGTAATATAGCCGTAGTTAGTTAACATGAAAATCAATTCGACGCAAGGTTTTTTGGGTTTTTATCATCACTTTTTTTACTAAAAAAACATTTAAATCCTTCACAGAGTAATGATTTGAATTTGTTGCAGGGATTTTTCCAAAAATCATCTTTGGATACCGAAGACTCACAAGAACGAAAACTACAAGCGAGTGGTAAGTAATTTTTTCAAGACTTTTCGTGTTCTAGAACTTAATATAAGATTAAAAAAGGTTTTTACTAAAAATCTAATTGAAAAACTCGAGTCTTCATTCAGGCTTAATCATAGGTTTAGCACACAAGCATATCAATGTAACACCATCCTCATTACACATCTAGCGTTAAATTAACTAGAGGATTCGACAACAACAGCTCAAACCGGTACATTATGGTAAGTTAAAATATTTGTTCAGAAAAACTTTACGATCATGTAAAGCAATAAAATTATCGAAATGTACTGCTGTCAAACGCAATTATTTCAGTGTAAATAAATGACGCTGTACAATATTACCTTTTTCCTATTATTTGTTCATCAAACCTAAAACAATGACGCTATAGGCTATTAGTTTCCTATATGTTTTTATTCGTCATACCTATTTGCTGTGTATATGGATGATGGCTGGCTACGCTGAGAGGATGGTATAGGTGCTGGGTAAGCTATTCCATCTAAACATTGTCCCAGGCACTACAGTGTGCCGTTAAGTGTAGGCATAGGTTGCCTCCTGACGCTGTATAAATCATCTTCAATAGATGAAAAGGCCTAAGAAATATTGCAAATTACATAACAGGGTATCTTCGTGCTCTAGATAACGCAAACACTATCTCATTCTAGGTTTTCAGTATCTGTTAACTATTATTATGTCAGAGCGAAGATTCTAATAAACACTAACTATCGTTAGTCGGTTACTGAGAAAAGGGACATTTAGCATTTGCGGAATAATGTCAGTTGTGTGCAGATGTAACTTTATTGCATAAACGAGTTGGCTATTGTTTAATAATAATAATAAATAAATATTCACGGACACTTAACACAACGCCTTCTAGTCCCAAACTAAGCAAAGCTTGTACTATGGAAACTAGATGGCTGATAGAATACATACATACATTTTTTTTGTAAATACATACTTATATTACATAGAAACACCCAGACACAGAACAAACATCTATGTTTACAACACACAAATGTTTGTTCTCAGTGGGGATCGAACCCACGACCCACAACACGGAAGGCAGAGCTACTACCGACTGAGCCATGACGCCTGTCGAAGTAGCATGCGCTCACTTAAGACATGTTTGTTATATTTATTCAATTTGTTTTTTTTTATTTCATAACACAAAAAACGAATTTCATACCATAGTACTAAGGAAACCTCTATAAATGAATCTATATCTCTTTTCGACAAAAAATAAAAAAATTGTTTATTTCTAACCTGTTAACTCGTAATTTAATGTTTTGTTATTACTACAGAAAAAAGCAGCACTAGTAAAAAAAGGCTTTCAATTTCAGACCAAAAAGCTATGGTTAAAAAACATCATGAACTTGAATATCGATTTTTTTTGTTTTTTTAAATAATCGATTAGCAGGTTAACATGTTTTTATCAAATCGTGCGTCATCATTTCAGACTTCAACAAAGTTATTTTTCTAAACGCATTTTTCTCCTCTCCCGAATACGTATTATAAATGTGTAAGAGTATCTTCATATAGGGCAAGTGGCAAGTACTATCGTTTTTACGATGTCGTAACGTCCGGCTCCCAGGCCTCAATTGCGCTCCATTGACTAGATTAGTGAAGCTGAGGTTTCCAGTAAGATACTCCTAGGGGAGCTCTTGGATACAAAGAACTTTTACAAGGCTAGTGACTTGTTTCTTTATTGTTCTGTTTTAGTTTTTCAGTTTTGTAATCGTGGTTTAAAAATCGAAATTGAATATGTAAGTTATGAAATTGTTTCGTATTGTTTTTTGACTTTGGTTATTTTGTATTCGGTATACAACTTAAGTAGGTTTTAAGTAACATTTGTTTACGACAGTTTCTAGTTTTTTTTATAAATGCATTGCATACTGTCATATTTAAAAACGTAGTAAGTATGTTTATTTAAAAACAACACAAAATATTTAATATACAAATTTAAAAATTCATCACCAATCAAGTGTGAAAGGTAATCGCACCAATAATGAGATGCATTCCCAATCACACAAAATTTAAATAAACCACCGTAAAAGTGTCGGAAAACATCACTTCCACAAAACAGTGCATTCTTTGCACGACTCTGTTAAAAGTGACACATTACTAATTTATTCTACGATAGGCTAGACCGGGTTTTGTCTTAATTATCGATTCTGGGTAAATATTTGGCTGAATGTCGATGAACTTTGGTGTTTAAAGACTAAATGAAGTAAGTTTTGATACTTTCCAAGCTATAGAACCCATTGTCCAGTTGATATTCTGTCCCTTCAGCGCTAAAGAGCACTGACTTATACATAGTGTAGTTCTGTCAACAGAACTACTCAACAGAACAGGTGGAAATAAACGGTTTTTTGTGACACATAACTATAAATAGTTATGTCACAATGAGTGTTCTTTTGACATTTTTGTTAAATACCTATGCGAAAAAGGGACGGGCCGTCACTGTAAAATAAAAATACAAAAACTAGCAGCAGTCAATCGTATTACCAGAGGCGTGATAGTGGTTCTTTCCTACAAGCCCTGGGACCTTCAGCTGCGCAATCTCTGTCCCCCAGTGGGACTCGGGACCCCAAACAACGCGTTTCCCATTTACTGTAATGGTCTAGTTTCGTTCGTCCGGTGCGCTGATTTGTTCCATTGTCGTGAGACTGTACTTACAGTCTATTTGAATATCGGTACATTCCGCTGGTTTTATGACATTTTAAAGTACCTATTGATACAGTCAAAAGAGTTTAATAACAATTTCAGAAAGTCAGAATATGTAGTTTTTGGCATTAATTATTATTTTTGAAGTTCATTTCCGCAATATATATTATCAGATCTAGATAAATTTGACGATGTTAGCGATGCTTAAAAATGCAGTTAAAACTATTCAAAAATGTAAAGAACAAAAAAAAACTATTCGTTCGTTAAATAAATTCTTCCAGGTCAGTAAATTTTCGCATAAAACCAATCAGAGGAACATAAGCCAAAATATTCCGCATAAAATAACTTTTCTGTAATAAAAATTCAAAAGTGCCTTCATAAAAACGAGAACAAATAAATTACTCGAATTGACACGCCGATTGTTCGATAGAAATCATCGATTTTCGAATATCCCGTCTCTTTCTAACCAGTTTGAAGCTGTATCTCGTGTTTCGTTTTTTATTAGATTATGCCCCAGGCTATGAAGATATAATTCACATAAAAATTTGTTAATTATAGCAATTAAAACGAGCTCCTTCTATGTTTTGGTTCTTTACGGTGTGATTCTGGATATTTATCAATATTACATCGATTACGTATTAGTTATGAATGCGAGGAGTTTTTGGGGGTCAGTGGAATTTTATGAAAACTTATTCCGCTTTCAACAAAAAACTATTTTTTTTAAACTTTCTCTATAACAATTGAACTTCTTAGTTATGAATTTTAATGAATAAAACTACTTAAAAAACGATGTTTATTAATCAATAAAAAATATTAATAGAGTAGGTAATTTTTATTGATTACTTACTTCAAAAATCCTTCATAAAATAATGACACCAACATGGTTATTTCATGAAATCGTCTTTTTCAATATAGAAACTAAAATAAACATTAACTAAACAATAGCATTGAATTAACACGTTAATAGAGTGTCTGTATGTAATGATTACAGTGGAACAAATACTTATTTGTTTGGACACAAATACTTTATACGGAACCAAACTGACATAACACGACTTTTATTACCTTATGCATTTATTTAAAACTGTAATTACGATTCAAAAAGTTGTGTTCTAATTTGGTAGACGAACGATCGAATCGATTAATTATTCGATTATGTGTAATAAGCATTTCTATTCCAATGTCTTTATATCGAGATATTTATAACAAGCTGTTATTAGAGACTGTAATATTGTGAGTAATTACGGCTTTTGACACTGGTTACAACAATTTGAAATGTGTTTATTTAGCGGATACCGATTTGCTACGTTATTACGTATTTTACAAGTATTATAAAACTGTAATGCAATAGTGATACGTACAGATCGAGCACTGAGTTTTTAGTACTTCATTTATGGGAATATTTTAAAACCTATAAGTTGGAAGCACTGGTTTTACCACGCAACTCACTGATGTGAAATGATACTACATTTTGTCAATATGATTATCCAAATAATTTGAGGTTTCCTATTTACATCAGAGTTGAATGAATTAGCCGCTTACCTAATATAGTGTTATCAGCGATAAGCAATATGGTCATAAATCGAAATGTTACCAAAATCTGTATATGTTGGCTATCGACGCTAAGACTCATGTAGCATTATTCCTATAAACCTTGTGGTTTCCTTAGTGCTATAGTACAAAATAAGTTATTATGTATTTTTAAAACAATAAATGAAAAAAAAAAAAAAAAAAAAAAACAATACTATCACCAATCAAAAGTATAGGTCTGTCTTGTTCTTTTATAATTTATAAATACTACATAGTTCTGGCCACAAGTCTCCCAAACCAGCATCCTACTAATATTATAAACGCGAAAGTTTGTAACGATGTAAGGGTGTATGTATGTATGTATGTAAGGGTGTATGTATGTATGTTTGTTACTCTTTCACGCAAAACTGCTGATCCGATATGGATGAAACTTGGAATATATATTGTCCGTGACCTGGATTAACACATAGGATACTTTTTATCCCGTTCCCGGGGAAAAGATGAACATCCAAAAAAAATTAACAGTAAAAACATCAGTCCAGCCGTTCATTTGTTAGAAATGGTACCTATAGCAAAACACAACTGACATGAAACGACTGACAGCTTGAATAAAAATTTTTATGTTGGTGGGTACACAACCTGGCCGTAAATAATCAAATTAAGAAAACAATTTTTTTTTTCTTAAGCTACGTGTACGAAGATGAAATTATACAAGCGATCCGATTTGGATGAAACTTAGAATATATATTGTCCGTGACCTGGATTAACACATAGACTAGGTACTTTTTATCCCCAAAAATCAACGGGATCCAACGGGACGCGAACGAAGTCGCGGGCGGCGTCATAATATTATATTCGTAATGTTTCAAAAATATTTACTACTGTTTGTTACAATCTTAAATAGTTATACATTTTCACATGAATGTGTTAAATGTTACTGACGATAACATTAAATTTATAACCCAACTTCAAAAAAAAAAGGAGATTCACAATTCGGTTTTATTTTTCTTCATGTTTGTTCCCTCAAAACCCCGTCATTTATGAACCGATTTGGGGTTACCACCTATAATAATAACTTTATTTTCAGACAACGAGATACATGTACCATTCTTCATACATAGTAGGCACAAAACACAAGAAAATACATACTAAAAGAAAACAATAATATAATTTATAAGTTTAAAAAACTGGAAAAACCGACTTCAAATTGATACACAATCATCATCATTTGATGATGAATGTGTGATAGCAGTTCATTGGGACTGTTCTATTGATCGTAAACACCACAGAAAAGCAAAATACGCAATGTCGTGTACGTGGATGACGTGTTTTTTCTATAGTTATTCTTATTTAACTGCCAAACTACTGAATTGATTTTGATAAAAAAATTATGGGACCAATCTGGAAGCATACCCTTTCATATAAAAAAAGATAAATTTTCAAATCGGTTCATAAATGACGGAGTTCTGAGGTAACAAACATAAAAAAAAATTAAATAAAAAAAAAAAACATCCGAATTGAGAACCTCCTCTTTTTTTGAAGTCGGTTAATTAAAATAAAACCCAGGCCACTATATCTGTATCTATTTCTTTTCTACTCGTGAAAACCTTTAATTGACCTACTGTTTCCATTTTTGTACCTAATCTGTGTTATGTGCTGTCGGTTTTCCTATAAACAAATAAATAAATATATAACAAGCCCGGCAAGGGGTAAACTGTTGAATCGCTCTATTTTTAAGATCTCTTTTTTTACACAGTTTTACAATAAATGATTCTTATTCTTATCCTTAAACTTTACTCAACGCTGAAGTATTTAGTACAGGATCCCGCTGTACAACGCTATTATAAATACATTATAATAAGGCAATAATACTTATCAGCCATTAAATACAATTTTTTGCGTTACATTGTTTGTGCACCGCACCGCCTTCCGTTACCGCTCCGCTCGTTACTTTCCATGCTACGGTTGCCTGGAATAAATAGCTTTCAGCGATAAGGCCGCCCATTGTACTATACTTAGTTTTAAGATTTATATGTACTTAATTCTTGTGTACAATAATGTATTATCTATCTATCTATGTACAATACATCACCTCACAGAGCAAATTCACTAAATTTTGTACTGTAAGTTTGATAAAATCAGTTTCACAATGAGGTACTGATACAGTTTGTCATAAAGGATGTACGAAGGCCCATTCAGTGCATGTGCTGTTCGCATCAACTCGCTCTTTTGTTAATTAACTTAGGCCCGGCCAGCATATCCTCTTGGCTATAGAACAAAAAATCTGTGGAGACAGAGATTAAAAAAAAACTATTATAGTGATTATACAGTATAAAAAAGTAGCATAAAAAGTGATTATACTGATAAACGGTTTTAGTTAAAATCGCTAGAAAAGTAGTTTTATTTTTATTTTTATACATTATAGGCAACCGTTTGACCACAATCTCACCTGAAGTTAAGCAATGATGCGGTCGACGATGTAGCACGGTTACCTATAAGATACCTATTCACTCTACTCTTGAAAACTTCCAAATTATAGTCATTCGGGAACACAGATTTAGATAAAAACTTATGATTAAGGCAAGTGCTGTTTTGAAATGCTAAAAGAGTGATCTACTTCTGACACTAAGGTCTGTATTTTGATAAAGAAATTGTTGTTCAAGCATAGATTTGAGTAGAGATTCTCATACAAAAATATAATATGCTTGAGTCCAGATTGAGCAGTAAATCAAAATACGGGCCTTAAAAGTAACAAGAGAATGTTAAAAAAACTGGGTAGGTATAGATACCTTTTCGTACTTCGTTCTCTAGAGCGAAAGTTGCAGGCAAAGCTAGTAAAACATCAATTGACATACTAATAAAGTAGGTATAGAACATAAAGTATAGGTCATGATGTAAAAATTAAAAAAAAACACTCGCACCTCTACGGATTTAATGCGCGTATAATTTCTTTGTGGCACCGCGCTGAATGTGAGCAGACGTCATAAAATATGCATTTCTTCGGTTGCGTGTGCGCATCACTCACACTACCAGCGCGCATGTGTGCGGAGCTTTTGTGATGTGATACGGTTAGGATTGTCGTCCAAGGGCTGATTGGGAAAGTTGAGCTTTATTAAAAAGTTTCAAACACACTGAAAAATAATAATTCATTATTAGTTTGTACTCAGTTACGATCGCAAAGGTATAAATAATGCAAGTTACTAATCTATACTATTATAAAACTGTAAAAATCCAAAAACTAAAATTAAATATGGGTGAATCAACTTTTAAGACACTCCTTTGACGAGATTATGAACAGATAAAAAAAAATTAAAAATATTCGAAATATTATGAAAATATAGTGTTTACATTTGTACTATTTATCCTATTTTTAGGTTTTGAAGTTGGGCACGACATCTAAGCTAGTATGAACGAGTTTTTTAAGAAAAACTGACGAGTGTGCCTCATAGATATCCATTGCGTTACTTATTTGTAAATATCAAAACATAAAATAAAACAAAGAAATTAGAAAAATCAACAGGATAATCATTTATTCATTCTTTAATTCTGTCTTTCTACCGTATTAACAATGTTTTTTTATAACTAACTTATGAAATAGAGACAATTCTAGGTCCACTGCGTTACCTTGCAATTTTTCTAAAGTTTAACTTTACGATAAATCTTTACATAGAATAATCAGACTTACGTTTCTTATTCCTACAATAGGCATTAACCGTAAAGATTATTAGCTAAACGTTTTTATAACCAAATGCAATTAATATGAGAGTTATCCTCAAAAGACATAATAAAAATTCTGGGACAATTTGTAACGCCAGAGAAAAATAGTAACGCCTGAGAATTTTGAATAACCAAAGGCAGGCAACAGACAACATAGTTAGTTTAACTAACAATCATTAGGAACGATGTTGTCGCTCAGTTATCATCATTCATCATCATCATCATCAATATATATAAAACTCTTTGGACGCTGACTGACAATCAACGTACAGCCTAAACCATAAGTCCTAGAAGTATGAAATTTGGAAGGTAGTATGTAGTGTGGAGGTGCACTAAGAAAAGAATTTTGAAAAATCGCACCCTAAAGGGTCCAAGATTAAGGTCAAAGATTTAAACAAAAAAAGGCGTTTCTTTTATATACCGTACATGATAGACCCTTGAAAATTGGTAGATAGATTCCTCAAATATGTAGATTGACTTGACATTGTGTTTTAGCATAAATTTAATATTTTTTTGTTAAACTGAAGGTACAGAATTCTTTTGATTGATGAAAAATGAAAACCAACGTTTTTTAAATTAAACATGGTTTAAGACGGTTCAACTAGGTAAAATAAAAAAAAGTTAAAGGCCCAAGGGCAGGCTCTAAAAATAGGCAGACCCTTAGAATAAAAGAGTGGTAGGGTATCATTTCAAAGTGTTTTTAGTGACCAACCCGTTTTTTTACATTTCATTAAGGTCCTAGCAATCACCTACATTACCATATTTCAACGTAATTAAAGGAATTTACCTGCATTGGGCTCAAAAATATTACAAAAAAGTAACCGGTTAGCAAAATAAGCACCAGGTCCTGCCGCCTTGCTCTTAATCTTGGTGTTGGGTCTCTACCGTGGTGTCGGGTTTCTTGATTGCAGTGTTGAGTCTCTTGCTTGTAGTGATGTATCCCTAGCTCGTGGTAGTGTACCTCTGGCTCGCGGAGGCGTATCTGGTGGAGAAGTAGCACGTGAAGGCGTAGATAGTGGAGTTCCATTAAATTCTTCAAAACATCCTAATCTGGAGTCGGTTCTAGGCGAGTCAGGTGGTGTTTCTTGTAACAATCTCTCAACAGTTTGTTTTCGTTTTTTTGACTGGCGTTTTCTTAGTTTCCATATCACATTTGCACTATATTTTTCTTTAGCAGTCAGGTCTTTTATTCATCTTTTCGTTTTTTTTTTTCGAGCTCTGTTATTTTTCTTCTCCTCTTTGTTCCTTTCTTTATTATTCTTTAGCATTCTCTACAGCGCTTCTGATTTTCTGCTGCACTAAGAGGAATTTTGAGTTCTTACGCACAAACCTTGAACAAATTAAACTCTATTGATATTTTCTAGGATAAGTTAAGTTTCTCGAGGAAAATTTGTAATATATGGATCTGAGTGTTGGGCAACCAAAGGGATGGATGAAAGAAGATTGTATGCGGCAGAGATGTGGGGTGACGAAAAAGGATGGTATGGCTTTGTCATAAAAAGGGAAGAATGTCATGTAACGAGAAGAGTAATATGTAATAGAGTTGTCGTTTTGGGTCGACTGCTATGATAACATCTATGTTAAATAAACAATTTGAATTTGAAGAGTTTTACATTATGAGTGTGGATGAATACGTGGGAAGAGATAGACCAAAGAAGAGATGGATGGACTGTGTGAAAGATGACATGAATAAGAAAGGAGTGAGTGTTGAGATGACGGCTGTCAGAGGGAAATGGAAAAATACATGTTGTGCCTAGCGACTTGGTTGGGTTGAATTGAAGTTAGGTTTCCAAATCTAACTTTGACTCAGAACAACATCCACACTATCCATTAATGACAACTCGCAATGTCAATTTGCCTTATATTCTTTGGCGTTACCGGTAACTCTAGAGACAATTTATCCAGCGTTACCGGTAACACTAGAGAAAATTTCAATGAAAAAAATCATATAATATTCCACAGCCAAAAATGTCCAAATATTTTATCATGAACTTGAAATCAGACAGAATAGGCAACATACTGTGTTCATAAAATTAAAATATTTTAAAAACTTACCATGATTCCCGCCGTAACGCTGCAGAGCGACAATAAACCTACGCGCACCAGTTGAGAGCTTACCGCAGACTGAGGGGCGGGTAAAACGAGGTAGGCCTTGTTGGACCACACCAACGAAATATTAGACAATAATCGCCTTAGATGACATCAAAATAAACGCTATCTCTAGCTAACGGTCATGCATTTTTATCGGTAACGCAGTATAGATCATGTTTTAATCAAAGTTCGGGACAAAAGTTTATGTGCATGAAAAATATACAATTTATGTCAAACTTTTATGAATTTTAACTTTATACGTAAGCATATATTTCCTAGAACCATAATATTATGTGAAAATGTTAGGTATTCATACAACTTTTTTAAGAAACGTCGTACATTGTGCGGTCTCCTAGGCTTGGGGACACATATTTTTTATATGGAGACTGCTTATGTTCTGCTGAGTTACCGTAAAAAAATAAAAAAAAACTGCTATCTAGAAAAAACTATGAAATTACTATGTTAGCAAAGGATCTAACTTTACGGTAACATCAAAACAAACATATTTTAAACTGAAATACAAATCTTATTGCTATTTCCATGTCTGGGACACAAAAGGAGTGCCTTAAAAGTTGATTCACCCATATATGGATAAACGAAATATGCAGATCTACTAAATAAACGACTCTGATTCCGAAAATCGAGTTTGTCTGTTTGTTTGTTCGTGGATCACGCCTAAACTACTGGACCAATTTCAATGAAACTTATGCCATTCTAAAGCCTTTTTTCCGGATTGAAACATAGGCTATATTTTATTGAAATCAAAGACGTGGATTCTGAGATACAGCTTGACCTCTCTAAACCAAAAGCCGCCTTTGGCACGAGGTTCATCGTATGCTGGTTGACAGATATTTCGGTGGAAAGTTTCGCACGTGCACGAAATCGCGGGTATCAGGTAGTAATAATTATGATTCAAATCATAAGTTTCGAACCTGCTTATATATTTTTTTCTAATCCCTCACGAAAGGCTAAGTTATACATAACTATAAAGTATATATAATATTTATTACATGCGATTAGTTTGCCAAAATAATATAAAGTTAGCTGACAAATTCATTTTTTTACTAATATAAAAATTGGTACTCGAATCAAATTTTCAAAGTCACAAAGTCCCTTTTTAATTTTCCCTAACCCAAATCATTTTGTGTTGAGAAAATTAGTATATATTTCCTTCGTACATTACATTCAATAAAAGGAGCATTGTGCGTTTTTTTCTTAATATTTGCACAAGCGTTTTATTTCAGTCGAGGTATTATTAAAGATCTCTCTATGGTGTACCATCCTAAAGTCGTGCACACATACGCGCCTCACAATAACTCAATCGCTACACACGCATCGGTTTTGCATATTCATTCTACTTTTGCAGTTTGTATCTTTGTATAAAATTATAATGCATTATGTGACCCGGCGCGCCATTGGGTGCTTTCACACTGTCTGATATCGGCACCGACACAATACCGACGTCAACTGCTTTGACAAAAATCGTAGTCAGCGCTAACAAAGTGCGCAACGAACCGCTAAAAAACACATTGTGACTGTCTTTCCTGATCGGCATGCTTCGTAAACTATATTTTTGTATAGAGATTGAGCAGCGCCCCTAGCGGGAAGTTTACAAAACTGATGATTCTCAATACGAAATTATATTTGACGTGACTTTACGTGAAACGCAAAACAAGAGAATAGATTAAACTATTTTGCTCCATCGGCAGCTTCACCATCGCTTACCATTTAGGTGAGATTGAAGTCAAAGAATGGTTGAAAAAAAAACCTCTAGTTACCAGCTTTTCGCCGATATTACCGTGTAGATGTCGTGTCGATGTCGTGTCGTAGGTATAATGTTATTCTCGTTTTTTTTGTTATGAAATGGTAAAGTTTTGCGTTCTATAATGGGTAGTTTGTTTTTTCGTACCAGTCTTTTGTAAGTGTAGAAAATTATTATAAAGTATAATCTAGTTAATATTGAATAATCAATAAATAAATATTGATTTTTATTTTTTTAAATAAAAATTAGTGATGGAACCAGCCAATGACCCACCGGATGATACATTACCTCTATCTATAACAATGCATTGCCTTACCGAGCACGTCTTCTGAGGATATAAAACAAGCATTTAATGTAATAAAGATACAATTTTTTTTTTCTTATGTTTATATCATTGAAAATACTTACTATAAATTGTGTATTAAATACTTCATAAATAAATAAAAAAAGTTAAAAATAATAGAGCAAAACATTTTCATACAAATAATTATTGCTATTGTTGGCCTCACGGCTTCGCTTCATATTTGGACTCTAACAGAATCTGATGACTTCATTGTTGAACTAAACATACTTGTATATAGGCAATAGCGTAATGTTTACATTACGAATTGGGTTGAAAATCAAAAGAGGAGTTATTTATATTACTTACGTACTATCTTTTGCCCGCGACTTCGTCCGCGTTCCGTTTGATCCTGTCAGAAGATCTCTACAATTTTTTCACACACTCAAGGCCCCTAAGCTCAGTTTGGCAGTGATGTTATTTCAATAAAGACGTCATAAATCAGCTGAAAACGATGACGTCATCAGTATTAGAATAAGATCTAATAATAAACAGTAGAAGAGTATTTTTTTGAGTTTTCAATTTCAGTAAATGTTTACTCTGCACCATATGTAAGACTTAAAAGAATTAAACTAAGGGCCGGTTTCACCATGCTCTGTTAGTTAAACTAACAGCTTGTTAGCCATTTAACGGACTGTTAAGGTCGTTTTGTGTTTCACCATGCCCTAACCAAGAATTATCTTCATTAAAAGACTGTTAAATCTAATCGCTGATCTGACGGCCACCATATAAACCAGCTAAACAAAAATACATCTGCTTGCGTTTTATTTAAACAGCGTTGAACGTCGTTTTAATTTAGTCGCTTGACATTTTGACGCCCGATTACGTAACACTCTGTTAGCAAGATTTTGGTGAAACTGGGCCTAAGTATAGAATACTTATAAATATTTTTATGCAAGTTTCGAACTAAAAATTCATGCTCTCCATCATTGTACCTAAAACGACAAAAAAATCGGGATGATTCACAAAACAATCGATCCGAACAAAAAGTATCGAATTATCGAAGCATTAATCCTTATAATCGATATATTTAATCGAATCGAGCGAGGACACGTCTATCCATCATTGTGTACAACCTCCTTTAAGTTTTTTTTGTTTAGTTCGTAATTAGTGTCTGTCGTTGTCCCTAGATGGCCCACCTAGTATGTACTACTAGTTGTACAAAAAAGAACTATAGGAAGATGGTTACAATACGATTACAAGGACTTTTACAAAAAGTTGTGACGGTTATTTATATTAAAAGTTTTAATTGCGGTTTTGGAAACTTTTTTCATGTCTTATTGTTTACTTTTTCCATAGATGATAAATAAGTGTCTGATTATAAAGCTGCCAAGCTTTTTTGACTAATGCTATTTAAATGAGTCAAAATAAAATTTACTTTAAAACAGATTTGAGAAAGATACATGTGACAGAAAAACCCTGCCTAATTTGAATGTATTCCAAATGCTAGCAACGTACCTGTGTAACTCTGATGCTGCTAGCATCTAACCTAATAGTAGGTAAAGCACATTTCGCTTATTAGATTTACAAAAAGCAAAGCCGCGGACAAAAGACTAGTTACAAAATAACATTCCTCTAAAAATTACATAACAATCTCGCTAAACAAAGACGCTCCATCAATCTGTAAGTACCCATTCAGAACATTGTTAATTACAGACCATCAGAGCTCAGACCTCTAATTGACTTAAAAGAGCTCAAAAAAGAATGAAACGCAAACGTCAAGCGGCCATTTTTATACCAGAAGCAGGTTCCTGCGCTTAGAAACTCGCGGGCGTTGTTAAAAAAAACTTATTTTTCAAAATGGCGCGTGTACCTCGTGCAAATCTATCAATATCAATGAGGTCGGTAATTTTGCCAAAATGTAGGGTAGGTCCATGATAATATTGTAAGTACAGCGCCACCTAGTAAAAAAAGATCGAACTTTTTTAATGGCTTATTGGACTCGAGCTAAATTAATAACCTAATAGAACAAGTATAGAGTAAATTCATTAAAAACATTCATGAAAATTGTAGTGCCTGGAATCTTCACAGTCTATCTCTAAGGTTTTACAAATCCAGGCTTTATATGAGAAAAAGTAACTAGCTTCTGGCTAACCTGATGTCACAGATCATATCTAATACCTTTAAACGAGCAATTCTTGTATATTTATTTATTTATCTCTGAATCTCGGAAACGGGTCCAACGATTTTCATGAAATTTAGTATACAGGGGATTTCGGGGGCGATAAATTGATCTAGCTAGGACTCATTTTTAGAAAATGTCGTTTTATTCGTGTTTTCAAGTAAACACTTAAACAGAAAAATGTGACTCTTCCCGACATCTATTGGCGAATAATAATCTATTATTTAAAGTTATACTTCTAATAGTTGGCAGTGTTGAGCATAGAACCTTTTTTAACTAAAGTAATGCATATTGGTTAGGTACCTACATAAAAATAAATACTAAAAAAATAACGAGCAAAGCTCGTTCAACCAGCTGGTTATTAAAATACTAGTACTGATGTTAAGCACCTATAGCATTTGAACCTGAACACAACAATGCGAGCATCACTGCTAGGCGGTAGAGATAGGTGGTAGTACTTCCCTGGACGAGCTGCTTCACTGAGCTCTACTGCTGCTAACTGGTCCTTACCGGACAGTCAGTACCCTGCTTTATTAGTAAATGTTGCGTATAAACAGAGCAAAAACCAAACAAGATCATGTGGAAGCATTTACTCCAGTCAGTAAGACCCATTACGTGTGATGAAAGAAATCGCGTTTGATTTGAAATACTTATTCAATGCAATTCTATGTATTTTGTAAAGATTTGGATAAATATAAAAGTACTTTATAGTTTATAAAAAAATAATTAAAATGCTATGCTAAAATCTTGTGGCACAAAATATATCTATCTAAACATATTAAACTCTTTTGAAGCTCTCTGACAATCACAGCCTAAACTATAAGTCCTAGAGGTATGATACTTGGAGGGTAGTATCCTTTTATAGTGTAGGAGTGCACTAAGAGAGGAATTTTGAAAAGTCACACTCTAAAGGGTCTAGAACGCGAGCAACGCCGCGGGCGACGGCTAGTAACATATATTTTATGCATTATATTCTAACGTTTGACCACCATCTTCTTCACTTGTATAATATAAGTATTCTATCAGCGATCTAGTTCCCATAGTTCAAGTTTTACTTAGTTTCTGACTAGAGGGCGTTGTGTGTAATGTCAATGAATGAATATCTGTTCGGTTGATGCTGTCCCAGAGATGTGGTAAATCGAGTCCAGCAACGATTGTTAATTGCTCTTATGAAGCATAATTAATATTGTTCTTCAGAACATAACATTGTACATTAATTATAATTATGATTGAAGAAGGTTTACATGAACACGGTGCAGTCGTAAAGATCGGTGGATGAAAGGCGAGAGAGGGAGACAGTATCGGATGAGAGAGAGATATGCGCATGCGCATGTGTAGATCAAACCGCGATCCATCGATCGATATCTACTTGTTAGGCATTACGTATAATAATGGCAATTAATTATGGCAGTGATAGATTTGTGTGACTTGTTTCAATTGTCTAGGGCCTTAACCTCGTGTCTAGGCTTGCTTAGTCAATCTTCACAGATTATCAAAGTTAAGCGACGTTCTGCGCGGACACTATTTGGATGGGTGATCGTTTTCGGCGTTTATATCTGAGCGCTTCCGTGCTCAGGGCACGTTAAACTGTCGGTCCCGGCTCTATAGTAGGTGCCAAATAACACCGCAATACAGGTCATTCACTCACCTTCACCACGATGTCACAAAATTTAATTTATGTATGGTAAACAATCAGTACTAACGAGATTCGAGCGATACCGTCTTAGCGACAGGTTTGTATGGAAAGCGACAGAATTAGCCATACATAAATTGAATTTTGCGACATCGTGGTGAAGGTGGGTGAATGACCTGTATTGCGGTGTTATTTGGCACCTACTATAGCAGTCGTTAAGCTACGAATATAATGTCCGTCTGAATTGAGGGATCCTCTGCTGCAAATTTTTGGATACTTATTAGGTACATGGTTCTTCTTTTTCTTCTTCTCGTAAAGCTATATTCCGTCATTTCGACAGACAATTTTGCCAGTGTCAAGTGATAAATTTGAAATAAATAAAGTCAAGTCAAATCATTCGTTAAGTCGGCTGTCGTTTGTTTTGAAAGCAAAATGGGAGGACACGAGTTTTGTCATTTTCTGAAACGACACATAGCACTTTCATTTTAATAGTTTTTCTTGTGTTATTGTGAGTATTGTTGTTTAATTTTGGTGGAATTCTAAAGAATAATACTTAAATTAGGTCGTAACATAAAGTGTGAGCCATTGGATTAAATGTGTGTAAAGTGGTTTTTCTGAATGTGAAAATTCGTGTTTTGAAGAGAAAATCCACCATTTTCTTTTCAAAACAAACGACAACCGACTTGACGAATGACTTGACTTGACATATATTATTACAACTAAATCACTTGACATTGGCAAAATTGCCGAAATGACGGGCAGTTGAAGCCATTAGTGAAGAGAAGAAGAAGGAAGCAAAATGGTGGGTTTGCAAAATGATTATTCTCTTTTCGACGTTTCCTATTCTCTAGCGCTCTCGGTTACCAAATGTCAACCAAAGCGCTTATCAGTTCAAAATATCAAGGAAAATTATATGAATAGACCGAGTGGATATGTAGATTTTTTGAATACCGCTATTGAAAGATATAAGCAAAATAACAATGAAAACAAGAAGTGCTTTTATCTGTACAGGAAAGCGTGTAGTTTTGGTTAATGCTTTGATTTTTTTTAAAAACATTGACCGTGTCATTGACGTAAGCAGGGGCATTATTCTGTATGACTTAAAAGATTCCTTGCCGTAACCGTATGACGTCACCGTAAGGAATGACATTTATGGCATAGGAAATACGGCATAGGCATAGGGCGATTTCACGCCGCTGTCTTGTCGTGCTGCGTAACGCGCTTGTTTTTGGTCATAGTGAATAAGGCCCCAGTACCTCTATCACGAACAAATCTGACAGTCGCCGCGTTAGCTTATTCGAGTTATATTGTGCGTCAATGCCAGCTCGACTGCCAACCGTTGTAGTGTCTCTGTGTATCTCGGATACGCTAGCGTTACGATACGTTTGCGATTGTCACATTTATTCGTGATCAAGGCACGGTAGCAAAATAAGGACCACTGTCGTCACCGTTGTTTTTTTTTTATATTCAATTTTTATGCATACCCTGTTGCCCTTTTTCAAATAAACAGTTTTTAACCGACTTCAAAAAAGGAGGCTCTGAACTCAATTGGGTTCAAAAATTCCACTTAATGTTTTTAATCGTCATTAAACCGATTTTAAAAAATCTTTTTTCATCTGAAAGGGTCTCATATAGGTCCCCTTCCAGATTGGTCCCAATTTTTTTTTTATCATAATCATAATGTTTCATTAAAGTAATCACGCATGTCAAATTCATGTTTGTCAATGTCATTTATGAGTCGCGATACTTTTGTGTCGTTACGGTTGTCAAAAAGCAGTTGTAATTTTTCAAAACACATGAATATTTGAAGTAAAAATATAACTAGATGCGCACGTTATCTCACACCAAAATATCATTATAAAAAAGTAGGCAGGTACTCCGCTCTCATACCCGTATGCCTAATTTACATTCAATTATCGACCGTAATACATGGCAATAAAGATGATAATGTCACATACCAGCTAGTCATACATAAATGATTCATCTGTAGCAAATTGGGATCATATCTTTAACATTTTTGATTCAATTAGTTATTCCGCATCCTTATAAGTATTCGTGAAACGAATAGAAGAATTCTCGCAATTTCATCATCATCACAATCATTTATGACTCCATTAGGTACAGTCAGCGACAAAAGAATGTACTTAATATGAAAGATAATTACTGAAGTAGAGGATAGTTTCTATCAACATTTTTAGGCCGCTTTAAGGCCTCCGTCGTGGCTTAACGACTGCTAAAGCCGAGACCGACAGTTTAATGTACCTTCCGAAGCACTCAGATATAAATGTTACCAGCTGTTAGCCATCCAAATAGTGACCGCGCAGAACGTCGCTTAACTTAGATAATCGGTGAAGATTGACTAATAAGCATCCTTATTAGTCAATCTTCACCGATTATCTAAGTTAAGCGACGTTAAGCCTAGCCACAGGCGCTTCATTCTTAGACAGACTTCTGGGACACCCAGTAATAAGTACGTATGTAAAATCCCGTAATTTATATCACTGGCTCACTGTTACACCAAGCTGATCTTGACCAAACGACAGACGATTTGACGAATGACTTGACTGATATTATATCAAACACCTCACTTGACACTAGCAAAAATATCTGTCGAAATGACAGACAGAGGCCATAATTGAAGAAGAAGAAGACACAAGTACTAAAACGTGTATGTCAATACCAAGATCTTTGTCTGCGCATACACCCATTGCCCCGCCTATCTTCTACGATACAGCCTTATATGTTGACCAGCTTATACGGAACTCGGCGTTCAATAAAAACGTTAATAAAGTAATCAACAACACATATCCACTTACACTGGTCCAGTATGCATACCGATGCATTACTTCTGCGTTCGTAGAATTCGACGTGTTCCTTAGCTTGATGTAAATAGAGTTTAATATTCAAAAACTGTTGGTTCTTGTTCTGTTCGTGAAGTGGTATGTGCGCATTTACATTTTAGACATACTTGGTGGAGTAAATGTCAATTTAGATGGAAGACGAGAGGAGCATCAAACATCTATAGGCGTATGGAGACGTAATTAGCGGCTGTCAAACGATGCATGTCATGTGTTTTGGCTTCAAGACGCTGACAAGCGTCAAACAATTTCTTACTCACATATTTCAAAATTTTTGAAGATATAAAATTATTTATGTTTAATTATTATAAATCGCAAACGACTAATGATTATACTTAGAACATAACAATACAAAGGTTCAACAAATAGTATAATCCAGAAATCTCCTGCCTGATCCTCCTGCGAAGGAGATTTCTGGGCTTTTTGACCATAAACCCTCTCAGACTACTATCGAAACAAGCTTTTCCTACCAAAAAATTAGATTTTAGTTGTTTTTTATATTCTGTAAAAACAATACAGGATGGTGATGGTGTGTTTTGTTAATAAAACTGACATTATTATAAGGTGATTGCATACATGCATATGGGTTCGCAGCTGCGGAATTGATGCTGTTGAACTCGATGAACCAATTGGTATCGATATAGACAATGGAGTAAAGAATGATTCGAATTTATCAACTTTTGTAACTGTGAGAATATTTTTATCATTTTTAAAACCTCTAGAAATTCAAGGCCTTTATTCACAAAGATAATACAGTATTTTACATCATTCGATTTTTTTTATATGTAAGTAATAAGCAAACAGTTCGTTGTCTCATAAAAACGTGCCAGGTTTAAGCCTGGCAGGTTTTCTGAAATGTTTTCATACTAAATCATAGATATTCACTGAGACTAAATATTGACATTAGTATGTTTCAGCGCGTTATTGCCGTCAGAAGCTTCTTTTTTTTGTATATCTGTAGCCACGTCACTTGACATTATCGGCAGCGAACACAGTGCAGAGCTTGCGATATGGAGGAGCAGACATACGGCCCATACGGCCTATGGGCCGTATGTCTGCAAGCGGTCACCGTCGCGTCGCCTAAGAACACCGATGTCGGTGCGTTGCCTTACCTCAAGAACTCTAAAGACATTTTCCCATTATACATTCTTAAAATTCAGCTTGTTACATAGTTCTCATAAAACCACTCAAATTTTTTTTTTAAGTAACATTCGTCGTGTTCATACGTAATACAGTAAACATTTTTTTTTCACCTCCGTTACTAACGGTTCGGACTTAACAAACTCTAACAGGAATACAAGCAAACTTTCAATGCATTAAATCCGTTTATCTAAATCTTAAGTGACATTCAATTACAATTAGTCATAGAACGAACTAAAATTGATATGAAATGACATTTAAGTCATTTTCCACTTACCAAAATGCCAATCGGCTTAAAATTCCTACGAAATAACTTACCGTCAGGCTGTCTCTTTGGGAATTTTGAATCGTGTTCAAAAAATATCTTTTCAATCCTTTTTTATATAAATTTTTGATCGTTTTTTGTTTTTTGCACAAAGACTCCGTTTTCTGAAAATTACAACCGTTATATTGTTTTGTTAGCATTTATTATTACTTAGGCCTTTACATCTATTGAAAATGCGTCAGGAGGCAACCTATGCCTACACTTAACGACACACTGTAGTGCCTGGGACAATGTAGTTAGAATGACATTTATTATTGAGATTAATGCTCACGATTGTACCATTTTATCTCTATAGATAAGTAAACCTAGTAGGTAATAGGTACAACATTAAAAACACAAAATATTTCGACGCAGTTTGGTAAAACTTCAATATGCTAATTCTATTGAAATAACAATAACAATACATTCTTTCCCAAAAACTTATTCTTTTGTTCGGAACAACCAAATCACTTCCATCTTCTCCATGCATCATTCAAAACAAAACAATAATCTTCTAAAAAGCGGTTTCCGTTTATAACGTCTGTAAAAGATAGGTACGTTGAATCACACATTTGTATTGAAATTTGTATTAATATGCATTACATTTTATTATTATAAAAATTATTCAATTTTAAATATGTAGGTAGTGTTTATAATTTAATTTAATAGATTGTATTAATATTAATAGATAATTCACAAAAAAAATACGACTAATACAATATTTACAATATAATTATACAAAACACACATAAAACAGTAGATAGAGCAAATACCAAAAAAATCTTATTATCCCTATAATCAATAACCATTGAAAATGAATTGGTGTCTTATAGGTACGTAAAATTTTTATTAGATAGAAATTACTATAAATACTTGGACTACACTACTATTATTGTATAAATTTACAATAACAAATCTACCTATATTACTAGGTAAGTATTCTATCAGCAATCTAATTCCCATTGTACAAGCTTCGCTTAGTTTGGGACTAGAGGGCGTTGTGTGAAATGTCCAAGAATGTTTCTCTCTATTTCTTTTCATCGTGCCACATCTTTTTGTGTTTCGTTCAAAAAGAACTAAACTGTTGGATTGTGTAACCGGCCCGGATCAAGTTTTGAGTATCAAATAAATTATTATGGTAATTAATCAATGTTTTCTCTAGTCACTCCGAGCGGCCATTGTTGTGTGAGTGATCGTCGGTACATTACATCACAAAAGTGGTTTTGTATATCATTTTATAAGTAGCTTTTGCACACGACTTTATGTGCGTGGATCTGGTTTTGAGATTAATACCTACCTACTAGTACACAGGCTTTGTGATAGGTACCTACCAGTACACAGGCTTTGTCGTTTGTATAAAAATAACGTTAGGAACAAAAATTGTAATAAAGAATTTGACGGAGACAGAGAAAGAGTATGTTGAAAATGGAACAAATTGATAAGCGCTATAATAATATACTTAAAAAAAAGTAGTAAATCTAAAAAGCTACTAAATGTAAGTAAGAATATTAATTACAGCGCTACTTTACATCACTGCATTTCATATTTACAAATTTAAATAAATTCAGCCTTACGTTCGACGTATTACGTTCACCGCTGTTTTAGAAACAAAGTAATAAGATCGTATCAGACGTGTGTACATGTAAAAATGTAATAGATTTTGATTTACCGTTAGAACGAAACCGTTTCTAGTCATGATCTAGCTAAACTTTCTAATGACAAAAAATACTATTGATAAGATCAGTTTAATTTCAAATTATATATTAACACGACTTTGGAACTACATAACTATTAACTACTCAAGTTAACAAATTACTTTTTCTTTTTTTTTTCATATAATTTAGAACATACCGGTTATTTGAAAAAAAAATCGCTTGTCTCCACGACTATCTTTGAACATCATAAAGACAAGCACAAAAATCGAATTTAAATTATATTGTCTCGAGAAATAATATACCTACCTATGTATACAAATATATTGCATGTGATATGTATGGGACTTAGGTACAGGGTGCAACAAGACCACTACCAAAAATTTCCGTGGTTTTAGAATATGAACAACTTTTTAATGGAGAAAAAAAAACTATTCCATATAAAATTCCATGTTTAGCAAAAATATAATATTTAATTCAAGACAAAGTAAAAAAAAGTTTTACATTAGACAGAGTACTTATGTATTTATATTAGGCTAAATAATAATTAATAATAATTACCTACATCCTAAGTACTTAAAAACTGAACGGTGTATAATTTTTTTTTCGTGCTCTTACTTTTGTTTGACCTTGGCACAGATATAGTAGGTGCCAAATAAAAACGCAATACAGGTCATTCACCCACCTTCACCAAGATGTCGCAAAATACAATTTATGTATGGTAAACAAACAGTACTACGAGATTCGAGCGATTACCGTCTTAGCGACAGGGGCCTTATTCACTATGACCAATACAAGCGCGTTACGCAGCACGACAAGACAGCGGCGTGAAATCGCCCTATGCCTGTGCCGTATTTTCTATGCCATAAATGTCATTCCTTACGGTGACGTCATACGGTTACGGCAAGGAATCTCCTAAGTCATACAGAATAATGCCCCAGGTTTGTATGGAAAGCGACAGAATTAGTCATTCATAAATTGAATTTTGCGACATCGTGGTGAAGGTGGGTGAATGACCTGTATTGCAGTGTTATGTGGCACCTAGGATAGTATACCTTGGCATGTAGTCATATTGCCGTGTCCCTGTAGTTATCGAGAGTGATCTAATCACACCCTGTATACATTAATTGTATAATAAATATAAAAATAGCATTAGGTGAGTACTTATAATAAAATTATAAGATTTACCTACTATGTAAAGTATTGTACGCCTGTCATGGGTAAACTGTTGAAACACTAGGTACATAATAACTTTTTCATCACATCTATTCGAAAAGAGCGACTTGGTTCGCCTTTTTGTGCACCCAAAGGTGGTGTTTTTTATAAGAAACAATAAGTGCGCGGCAAAGTTCATTCCGGCGCACTTATTTAAATAAGTGCGCCGGAATGAACTTTGCCGCACACTTTTTGAATTTGGAACATCTTAGTGTTCAGCGCCAAAGAAATCGAACGACTAGAAAACATAAGAAATAAGTGGTTTTCATTATAGATACTATTTATTTTCATTTTAGTTGTTACTATATATGTTTTATTAAATAATAATATTACAATAAAATATGAGGCGCCTTTTATTTTCTCATAGTTGGTGATGAAAAGTAGAGTGTACCACTCGGGCGCAAAATATATTTTTGGCTCGGGCGAAGTACTTTGAATCCCTCGCTACGTTCAGGATTCTACTAAAGAATCCCTCGCTACGCTCGGGATTCTACTCTAGAATCCTTCACTTCGCTCTGGATTCAAAAAATCGCCCTCGCCGTTCAAATATAATTTTGCTCCCTTATGATACAATCTACTATAAGATCTTTTTTTTACACAGTTTTACAATAAATGATAGTTTTACAATTATAGCTAAGCGTGCTCCACCTTAGGCTGCAGCTACACTTACCACCAGGTGTGCTGGCAGCCAAATGCTTAGCTAAAGATAATAAAAAAAAATATGATTCTTCTTCTTATTCTTATTCATTGTACTTTGTAGGCTTAATAGAACCTCAAAGGCAAGTAACACGTCGCCATGATGAAATAGCGCTTTTTACAAATTCGTCTTTGAAAGATTTAATTCCTATACTTAAGTAGATTAGCGAATACAATGGATGTTAACATACGGCTTTTGTATAATTTTGTATTACATCAGAGTTTGAATCTACATGCCTGTATGCAATCACATCCGAACTTAATATTATAAATGCGAAAGTAACTCAATCTGTCAGTCGCGCTTTCATGCCAAAAATACAGAACCGATTGAAATGAAATTTGGTACACAGATAGTCTAGAGCCTGAGAAAGGACATAGGTTACTTTTTTATGCGAAAAAGGGTTGTAAGGGGTTTAACAGTAAAAAAAATGTTCACGCTCTTTCAACACAACGCCTTCTAGTTTATGATAAATAAGCTAAACAAGCTCGTATGAGTTAGTGGCCAACTCTGGTGACGGAAGTTTTAGGCCGCCTTAAGGCCTCCGTCATGGCTTAACGGCTCCTAGAGTCGGGACCGACATTTTAACGTGCCCTCCGAAGCACGGAAGCGCTCAGATGTAAATGATAAGATGAAAGTTATTAAAATATTTAAAACTAGATACATAAATATGCCACCTAGTGCCTATCTCAACCTGAACAAATTGCTGTGCCCTAAGAGGGTTTATGTTTGGTACACTATCTTTTGTACAACATCTTTTTAACAACATAAGCGCAATAGACGATTTAAATTTGAATTTGAATAAAAGCTCTTGGGTGCAGCTTTTTTCGCCATCCAATAAATAAAATATTCTTGCACATATCACACAGCGCTCTCTAGCTCCAAATTAGGCAAAGCTTGAGAACTATGAGAACTAGATTGCTGATAGAACACCTATGTACATTTTTTGGGGAAATATATACTTAAATAATACCAAATATCAAAGATATTCACTTAAATACTGTTGGCTTATAACATTGTTTTTGTAGTTATTTTCCACTTATTGCAATGCACAAGTCGCTGTAGTGCTAGGGACAATTTTATATGGAGTAATAGTACCACAGGATCACAGCAACGCTACTGCCTTAAACGTGGATCCATACATCCAAATGCGGTTGCAATCAAACACTCGTGATTGCAATAGTTAAAGTTATAGAGCTTATTATTAATGAAGAGAGATCATACGAAACTAGTAATAATGACTCACGATTTAACAAGTACGAATTATTGATACGAATGTTTTTGGGAATCGTGCTCGTTTCAATGAAAACTTTCTAAACCAGCATCCGTTTATAAAAAAAAATATGGGGATCAATACCATCTTATTTACGACTAGCTGATTCCCGCGACTTCGTACGCGTGCGAAACTTTCCACCAAAATATCTGTCAACCAGCATACGACGAAACTCGTAGGAAATGGCTGCCTTTAGTTCAGAGACTTCAAGCTGTATCTAAGAATCCACGTCTTTGATTTCAATATAATATAGCCTATAGTTCAATCCGGAAAAAGGGCTTCCGAATGGTATCAGTTTCGTTGAAATTGGTCCAGTAGTTAAGGCGTGATCCGCGAACAGACACACAAACAAACTCAATTTTCGGAATCAAAATCGTTTATTTAATAGATCTGCTTATTTAGTTTAGCTTTTTTACAGTTATACAATAGTATAATATATAATCTGTGACAATAGTATAGGCACAGATTATATAATACTATAGACAAGACGTGACAAGACTAGTATAGTATTATATAATCTGTGACTAAGTGTAAATTGTAGTTTGGCAAGAAGTGTTACTTTTATTAGTACCTAGACTTTAACTGATGATGATATTGATGAAAGAAGATCAAAGATACCCTGTACTGGAATCGAAGACGTAAATGCTAATGATTTGCGCGAAGACAATATCGTTGTTAATAAACAGACAATGAAATAAGAATCAGATGGACATAATAAACATTTTATAACGCTAAGGCTGGGTTTATAATGAAAACCGGCTGCAAAAGGTAGTCAAGTAAAATTTCAGGGACTATTCAAACCGCTACACTAGGTATTAAATACCTACTTTGCAATTCCAGCGTCTCGTGCATGGGTAAAAAGTGTATATATGATCTAGATTCTAACAAAGGTCTAATAATTTTTTTGTTACTAGTTTTTTGGAATCCAGTAATTAAAAAATCCTCGTAGATTCATGGAATCCGTCAGGAGCTGCTCAAGTGCGCTCTGGTAATCTATAGGAAAGGTGTATTCAGTAAAAAATAAAAAGAGTTTATTAAAAAAATTGTTACACAAACGGTGATGGTGGTTAGCTGGTACAAATCGATTCGCACAATAAATAATTTTCTATCTATCTATTACCTGGTTGCGAGACGCACAAGACAGAGGCTGTGAAATTAGGCCTATGCCCAGCTGTGGGTGATAATGATACTGAGATTATGATGATGGTATTGGTACCTAATACTTAAAAATCTGCGCTGAAAACCGGGTTTCTGCGTATCACCCGAAGTTGGTTTTTAGGAAATTTCGTAAGATATTGTGCGAGGCCACTGAAGTGAAACAATGGAGTCCTCATAATGCTCCATAATGGGTTTTCGGAGTCGGTGAATGGAACCTCACGTCTGATCGACGAAAGTTCTTAGTAAGGGATTTATAGGACGGGAATCTGGGTGCGACTTCCTTTGCGTGACTTATTTGTAAACAATAGTAGGGTCTTCCAATTTTATTGATCACAATCACAAATCTACGACAAAGTCTGTTCGAATGACAAACTGTGGCCATAAATAAAAATAGAAGAAGAAGACCAATTATGACGTACTATATTTATAACCAACTTCAAAAAAAGGAGAAGGTTCTTAATTTGGTTTGTATTTTTTCTAATGTTTGTTAACTCAGATCTCTTTTGGGTATACTTCGAGATTGATCTCATAGAAACTCTATCAAAATTCGTTCAACAGAGTTTGGCAGCTAAATAAGAATAACTGGAAAAAATACAGACCATATTTACTATGGTGAGAGCTCGTTGGGGGTAGCAGTAGGTACACTACAGTTACTAACAGGGTATTCGGCGTTTTTTGAGTTTCAACTCGACTATACCACGACTTTGGGCTGACCCCTTCCTAATAGAGTTCGCTGTGTCATGAATCTTATCCTCAATTATTATTTTTCTACGCCCGTATCTTGGTATAAGAATAAAGGCATTTTAATTTTAAAATAAATAGGTAATTGATAAAAAATAACAAGTATCTGTAACGATTTAAATTTTTTATGCAATTTTTTATTTTGGTTATGGAGTGTGTAACGCATGTAGAATTCAATTGTTTTTCAATTTTTTTCAGGACTCCTTTCAGCGTTGAGCCACCTGGACCAAGCCAGAAAGAACTCTCTGAATACCACCGTAGACTATTCTAGATACGTCAAGAGGTTAGTTTTATATCTAACAAGTACTGATTTGGACCAGCTGAGCTATCTATAAATCGTTTGCAACGGTTTGTAGATAGCTCAACTGTTTCATGTGTGGTTTGTAAATGTTGTGAATATTGTAAATACTGTATTAGTTGTAATTTTCTTTGCGTCTAACAATATCAATCACTTTAGCTGAAAGTTGATATGCATTTATTAAGTACTATTATATCATCTATTCTGTGGCAATCTGATAGTAAAAAAAGTAAAGAATTCTAATTTTTTTTACGTCATTTCAGACATGGCTTAACTTTTTACCCAAGCACCTCCCACTTCATCTTAATTAAATATTAGCATCGGAACGCCTCTAAGCACGATAGCTTCCATGAAACCAACGATGCGTTAAAAGAGGTGTAAATGTTTGCAAATAGGTAACAGCACAATAACAGCTAGGGTATTTAAAAAACTATCTTGTGATAAACAATGATTTACTAAAGTACCATACTATTTGTTCACCAGGTATAGCTCCACGTTAGAATGCGGTTCATCCTACTGCAAGGACCTGGGTTACAGGGAGCACTTCCACTGCATGGATTGTACTGCCAGGGTCTTCTGCAAGAAGGAGGAGATGATCAGACATTTCAAGGTGAACCACAGTTTTTTTAAATCGTAGAAAAAAGTAGAATGAAAGCAAGAAGTCGCTAAAATCTATCTTGTTAATCTGTATTCCTAAATGCTATGACTCTAAGTACTAAAATTCTTTAGCCGATCCCAAAACTTGAGATTATTAGCCCACTCTACTGTCGTCATCGGGGATATTCTTACGAAGACCACAGCTCAAAATATATTTTTCTAATTGTTCACTAGTGAGCAATGATCTGATGCCAGTAAGCCATCAAGATTTCGCTAGCAAAAAGTGATGCCGTGAATTGGGACACAAGCAGTGGCGTAGCGTGCCTTGGCGGGGCCCCGTATAAATTTGTTTGGGGGCCCTTATGAAGGTTAAAGATTTCGATTCGATACTATGGGATTCCCCCTTTGAAGTAAAGAGAAATCCCGCAGCCCGCGATAACCGATATACGCGTTACGCGGGAAAAAAAGAAACTGCTTTTTTACGTTTGTCATTCATGAAATAAAAAAAAATTGGGAGGTTTTTATTTATTTTTGCTTACGCACATCGGGGGCCCCGTATAATTGATACGGCAGATACGGCGGTAGCTACGCCCCTGGACACAAGACAAAAGTTGTATTGCATGCTTGTAATATACGTTGCCCTCATTTTAATTGTAAATGTGAATAATCAACTTAGTGATTCACGTTTATCAGAAAAACACGTCTTTTGTCTTCTGCAGAATAATGAAGAATTTCTATACCCAGCAGTGGGTGATACTGACGTAAGATGATGATGATGATTGATGATACATTGATTGGTGGTAGATACCTAACTTTTCTACTCTGCCTTTCTAATATAATTCATAGCTCGTTACTTCCCCAGTGGCACAAGAAACGCGACGAGTCTTTGGCCCACGGCTTCATGAGGTACTCTCCTCTGGACGACTGCTCTGAACGGTTCACTGATTGCCCTCACAACCGCAGCCAGACGCATTACCACTGCATCCAGGATGGCTGTGATAAGGTAAGAAGAAACGGTTTCCTCTAAGGTAATTATAATAAATAAATAAATATTCTTGGATATTATGGATTTGGTTATTGTAAATAAGAATCACGATGGCATACCACTGAACCTATCGAGCGTAAGTGCAATAAGATCTCAATTAACTGTAGCTATTATAAGACCAAAAGTTCACGGGATAAGGCTTGCCATACATTTCTAGAAAGAACGTATTCATCTGGTCGCAGGAACTAGCAATGTCTCATTTATAAGATCATGGAATCAAAAAGATATCTCTTACACTACTTAACTAGTAGAAAACCAGAAATCCATACAGTAAAATAACCCGTTTCTGACTCATTAATGGATTTTTACAGGTTCAATCAATCAGAATAGAATTAAACATGTTTATAATTTTTTCCAGGTCTACATATCAACATCAGACGTGCAAATGCACGCAAATTACCATCGCAAAGACTCCGCGATCCTCCAAGAAGGTTTCCAGCGGTTCAGAGCTACTGAGAGCTGCGCAGCTCCTCATTGTGTCTTTGCTGGGCAGAGAACCACGCATTTCCATTGTCGGCGACAAGGCTGCACTTACACCTTTAAGAACAAAGCCGATATGGGTCAGTTGAAGTGTGACTTCCACCTGGTTTCTTCGTCTCAATTTTTCTGCAGCTCAGGAGTTCAGATTTAACAGCTATTTTCAGTGCATCCTTTCCTCTTTTAAGCTTCCTCTTTCTGCAGTTCTTGTGAGAACCTTATAGTCTAGTATTTTTTTTCAGCTAGGCATGTGTTTGCTGCAAAAAATTTACTTCAGAACCCCAATGACATTAGTAACACCAACTGTAGCGGCTGAGACATTGTCGACGTGATCGTCAGATCTCATAGAACACATCCTCTGTGAGGTCTCAAGATCTTAGATATCACGAAATATGAAATAATCTGAGAAGATCTGATAAACCTGACTTTCAAACTTTAAAATTTTCCACAGAAAAACACAAGACGTACCACATTAAAGACGAGGCTCTATCCAAAGATGGCTTCAAGAAGTACATGAAGAATGAAGCCTGTCCGTTCCGCGATTGCAGGTTCTCCAGAACCTGTAACCATATCCACTGCATCAGACCTCATTGCAACTACGTGCTGCATTCTAGCAGCCAGATCTTCACGCATAAGAGGAAGCATGAGAGGAAAGAGCAGGAGATGAGTTTTGGGTAAGATAAGCTGCTGACTGATTTTATAGCTCAGTTGGTACCTACAGCCCTGCCTTTTGAGCTATAGATTGCGGGTTTGATCCTCATCGAGGACCAAAATTTCCACTCATTCACTGCCCACGATTTGAAAAATATCGTAATAAATGAGTAATTTATTTCCAGATTACCAACATCGGTGATCCAAAATGCGCTGATGCAGCAAGGAGCTGACATGAGCATGTATTCCCCTGGTGGAAGCTTTCACGTGGATGATGACCTATCGAATCCTATGATGGATGACTATTCTCCACAATTCGTAAGTACCACTCATTTTAAAATTAGGTATCCTCTTCTATTATGAGATAAAGTGATGAAGTAGCTGGCTCAGCTGGTTTGATCAGTTACCACCTATGTCACCTTACAAAGCACGTCCTCCGTAGCACCTTGATTTATTAATGGAATCTAATACAGAATCCTTGTCATATTATGCCTCTAGGGCATTACAGTATACACTACAGTTGTAATCATAGTTTTTTTTTCAGAATCCAGTAATGATGGAAGAAATATCAAGAAAGTATATAGAAACCTTCAATGGAAGTAAGGAGGTGGATGACAAATGCGGTAAATGCAGCGCTTTGAACAAGCACTACCACTGTCTAGGTGAAAGCTGCAAGATGGCTCATAGGTAAGCTATCCTGAACTAACAATCTTGGTAATTTTAGACTTTTATAGAAATAGAATAATTTTGGCCTGCTGCTAGAATCAACCCTGCACTGCCATAGCTCCTGTTCATATTTCCACCTTTAACTATTCTATTTCATTCAACTGGCCTTAGGGTCAAACCACGCGGCAAACCTCAGCGAAGAATATCAAACTCTCTGTTACCTTTGATTGTACCAATGTGCCTCTAACAAAAATTGGAACCAAGCTCTTCCAATCAAGATATGACAGTTTCTGTAAACCTTCCAGCTGTCACACCACCATGATGAAACATGTTATGGAGCACGAACAACAGAACCAAGTCACAGAGGCTTACTTCGTGACGTACACCCGTCACAGTCCGTGTGGAAACTCCGCGTGTCAGCATATCAGGGATATCACACATTATCACTGCACTTGGGTAAGTCTGCTTTTTATTTCAGTTTTAGGACGTCCAGGATCTCCAAGAAAACTCACTTAACTCAGCCCTTGCCATAGCTGGTTGACCTTCCTTGAACCTTTTTATAAGAGAACTATTTCTGAGAGACAAGGACCTAGTTTCTTAGGGAAAAATATCATTACATTATATAATGGTAGATGGGCCTTTGAAATAGAGTAAGAGTAGACCAACTCCTGATCATCAGACAAGTTACCCAAGCAGAGTTTGAATACTAAAAAAGTGTGTTTTTTCCAGGAAAATTGCGGAGCAGTGGTCCTGTCATCTGAAGAACACCCCTTCAGACGCTTGGAGCACCATCGTCAGCACGCAATCCTAAGCCCTATGTCCCCCAATTTAGCGGCTAGATTCGCTCCCAGCTTCACCCCTCAGCTAACCGCCCAACTACACCCAAACATGGCCGCTCAACTTGGCCAGGTGTCTAATCTTCCAAATCTCCCTCCAAATCTGGCTCAGCTGGCCCAAATGGCTCCAACATTGTCCTCACAACTGACTCCCAATCTGCAAGCTCAGTTGAACCTCGGGCCGAATCCAAATGTCCCACAGCAAGTGAACCCCTCAAGTTCTCTGGATGAAATGTTTAGCAGAAAGAGGGGAAGGCCGCCTAAGAATCGCGTCGTGGAAGTTTGGACCGATAACGTTAATGTAATTATTTAGCTTATTACTGTATTATTCATAGTTTTTAAGTGATATACATAGTGCAATGCTTCATTCGGCACATCCTGAATGAATGTGTTCTCTATTAATAAGACATTGCAAGCAGTCCATCTTTCTTTGTAATAAATGTTACAACTTCATTGTTCATCAGGTGACACCTCAAGCTATCTTCACATCGTTCAAGTTGCCGAAAAGCAACCAGCTACCACCAGTGGCGCCCTCTCCCGTTATTACCACTATTGAAGAGTTTCCTGTAAGTACCTCTTCTTTGTCTGCCATAGTGTTATCATGCTTACCTAAAAATCGTCACATCCTCAATAGTTTTGAGGAATTATTTTAATCTGAAGGAAGGTCTTTTGTGCTTATACTATTTAAAAGTAGTCCTATTTTTATATCTTCATTTATTTGTTTCAGCGCATCAAATTCCAGCACTTTGAAGTATTCACCAGCCCTGACACCTGTACTCCATCCTACCCCTCCTGCCTTCTCCGTCTAACCCGCCTCCATCTCCACTGCTTCAACTGTTCCTTCTCCAGCGAAACCCATCACATCATGGAAACCCACATGAGGGAATCCCATTCAATCTCCCCCCTTTTGGAAGGCTTTGATTACTTCGGATCTTTTGACCGCTGCGGGGGCCAAAGCTGCTTCAAGAACCAATTGAGGTCCCATTTTCATTGTGCTCAAGGAAATAACTGCCCAGCGATTTTGACCCAGTACTCGGCTTTAGCTACTCATAAACATGGAAGAGGTACTCCGATTACGAATATCAAAGAAGAAGGGAATTATGAGGAAGCCAAAGATTACTCGCTGAAGGAAAGAGCGTCAGCTGATAGTATGGGATCGATGAAAGAAGTTGATTTTGCAACGAACTTCTCGATCAACTCGATTAAGAGCGAGTTTGAGAGGGAGCAAGATAATATTTCGGGTTAGTATTGTTCTTTATCTTAGCACGAAAGGAACCAGTGATGGTTTCACTGCTGTGCTTTGGTTTAAATTAAGTGCAATTACAGGCACGGATGCCTTATAGGACATGTTTTGGGTGGACGTACTCTATGAGGTAATGCCACTGTTAGAGCATGATCACAGGTAAAGTGGTAGAGGTAACCACTCAACATCTGGATGCTGTTTATCATATGTCTGTGTTATTTATTCTCATTGAAATAGTACATTCAGTATAAACAAAAGATGTTGTAACCAGACCTGTAACTTTTTACCACTTAGGGCCGTAAGATCAAAAGCAGTTTAAACTATGGGTTTCGCTAACTACGATTACATTTGATCTACTGTCATCTCTGTCAGTTTAAGCTACCGATGGACGATTAACTACCATTGATCTTATGAAATAATTGGACCAGGTCTAACTCTATTTCGTGGTTTAAACCACTATTGATCTTACGCTCTTTAATTGAGAAAAACTGGTTTATTCAAACACCAGCTAGTGGATAAGAAGTGCACGAAAATTTTGGTTGTTTATTATTTACGATCGTAACTCAACTAATCCCCCCTTTCCTTCCAGTAGTAAAAGCTACGGGCACCTTCTACCCATCATCCCATCTCAGAAGCAATACATCATCACCTCGCAGCATCTACGATGCTTCTCCATCCAAGGATCTGAAGCTTCGGATGGAGTTGGATAAGAAGTTCGAACCGCCCAAGATGTCTCCGACTATTCCACCATCATGCCATGATCAAAACTGCCCGCTGAACAAGAATGCTGGTGGAATGAATCTTCATTACCACTGTCCTCATTGCAGTCAGGCTTATGTGGACTTGAAGCTGCTTTTTTCTCATATGATGAAGAAACACAGCAGTGCCATGGAGCAGCCCGCTGGATTGGCTGCGACTAAGGTAAATTTCTTTTACTACCATTGAAATGGTGAAGGAAAACATCGAAAAACCAGTTTATATTTTGGCTTTTACTCATTTCATTAACAGTGAAGGAAAACATCGCGAAATCTCATTAATGTGTAAATTGTCTATCCTAAAATGTTTCTCATATTTCCCCAGAGTTCAAGACCATAGTGCATGTGTGACAGTACATGTCTGTTCACACTCAACTGTGAATAAAGTAAATTTTTGTTTTGGGTTGAGATTATTAAGTTGAAATTCGATAACCAAAATATTGTTATCGTGTTTGTACATCTGAATAAAAACATAATTGAATTTCAATAGTCAATTGTTGTAAGTTTATCAATAATGATGTGTTCACTGATAAAGACAAAGTATTTTGGGATGTTTTGAGAAACAAAGTATTTCACAGTAAATTCTTTCGGTTCATTTTATTCTTTACCTGTTCTTTTAAACTGTCCATCATCATGAAGATGTTTTACTACTTACAACTATAATGATTGAATCAATCAACAAGTGGTTTACTGTTAACATTACTAAAGGATTTTGTGCTTCCCAGTACTTTAATAACAAAAATTCTTTGGATAAAATAGGTCGTACCTAAACCAAATCGGGGGAGAACGAACCGGGTGAAAACAGGCTTAAGCCTTATTATGATCGTTTCCGCAAATTTAACTTTACTGCGCTATTTTTTGTTCAGATATTACATAATATTATGTAAAAAGCTGTAAATTCGAGGGTACTTCTACCAGACCTATCTTATCAGACTCTTATAGCCAATATTTTCTTTCAGGAGACCTTGGAACGAGAGTATCCAGAGATATCCATCCTACCCTCGACCGCTTCATCATCCAGCCAGGCTCCATCACCGAGTCATGTGAACCATCGCCCACCAAACGCTGCCGACCAGGTAACTTCCTGCTCTGATTCTTTCTAGGGCTTGCTGGTTGCTAGGGTAACCTTATGTGACTGATTGTTTATTTAGGAAGTTGGCGTGCGACATTACAGAGAATATAGCATTTTTTCCAAGGTCAAGATTTGGATCAGTGGTTATAATGTGATGAACTTTGTAATCTGCAGTTTATTGATATGTAATTCTTTATATCATTAAAGAAAGCAGATCTGAGGGCCTAGTACGAGTTTTCAGTGTATAGTGTGGGTGTGAAACGTCTGACGCCCAGCACACCATTGGGCGCTGATTTGTATGGAGACACTGAG
The DNA here is from genome assembly GCA_947507515.1 of Eulithis testata. Lineage (NCBI taxonomy): Eukaryota > Metazoa > Arthropoda > Insecta > Lepidoptera > Geometridae > Eulithis > Eulithis testata. The sequence goes on from OX382219.1 coordinate 5,081,987, forward strand.
CGGATTGTTTGAGAAGCTCGAAATGCGAGTACGGGGTAAACCAAGCTTCTCAAAGAATCCGCCCAGTGTCTCCATACAAATAAGCGTCCACTGGTGTGCTGGGCGTCAGACGTTTCACACCAGATTTACACACCAAAACTCGTACTAGGGCCTCAGACATTAGGGTGCGAGAGTACCATAAGTGATGTTCTGGGCAAACTTAAAGATGCCTAGGCTCGGCTCTAGCCATCTTCTTCGAATGAATATCATCATCATAATCATATCAGGCTTTAGAAGTCCACTGCTGGACGTAGGCCTTTACCATAGCTCACTGCTGGACCTCAGTACTTTATAACCTTAACACGTTCCCTGCCAACTACGAAAATAATACGTAGTAGCAAATCTAGGATACAGCGCCAGCTATGAGTTTATTCGTAGATGTTTAGTTGAGGCTACCCTCAAAATTAAAAGCGTTGGCAGTGTAAACAGGACGGGAATCGATTAGTTGGCATTGGAAATAAAACTTTCAAAATAAAATGAGAACTCTACCTTCAGGATGCTATTTTTTTTCATGGCAACAAAAAAATTACGTATGTACTCGGGATGATGATTTTGTATGAATGGCAATAGGATTAGATTTTTCTTAATACGAATATATTCGTATGGCAAGGAACGAGTTAAAGATCTGGCAGGGTTTTGGTTACACCCTGTCTGTATAGTATAGCCTAGTAAATCATGACAAAACCCTTTTCCAAAGGTCCAAGCAGTTCAAAGCCTACTCCTTCAGCAGTACCTAGCTGGTGGACGGAAGGGAAGTCTTCAAGAACAGCTGAAGATGCAGCAACAATACACAGCCTCACTGGCTGGTCTGCCGGGGCTGGCCCAAGTGGCGCTGTTCGGCCAAGGGTGAGTTTAGACAACTTAGGACCAGAGGGCCTAGTACGAGTTTTGGTGTGTAAATCTGGTGTAAAACGTCTGACGCCCAGCACACCAGTGGGCGCTGATTTGTATGGAGACACTGAGCGGATTCTTTGAGAAGCTTGGTCTACACCAAGCCTGTACTCGCATGTCGAGCTTTTCAAAGAATCCGCTCAGTGTCTCCATACAAATCAGTGCCCACTGGTGTGCTGGGCGTCAGACGTTTCACACCCAAACTATACACTGAAAACTCGTACTAGGCCCTCTGTATTTTTTTAGCCGTAGGTTGTTATCTAAGTACCAAAGATCTTTCAATTTGGTGTTCATTACTTATAGCTTCTTTTTTCGTCTACAGAGGTTCTCCCTTCCCACTGTACCCAATGATGTACCCCCCGGAACTGTTATTGGAACAGAGTCTGATGCAGAGCCATGGTCTACCACCAGGCATGGACAAGGAGGCTGAGATGATTGCTAAATCGTAAGTAGTCTGCTGTGTCACAGCTCAGTTGGTTATAGCTCTGCCTTCCTCGCTGTGGGTTCAATCCTGATTGAGCAACATTTTTGTAATTGCAAATATAAAAATATGTTTTTTCTGGGTTCTAAAACTAAAGAGATGATTTCTTTTATTAAGATTTTGAAACGTCTAAGTAACGTCTTGTAATAAAATCCGGTATGATTAAAAGTTTAAGTTTGAACATTAAAATAATCTTCAGTTTTATGCTGTATAAACTGATTTAAAAATCTAACAACTTAAAATAACTTAAACAAATAAAGAATATAAATACATTTATTTACCTAATACACATAACTTACGTATTTGACTAAAATTGCTAACCAAACAAATTTTATTTCTTTGGATATTGAAATTTTTCATTTTTCTTAGTGCAAAATACCACACAATTAAACATAGGTAGTTAAAAAATAAATTCTAGAGTCGTACAATTTAATCTAAATTCTATTCTAACCTTCATGTCGTTCACAGCCGAAGAACCCACACCACTAGAGGGCCCCACATGCGTGTTCTGAAAGACGAACCCATTCCTGAAGGGTACCTACGATTTAGATTCAATGAAGACTGCGCTTATCCACATTGTGGATATAGGTAAGAACTCTATTTAAATAGCTACCTACCTGTAGTAGCAGTAGTGAAGCTTCTTGTGAAAGAACTCGCCCGGGGAAGTAGTGTGGACGTAATGCAATGCCTTACAAAGCACGTCCTTAGTCCTAGTGGAGGTGCTTAGTGAGGCAAAGGTTACTAGATAGGAGAGTATAGAATTATATTTGATCTGTGGTAGAGGTGGGCCATCAAACATTTAGGTTATCAATGTTATCAGCGAAATATTGTTACATTTACCCCTTGAATTAAAAAGAGGGGTGTTATTTTCGAGGCCTTTTTAACATGTCCTGCAAATAACTAATCAATGTAACAAAGTTACATAGCTGATTGTTCCAAGATAATTATTAGCGGTTTATTTAAGCGACATCTACCGAAATGTCGTAGAACTTCTTACTAACGTAAGCTACAGTTTCGTAGCTACGTTACGAATTTACAGGCGAGTTTTACAGAACCAAAGTTGAGAAATAGTTCCGGGAAATTGCAACAGATGGATCTTTCGAATTTATTTTACTCGTGCTATGTTTATGTGCTCTGTGTATTATTGATTTTGAACTTATATGAAGATTAAAAAACTTCCCTTATTTCAGGGAGCATCAAACCCACTTCCACTGCACCCGCAAAGACTGCGGCTACTCGTTCTGTGACAAAACCAGATTCGTGCAACACACCGCTAGGCATGAAAGGTAAGACATCTTTTAAAAATATTATTATCTTGGACATCATATGCGCTAGCTTAGTCTAACAAGCCTATGGTCGAATACTCAAACACCACTCAAACCCCACTCAATTTGAGTTACGCTTAAATTATTGCCATCTCTTACAAATGAGTAATGTCAAACAGAGGCAGAGCAACTTTAAATGGTGCTCAAATTTGAATGACGTTTCAGTATTCCAGCCCTACTCTATCTAAACATTGTCCCAGGCACTGCAGTGTCCCTTTAAGTAGAATAGGCATAGGCTGCCTCCTGATGCTGTATATCATCTTCAATAGATGTAAGCGGAAAAAAAAAGTAGGAAACGATTATCTAAGTTAAGCGACGTTCTGCGCGGTCACTGTTCGGATGGGTGACCGTTAGTGGCATTTACATCTGAGCGCTTCCGTGCTTCGGAGGGCACGTTAAACTGTCCCGGCTCTAGCAGTCGTTAAGCAACGATGGAGGCCTTAAAGCGGCCTTAAAACTCCAGAGAATTACCAGAGTTGGCCACTAACTCATACAAGCTTGCTACAGTAAAGGCCTAAGTTTTTAAAGTCAAACTAGTCCAACATAAATATTTTCATAAGTAACAAAGAAAAATTTGTACCATTCCCCTTCTAAAAAGCTTATTTTATTCACTGAAAACTGTGAATAAAAAGCACCCACTACCCACTGTTTTGGTGTTTGAATTTAGAACACACTAATATATTTGACCTCCATCTAATTATTGTTTTTGCGCCAGCTAATGCTATACAACCTCCAATCTTTCTTTTTCTCGTAGTAATGGTATAAAGTATAGTATGCAACTCTTGAATAAAACGGATTTATACCGAGGACCATGAACTACTCACGTCGATCAGGATTCTAACACTTGAATCAGGCCCTCGCTTTAAATCTATCTTTTATTCACTAGTTGCATAATATACTATTTTTCTCTAGATTGGACACACTGATGGGTGGAGACTTCCAGCAGTACAGAGCCAATGTTTACTGCCAAAGACCTGAATGCCCACACGCAACTGCCTACAGTAAGTATCGTATGTACCTACAACTTTTTAATTTTTTTACCTTATACAAACAAAAAAATAAATCTTGAATGATTTATGAATGTAAAACATTCGCATTGTTATCGAGTAATATAATAGAGCTAATTGTAATTGTATCGTAGGACATTAATTTAGATATTCTGTAATAACAACAATAATTAAATTTACAACTAATACCGTACAATACAATATTTATACAAAATTTATTATATTTTGTAAATGATAATTCATGAATAAAGCATATATATATAAATATATATAAATATAAATATATATAAATATATATAAATATAAATATATATAAATATATATAATATACTAAATAAACATAACAATAAGGAAATGTCGTGACGACCCCACGATAAGGGCACGAAGAAGAAGTAGAATGTACTAAATAAAATATACAATACATTATAAATCAAATTGACTTAATAAATCATTATTTTTTACAGATACAGGTCAAAACAAGGCGTCTCACTTCCACTGCCTGAAATGCGACTTTGTATGCACCGACACGAACAAAGTGGTCGCCCATCGTCGCCAACACCAAAAACTGGACTCCATTCAAGCAGCTGGCTTTGAGAAATTTCCACCTAGCAAAGGTAATAGAGATAATAATAAAAGAAAAGATATAAGCCTGTGAATGTAAGATTTATAAAAAATTATTATATTTTATAAAAATTTATAAATCTTACATTCATAGACTTGACATTGTATATAAAATTGAATAAATATTTGAATTATTAACTGAAAATTGAATAAATACAGTAAAAATTTACTAAAATAATGCTAATTTATTTTAAATTCGTAGTTTTTTTATACCTACGATTAGTGGTCTTACGGGCATGTTTTTTTCCAGGTTGCGGATACGAACCCCAGTGCATCCACAGCAAGAAACAAACTCACTACCACTGTCTTCAATGTGGTTTCGCAGTGCTCGGCCTGTCCCAAATGACGTCACACAAGTACAAACACCAGGAAGCCAATCTTGGCCCTTCGACTAGTGGCACTAACTGATCAAATTATTTGAAAAAAGCATCAAAATTGAACTGTGTAGTTATATTTTTGTGTGACAGAAGTGTTTTTATAAAAGATAATGTAATGTGCAGTAAATCTTGTACGAATACGACTAAACTATGATGAAACAAAAAACAAAAAACTGTAATGATTATGAAAATCTAACAAAATGGTAGATAACTTATGAATATAAAATAATGCAATCCCTCAAATGTGTGCCTTAGCTGCAAATGAATACGGACCGGAATTAATTGCGGCAAAATATATGTGCCAAATAAATGTAGAGTTAGATTGTTGAAGACAATATGAATGCTTGATGTCAATGCATATACATAGGTTTATATAACCTAGTGTTTATATAGGGGTTTTCTAAATATACGCTATATAAACGCGTATTAAGAAGTGTGTGTATTTCCTAATTCCTGACCAACTTAGCATGTAGTTTTATATAAAAAAAAATATATTTATTATCTCCCCATTAAAAGACATTTTTACGAATAGTATTATTAATGTAGATTTCGTGAAAATTACAAAATAAGGCAATAATTGTGTTAAAAACGCCATTTTGTGCCTAGTACTTGAGACAATATGTATTTTGTTATAATTTCTAATATCGAAAACCAAGATGAAATTGAAATGATATATCAGAACTTATCACAAAATATAACAGTAGTATAACAATAAAAAATATATAAAAAAAACTTATTTAAATTGTCAATTCTATAACGAGAAGCAATGTATATAAGAGTAGATTTTAAAAGATATATTGTTACTTCAAAAAGTATAATTGGTGTAGAAAAATAATTTGTATAAAAAATCAGATTAGAGTTAAAATGATAAATATTGTGATTCATGAGGTAGCCATAAAAATGCCATATCATCGTAGTGGTAAAATCTTGAAATCAGTATTAGTCACCTTACACTATAAACAAAACAACTATGATCAAATATAACAAAGTTATTCATTCATATAGTTAGCCAAGACACTTATTTCACATGCCGTTAGAAAAGCGATTTTCAAAATAAGGATATTGAAAAAAAAACGAATTTTAGGTAATTACATTTTATTCGTTAAGTACCTATGAATTATACGATACTAAACATATATTTTCCATCATATAATTGAGGTTTTTATATCTTCAATGAAAACATTGTTTTATTAGATCATGGTATTAGTCCTTTTATGAACCTTAAAACCTTGCATTCCTGTTTTTATTCCTGGCATCCGTAAGCCTTATAGTTTTAGTCGATGTTTTCACACAGTCATGACACCTACACGATATCGTCAGAGAGCTAAAACTATACATATCTATGGTTTCATCGTGTCGGTGATAATGATATAGGTACATATCGATATCGTGGTAGGTATCAGAATCAGGCAGTCTGCAAACGCCCAAACTCCGATCTCCTAATTTTTTGACCAAACCGTTTATTTTCTAGATAAGAATCGACATGTGTACGATTGATCTTTTAAAAATATCATTCTATGTTCATTTTTTTGCAGAATAAGCACATCTACTCGTAACTTGTGTGTCTTAGATTCCACTCAATTCCTTACAGAATATCAGTATTGTTTTTAGTCTAAGCTGAGGGCCGAGTTCGAGTTTTGGTATGTAAATCTGGTGTGAAACGTCTGACGCCCAGTACACCAGTGGGCGCTGATTTGTATGGAGACACTGAGCGGATTTTTGAGAAACTTGGTCTACACCAAGCTCGTACTCGCATGTCGAGCTTCTCAAAGTATCCGCTCAGTGTCTCCATACAAATCAGTGCAGCAGACAATGTGCTGGGCGTCAGACGTTTCACACCCACACTATACACTGAAAACTCGTACGATGCCCTCTGGTGTTTATTTGTTCCTATAATGTCAGTTAAAGCAATTTTTTAATTTAATTCAATCAAAGCTAAATTGAGTTTTGAATTTAGTTTTTTTTTTCAAGATATTTAAAGTGCACATATACGCATTATGCACTTTTTATTTTATTAATTTTCTTATTAGTTGTACAAAAGTAAAGTAACCATTAACGAATTTATTGTATTCGAATATAAACTGTGTCATAATCTTCTTATTTAATTTATAAATTATAGTGTAAAATTCAAATTACGAAATATGTTCTAGAATCGTCTGTATTTCTTTTAAATAAAATTCAGGTTCTATCAGATTGTTTCTTTTCTACTTATCTGAAAGTTCTTTTCAATTTTATTTTCATTTTCTCTTAGTCCGTGCCATAAGTCATTAGTCACATTATTTTTTTATGATTTTCTGTAGACCACGTGGTTGTTTTTTCAGTCAAATTCTCAATATACTAATTTATTAACCGACTTCAAAAAAGGAGGAGGTTTTCAATTCGGTTGTATTTTTTCTTTCTTTATTGGTTGTTACTACTTTGTTTTTGTTATCTAATTATACGTTCACACGTTTTTATTTTTCGCTCATTTTCTTTCTGTCTTGTTCACTTATTTTCAAAATAGCATTGTATTTATGTAATGTAGTTTTAATTTTAGTATTTTTAAAGTATGATAATAATTGTTCTCCTGAAGTACTCATTAAGTATTTTTATCAGCACAAGTTTATTGAAATAAAAATAAAACCAGTGGAGTGTTTTAACCATGTTTTGTGTAGAAAATATATTGCGTACAAAATTATAAAAATTTGGTAGTTAATTGGGTTTTTGAAAACAAAATCTGTAATAAGTAAATGGAATATGGAAATAGGTATCATAGGTAACTTGACTCTCGCCGAACTTCTGCGGGAGTGAATCCGCTACCATACGATCCTCCGCGACGAACGACCGATCTTCCGCGTAGTGTGCCCGCTATTTGTAATTATGCAATAACATGTATTGACGTTCCGTCGGGAACGGACCGCGACGGAATTTACGTCGGCCGCGACGGAAGTGTGCAGGAGCCCTAAGGGTACTTATACACATCAAGTAGAATATTATCGGAAGTACCCTTTATAAATCCCTCATCACACGACTAAATATAACATAATTAATTTTCTTTCACTACATTTCGGATATTTTTAGTCAATTCGCGTGTAGTAGCAGTCGTCACTGCACTTGCGTAAAATTCGTCAAAGTCGTCATATTTGACGTCATAATGTCTGGCGCGTTTGCAGCCACGTGATTATTTTCAAAATTTTATCAGTTATTAGCGGACCCGGCAGACTTGGTACTACCTAAACTTTTGTATAAAATAAATCTGTTATTCACCTTTAATTATGGCTGTGTCCACAGTAGGCAAACTGTTAGCGGCTTACTGAGTTTGCGGCGTATCGGTTTAGTACCCTTCCATATATTTGAAACGGAGTGTCCACAGTTTGCTGTTTTGTGCTCACTTTACGCAGTTTGCAGTGTTACGTGCGCCGACTGTCTCAGTAAGCGGCTAACTCATAACAGTTTGCTTGCGACGCACGAAAATTGATTTGAGTTTGCAGCTAAATCAAATTTCAGTTTGCCACAAATTTGCGGCTCACTCAGTCGGCCGCTCACAGTTTGCCTACTGTGGACACAGCCTTAAACCTTCTCTTGACTTTCACAAATAATTCAAGACCAAAATTAGCCAAATCGGTCCAGCCGTTCTCGAGTTTTAGCGAGACTAACGAACAGCAATTATTTTTTATTTTTCAGTTATGTATGAATTGCGTAGGTGTAATAACTTACTTGAAAAAAAGAAATTTGAGAGCTTTGGCATCGAAAATTTATATAATTTATGTTAAAGTTATAAAATAATTAAAAAAGTAGTTTTTGTTTCAAATACCCAATCATTTACTCATTTTGTAAGTAGGTAGCACCGCCATTTTTTATTTAGTATCTTTGTAGATTACAACAATTGGTACCTTATTAATAAAATAGTTTAGTGTTGTTTACCTCATGAGTTTCTAGAAATAAAACAAGAATATCCTTAATTTTGTTATTTTATTTTTAACACCCAAACTGACCGTGTAGCCAAATTTTCTTCCTAGTCGAAACTCGTGATATGAGGGGTTCGCACTAAAAATGGCTCTAGCGATGCGTTTCTATTGGTCTCTATATTAGTGGCATTGTGAGACCATCAACAAACGTCATGGCTCAGTCGGTAGTAGCTCTGCCTTCCGTGCTGTGGGTGGTGGGTTCGATCCCCACCGAGAACAAACATTTGAGTTTGTTCTCGGTGGGGAACAAACAAACGCCGCTGCCGGCATGTGTGCCGCTTGGTGGGAATAAAGTCGATGTTGCTGTGGCATTCATGCCGCGGACTTATTGCCCCAGCAACATCGCCTTTATTCTCACTAAGCGGCGTACATGCCGGCAGCGGCATGGGCATAGTGGGCACGCGGTAATAGATCCAAGAATATTATTATATCTATTATTATTATTATAATCTCATTATTATTATTTGCATGACACCGGTTGCAACTATCAGACGTTTTAGCTAGTGAAACTCGTTTTTTTTTTACATTTATGGTAAAAGAACCATGAGCCTAGAGTTTCTGAGAACTAAGAATGCGATTTTCCCGAAATGCTAGATTGAGGGATCCTGTTTTCGGCTATAACTCCCGTATATTGGGTTTTACAAATTTTTGGATTAGTGCTATCAATTCTAACAATTTCTTAACATTTTCCTACCTAATATTGATCTTGATCTGAGTATAAGATCCCTCAAACCAGACGGACATACCTATTGTGACCCCTCAGTGATCGCCATACCTTTTAACACGAATAATTAAGTGATTGATAATGCATAAATTGTGTTCATCACCCGTCTAATTACTTACCAACCGGTAAACCACGCTATCCACTAATTGGTCAGCTCCTGATGTCACAGCTCAGTCGGTTATAGCTCTGCCTTTCCTGCTGTAGGTCGTGAGTTCGAATCCCACCAATAAAAAACATTTATTTGTGTGCGGCAAACATAGATGTTTATGTCACTACTAGCTGTCGCCCACGGCTTTACTCGCGTGGTAGCAGCATAGGCATTATTTGGTTAAAATCTTTGATCCTAATTTTAGACCCTTTAGGGTGCGACTTTTCAAAATTCCTTTCTTAGTACAGCCCTACGCTATATAAGCGTAGGCTAATATCGCTTTAAGGTTAAACAGATATGTGTGATAACAGGTAACAAGTAGATGACTCAATTATAATTCCTTATACCTTAAAATCATTTTGCAACCCCCGGGCAGAGAAGAACCCTTAAATAGTCTTAAAACTCAATGGCGCACACCCACCGCAGGCTTTGAATCGACCTCCGAGTGGGGGCGGGAGAGGAGGCACTGGGAGATAAAAAGGCCCCTACCCACCCACCCTCCTTTTGTAACTGCTATGCATTTGTAGACATCGTCCTAACTCATTCACCTATAACATGGTAGTATGAATTACGATACCTGTAGCTAAATATATATTATCTGAACGGGTCTTCCAGATTGGTCACATAATTTTTTTAATAAAATCATTTCTGTATAACTGGAAATAACACGTGACGATATTGCGTATTTTGCTTTCCTGTGATTTTTCAGTGGTGTTTACAATCAATAGAATAATTCCACTGAACGGCCATCATTATCATCATTATCTGGTGATGACGCTGGAGAGTAGTCAAATTAAAGTCGGGTTTCTGAGTTTTTATACTTATAAATGATCAAGCAATAATTTTTTTCAAGCATAGAGTAGCGAGTAGCTGCCAACACAGTATCCTAATGAGCACCTAAAAAATGTTGAGAAGTCCAGCGGATCTCTACGGCCACTCGTGGCAGTGGCCTTGCGATACCCTTTATCAAAATTTAGTGATTTAGATAACATCGAGATATATTTTGTGCTATATTTGTCTACACCGAAAATTAGATTACTCAGAATTCCCAAATTGGAGTCGAGGTATTAAAATATATTTAGTTAAGTATAATTACGCCAGAGGGCATAAGTAATATACTTAGGTACCTACTTCAGGGGGCAATCGTTGTTTCATAAAAAGGTTTTCCCTTTTTTCATAATAAATTACAGGTATTCTGTGACATTAGCGCGTTTCAGTGCGTTTTTGCCGTCAAAAGCTTCTTGTTTTCGTATATCTGTGGCCACATCGCTTGACATTATACTGGGCAGCGAAAGCAGTTATGGGCGTAGGTAAGTAGTAGATACAAAATACTTATATTGAACACATTAATCAGGGGCCTTATTCACTATGACCAATACAAGCGCGTTACGCAGCACGACAAGACAGCGGCGTGAAATCGCCCTATGCCTATGCCGTATTTACTATGCCATAAATGTCATTCCTTACGGTGACGTCACACGGTTACGGCAAGGAATCTCCTAAAATAATGCCCCGGGGACCACAATAACACAAAAACAAAACTTTCAAATAAACAATAGACGATCTTTTCGGTAATCAGCGATCTCTGCCAGACAATTTTGGATCGAATGGACTTCGAGAGGTGCTGTTTATATACTTAGTTATTATCAAGAAGTTCCTGTGGGCCAGCCGGTGGGCTCGAAAGGAGTAACCCAAATTTTTCATATTGAATCGGTGAAACATTTTTTTTTTGTATTGTCAGTAAATGATTTGGAGCGGTATGTTTGATTGATAAGTAAAGTAGGTACCTACTGCGTAGATCTCAATAGGTATCCTTAAAGATTCACGCTTGAGGTTATGTTTTTAGGACATCCTGAATATCATGCGCAGTACAAAATCACTATAAATATAAAGTAGGTTACATTGAGGGTATCCGTTTTTTCATGGGTGTGTGTGTGTGACTGAGGTATAGACACTATTTGGCAAAACGTAACATTCCGGGCGCGGGTTGTTGTCCATACGACCCGGCGTGAAATTCGTATTTTAGTTTTCTTAGTGCAGTGAAAATTTTTTATAAGGTGCATTGGGGTAATTGCGAAAATGGGTATATTCCGAAAATCCATAAAATTTAGTAACATAATGCGATATTTTCCTGTTGGCACGAGGATATATATGACTGTCACGGCGATGCCAATCAAGATGGCGTCTAGACCAATGTTGCCAACAGGAAAATATCGCATTATGTTACTAGATTTTATGTATTTTCGGAATATACCCATTTTCGCAATTACCCCAATGCATCTTACGTTAGTTGGTACGGCCAAGTCACACAACATTAACTATAATAATAAAGAAATCGCAGTAAGGAACCTTAGACTTGGCACGACTTTGTCTAGATTTCATTGCTTTTTAGAGATAAACAAGCAGCTCCATCGAGACTTGGCTAATAGTTTTTTACAGAATGTTTTTGGTGGTATTATTTTATACAGATAAACTCAATTTTCGGAATCAGAATCTTTTATTTAGTAGATCTGCATATTTAGTTTATCCATATCTTTTACTCTAGATTTTGGCTTTTTTACAATTATAGTTTTTTTTTCATAATTTGAATCATCCCACTGCTGGGCAAAGTTTTCCCCCAAAGACTTCCAATGTTCTCTGTCCCGAGCTTCCTTCGAATGCGTCTAATTTGGCGCACCAACGATTTTTTTTTAAAGTTATAAAACTTTTAAATTAATTAACTAAAACTTATATTATTCCGACAACTAATGGAAATCGCCCTGTACCACCCCCGCCCGATCGATCCCACGCATGCGCACTCCACGCCAAAGTATTGAATGAATCCATTCATAACGCAACTAGTAAGATTCAGAATGAAGCCCTGTTCACTATATCTGTGTAAGTTACACATCGGTATTTAGTTTAGGAGTAGTAGAGCTACTTACGAAAGAGCTAGTCCAGGAAGTACCTACTACGTACCTATTTTTGTCGCTATGCAGTGATGCTCGCATTGTTGTGTTCCGAAGGACAGGCACATGAGACTTAATACCTTTATCTTTCAGAGTGATGGACGCAGTGCAATGCCACACAGGGCACGTTCTCAGTGGATGTGCCCAGTGAAGCAAAGTATCTTTATAGGTGGTTACCACTTAACTTCGGGTGGACGGCTTATTCCATCATTTAGTTGTATTAAATAAATAATAAATAAACTTGGACATATCATACAACGCACTCTAGCCCCAAACTGAGCTGAGCTTGTACTATGGGAATCGCTGATAGAATATTTATATTATTTTTTTTGTAAATACATACTTATAATACCAAACAAACATCTATGTTTGCCACACAAATGTTTGTTCTCGGTGGGGATCGAACCCACGACCCACAGCACGGATGGCTGAGCTACTACCGACTGAGTCATGACGCCTGTCAATTAAAAAAAGTTATCCAGTGTCATAGGCTTCTTTTACCTAACTGACTTCATCATAATTATGATTGTTGACTCAATTGGACTTTTATTTATAAACCTCAATATAGTCAGAGTCAAAAAGCTTTTTTGTACTATTATAAAACTTTAAAAAGCAAAAAACTAAAATTATAGATATGGATAAACTAAATACATACACAGATCTACTAAATAAACGATTCTGATTCCGAAAATCGAGTTTGTCCGTTTGTTTGTTCGCGCATCACGCCATAAATACTGTACCAATTTCAATGAAACTTATACTATTCAGAAGCCCTTTTTCCGGATAGAAACAAAGGCTATATATTATTGCTATCAAAGGCGTGGATTCTTAGATACAGCTAGATTTCTCTAAACCAAAAGCAGCCATTTACTACGAGGTTTATCGTAAGCTGGTTGACAGATATTTTGGTGGAAATTTTCGCATGCTTACGAAGTCGCGGATATCAGCTTAGTATTCAAAAAAAAAATCACTGAGACACTTTTTATCGCCATTAGGTTTTGTATGATTAGGTATGACTACCGAATCAGATTCTATATTATGCTTTTAAAAGGAGTCTTCGTTTTATTACGTTTCAGAACGTGCCAATCGACAATGGAGACCCAATTTATGTTGATTTTGGTTCAAATTGCTGAAATTTGTTGGTGTGAAATGGCAGAAAGAATTGTGGTGAGAACCTGTTAGCCTAAGAGCCAGTGAACGCCAGACCTTCGTTATTTTTTAAAGGCTGAAAGTTGGTCAGTGCCTGCTACCCAACACAGGTAAGAACCGATGGACCATCATGAAGTTTGCCTCATCGTGGCTTTGGCAGGCAAGCGGTACTAAAAAGGTGTGGAAAATACTACCTCACTTTCGTCAAATTATAAATGCTGATTTTTTGAAATTTTCTTTAAAATATTATAAAAAATCACGTCATTTATTGCCAGACACTTATCAGCGTGGCAACCCCTCGCCAGGCACCGTCTATCGGTTCTTACCTGTGTTGGGAGCATGCACTGACCAACTTTCAGCTTTTATAAAATAACGAAGGTGTGGCGTTCACTGGCTCTTGTATTATGTGGTGCGAAACAGCGCTACACCACACCACCTGGGATTTTGTTAAAGAAGCGTACCCATCGCCCTTTAAAACGATTTACTAACTTTTATATATTTCAAAGATTTACATAAAACCTGTTTTGGTGTTTTATAAATAAAATATTCTTGAATATCACACACAACGCCTTCTAGTCTCAAACCACAGATCATATCGTCGCCGTGGAGCGAAAAGTCGTTAAGTCCCTTTTTGGCCTTTTGTGATACGGAGCTTTAAAGATTTACAAAAGAAAAAAATCATAACTTCTTTTTGGTATAAGATATTTCATAATTTAAGGTCTCATCTCTTAGGAAATGTATAAAAGAGTAATGCTAAAATTACAAAAATAAATCAAAGGTTCATTTTTTCAGAGATGTGGATGAAAAACTAATTTAGTTATTTTTTCCCTTCAAAATATGTAGTTTACCACAGTTTTAGTTATTGATTTGTAAAACGGAGTTGGTGATTTCGCTCAGTGTTTCTATAGTGAAAACTATTTAAAAGTCGATCGAGTAATCACTAAATGGACTTAGTTATTTTTCGCTTGCACGTATTTGTGTCAAACTATAATTATTTAAAAGAGAAAAAGTAATTAAGCCGATTAAGGTAATAGATTTGCAAAAACTTAAGTTTGGGAAAAATATTTAAGTGAATTTAGTTAATTTTCAACTTGCTAATAAGGCTCTAAATATCGAATTAATGATTTTTGCACTTTCTAAAATCAAAACTATGATACCTAGAGCCATGATAATAGGACTGAAATTTGCAGAAAAAAAATGTTATCTTGATGGCATTTTTAACTCAATTTGGCTACTTTGCGACTTAGTGAGTTTTCGCTCTACGGCGACGATATACTAGTTGAAACTAAGCAGAACTTGTACTATGGGAACTAGTAATAGTAGTAGTATTATTACTATAACAATCAATATAGAACAAACATCTATGTTTACCACACAGTCCACACACAAATGTTTGTTCTCAGTGGAGATCGAACTCACGGAAGGCAAAGCTTATGAGCCTGTGCAGATGGGGCGTTTCAATTTATTGTATGAGGAAACGCGCGGCATGTTCTGGGCGCGATATAGTATCTCGAGAACGCGCAAGTGTCTATAGATACGCCTCATGGACAAGCTTCTTCTTCTTCTCTTAAATAATGGCTTCTGTCCGTCATTTCGACAGATAATTTTAGAAGTGTTAAGTAAACATTTTTAAATAATATAAGTTAAGTCATTCTTCAAGTCGGCTGTCGTTTGTTTTAAAGAGAAAATGGTGGATTTTCTCTTCAAAACCTGAAACGAATTTTCACATTCAGAGAAACCACTTTCGCCCATTTATTCTAATGGCTCACATTGGTTAAAATTCCATCAAAAAAAACAACAATACTCCTAATAACACAAGAAAAAATATTAAAATAGAAGTGGTATATGTTGTTTCAAAAAATTATGAAAACTCGAATACATGGACCAGCTCTAAGGTGTAGAAGGTAAGATGGACCCTGCGTAAGGCATAGCTACATGGAGGCAGCTTATTAATATACCTACACTTATAACTAGCTTTGACGAGAAGATTGAATATCTACCTACTCATTGTTTTGTGCTTTAGGTACCTACATACCTATAGAACTGCTATGCTATGTACTATACCTATAGTATATACCTATAGATTCATCTATGGTCCGTCGTATCCGGGGTCGGCATGCAGAGTGTGTACGTTTGACGCACTACAAAGTTACGTAAACTATAACTTTGAATGGAGAATCAGTTTTGTAAACAACCCGCTAGAGGCGCTGCTCAATCTCCATGCACAAATACGTCAACTTTGTAGTATAGTCCGGTCAATTTAGACCCAAAAATGAAAGTAAAGGTGCATAAAGTCCCAACAAGCTGAAAATCAGTAAAATTGTCTAAAACATAATTATAAACAAAATCTGTAAGTTCCCCATCATTCCCGTGTAAGGAAAAAAATTTACTCGAGGTCAAAGGTCAAAAAAAGAGTTTTTCACGATTTCCAACAAAACGATAAGTTTTATCATAAAAGTACCCCAGACAAAAATTGTAGATCATAAAATTATCTATAAAAATCTATCTATCTTTTTCTTATAAGCCACCGTTTCTGAGATATTACGAGACATATTTATACGATTCAAAAGTTTTATAATTTTTACTACAACTCAAGTTAGAATAAAAATAAAAACGGTTTTGGAATGTCTAAACTAAGCCCTATTCTATGACATCCAATTTGATATTTTTGTACGATTTAAATACTAGTACAAAATAAATAAATATCTTTGGAAAATTCCGTGCTTCGGAGGGCACGTTAAACTGTCGGTCCCGGCTCTAGAAGTCGTTAAGCCACGACAGAGGCCTAAAGGCGGCCTAAAAACTCCGTCACCAGAGTTGGCCACTAACTCATACGAGCTTGCTTGCTTTTGGAAAATTAAACACAACGCTCTTTAGAACCAGAGAAAAAAAATCTCTGTGTTCCTCTACTAAGTAGGTATGTATGTACCATGGTACATCCAACTTTCAATTATTTAGCTTTCCTCATACAACGTGACTAACGAAATGGTTGGTTAAAAAAATTTGATCAAGCTACCATGCTTTTTTTTCCCTCAAAACATTCAGAAGTACTAAGTAAGTACCTACCTAAAGGCAAAGAGCACGTGCGCTAGAAGAAGGTATGAATATTTCTGTTTGGCTGACACTTTCTGATATATCCCAGAATTAATGATTACAAGTTAAGCGACGTTCTACGCGGTCACAATTTGGATGGGTGACCGTTAGTGGCATTACCAGTATGTATTTATTAAATAAATGTGTATAAAGTATATAAAGTAGTGTAGTTTCCATAGTACAAGCTTTCCTTAGTTTGGAACTAGAAGGCGTTGTGTGAGATGTCCGTAAATATTTATTTATTTATTATATTTTGCCCAGAATTTTTTGTCTCTTGCTGTCGCGCTTTCTTAAGTAAGCTCGTATCAGTTGGTGGCCAACTCTTTTAACGGAGTTCTAGGCCGCCTTAAGGCCTCTGCCTTCTAGCTTTATTCATAACGCCTTGTAGTCCCAAACTAATCAAAGTTTGTACTATGGAAACCAGGCTGCTGTTTTATTACTTCATAGAACATTTGTTTTTGGATAGCTCAACTGTTTCATGTGTAAATATTGTGAATATTGTAAATACTGTATTAGTTGTAATTTTCTTTGTGAATAAATTTATTTTTTGTTTTTGTAAATACGTTCTTATACCACACTTTCATACAAAGCCGTAGACTGATGTGAGAGGAAAAGTTAAATGCAGAGACAAAAGTTGCTCCATGAATTGAACAAAAGCATTGGCACAGACCGGGTAGGGGTAGACAGGGGTGATAGATGGTGACAATTATTTGGATTTAATTACCCGCGACCAAGGGACATTGTGGATTACTGCCGCTTATCCTGGATTGGTGTGTGATTCCGAGGAAAATACGATAAGACCACATTTACCTAAACACAATCTAAAAATTATATATATTTTTATCCGATTTACAAAAAGGAGGTTTTCAATTCGACTGTATGTTTTTTTTATGTGAGTATGATTATTTTTTTGTTTGGTTCAAAGCTCCGGCACCAACTTTCAATCGCACGTGGCTATCCGCACTACTGTTTTGAAGCAAAAACAAGAAATGATTTGAAAAACAATTCCAAAGAAAAACCACTTACTTCTGAGAAAAAACCTATTTATTATTTTACAACGTAATTGCCAAGAAAGCGTTGGTGGGACCAATTAGCGGCGCTAAAAAAACAAACTACGCAGCCAATGTTACAGTCACGTGGCAGTACTACCGTACTCCCACCTCAGGATCAAGAGTATAAATTGTACGCAGTTCCTTCCACCGCTGGAAGGAACAGTCACGTGCTAATTCCACCCTGCCCCGGACCCTCGCCGCTCTTGCATCCAATCCTGTAATATACACTGGCAAAACTAAGTATCACACTTTTAATTATCAATTTTTTCTAAACGAAAATGACTATTTTACTATCTTTTTTTTTAAATGAACAATTTAACTAATGCATAGTTTACTATTGTTTCTAAGATAGATAAAATTTGCTATAAAACGTTTTTTTTTATTTTTAATGCACTAATAAAAGTGTTGGGAATTGAAGGCCCAAGTGCATGTACCTAGTGTCCTGGGACTAAGCCTATGTAACATGAGCTCCCATTAATTTGTATGATTTTTAATGATATAATAGTTGTGGTTTTTATTTAATTTCTCGAATTCAGATAACTTTTGGTAGCTGCCTAGTTTTCCTTCCATGAGACCATAAGTACCTAAAGATATTTTTGAAAAAAATCATCCATTATAGATGTGATATTCGTCTGGAGAAAAGGCGAAATATTTAGCAGTAAACAGATTTATTTGTACAACAAAATAAAAATATTATTCTAAGTACCTATAAATCTCAAAAAAATCATAAAATTCACAAAAGTAGCGAGCTTTTGATCCTAAGGTCGTGGGTTGAAATCCTGTCGTGCAAAAATGTATTTTTCTACTCGAATTTATGTGCAATGCCAGTGCGCTTTAGCGTGTGATGAAAAAGATCTCATGCTGATAATATAATAACTCGTATGAGTTAGTGGCCAACTCTGGTGACGGAGTTTTTAGTCCGCCATGCCTTAACGACTGCTAGAGCGGGGACCGACAGTTTAACGCGCCCTCCGAAGCACGGAAGCGCTCTACTGTAAATGCTACTAGTGGTCACCCATCCAAATGGTGACCGCGCACAACGGTCATTTTAGTTTGAAGCATATATTTTATTTTAATTGTTTTTATTCCAAAATATTTAATTTAGTGAACTCTCTGATGGTGACCAGCAATGATGAAGTATCTAATGGGATTACCATGGCCAGGGATTGGAAATTTTTACCAAAATTAACTTGTTTTTGTAAGCATTTTATAAACTGTAGTTTACCAAATTTTGTACCGGACTATACGAAACCTCTTGTGGTAAGAAGTAGAAACGCGGCTAAAATATTAATTATTTTAATGTGGGTTGAAACGCTGCCATTTTTTTGTTGTGAAACAGCGAAAAATAATAATTTGTGGTGAGAACCTAGTGTGGTGCGCAACAGCGCTACACGATTTTTGTCGGTATTGATTCTCTATGTAAAGTTATAAGTAAATAGGCTTTTAAACAGTTTGTCGAGTACATTATAGCACAAACAATAATGTATTATTGGCGAAATATTTACCTAACCTAAATTTTATAGCACTCTTTGATGTTTGAACGTTAAGCAATAACTTCGTAAAATTGTGAAATTCGTCTCAGAAGTTAAATTATACGAAGCTGTACAAAATCAAGTTAAATAAATTCATTTGCGAAGTAATATACATATAATTTTTTATCAAATTCTTTCCCATTCCGTTTCTTCCAAGATTTTTTTTTCATAAAACTTCAGCGTTGAGTTTACTGGTTTTCCTGATTTTTTTAATTGCTGCTACCGTTACCTAACGGTCGTCACATTGTTGTATTATGCAATACCTTCGAACATGTTGCTCAAAACAATTTAATTCGTCTACCCTCACAGTCACAACTCTGTTTACCATAGCTGCCTCTGCGCTGGACAGACAGCAGATAAGTGCGTCGGAGCCACATTGCGATCGTTATATGACAGACACCGCTTCCACAGTAACGAGCTCACATTTTTACGTGAGTTATACAAGGTGCCATAAAACTGGAATGATAATGCTAAGCAGGTGATTTGAGACGTCGTAATGAATAGGTAGATGGATAAAAAATTCTATGTCTAATTAAAGACGTCAATATATTAAAACTTATATTATTTTAAATTATCAAAATGTCCTTCGTATACTCAAAACAACTATTTTGAGAAAATGTGGAAAAACCTTCAAGGAAGGAACCTTCATTGAACTAAATAAAAGTCGAATAACTTTCTTGTACGTATTGAGATATTGGTATCGATTCGGTTGTTGCCTTTTTCTAAACTAACCTAATTTGACAGCTCTAAAATTATAGCCGTCCTTGTCGTTTCAGTTCATGAGAAAGGGACGGCAACATTTTTAGTGCTGTCAAATTAGGTTAGTTTAGAAAAATGCTACAACCGAATCGATACCATTAACAACACATGTTTGACACATTCTTGTATCTAGTACTGGGACGCCCAGTACTGTGAAAAATAGCTGGCAATGTGCAAATCACGTTGTTACCTTGACTTCCAGTGGTTTGTTACCAATTACAAGTGATTTTTTACCAATTACCTCCACGTGACCCCCCGGGCCGTGACACTCGTAAGTGTTAGAATTTCAACTAATTTTTGTAAGCGTCACGTTACATGCAAAGAGAAATCTACTCTTCGGTCAACATTATATTCGATAGCGTAACCTATGAGCAAATTATCTATCTATACTATTATAAAACTGTCAAAATGCCAAAAACTTAAATTAAAGATAAAAATAAATATGGAGACCTACTAAATAAACGATTCTGATTCTGAAAATCGAGTTTATCTGTTTGTTTGTTTGCGTATGCTGGTTGACAGATATGTTGGTGGAAAGTATCGCGCGCGTACGAAGTCGCGGGTATCAGCTAGTAGATTATATAGCTACATCTGATAAGGTGCTTCAATGGAATTCCAACGTCTTATAACAGGCAACAGATTCCTGATTCTCAAATTCCCAACAAATTCCTGAAATTCACCAAAGTACTTGTGTTTGCGATAGTGTTCTCTATAGTAGAGATTTACAAAACGCCCTGATGGCATGGTGGTTAAATTTATACTCTTTCTTTTTCCGTGGGCTCAAATCTTGAACGTTCTTTTCACTAAATTATTATTACTACTAGCCCATACTGTCCCATCGTTGAGCAAAGGTCTCCCCCACTTCCGCCAGTCTCCACGTTCTTGAGCCCTAATTCGCCATATTTTACTAAATATATTGGGTATATAGGTACTTTTTTTTTATAACATAAAACGTATAATTTATTTACAAAGAAAATTACAACTAAATATAGTATTTAAAATATTTACAAAATACACATGGAACCGTTGAGCTATCTACAAATCGTTGCAAACGATTTATAGATAGCTGAACTGGTCCATCAGTACCAAATTCACTGAATATTTTATGAAAATATTAAGGCTGTTGCAGGCCACAGGTGGATGTAGTTGGTATCCCGTTTGCGTCAACCTTACCTATATGGACATATCACACAACGCCCCCTTGTCCTAGTAAGCTTGTAATACACGGTGTAACATAATTACCCTATAAGTCCAAAGGGGGCATAATTACACTGAAGACTTGAGTGTTTGGACGTGTGCAAAGAGTCAATAAATCGTAGTACAAAACCATACAAAAGTACAACCTTTTTATTTCAGAAATTTGCGATAACCTTAGTGTTGGTTTACTATTTGCGTAGACCCGTACACATGCACATGTAGATATCTTCCTGCCGCGTCGCACGCACGTGTAATCACGGACTAATTGTAAGTTACGGGTTATTCCCATCGAGCCCACCGGCTGGCCCGCTGGTGGGGCCGATGGGAAAAAAAATGTCTCAGTGCATTTCATGAAAGAAAAACTTCGAAATCTCAAAAGTTGTACAACAAACCATTGTTCGCCATGACCTGTAAAATGACCCCTTTTGGACTTATAAGGTAATTATGTTACACCGTGTAATGATAAAATAGAGCACCCTACATTCCTCCGATGTGGATATAAATGATAAAACTTCATACAAGCCTTCAACAACCGGACAGATACAGAACGTTTCCCTTCAGCGTTCAATGCCGACATTTCCTACGCGGATGAATATATCAGTACATAGTATTGTTTTTTCTTTTATTATAATCGTCTCGTTCCCTTTGAGTTAGTTTAAAATGTAATGTTGAAGTTTTTATGTGTTTCTTTATGTTATGTTATGAACACTACAGTGTCCCGTTAAGTGTCGGCATAGGTTGCCTCCTGACGCTGTATAAATCATCTTCAATAGATGTAAAGGCCTATTTATTATTATGTTATATCTATCACGGTTGTTTATAATAAGGTTGTATTGAAACCCATAAAATAAATAATTAATAAATTATATCTTTGGACATTTCGCACAACTAAATTTCCCATACTACGCAAAGCTTTTTACTATGGGAACTAGATTGCTGATAGAATACATACTTATATACGTAAATTCTTTTTTGTAAAAGCATACCTAATACACAGTAGCAAGCAAGCTCGTATGAGTTAGTGGCCAACTCTACTACCGGCCCGGACCGACAGTTTAACGTGCCCTCCGATGCACGGGAGCACTCAGGTGTAAATGCCACTAACGGTCACCCATCCAAGTAGTGACCGCGCAAAACGATGCTTAACTTAGATAATCGGTGAAGATAGACTAAGAAAGCCTAGCCTCGAGCGCTTTCAAAGTTCCGCTGGAAGCAGAGAAAGCAGAGCTATAGTAGGTGCCAAATAACACCGCAATACAAGTCATTCACCCACCTTCACCTCGATGTCGCAAATTCAGTAGGTATGGTAAACAAACAGTACTACGAGATTCGAGCGATTACCGTCTTAGCGACAGGTTTGTATGGAAAGCGACAGAATTAGCCATTCATGAATTGAATTTGCATAATGCTTACATTTTGACAGAACGACATGACAAATATCTCGCGTGCGCATCCTAGGCCTGCTGATCAACGCGTCATGAAGCGTGTGTACCAAACGCTGACCGCTTCCAGTATTTTTGTTCAGTGTTGTTAATTGCTGATAAATAAGATTTGTGTAATAAAATATTTTCCTGTTACTTCGTTTTACGGTGAACGTGAGTGTGGTGCGGACCTCACGTTGCCAGGAATGTTTTAATACGCAGCGATATTATTGCGAAACGCTCTTTTAAATGTAAGTATTGTTTCAAATAATAACCTTTTAAGTATAGTTTTGAAAAGGTCACATGGGACGTGGTAGCTTGCGCAAAATAATTATGTAGCTACAATATTCTTAAAAATAAAGTATTTATGAAAGGATTCCCTTTGTTTTACTATTGGCAAAATTTAGGTACCTAGTGTACCTACCTAACTAAATACCTAATAATATTACTATTACTATTAGCCCATACTGTCCCATTGTTGGGCAAAGGCCTCCCCCCACTTCCGCCAGTCTCCACGTTCTTGAGCTCAGCTCGCCAGTCCCTCTCATAGGCGTCCAGCTCGTCCCGCCACCTTGGTTTTGGAGCGCTGAATGGTATTTCGGACGCGATCTGTTCGTTTTATACCTAGAATGCTACCTAATAAAAAATACTTATACCTAATAATATAAGTATTTTTTATTTTTAAATTTTAATCCGAATAGGTACCTTAACTTTTTGATAATAGTTTCTTGTTATTAAAACGACATCTAACTAGGTACATACCTAGATATCTACTAACTGGAATCCTTGTTATGTACTTACGAGTGGGTATATTATTTTGCACCTACTTGTGTATTCCTACTACTCTGTATATTCGCGACGAATGTGAGTACTTATTACTACTGGGGTGCAATCGTTGTCTCATAAAACCTGCCACGTGTTTTTTGAGCTGTTTCATACTAAATCATAGGTATTCTGTGACTAAATAGTGACATTAGCGAGCGTTTTTTGCCGTCAAAAGCTTCTTGTTTTTATGTATCTGTAGCCAATCGTTTGACATTATGCTGGGCAGCGAAAGCAGTTCAGAGCTTGTAATCAGGGGGCTGTTAGAATGTCTTGTTTTGTAAGGACGACCACGGCTATCCTCTAAACATCACAATGCACATTATGCACCTAACGATTTCAGATGAGAATATTTTCTTGTTTCATTATTTTTAGAGCGTGATTTTTAGTACTTAGTAAGATTTTAATTTATTAACTTATTTTTTTTTTATAAAACTGAAACACAGAACCAAAATCTATATTTTCCATCACAATATTAAGGCGTTGGTGGGGATCGAACCCACAATCTACAACGTGAAAAGCAGAGGTATGACGACTAAGCCGAGCTGTGACGCCTATAATATTGATGCTTTTTATCTCAAACCACCGAATGTGGGTCAATGTAGACCCAGATAGATAAATGTCAACTAATAGGTAAGTACTTTTTAGAATCCCCACTAACTACGCTGTATCAGTGAAGTTCATTTAATATGAAGGGAATGTTAAAAAAAATCTCAATCTCAATTCGTTCAGAAATCCGCACAAATATTATGTTTTCAGAGAAAACGCGTTTACAGCAGAGACTTTTTTAATATTCTATTTACAAAAAAAAATAGTTTTGAATCTACACACAAATGCGGATTAAATTCGGAATGCCTCAATCAAAGGTACTTACTGACGCCTACAATTCTTCCTGACGGTCGGATGGGTACGTGAATTTGGTCCCTGGCGCATTTACCATCCTTCTCTAACTCACCACCCTTCGAGTTCTTCCTTCTCTGTCTACTTCCACCCACTCAACGATAGCATCCCCTGCTCAGAGTGTTCAGCCCTCAGCTCAGTCGTTCCCTAGACGCTCCGGGCTACACTCGTCTTCAAAAAAAAAAAATTTAAAAATAATCGTCTATGGGATATTAGGAATTCTAAGAACGCGGTCAGACGCGTCTTGAAAACCAAGACAATAAGTCGTCAATTTGTTGAGACTGAATAAAAATTGTATTTTATTAAATTCTAAATTCTTATAAAAGGTGTTGTGGTCCCGAGCAGAATCGCCAACAACAGGTGAGTGGTAATTGTATTGCGTTGATGTATGTGTTTTTATTAATTAATACATAGTTATTAATTAATAATAAATTTAGTTATTTTCTGTACCAAAACTTTAAGCGAACTATCGACAGTTTCCAAATTTGTGTTCAGTTGCAAAAATAAAACAAGATATTTTTCAAAATCAACAATATTTAGATAAATATCTATTTCTCAAAATAAGAGAATAGTTGTATGCTCTTGTTTTGATAAATATTTATTTATTAAAATAAGAGTATACTTTTATGCCTAAATATAATTTTACAATTTCATTTATTTTGATAAATATCGTGTTTTATTATTGCGACTGAATAAAAATTTGGAAACTATCGATAGTTGTTTTGAAAAAAAATACGTAATTTCGTTAACCTATTTTATTCCATTACTTATTTTAATAAAACAACTATTGACAAACCAATTTTGATAATTTATAAGCGACTTATTTCAAATATATTGCATTCATGGCCGAATACTCAAACGCCACTCAAACACCACTCAATTTAAGTTCCGCTTAAATTATTGCCATCTTTTACAAATGAGTACTGTCAAACAGAGACAGAGCAATTTTAAGTGGTGCTCAAATATGAATGACTTTTGAGTATTCCAGCCTCACTTAAATAAGAGAAAGAAATTTCAAAATCTGATTTTGGTAAACCACATTTTTGAGATATTGCATTTATCATGACAGAGTCTTGAAAGGACATGGAAAACAAGAATAAAACAAAAAAAAAATTGTAAGTTGAAATTTTCATACAAAAATCTATGCTTATGAGTCCGGACTCCGGATCGGCTTGAGCAGTAAATCTGCATACGGGCCTTAGTACCTAAAATTATACATTGTATATCACACATAAAGCAAATGTGAGTATTAAAAACTCGCAAAAAAGCAAATTCGTATGAGTTAGTGGCCAACTCTAGTGACGTAGTTTTTAGGCCGCCTTAAGGCCTCCGTCGTGGCTTAACGACTGCAAGATCCGGGACCAACTCTTTAACGTTCCGAAGCACGGAAGCGCTCAGATGAAAATCTTCAACTTTGACACTACTGCGTGACTATAATCTCGTCCTCAGAAAGGTACGACGAGTAATATCCACGCCGATGTGTCAAAAGTTGCTAAAAAGAAAGCGTGTTTTGTCGCCAATATTACCACATAATGCAATCAGAGTTCGAAAATATCCGATAGTTATTATAAATATCAAAATATCGGATATTTATTATAAATATCAAAATGTCGGATATTTATGATATATATCCGATATATATCAAAGTTTGATATATATATGTGAAAGTCATATTATTATTTTATTGTATTATTTATGTATACTATTAGCTAAAATCGTTTCTGCACTTTGTCAATTTTTTTCTTTGTAAAACACATAAAAACCTAACTCTTTCGTAACGAAATTTTTCTGACACGACTGACGTCATTAATGCCGGCAGAAGTGTTGCCATTTACGGATTAGAAACTTACTATTAGGGAAAATGTTTTACCTCTACTCCAACGCCATCTACATTTGGGAAGTAGAAATACAGTGACAAACGCCAAAAATGACTTAAATAATATAAAATTTTTAAATTATTTTTCTATTGATATATATCATAAAAAATCACTTGATATATATCGGATATATATCATATATTCATTGATATATATCCTCGAACCCTGAATGCAATAGTTCAAAAACTGGTGCAAAATGCCTTAATTTTGACAGAACGAGTAGACAAATATCTCGCGTGCGCATTCTAGCCCCGGCGTAGGTAATGGCGAGGAGTAACGTTCCAGGCGGCCAATGTACTTTTCGGCCATAACTCTCCATTTAGGTATGTTGATTACCCGATCAGTCGTTACCCGCACCACGAATGAACTAAAGTTCACATTATGACGTGACTTCAGCTTTTCGACTGTCGTGGTTAGTCCAGACTTTTCTTTGAATAAAGCGCCACCATCTCCACTGTCACTGTGTAGTGCATTCGCGATACATCTGAGTGGTAGGTATAGGTCGCGTCATGTAAAAAGAACGCTAGCGGTCAAGCTGCGCAGTAAGCGATTTTAGGGTCTATTTGGTGGGATGAGGCACTATTTTCCCATGTGCAAACATGACGCGTACTCTACCTCAGTTCTCAGCCAGCAACTCGGGTTCATTCCCGTCGATCCCGGATGAACCGCCGTCCCACATTAGTTTCGGAGAGCAGGCTTCTTTTTTACTACAGCGATGAATCCCCCCTCATCACAGCGATCTCTCACAATACCCGAAAGCAAAAAACCACGAGGGTTTGTTTTCTTGGAGGTCCAAAGCAGTGAACTGGACCGATGCTTTTCAGTTCCCCTTTCTTGCCTTTTTGATGTTGCTGAAGGATGCAGCAGGCGGAGTGGCAATGGTGGTGGCGGTGGCGGTGGCGGTGGCCCGGCGGCGTAGGTGCAGCCAGAGGCGCGGGTAGGGGGCGGGACGTGCGCTCACGTGTATGTGTGGCAACGTGGCAGCGACGATGGTGGCAGTTGACGATGCCTTGAAGGACAGCAATGACAAATGACAAATATTTTGTAAAGTACTTTGTGCGCTGAGTTAGAGGTTCACTTCTTTCTCAGATGACCAACTAACTGCGATAGTGCTATGTAATGACACTATTTCATTTATGATATGAGATACAACTTCATCCCAGCTAGCCTTGCCTGTCCTTAACACGTCCAATATCCGCGTGGTCGTATGACGTCACTGGAACCCGATGGAGCAGCTTGACTACGAAGTTCGGCACGTCATCCCTGAGTCAGTTTTGACTTTAGACTCGAGTGTAGCACACGCAAACACATTCGCAAAGCATGAAATTTTGTATGAAAACCGGATTAAGCGCCTCTAGCGGGAGATTTACAAATTTCCCAACAAAATGTCTCGCTTTGCGAATGCGTTTGCGTGTGCTATACCCGAGTCAAAAGTCAAAACAAATGCACAGACTCGGGGCTAAGTAGTGTCTTCGCAGCTCGTATTTCCTCTTCGGAGTGGATGTCACGATGAGTGAGATGCTCGCCTCGTCCGTGACGTCAAGATTGTCTACCAAGAACGCCAAAAGCTCGTTCACTTTTTTTTAATCATAAATACGCTAGTGACTAGTGCTACGCAAGGCGAATAGTCCTACGCACTGCTACGCACTGCTACACTTGTGCTACAACAGTGCTACGCTGGGTCTACGGCGCGACAAGACTAAGGTGTTGATTGGATTTTTGGTTGGATTTTAGTACTGTTTTAATTTCTTATTTAGACTCTAACCCCCGAAGCCGTTAGTGCTGAATAGTCCTTTGACATACGTCATTCTGAATGCAGACTTATTCATACTTATTAATTTTGAAGTGGCTTTTACTCGTCAAAACGCGTCTTTTTTTGTTACTTTCGACACTTTTGCGTGACTATCGCGTCCTCGTACCTCGCTGAGGACGAAATAATGTAACGCAGAATTGTCAAATAACTCGGTACAAAAAATAATGATTTATCAAAACAACTAAAAACAAATTCGTATAAGTTAGGCTAACTCTGAGGACGTAGTTTGTGGGCCGCCTTAAGGCCGCTGTCGTGGCCTGACGACTGCTAACACCCATCCGATTAGTGACCGCGCAGACTTAGATAATCGATGAAGATTGACTAAGCAAGCTATAATATTGATTTCGTAAGCCAATTTTCACATATTAGTACTATTTCAAACATCTATTATTACTATTATAAAACTGTACAAAAAAAGCCAAAAACTAAAATTAAAGATATGGATAAACTAACTATGTATATGGGTGTTACTATGTATTCTAAGTATGTATTTACAAAAAAAAAAGTATATAAGTATTATATCAGCAATTTAGTTTCCATAGTACAAGCTCTGCTTAGTTTGGGACTAGAGAGCGTTGTGTGTTATATCCAAGAATATTTATTTATTTATTTATATAACTATGCAGATCTACTAAATAAACGAGTCTGATTACGAAAATCGAGTTTGTCTGTTTGTTTGTTCGCGGACCACGCCTAAACTACTGGACCAATTTCAATGAAACTTATTCCATTCAGAAGCCGTTTATCCGGATTTAAACATAGGCTATATTTTATTGAAATCAAAGACTTGAATTCTTAGATACATCTTGAACTCTCTAAACCAAAAACAGCCTTTGACATCGTATACTGGTTGACAGATATTTTGGTGGAAAGTTTCGCATGCGTACGAAGTCGCGGGTATCAGCTAGTATTTCTATATTTTAGCTTATTTTGCAACTTTATCATTGTTCAGTCTTTTTCGGCAATCATGATCAATCACTGACATTTTCCCATTAAAGAACGTTGACGTGTCGTTCATCAAAATCGATCGCTTTTTGATAAATCCAACAAATAATAGACAATTTATGACGTCGCACAGATTAACTGAATTTACACTATATCGTATCGTGTAGTCACTACACGATACGATATAGACTTTTTTTTTTGAAGTTATACTTCTAATGCGACTTCCAACAACGTTACGTTACGGAATGACATAGTCTAATACGCTACAAATACTACAATCAAATATAGATGGCAATGTACAGCAATTCAGCATTTGACCGCCCGTGTTTTTGAAGATTACTTCCAACTGACAGCGGGGCGAATAGAAAGAGGCTAATACGCTACAGTCAAAATATAATAGATGGCAGTGTTCATGCAACTTTTTACTTTTTATTTTGAAGTGAAAATTTAGTACTGCATATTGGTTAAGTACATAAAAATAAATTCTAAATTAATTTCCCATTACACACAGAGCGAGAGTGAATGCGTGGCACTCGAAGTATAAATTCTCCCGCGCGTAGGGACTGCGCGCACTGGTTTTTTTTACATAAAGGATTTTGTCGCTTAGCGACCATTTAACCCTTTTATATACATCATCATTATAACAACTAAAAAAAACTATATTATATACATTAAATATAACATAAAGAACAAAACATGTTATCCAGTAACCACAAACCGTATCATCATCATCATCATCATCAACCTATATCGGTCCAATGCTGGACATAGGACAAACCGTATAACTACCAGTAACTAACACAACTAGGTAGGTACCTATGTAATAAATAGGTTCAAGGGTGGACCAAACGAAAAGTGGTTGGCCAAAATGCCATCTACTGGCGAATAATAATACTATTTTTTGAAGTTATACTTCTAATCGTTAATAGATGGCAGTGTTCAGCATTTGATAGATGTCACTGCTGAAATTACTTGACATTAAATGAGCATAGAACCTTTTCTAACTAAATAAGTACTGCATATTGGTTATGTACATAAAAAAAATACTAAAAAATACCGGTCAACCAGCTGGTAATAATAATAAGCATTCATCCAGTAATATTTAGCATAAGTAGGTAATCAGTACTCTTTTCTTAAAATAATGCTCACGTCCTAATAGAAGATCATTTACATATCTATTTAAATACATCCTGTCACCGCGTCCGTCAAAATAATTGCATTGAAAACATTAAGTACGCTCTCTTTCACCAGTTTGAATAGAAAACTCAATAGTACAAGTTTTTTTTTTTTTTTAATAAAATAAAAATAAATTTATTTACTGAAAAGATTAGGGTACAGCGGTGAAGTGCAGTAACTTCTTATATCTATGTTTAAAATGATGCTTAATGCTAGGCGCTACCATATATATTCATAATTTTTCTTAATTTTTGTCCTAACCTTTGTATAGTCAAGGAGTTGACTCCTCGCTCTAACTAAGTAAAGATATAGTAATTATATGAAACAAAAGCTTTAATTTATCAAGCCTCCCACGCACAGGCTTGCGACGCGAATATTGGCCAAATACACTGACCGATACGACCGATGATACCGAAGCTGACCATGTCGGAAGCGTGTAGATGTCTACATGATTCCGACATGTCAGTTGCTCGAACCAAAATAACAGTGTCGGAGCCGAAGCAGTGTAAAAGCGCAGTTGAGTGTATGTATGAGACCTCTCCGCCGATATCGTGCAGCTGTCGTGTCGGTGGGAGTGTGGAAACAGATTACAGGAACTGTAAAACAATGAGGATTATTGAGACCGGAATACGAACACAGGATGGAATAACAGAAATATTTTTATATACGGCGCTGACATACGACGACATAATTAAAGAACAGCTACCCACTCACTACCTAAGTATATTTCTGGAGTTATTATCATCATCATTATCAGCCTGTTTACAGACGTCTAAAAAAAAGCCTTGCACCGGGCTATATCCATCGGTAGACACTGCTGGATATAATATAAATAAAATAATAAATAAATAAATAATTGTTTTTTTTTTCATTTATTGTTTTAAAAATACATAATAACTTATTTTGTACTATAGCACTAAGGAAACCAAGGTTTATAGGAATAATGCTACATGAGTCTTAGCGTCGATATCCTTACATTAGGTAGGTATAGCTACTAAGGTTAGATAGGTATGGGTAGGTAGCTGTAAGTAGGATCTAGCAAAGAAAATAAATATTCACGGACATTTAACACAACGCCTTCTAGTCCCAAACTAAGCAAAGCTTGTACTATGGGAACTAGATGGCTGATAGAATACATATATACTTTTTTTTTTGTAAATACATACTACATACATACATACATAAAAACACCCAGACACAGAACAAACCTCTATGTTTGCCACACAAATGTTTGTTCTCGGTGGTGTTTATATAAAAAATGTGCACTTTAATTTATCGCATTGGTATAAGTTTTTTGGTTACAAAACTTGTTTGGATCAATGTGATATTTTTACTGAACCTTTGCATTGTTATTCTCTCGACCCTGAAGCTCTGCCATTTCACATAATTACATTTAGTTTTAGATATCTTCAAAAATGTTAAAATGTGCGAGCGAGAGGGTTGTCTGCCTTTTACATACGCCTTAATGGGGCAAATCAATGGTGAAAACGTAACCGCGAGGTAGTAGGTACCTATACTTATACTATATTATACTATATATACTTATACTTATATTATATTTATTTAAAAGCTCTATCTAGTATATTACAACAGCTAGAGCTCTCGTACAAACTTTAACCTGAAAGTTCGAAATTTTAAATGGTTTCAAAACTTTACTCAAAGACAAGAGAAATCTAAAATACATAACGAGATGCTGGGAAAGTACTTTATCTCTTCTGTGGCTGAAATGCAAGTAAAGTTTACGACTTTCACATTGGCACACTGTTAAATCGTGATAGAACTTATTTTTGCGCTGGTTAAAATGCGTGTGACCAAAGCAATAAAAGTAATAATATCTTAGCATTAAGTCCTCCTAGCACTACTTGTTTGTGTGATTTTTTAATAAATAAATAAATAAATAAAATCATTAAATTAATAAGTGAAGTACCTACACATTTACTCATCATGACAATGTGTTCTTTTTAGTATAATATTTATGGGATTCAATAAGTTCAGTAGAAAAATTATGTATATTCATATTAAAACGATGAATAACGTATAGACTAAAGGTACTGTTACACATGCTAGTTAGCATGCTTTGTGCTCATTTAGCATGTGTATCGAAACCTTGCTAATAATTAGCATGCTGATTATTACATTGAGATTATAGGGAGCATGCTAATTAGCATGCTTTTTAGCATGCTGTTTTAAAGCATGTGTAACAGTAGCCTCAGTTTCGCAATAGTGAGCCACAGCCACGTCCGAACAACATAACCACTGAGTGGGCACTGCACAAATATTGAAGTTCATAAACTCACGTATTGAAATGAAGCAAATATCAAAACGGCCAAGGGTGAAACGCTTCTTCTTCGTCTTCTATTTATGGCCTCTGTCAGTCATTTCGACAGACAATATTACCAGTGTCAAGTGAATTACTTGAAATCTTCTTGAAATAGTATATACCATAGAATTAGGTTATCATTCTTCTAAGGTATATATATAATAGTCTTGCTTAGATCCAAATTCTCCACCGAACATTACTTTTCACCACCAGTCATTCAACTTCGTGCTGAGGTCTAACACGTGACATTGGCAAAATTTCGGGCAACACTGCAAATGCCATTTATGGGCGAATACTCAAACGCCACTCAATTTAAGTCCCGCTTAAATAATTGCCATCTCTTACAAATGAGTAATGTCAAACAGAGGCAGAACAACTTTAAGTGGTGCTCAAATTTGAATGACTTTTGAGTATTTCAGCCTTAGACAAGAGAAAATTGAGTATAATTATAGTCAAGTCGAAGGATTCGAGTTCTGTCATTTTTGTCACAAATTAAAAAAATAAATTAATTATTGGTGTAAATTGTGTAACTTGAAATTACAACATTTACACCAATAATAATTATAGAATTTTGACCATAAAAAGTACCTATCTTACGTCAGGAATTCATTTTTTCAAGAACATTATAATTTATTAGGTTTTGTGTTGATTATAACGAATTGAATATACATCTTATCTTGCCGCCCAACATACCAAAATATATTTAAACCCGAAACAAAAGTGGAAGCGTTCGTCTGTCTAACAAACACAATTTTCAATAGCATAAATGCTACTTAAATTTATGAAATTTGCCGAGAGAAACCATCCAGTATAATCTGGTCTTCCTGATTTCAAGCGTTACCATCAGATTTGAAGCCGAAGGTGGTTCAAGACTCATTGGGTGGTCTTTTAAATGATCTTTTATGAAAATAAGGTTTTCAACAAGTGGTCACTATCAAAGTCAATCAGTAAAGTTTTTGAAGGAAATGTTTCACTTTGTATAATTTGAATAATTTGTGGAATACTTCATTAAATTGTTCCGGGAAAGGTACGGCCAATTTAAATTTATATTTAGGATTTATTTTTGTTTGTTGAAAACCTCAAACAGAGTTTGTAAAATGAAAATTTTTCGTTTGAGATTTGTTGAAATTTTTATTTGTTTCTTTACATATATAATTATGCCCTCCGGCTAGGTGGGGTGACGATCTGAGACATGTAGCTGGCAAACACTGGATGAGAAGAGCCGAAGACCGGGCTCAGTGGCGCGTCTTGGGAGAGACCTACGTCCAGCAGTGGACCGATATAGGTTGATGATGATGATGATGATGATATATAATTAAATATACATGACTGTATGTACCTATTTTAATAGTCATTACCAATAAATACTTATGACTAGGTATGACTTAGCAAACGCTACAGAATATTTTTCATTACAAACTACAAACTTTTTTGGACATTTTAAACAACATTCTCTATTTCCAAACTAAGCAAAAGTTGTATTCTAAGAAAAGACTAGATGGAAATAGATTGCTGATAGAATACGTAAATATATATTTTTTTTTGAAAATGCTTACTTATAAGTTTATAACACATTAGGTAACCGACATAGAACAATCATGTTTGCCACACACGAACGTTGGTTTTTGGTAGGGATCGAACCCACAACCCACACAAGCAGGCGGAATACCGACTAAGCTGTGTTGCTCGTCTATTAGAGAGAAAGAGAGAGTGCTTTAACCTACACCTACAAGCTTTCACGGTAGTTACCTATTCCTATTTTGCAAGTGTGGGGCGTTAAGGGACCACTCTTTATAGCTGGTCTTGGTCTAAAAATACCCCACTAGCGAGATTAGGGTTTAATTAAAGTATGAAGATTTTTATTACCCTTAAACAATGGCTCTTTGAGATCAAAATAGATAGAAAAACACGGCCCAGGTTTTCAGTTGAATCGAAGTAGTTAATCCTTTTGATTTTAAAAATAAAAATGGACTTTGATTTT
The DNA here is from genome assembly GCA_947507515.1 of Eulithis testata. Taxonomy (NCBI): domain Eukaryota; kingdom Metazoa; phylum Arthropoda; class Insecta; order Lepidoptera; family Geometridae; genus Eulithis; species Eulithis testata. Next base: position 5,116,532 of record OX382219.1, read on the forward strand.
AAATACTGATCATAAATTATTATATTTAAACTTGTATTAAAAAATATTTAAGAGATTGGATTATTGAAAAGGATATACTTTGCTATGGCCTAGTATTATATTATGATCTGTGCTATAACTATTAAAAAATATTTTCAGTATAGGTACTATATCTACATTAAAAATAATGAAATCCTTTAAAAGTAAGTGTATGTAAGTAATTTTATATAAAACAAACAAGGGAAATATATTTAAAATTCAATTAAGTAAAATCCATTATAAGATACAGCATAGAAAATTATTATTGTTAACTAAATAAAATAATATGGTAGAAATATGGTCGAATTAAATGTGATATACGCGGCCAATTCATATTCAAGGTCCCTTTTTATAGGATTTAATATTTAAATTTCGTAGTATTTAGTAGGTACAATGATATTGATGCATGAAACAAATTTGCGAACGTCTACCTCATGCCTGCAGCTTCTCATGCATCAAATCTGTTGAAAGCGGTTTAGCAGTATTCTCGGAAGCTCGATTCAGCGATTCGCGAGTTAAATCGTTTCCGCTGGAATGTTTGAGAAACAACACATTTCCATTTCATTTCAATACATTTTGCGTCTTTCTGAATTTTTGGGTAAATTTTTTTCTTGCAGGATTTTGTTTATTTAATTTGTTTTTCGTAATAGCGGTTATAAAATACGGGAAATGTCGAGAAAGTTCGCAACTCAGTTCAATTCTAATGGCCCAACAGGGCCCAGTTAAAAATACAAAAAAATAACTATAGGCTCAGAAAATATTTCTAGGGAACCAAAGAGTTCATTTGCTATTCAACAGTTGCTAGAAAACTAATCAAAATGTGTGATTTACTCCAAATAAAATATTTTTGACATTCTCTTGCAATCGTCTTTCAACTCTACTTCAGCCGACTTTACGTCTGACTCGACTGGACTAAATGCTATATCAAATAGTCCACTTATTGACACTGGCCAATTTTTTTGTCGAAATGACGGACAGAGAGCCCTTAAAATAAAAGAAAAATAAACTTGTAATGACTATACTTTTCTTAAATATATAGTATAAAAATAAAATGTATGTAGGTACGTAGTCTACCTCTAGGTACATACCATTTACGTACAATAATTTTCCATTGTAATAAAAACTCACATTACAAACTTTTTTAATACATCCAAGGGTTTCGCAGCGTGGCGAGCCTTTAGATTTGTACGTAGATATCGCGAAAAACTTTTAAGAATAATTAATTAAGTGGTATATATGTACCTAAGGTATTAAATTACTTACCAAATTATAATTTAAGCATTCTACATAAGTAATTGCTACTTCAACAACTTCCAATTTCATTTTTAACATTGATATTTTCAATATCATAGTTTCTTCTACTATTTTTGTAAGAAGAGTTCCTATAGTAAGTAGACATCTATAATATTATAAAACTGTAAAAAGACCAAAAACTTAAATTAAAGATATGGATAAACTAAATATTTATGCAGATAAAAACCATAATAAACCATTCTGATTCCAAAAATTGAGTTTGCCTGTTTGTTTGTTCGCGCATCACGCCTAAACTACTGGACCAATTTCAATGAAACTTATACCATTCAGAAGCCTTTTTTCCGGATTGAAATATATGCTATATTTTATTGAAATGAAAGACGTGGATTCTTAGATACACCTCTCTAAACCAAAAGCCGCCTTTGACACGAGGTTCATCGTATACTAGTTGACAGATATTTTAGTGGAAAGTTTCGGGTATCAGCTAGTAATTATAAAAATCAGGCATTTGCATCTAATCTCGCTACCACTTGACTATCATCGGTGTAATCGTCTAAGTAGGAACTTAAGTGCTAAATAAACAAAAAGGGATGTTTTTAAATGAAAAATGATTAGTTTGTTTCTATATTGAACGGATAAACAAACAAGAGGCTGTGTTTCACTTATAACCCTCCTTTTGCTCCACATAGCCGAGTAAAAAGACCACTAAACTGTCTGTTACGTGCTGATACTTTAGCATTTGCCTAAGTATTTTTCTTTAAGCAGAAAACTCATTATAACGAGAAAAAGGAACGACTAGTAATTAGTGCCAACTGCTGCCTACCTACCTACCAACTGCCACGCTCAGAGATTTTAAAAGAAAATCTACCTCTATTCTATCAGCATGTTTCTTTTCTAAACTTTGAAAAAACTATGGTGCACATAAAAAAATCTGTAGTGTTTTTCTCACAATTTGGCCTTACCAGCCCCATATCGCAAGCTCTGAACTGCTTTTGCTGCCCAGGATAATGTCAATGTGGCTACAGATATACCAAAGACAGAGACAACGATTACCCCCCAGTATAAGTTACAAACGGACACCGCTAGTAAGTATTCAATATGTTTTAGTGTAAGAGCGTGGCAATAAGCAACATGCATAATTTATGTATTGTGTTGCAGGGTTTGATTACCTGAAAATTAAGATCATGTAAATTCAATGTGATTTTCCAAATCAATGTGTAAAAACGAAAGAGCGACCGACTAACTTTAAATATTTGTTGGATTAGGATTACGTAGTAAAACTTGATTGAAATCCATTGATAGCGGTCACGATACGCGATCCCAGTCAATTGATAGTATCAATAGACTCATGGTATCAAATTCATGCTATCGGAGTCAATCAGAGGGCCGTTGCTCAGAAAATATGTCATTACGTGATGCTGGTGGTGTATACAATTTGGAACAAGCCTATTAATATTATAAACGCGAAAGTTTCTAAGGATGTTTGTATGTTTATTCCTTTTTCACGCAAAAACTACTGATCCGATTTGGATGAAACTTGTAATATATAATGTACCCGTGACCTAGATTAACTTGTAGGCTACTTTTGATCCCGGAAAAGCAACGGGATTCAACAGGATGCGAATGAAGTCGCGGGCGGAAGCTAGTATGGAATATTTCAATAACAATCGGTTTACAAGCTTTTGTGAAGCATGCATTTTGAATATATTGTTTTGTTTGTATAAGTGTTTATCATAATGTACATAACAAAATCAGAATATTTACATACTTTTCAGAGCGTGGTTTTCAGTAGGGTTATAGTTTTTGAACTTTATTTTATTATTTTTATATCTAAACCAGTTCTAAGGTGACCATCGCGATAACATAATTCATTGGGTAGCTATCAACCCCATGTTGCGGTACCGCAGAAACCCCGTTATACAAAAAGGTTAAACCCTCTTGAGGTTGCTTTTGTTAGTGATTTATTGCTTAGTTCACAATGTCTAACGGCTTTACTTTCCTGTTATTGAACATAGCTGTGGAAATTATATTTGTTTTCCTTGTTATGATAATCTGGATTATTCTCGTGTCAACAATACGATAGATTTCGTTGTTTTTGATATGAAACAAACAAGATAAAACAAGATTTCATATAATATCAGACCCAGTTTTTTTGTTTGTTTAGGAGTTATAAAAAAATATAAGGAAAACAAACCCGTAGTTCTATTTTTTCTCTGACAGTGTGATGGAGTGAAATAAACCAATAACTAAACTGGAATTCATAAACATGTAGGGCAGGGGTTCCCCTAGGGGTAGATAGTGAAAATCAACCCCCCAAATAAAATGTAAGCGAAACTCAACTAACATTACACCACGTTTCAACTACTGGCGGCAAATAAATTTGATAGATCGATCTATTCAACCGAAGCGTATCTATCTATCAAACGTTACTTTATTCCCCGCACGCCGAGTTATATTTCAAGGTAAACTCGACCTTATTAACGGTGTAATAAAGCACTTTCCGCAGAATAAAACTGCATATATTGCGAAGCAATAACTTGCGTCCCGAGGCTCGGTTCCTGCTTCAGTTAAACGATACTTATAAGTTTGTCAATTGGTAATAGAAGTTTATACTAATATTATAAATGCGAAAGTAACTCTGTCTGTCGTCGGTTTCGCTTTCACGCCAAAACTACTGAACCGATTTAAATGATATTCGGTACATAGATAGTCTAGAGCCTGAAAAAGGACTACTTTTTAATGCGAATATAGGGTTGGAAGGGCATGAAAGTTGTATGTAAGTATCTTCATTTTTATAGCTAGAAGCTTGAAACTTATTTTTAAGCTGTTGATTCGATATAAAATCAAGGTATGTTAAAAGCTATGCTACCCAAAGACACTATTCCACGCGGACGAAGTCGCGGGCACACCTAGTAGAAGTTTATAAACCATCCGTAGATAGTTTGTCGGTTGGGATCAATAATTTAGATCACTAACAAACTAGATAGGATTTAGTAACCGTCCAACTGTGCTGGCATAGTTTATTGGTTAGTAATTGCACATAGGATCATAATATGTTAAGTTTTAATTAATCGCATGTTGTGTTATCCTATAATTAGGGAAACACTTAGACCTAAGTCCTTAGTTTTGTAAATTGTATTTTGATGTGTTTTCCCTGGATATATTAAATATTATTATGAAATAAATAAATACTATACTGTAATAGACAGAGGCCTTAGTACAAATAAATCCCACCAAAAACATTCTGTAAAAAACTAGCCAAGTCTCGATGGAGCTGCTTGTTTATCTCTAAAAAGTAATGAAATCTAGACAAAGTCGTGCCAAGTCTAAGGTTCCTTACTGCGATTTTTTTATTATTATAGTTAATGTTGTTTGACTTGGCCGCAATTTGTGTGATTAGTGCAATGGTGTCATGAAGCACCTGGTACCTTGTACCTTTGTACCCTTGTGTACCCTTCAACGGCCAAGTCACAGAACATTAACTATAATAATAAAGAAATTGCAGTAAGGAACCTTAGACTTTGCACGACTTTGTCTAGATTTCATTACGTTTTAGAGATAAACCAGCAGCTCCATCGAGACTTGGCTAGTTTTTTGACAGAATGTTTTTGTCGGATTCCACTTCTTCTTGTAGGGTCACCAGGTACTCCAGATCTTCGATTATCCTAGTTTTTATAGTTTTCCCTTGATGTGGCCATTAAACCCTAACTCTGTACCAAATTTCAGCTCTCTGAGTTTATGGGAAGTACTAGTTCTATTCTGATGATCATGAGTGAGTGTCATATTTGCAGGGAAAGGCAGAGCTGTACCAGCTGTACTAACTGCCCGTTATAACAAGCCACGAGACGTGTCGCTATTAAGCTGTAAGGGCTACTTCACACGGTCAGCGCCCACTATAACTCGAACAAAAACCTTGACAGATAAGGGTTTGCCGCTTTTTCATGAAAATTTAGCAGTGAAATGAATTAGATGAGCAGCTAATAATGACTAATGTGACATTTATTCAAAAATTCTAAAAATAACTGATTTTATCATAAAATTAAATCGTAATAATAATTATCGGGCGTCACGGCTCAGTCGGTAGTAGCTCTCTCTATCGTGCTGTGGGTCGTGGGTTCGATCCCCACCGAGAACAAACATTTGTGTGTTGTAAACATAGATGTTTGTTCTGTGTCAGGGTGTTTCTAGGTATGTATTCTATCAGCCATCTAGTTTCCATAGTACAAACTTTGCTTAGTTTGGGACTAGAAGGCGTTGTGTTAAGTGTCCGTGAATATTTATTTATTTATTTATTTAAATGTAAGTTGTAATTTGTAAGTTGGTGGCAAATGGTTGAGACTTCTCTTTATGCAAATATTTTTACATTAAAACCACCATCAGTTTTTTCTGTGGCACCAGTAATGGCTTTAATCTCTTGCATGTGCACAGAAAATATCTATCCCTCTGTATATGTGTACAATGTAAGTACTTTTAAAATAACAAAACCGGGCCTAAGATGCGCACCGCGAGATATTTGTCATGTCGTTCTGTCAAAATGTAAGCATTTTGCACCAGTTTAGAAACTATCCCATTATCTGTGGTAATGTTGTCGAGAAACCGCGCCTTTGAATTTTCAACTTTTGACATTTCAGCATGACTATTATCTCATCCTCAAAGAGGTACGACGACTAAGAAGTGTCAAAAGTGTACATTATGGCGCGTTTTGTCGACACCATTAGGTACCACAGATGATGGAATAGTTCCTAAACTGGTACAAAATGCTTAAATTTTGACAGAATGACATGACAAATATCTCGCGGTGAGCATCTTATGGCGCGTTTTGTCGACACCATTAGGTACCACAGATGATGCAATAGTTCCTAAACTGGTACAAAATGCTTACATTTTGACAGAAGGACCTGACAAATATCTCGCGGTGCGCATCTTAGGCCCGCAGATCATATTACAAATTTTGTCACGTAACATAACTAGCAGACAATGTGGTAGCATTATTGCCTTAGCGCATTGTCAGGCTTTGAATCGAATTAGTTGTTATAATGCACACCATGCAATCAAGTGACGTGTGTGCGGGCCCTGCCTAGGTACGTGAAGTTTTGTTTGTGACCTAGTTCGACGCAAACCCTCATGTGTGCTTAATTCGTTAGGTTTTAGCATCCTGATTGTTTTGCCTAAACCTATTTTAGAGAATTCTGTGGATTGATGAAGGTTGGTTAAATATTGGCAAAATTACACTATTCTTTGTGCGCCTATACCATCCTCACTTCTGCTTCTTCTTCTATTCCTATATGGCCTCTGTCCGTCATTCCGAGAAACAAATTTGCCAGTCTACTAAAAATTTTTGAAATAATCATGTGTCATGTCGGCTGTCGTTTGTTTTGAAGAGAAAATAGTGGATTTTCTCTTCAAAACCTGAAAACGAATTTTCACATGGAGACAAACCATTTTACACACATTTATTCCAATGGCTCACACTTTGTGTTACGACCTAAGTATTACTGGTTAAAATTCCACTTTAAATTAAACAACAATACTCACAATCCTACTTCTTATCCTACTAATATTATAAACGCGAAAGTTTGTAAGGATAGATTCCGACCTATGTTTCAGGATTTAAAAAAAAGTTAAACTGTTTTTATGATGCTACCACGCGAGCAAAGCCGCGGGTGACATCAAGTTTAGTATAAAAAGGAATTGCATGTAGCTAGGGTCGATGTGTAAGTGGATTATCTGCCTGCCTCAAGGCAAGTTTAACTCAAGTTAATAGTGTCATAACAGAGTTAGATGCTCAATGTGCGCAAGCAAATTGAATTCGCGTAAACTATTACCACACAATACGTAGCTCGTAGCACGTATACGTAACAATACGCTGTATTAGCCTATGCGTACACTGAGGGCCTATTACGAGTTTTCAGTGTATAGTGTGGGTGTGAAACGTCTGACGCCCAGCACATTGACTGATTTGTATGGAGACACTGAGCGGATTCTTTGAGAAGCTCGACATACGAGTACGGCTTTGCTTGTGGATTAGTATACAGTGGTGTAGATTCAGGATTGAGAGTCTCGACCCAGCCACAGATTATATAATACTATACACCCAGCTATTAGGGGTTTCCTTGTCAAGACTGGTCCAACCTAGACCAAGAACCAGAGCTTCTGCGGGGGAGGCTTCAACCCCCAGCCTCCCCTTCCCCTCTTCGATCCGCTATCGCTTCGATCGAGCGGAAAAAGTGAGGTATGTTAGTACCACGAAAAAGATTTCAATAATGAATTACCTTCCTACTTATTCACATTAGTTACACATTTATTCAAAAATCTTTCACCATTTCTATTTATAGATCTGTAACAAACTCCCAAGTTGGTGTGGGCGTAGGTACGCTTGTCGTACTCAATAAATACTGGGAATGATATTCGACCTTTTGCTCCAAACGCCGCACTAATGTCTCGTCCATTTTTACCCTATTCGAAGTGTTTGGGAGACAAAGAAAATAATAGTTTATTATTTTGTTAAAGCGGAGAAATCGATTTTTATATCTCTTTGCCTGCGCAAAGCAACATCCTGCTTCCATTCCATTTAGAGTCAGAGTTATTAAACTGTTTCGAGACCAGTACGTAGTGACATTGACCGAGAAGAGCAACCTCGAGTTGCAATTCAAGTTAATACATTCTTCTACTCTTATTATAAGTAACTAAAGCTCAGAAAATCTCAACTCGTCACATCGCTATCTCGAACGCTGTGTACCGTCAAGCATTATAATCCCCTTACTTACGATCATTCAGCTGTTTAAATTATTGCTGTCACCTACTAACAGGTAATGTCAAACCGTGACAGAGCTAGACTTTGATTCAACGGTTTAACTATTCGTCTGTCATAAGTAAGGCCCATAATTTTTAGTAGTTCTAATAAATGTAATGACTAAGCGATGTAAATGCAAATGGCTGACAATTAATATTTCATTCGAGACACTGAGAATAGCCGTTGAATAAAACTTTTAATGCGTTCTAAAATTGGAATAATAGACCACATTTTAAGCAAAACTGAATTCGCGTGGGTATCGTTTTACCCACTCCTTCTAACAGACATAAATTTATGTCTAAATTTGTAAATTAAAGGAACATTTTGTGCAGTTGCTGTGCAAATTTGCCATTTTAATCAAGCTTTAGCATTTAATTAGTGCTCAGGGTCCATTAGTTGTGGTAGCGTATATTGAGGTGGAACGAAGCTAGTTGGTTTGTTTTGTACATTATTTGTACATTTAGTAGTTTGTACAGTAACTTGTACATTAGTAGTTTTCGTCGGAACATTTTCGGTCTTGTTTAGAATAATTTTTTTAGTTTAAAAATACTAAAATACGATTTAACCAGCTTCGTAGTAACTGAAAAATATTTCTATTTTCACCGTTATAACTTGATTTTCGAGAGTATTTATTTCTTTTTACTTGAGTGAACCTGGATGGGTGAGCTAGTAAACAATACGCAAGAAACTAATAACAAAAGCACAAAAGTTACGGATCGTTATGGAAACAATTAATTATGGCGCCCTAATATGGGGCTCCAAACAAACTTAGAAATTGAACAATAAACACATTCATGTAGTTACTAGCCTTTGCCCGCGTGGTAGCAGCATACAAACAGTTTTGATTTTTTTTAAATATTATGATTCACGTGTCGAGTTAATTTATTTGAGGAATCTATGTACTAAATTTCAAGGGTCTTCGGGTGCGACTTTTAGTAGGACAAAACTTAACATTAGCAATGGCCATTATTTCTGATAGGCAGGTTTTTTCCTCGACAATAGTTTTTATGATCGAAAATCTTTAGAAATAAACGTCCTTGTGACGATATTTTCCAACATAATAAAAATATATGTACGTATTCTATTTTCCAATCTTTTGCGGTCCATAAAACCTTGTTAGAAAAACTCGATCTTTTTCGATTTCCAGACTACCTCAAAACTATTTCCATACGTCGTAAAAAGGGTTCAAACTCCACAATAGGGGTTGCAAATGGCGGGGGTGTAGTGAGGGCCAGGCGCTCTCGGCAATAGGTTTTTCATGTTCATGTTTGACAACTTATAAATTATAGGTTGATACTTTAAAAATCCTATATAACTATTTGAGTTTGAAACGAAAAATAATTATTAGATCTAATTGATTATGGACTGTAGTTAAATTGAACATTTCAACACTGAAATTATGCCTGTGTTTCTTCATAACTTGGAAAGGACTCCATCAATTTTCACCAAACCATTCCAGATAAATTAGTTTTCTTACAAGAAAACTGCATTCAAAAAGCTCTACTTTTGTAGCTACGAGGCTTCAATGAAACCAACATATAGATTAACAGACACACAACGCCGTCAAACTTATAACTCCCCTTGGCCGGCTATAAAAACAATCTAATGTTTTCCTTTTGATTAAAGAGAGGAGGTATTCAATCATTCTCAAATCACTGGTCCGAATTAATACACATGGAAGCTTTTCTTCGTTAGAAGCGCAAGATTTTTGAAGCTCGTGCACATGACTGCTTTTGGTGTGAAAGTGGTGCTCAAATTTGAGTGACCTTTCAGTATTCTGGCCTAAGTTACATAATTAAATTGTGAAGGCTATCGTATAATACCATTTCATCAAACCAATTGTTTTAACGGTTTCATTCAGCGGTTTCTCTTTCACAGTTCTGTGTTTTCACGCTTAGATAGTTATGACAGGAAATTAACTCGAAAATTTAGTAAATTCCACGGTTTAATTGTGTTTTAGAGGCGTCGAAACTCGTGTTGGTTTGAAAAGGTGAAATATTTTGGGTCACATTCCTGCGCCTAACTCATTACAGCTGTATACTGAGAGGATTCATTATTTTGAATGTATACATTACCTTTTCTAATTAAGGTGGGTGGTTTTTTGACCTTTGGTGCTCTCTACCAATCTGCGGGGAATCCAAAGCGAAGCGATAGCGCAGTGTACCCGCAAATCGCTGGCGTGATGGATCGTGTCATCTCACCACACTGTGGCTGTATAAGCACTATTACACTGTCACTGACACGACACACACACTACATCGAAAGAATCTTTGGCCCGCTCATTATCACTTAGTGTACCTGTTACCTACATATGATATTACCTAGACACATGTCTAATAAAATTATGTATAGTATAGTATAGTATAGATTTATTGCTTCATGTGTAGTACAAGTTCTTACTGGGTAGGTAGTACAATAGTGATTACATGAGCCCCGCAGGGGCATTACAATTTGCAGTCATTGCCTGTACGCTAACAAAGTAGGCATTTTGTAATGTAACAGGTACGCTACTTTTTATCCCGAATAAACAGTAAGATCTAAGGCAGAAAGGGCAAACAAAACGCGGATGAAGTCACGGGCGGACGCTAGTATTAATAAAACCTCATAAAATCCGTCCGACAAAAACTTTAAGCTGAAGTCATAAGACGTTATTGAACAGACAGACTTTTACATTTTTAAAAACCTTTTTGTGGAAATGAAAAAGAATCTGTGGTATTAGAAATATGAATTTTAAAACAATGGACGCTCTCTTCGAGTTCACGGAAAAGAAATTTCATTTGTAATCTGATGGCATGCAAAAATTTTTGGCTCACGTCTGCCTATAACCATTTCATTACATCACAGAGTACGTCCTTTGAAAATGTACCTGCCGCCCGAATACTTGAAGGCCACTTAGGATTTAAATACTACAAAGATAAGATAAAATACGAATTGAAATCCAATTTTGGTGAACTATAGAAAAACATTTATGCTACTTGTACGTGATAAAAGCGAGCAAAACCACGGGTGGAACCTAAACTAAATACCTACACTACATCACAGATCGTAATAAGTAATATGATAAAGAAAACCCAGCACCCACGCGCTGGCGTTATCCTCTAAATCTTAGTTTTCAGGATTTCTTCTAGAAAAACACTATTAATAATCTTATATTACAGAGGCATAAATAGATTATTATTGATCTTATCTTACAAACACCTTACTAAGGTCTAGTAAAGTATTATAACGATCTGTGCTGAGGTTATATATTTTTAAATAGGTACTAATATTATAAACTAGGTGCCGCCCGCAACTTCGTTCGCGTCCCGTTGGATCCCGTTAATTTTTCGGGACAAAAAAGTAGCCTATGTGTTAATCTAGTTCATCCAAATCGGATCAATAGTTTTTACGTGAAAGAGTAACAAACATCCATCTATCAATCCATCCATTCATCCATACTCTAAGTCATCCATTCTTACAAATTTTCGCGTTTATAATATTAGTAAGGTGTGAATGTAACTTTGTTTGTTACGCTTTCACGCGAAACCTACTGAACCGATCATCATGAAACTTTGTACACATTCTTGGAGGTATTAGAAGTAACATATGATACTTCTTATCCCGGAAATTCAACGGGATCCAACGGGACGCGTGTGAAGTCGCGGGCGGAAGTTAGTTTTTAGATAATACCAACTGTGCCTATTCTAACCGTTTAACTAACCTAACCGTATATTTTTTCGTTCTTTTAATTTACAAAAGTCCTTGGACAAAATAGCTAAGAATATCTGGCAAGTTCTTTAGGTATGATTTACTACATTAATTTTATTTATTACCTATTACGGTCTGCGTACTAAACTTTTTAATTATAACACCTAGACTTCGTATCTGGGAGGAGCGACACTAAGCCTTAAGCGCTCTCAAAATAGTTCAAAGTTGTCTGAACACTTGTAGAGTTGGCAGGTCGGTCAGCTCCAGATGTAGTTAAAAGCACTTTGCTTGGTTAGAACATGAACGCGCTAGGCGACTGGTTGCGACCGACTCCAGACGCCACTATATTTAATCTACCTCTACTTTTATATTAATATGTAAGCTTAATATTTTTTATTCAGTAAAATGACAAGGCTCATTTGGAATCGCCTAAATAGTAACGTGATTTTGGTAACAGTTTTTCGCGACCTAGAATCAGCTTAGAAGAACGTCCAAGAAACTAAATTCTTTTATAACAGAGACTATTGCAAAATTCTTAGACACAAATGCTAAAACTTGGCGATCTTAATTTAATCTCAAACTATTAAACATTCTTGGATGTCTTGAAGGCTTAGCTCAGCACTGGCAGAGAATTGATAGTAGGTACAATGGCTAAATTATTTAGTACCAAGAGAGAACGAGAGGTGGGTCTTATCAAGTTAAAACACCACTTGTTATTTTCACTTCTTAGGATAAAATATAGGTATTTTAAAGGATTTGGTTTTTATTCAAACACGCTGCAACACAGATAGCAGAAAACATAGCTTTTTTATGAAAAAATAAATTATTTAAATGTGCGTTTGTTTAATGTTCGATCTTTTCCACTAGAATGCAGGGTTTTATTAGAAATCTTAAAAGCCAAAGATCATTTCCGTTCAAACCTATCCATGGTGCACTTACGTACACCTGTCTGTACCAGAAGCATTTTCTTTTCCGTGGTTCACTTCAATGGTAAAATTTACAGCGGAAGACTTCTCTATTTTGTCTATTGTATTTTTTATTCTATTTGTCTCTGATTTTACTTTTGTACAATGATTTTCTATGTTTTTGTGGGTAAACCATAGTGACTTTTCTTTGTAAAATAATGTATAGTAGCAGTTACTTAAATGAATCAATAAAATAAATAAATAATTTTATAAACACGGTTGTTTTCTTATAAATAAGCTGTAATTATATACAGGTACATAGAAATCGTAATATATTCTGTTTACACGGCCACAAAATGCCTCAGCGTCTACTTGAGCCCGCTGAGGCATTTTGTGGCCTCGTTGGCAGCCCTCCCTGAACGGAATCGCAATTTATCCCTGCATAAGTAATATAAATGAGTTTTTATGTAAAAATACCCGACGGTATACGTAAAATGCTTAGCTAAAGCAACAGTGATGTTTTGGGTCATTTCTAGGGTCTCGTCACTCGGTGTGCGAACGGTTATTATATAAAGATCGTTTGTCTTTCTGTCTGTCTGTCCGTTTTCTCAATAGTGGCTAAATATATCAACTTGAAAATAGGATCAACTGTAGGTAATAATAACGTATGAAAAGGATAGTCAAAGTGTAAAATGCTTTGCAATTTGCAGTTACATTTGTTTTGGTAGAGGGAAGTCCCGCGTCTGTATCTACTTCTTGATAGGTATCAAGCATCGAATATATAGCTCAAATACTCTACTAAGTATTTTTACAAGAGATGATTTTGATAATTCATGATTAGTAGCGGATAAAATACTAATCTTCTAAAGCTGGATTGTGAGTGCTTAAGAAATGAGCCTCTGAAAAATATGCTCTTAACCTAAAAAAAGTAATTTAGATAATATATTTTTTATTTCATTGTTGTTAAGGAGAGAGCCAAGATGAAAAAGGTTTGATGCGATGAAAAATGTATAAAAATTCTGAAAAGATAAATCTGAAGTTTTTGTACAATAAAAAAGTCAAGTAAAGAAATTTTCACTATTTTATTCTTAAAATGGCATGTTTAAGTTAAAGGGAAGTATGACTATAACTAGAAAAGATAACTTTTTAAAAATAATTGCATATATTTAAAATTGCATAAGAACTTTTGTTACAGTATGGAACCTCGAAGACACTCCATCGCACTTGTCTGTTAAATCTTTTTTCGAGTTTTGTTTGAGTAATGATTTTTTTAATAAACGCAAACCAAATACGAGAAAGGACTTTATTGACACGACAGGCCCTTTTTATTTGGCATGTTTACTGAATAGCCTTTGTTTCCGATCAAAATAGCTACGTATTATATTTACATTCGTCTAGATACTACAAGCAAGCAAGCTCGTATGAGCTAGTGGTCAACCTCTGGTGACGGAGTTTTTAGGCCGCCTTAAGACCTCCGTCGTGGCTTAACGACTGCTAGAGCCGGGACCGGCAGTTTAACGTGCCCTCCGAAGCACGGAAGCGCTCAGATATAAATGCCACTAACGGTCACCCCTCCAAATAGTGATCGCACAGAACGTTGCTTAACTTAGATATTCACAATATTTACAAAATACACATGAAACAATAGAGCTATCCACAAATCGTTGCAAACGATTTATAGATATTAGCTCAAATGTTGGACCATTTGAGCTAATATCTATAAATCAGTACCAATCGGAAGCGTGCCCAAGACACTGGCTGCATTGCCGCGCTGAATAGCAATGCTGATACGCTGGCCTAGATAATCACCAGCCCTCGGGTCACGCGTCGCTTAGATTATCGATTAAGATTGGCTAAGTAAGTTACGCTACGAGCGCTTCATCTAGATACTACGAAATTTAAATACAAACAACGGTACAATAAAACAATGTATTTTTATTTTGTTTTCAATAACAACTCAATTGAGTTCTCAACGTCAGCTAACCGCAGCAAAGCTGAAATACATAGTTTTACTAAAAAACGACGACTGCAATATCCACTTTCTAGCAAAGTTGACTCGAGAAATAATTACACTCTCCACTAAGTAAGCTCTTGAGCATAGAAATAAATACAATTTCCACAGATCAAGCAGAAATAAGAGAGTAAAGGGTGTTGGAAGACTACCTCTGAAAACTAAAGTAACCGGAGAAAAGTTTCGTCCGTATGATTTTAGTCAAAGCTAGACTTCTAGAGTATGGATTCAGGGGAAAGAGCTTCGGAATTTTCGTAGACCAGAGAACGTAGACTGTTCTTAATTCTAAATGGTGTCACTCGCTGGAGTCTTACCGCAGTAATCAAATAACACGAACCAATCCGATTAGGCAAGTATAAGTAGCCAATCGCAGATATATTATGGAATAAAAAATTAAAAAGTATTTCCGAGGATTTTATTTATGCCACTTTAATGGAAGTATCACATGACCCACTTGGTGTCAACAACAAGCCAACAATGAAGCCTCACTGAGCATGCCCACTGACGCCCCCTGCGACGCATCACACTACGTTACTCTAAAACATAAAAGCGTTGTTTTGTGACAGAAATAGTACATAAATAGGTACTATTTTTACCTATAAAAGGATCAAAGGGATTTTGATAATCTCCTATGGGCAAAATAATACCGTAATAGCTGTATTTTCGTTTTATTTTACCTACCTACTTATTGAATTGAATACCTAGTTCTTTGCTGCCGCCGCCTTTGTAAATAACTCCCCGGATAAGCTCTTGACAATAAGCTATAATACAACAACAACTGTAAGGGCTTGGTACTGCAACCCACATTTATCTCGTTGAGAATAAGATGTCTTAGCATGTATGATTTCCAAGATATTCAAATATCTATAGATATAATGTTTATCTATATATATTATTATTATACTATATAAAGCTAGACTACCACTGACTCACTGACTGATTGACATGCCCGATGAGGCAGAAGGAGTGGAGACACACTAGAATAATGTTCTACGAAAATGTGTAGTAGCACCGAGTGAGTAGAAAAAAATTATAGCCGTTTTCGAAATCCAAGATGGCGCCGGTGTTGATTTGCGCGTTCGCAAACTATGACAGATAGAGGGCGCGTAAGCGGTTCATCCGACTGATAGTAGGCTACGATTGAGGAAATTTGTAAAAAAAAAAAAAAAACAAGATGGCGGCCGCGCAATTTTGATTTGAATTTTTCGACTTTTTAGGGTCGACTTTGGCGAATTACTTTGTTCTACGAAACTTGCAAGTTGGCAACACCGAGTAAGCACAACGATAGCCTATATCCTTGAGATTACAGAAAAATTATGACTTTTCAAAAATCCAAGATGGCGGAGGCTGTGGCGGCCATTTTAAAATGGTGATGGTTTTTGCTAAATTTTCGAATCCATTTTTAGAGTAGATGGCAACATTCTAGGGGGTTCAGTTGTACCAAGCGGTTGTGTGTTTCGTTGAGGAGTGTTGCTTGGTTTAAAAATTTTCCCCATTTTTAGGGTAATTTCCGAGATTTTCCCCAAAAACATGAAAAGTAGAAATAATGACATTTTGAATAGAGACTTGGACTGCATAGGAGCGTTGGCCTCCCTTAAATGACATTTGACCATTTTCGTAACTTTTAGTTGGCAACCCCGAGAGACTTGCAACTTTTTAGTTTTTGGGTGTTTCTGACTTTTGCGAATTAATTTGTTCTACGAAACTCAAAAATTGGCAACACTAATTACGCAGAACGATAGCCTATATCCTTGAAAATTCAGAAAAATTATGACTTTTCAAAAATCCAAGATGGCGGACGGCGTGGCGGCCATTTTGTAAAAAGTTTGCGATTTTCGAAAAATTTGCGATTTTCAAACCGGAATATCGGATAGTTGGCAGCCCCCTACCTGGATGAGTTGTATGGACCGGTTGTGCAGCTGGTAGAGGAGTGTTGCTTGGTAGAAAATCTTTCCCCATTTTTAGGGTAGTTTCCCAGATTTGGCTTGGGAACGTGAAAAGTAGAAATAACGACATTTTGAATCGAAATTTCCACTAGCTGGCAAGATTGGGCCCACCCAAATGACATTTGATCATTTTCGTTTCTCGCAGCTGGCAACCCCGCACGCTATAGGAGTTTGAATTTTTCAGTCAGACCCGACTTTGGCGAATTACTTTGTTCTACCAAGTTTAAGGTACGACTACCGTTCTTTCACTGACAGGTAGCTTGTATCCTGTATATTTCAGAAAAATTATGACATTTCAGAAATTCAAAATGGCCGCCGTGTCATTTCCGGTTTTCGAAACCTCAACCGATTGACTTCGTTCCAACGGGGTATCCGAAGGAGACTGAGGTATTTGAATAGATATTTACACTGTTTTTCATTTTTGATGCATTTTTACTGCATTTAAAAGTGGGCATTCCAAGATGGCGGCCATGATAATTTTTTTGCGGAACCTTAACCGATTGACTTCGTTCCAACGGGGTATCCGAATGAGTATGAGAGGTTTGAGTGGAAATTTGTACTGTTTATAACTTTTGATGCAATTTTACTGCAATTAGAGGTTTGTTTTCCAAGATGGCGGCCATGTAGATTTTAATAGCGAAACATTAATGGATTGAGTTCGTTCCAACGGGGTTTCCGAAAGAGATTGAGAGATTTGAATGTATATTTACTCTGTTTTTAATTTTTGATTCGTTTTTACTGCATTAAGGGGTGGGCATTCCAAGATAGCGGCCATGTAAATTTTAATAGCGAAACATTAACCGATTTACTTCGTTCCAACGGGGTGTTCGAACGAAATTGAGGGGTTTGAATGGAATTTTGAACAGTTTTTAGTTTTTGATGCATTTTTAATGCAATTAAGGGTCGGCATTCCAAGATGGCGGCTATGTAGATCTTTTTCCAGACCTCATCCGATTGTCTTCGTTCCAACGGGTTGTCCGAATGAGATTGAGGGGTTGGAATGGACGTTTACACATTTTTCAATTTAAAAGTGGGCATTCCAGGATGGCGGCCATGTAATTTTTTTTTGCGAAACCTTAACCGATTGTCTTCGTTCCAACGGGGTATCCAATAGAGATTGAGGGATTTGAATGGATATTTACACTGTTTTTCATTTTTGATGCATTTTTACTGCATTTAAGGGTGGGCATTCCAAGATAGCGGCCATGATAATTTTTTTTGCGAAACCTTAACCGATTGACTTCGTTCCAACGGGGTATCCGAATCAGTATGAGGGGTTTGAGTGGAAATTTGTGCTGTTTATAACTTTTGATGCAATTTTACTGCAATTAGAGCTTTGTTTTCCAAGATGGCGGCTATGTAGATTTTATTAGCGAAACATTAGTTGATTGAGTTCGTTCCAACGGGGTATCCGAATTAGATTGAAGTGTGGGAATGAAAGTTTGCACATATTTTCAATTTAAATGTATTTTTACTGCAATTAGGGGTTGGTATCCCAATATAGCGGCAGTGTTGATTTTTATTGCGAAACTTTAACCGATTGTCTGCGTTCCAACGGGGTTTCCGAATGAGATTGAGGGATTTGAATGGACGTTTACACATTTTTTTCAATTTTGATGCAAGTTTACTGCAATGAAGGGTTGGGATTCTAAGATGGCGGCCATGTAGATTTTAATAGCAAAATATTAACAGATTTACTTCGTTCCAATGGGGTGTTCGAATGAAATTGAGGGGTTTGAATGGAATTTTGTACTGTTTTTAATTTTTGATGCATTTTTACTGCAATTAAGGGTTGGCATTCCAAGATGGTGGCTATGTAGATCTTTTTTCGAAACCCCAACCGATTGTCATCGTTCCAACGGGGTGTTCGAATGAGATTGAGAGGTTTGAATGGAAGTTCACACATTTTTTCAATTTTGATCCATTTTTACTGCAACTAGGGGTTGGGATTTCAAGATGGCGGCCATATAGATTTTATAAGTGAAATATTAACAGATTTACTTCGTTCCAACAGGGTATTCAAATGAGATTGAGGGGTTTGAGTGGAAATTTGTACTGGTTTTTTATTTTTGATGCATTTTTACTGCAATTAAGGGTTGGCATTCCAAGATGGCGGCTATATAGATCTTTTTCGAAACCTCAACCGATTGTCTTCGTTCCAACGGGGTATTCGAATGAGTATGAGGGGTATGAATGGAAGTTAACACTGTTATTCATTTTTGATGCGTTTTTACTGCAATTAGGGGTGAGGATTCCAGGATGGTGGCCATGTAGATTTTTTTTCGAAACCTCAACCGATTGACTTCGTTGCAACGGGGTGTTCGAATGAGATTGAGGAGTTTGAATGGACGTTTACACATTTTTCAATTTTGATGCAAGTTTACTGCAATTAAGGGTCGGGATTCTAAGATGGCGGCCATGTAGATTTTAATAGCGAAATAATAACAGATTTACTTAGTTCCCATTGTGTGTTCGAATGAAATTGATGGGTTTGAATGGAATTTTGTACTGTTTTTAATTTTTGATGCATTTTTACTGTAATTAAGGGTTGGCATTCCAAGATAGTGGCTATGTAGATCTTTTTTCGAAACCTCAACCGATTGTCTTCGTTCCAACGGCGTGTCCAATTTTGATTGAGGACTTTGAATGGAATTTACAACTATTTTTCAATAAAAACGCGAGCTGCTTGCAGCTCGCGCGCCACGCAACCACTAGTCTATATATATAAAACTCTTTTGTAGCTGACATAGAATCAACGCACAGCCTAAACTATAAGTCCTAGAGGTATGAAATTTGGAGGGTAGTATCCTTATATAGTGTAGGGGTGCACTAAGAAAGGAATTTTGAAAAGTCACACTCTAACGCGAGCAACGCCGCGGGAGACGGCTAGTACTATTATAAACCTGTAAAAACGCCAACAACTAAAATTAACTATATGAATAAACTAAATAGGCAGATTTACTAAATAAACGATTCTGATTCCATAAATCGAGTTTGTATGTCTGTCTTTTTATCTGTTTGTTTGTTCCCGGATCACGCCTTAACTACTGGACGAATTTTAATGAAACTTATACCATTTATTTTTTTAAAAATTTCACACAAACAAGTTGTGCTAGGAGGACTTAATTCTAAAAGCATTGTCTACCAGTCTTCCTGGGCGTGTAAAAAGGTGGTGTGGCGTGTTTTTACAGGTACCAAACAAGTTTTATATATATACGACAAATAATAAAACTACTTATACTATATCTACCTACATACTGAACCATTCGAAAACCCTTTTTCCGTAATGAAACATAGGCTATATTTTATTGAAATAAAAGACGTGGATTCTTAGATACAGCTTGAACTCTCTAGACAAAAAGCAGCCGTTTGCTACGAGGTTCATCGTATGCTGGTTGACAGATATTTTGATGGAAAGTTTCGCACGCGTTCGAAGTCGCGGGTATCAGCTAGTTTACAGATAAAATAAGTATTCATAGGTATTTTAGATGAGCCGGAATTTGTAGTGTGATGTTTTTACACCGTGTAGTGCATTTCCTTTTTCAAAGCAAGCACTAAATGTCACGTTGAGAACTGGAACGTTGCAGAATGAAATTAATATACTTCGCTTTTCAAAATAATAGAAGATGGAACGTACTTGGCAATGGGTGGAAGTAATACATTCTTAAAAAAAAATTATAGCTGAAGCCCGCGTTCATCTACGACCTACGTATTCCCTAAAACAGTAATATCATAATATATTAGTAACTAAAGTTTGTTCGCCAAGTCAGCCTTTAACCAAGAACATTTATGGCCTTACCACGTTATCAGATTTATCTTGGATCTAACAAAAACCGCCAAAAACCACGTGTGTTTTGGTTTTGGACTTAGTTCCCTGTCAATAAGTTGTCAGATTTATTGTAACATATATCTAAATCTGACAACTTACAGGGGTTAAGTCCAAAACACACGCGGTTTTTGGCGGTTTTTGTTAGATCCAAGATAAATCTGGAAACATAATTTGGGGGATAGACACCTCAACTGGGACGAATTCTGCTAATTTACAACAGTTAACGTCCTAATCAGTTCCAACTATGGTTCAAGTTCAATCTTCAGCTTAGATGAAACATCACATTGAAGCTGGATTGCTCTCGGATCTATTCAACTACGTTTTAGCTGATAAGTTTTTTAGTAGAATTGAATCCCTGATAGCTTATAATAATTTTCTTATAGGGATCAACTCTTTAAGAATGGCTTTCGCTAATCCCTTGTTCGTGAAACCTTTACAATGCAAGGAATTAAAAATATATTTCCATTTTGTATGTTCACGATGAAACACGATTACGCACGAACATTTTGAAAACGTTAAAAACTGGTTTGGAAATAACGATCTCAGAATATTTCGTAATCTGAGAAAGCAATGTCACATAATATAAGATTATTTTATTAGGAAAATTATTATAGTCATGTACCGAGGGATGGTCAAAATTCAAATTCAAATTCAAATTCTTTATTACAGAAATAACTGAGATGAGACCACTTACAACTAGGTAGGTACAAATACGTAGATTAGAGGGACCTAAAATCAACGTAAACAACATTATGTAGGTAATAAATAGGTAGGTAAGTAGGTACTTATTCCTATTCCTATTCCCGTAATTCTATAAGCGTAATTCTATGGTAATAGAGGATAAGTAAAAAGAATAGATATTCTTTATTATTTACTGTACACTACATGATATAAATATTACCCATAAACAAACGCGAAATTGAAAGGGTATCTAATAGATCAAAAACCAATTTGCTTGGAGACATCCCACTTTGTCGCAAATTGCATCAAACTCTGCCTCGACTAAGTAACTTTCCTTTTAAAGTGCCTTGTTGTACGTACACTATAGTGCAGCAAACTTATCTATCGGATAAGGATATAAAAGAGCTCGTCCGGGGAACTATTACCAACGTTATCAGCCGCACATATTGCACCTCACAACTAACTCAAAATTTGACACTTGAGTTAAGTATGCCATAGAAATGGCATTGAAGTTATACTTCTAATGCGACTTCCAACTGACAGCGTAAAACGGGAGGACATGAAAAGAAGAAAAATAAGTCTCTGTCTCTAACTCACGTTAATAGATGGCAGTGTTCAGCATTTGACCGCCCATGTTTTGATCGTGACAAAGATAGATGTCACTGCTGAAATTACCTGAAATCAAATGAGATTAGAACCTTTTCTAAATATAAATAAGTACTGCTTATTGGTTAAGTACATAAAATAAATACTAAATTAATTTCACATTGAACACAGAGCGAGAGTGAATGCGTGGCACTCGAAGTATAACTTCTTCCACGCGTAAAGACTCCACGCACTGGTTTGTTTTTTTATCTACAGTTTGATAATACACTTATATTTTTAGCTACCTTATTCACTTAAATATGGCACTAAAACTCTTTATTGCCGTTTCATTTTGTTCAACAACCGGAACCGGTTTGAAGGGTATGGGTGCCGGTGCATATGAGATTTAACATCTTTATGACTCGGAGTGGTGGACGGAGTGTGATTGTTAACAGGGCAAGTCCTCAATATAGCGGGCTGGAAACAATACATTCTTTACTATAAAAAAAATACTAAAATATAGAGAAACTGGGATGGCCTCCCATCCGAAGGATCGATGACATTGTATATACTTTAAGATCGCGAAGTCGATTACATTTAAGGCACAAAAACATTTGAGAAAGTCTACCGATAGTGAAGTACCGTTAAAAAACTTAGCCTAGTTGGTTTTTTTTACTTTTTTTGTAGGCAAAAAGAAAAGAAATATAATAGCTTTTTATTTATTGTTGCAAAGAGGACGAGAACCAGGTTAATAACAGATTAATGTCTCTGACCTAAATCTAGAAATAGGTACAGCAGAAGTTCCTCGGCGAACAGGTCATAGCCTACTTTGTTCCATTATTTTTTACTAGCTGGTGCCCGTGACTTCGTCAACGCAGCATTAGTAGTGCAATTTTTGAAGTTTCTGCGTTTCTAAAGAATTCGCGTCCCGTTGATTTTTCGGGATAAAAAGTAGCCTACACATACATACCTATATCCATACATCCTTACAAACTTTAGCGTTTAACTTCTAGAAGGACTATAAAACCTTTGTTCTACAATTTAATTGGTCTAGATAACTTCAAAAAATAATTTCTATAATAAGTTTTAATGACAATATTTGGATGGGTACCGCTACTTCCGTGCTTCGGAGGGCACGTTAAACTGTCGGTCTCGGCTCTAGCAGTCGTTAGGCCATGACGGAGGCCTGAAGGCGGCCTAAAAACTCCGCCACCAGAGTTGGCCATTAACTCATACGAACTGGCTTGCTTATTTTAAATTATTTTTTCTATTTTTAACCAACTTCAAAATAAATAAATTTTTTTTTTTTATGTTTGTTACCTCAGAACTCCGTCATTTATGAACCGATTTGAAAAATTCTTTTTTATCTGAAAGGGTATGCTTCCAGATTGGTCCCATTTTTTTTTATTTAATGTTTCTTACCTCAGAATCCGTCATTTATGAACCGATTTGAAAAATTCTTTTTTTATCTGAAAGGGTATGCTTCCAGGTTGGTCCCGAACTGCCATCATCATCATCATTTGATGATGAAGGCGTATCAAATTGAAGTCGGTTTTTCCAGTTTTTTAAACTTATAAATTATTACCCAAATCGTAATCATGTATAATATCCTTGTAGCTGAAAGATCCTTTATGCCACCAATTTACGTCAGGAAACTATTGAATTGTCCGCTTTATAGTAAATAATAGCATACTTATTGTTGAGAATTCTATTTTGTTCGTCATAACCTTTCCAAGACATAATTTTGAACTATTATCGTGTGTGTGCCTCGCGGTCCGTGAATCTTAGGCTTTGGAATAGTTGATCTAAAGCCTTCAAACTTCACGCCAATGCATTTTAGCCTTATGACTGTAAAGTACACTTTAGTGGTTAAATATCGGGAACTCTTTTCTGAATACCCCTATAATATACAACTGTTTACTGAAGACCCTAAACTTAGGCTAACTTTATGATGTATGCCAACCCTGGATGACAGTCACTACAACATATGATTTATATATTCTCTTCAGCGTAACCCTAGAGGTAGAAGCTGTTGTAAACTCGCAAAGACATCGCAAGAGTTAACCTGTGCTAGCCGACGTACAATCACTTACACGAAGGTTTTGTTCCAATAATAGATCGGAATTGAATTTTCCGTGCGATTATTCCGATCGAACAACAAAGCTAATTTCGTTTTAGTTCTCATACTTTTATTACACAAGTAAGTTGTGTAAATCGATGCGGAGCTTTTGTTATAGTAAGTATAAATAGCTTTAGAAATTGGGACTGTTTTATAAAAGAACAAAATTCCTTTTAAAATTTGTTTTTTTACGTTTAGTATAATCCCACCTTAGACCTTTTACTTCTACTGAAAAGAAGCCATATTTCTTTTCGTTTGTTTGACAAAAATATAAATTGTAATAACTTACTGAGATCTTAAATTACTCTCTCACTAATTGGCAAGGTAAAAGAGGCATGCCAATTTTAAGTAGTCTTTTGAGTGACATTTCAGTAGGTACTATGCTTGGGTGTAATAAAATTTTCATAATTTTTGCGACTTTGTGACGATTCGTACAAAATATTTTGGAACAAATTGTCACATTTGATTGCAGATACCAGAAAATCCCACTAAACTTTTTGGACATTTTTTTATATACGAGACGTAGGTCATTGACAATAAGTAGAAGATTAGAAGTATTAGGACGTTAATAAAATCTAAAAAGTTGTATTCTTAACTCGGACGGACTAGTTTTTTTTTTAGTGTGATCCAAAACCGAATGCAGAACTGCGAATGTTTTCTATGAAAATGAAAATAGATGAAAGAATATTCCATAGGTTTGCAGCCCCCCGATCGTAAGCATGAACTGCTTTCGCTGCCCAGCATAATGTCAAGCGATGTGGCTGCAGGTTTACGAAAACAAGAAGCTTTTGACGTCAAAAAACGCGCTAAAACGCGCTAATATCACTATTTACTCGCAGAATACATATGATTTAGTATGAAAACAGTTCAGAAACCCTGCCAGGCTTAAACCTGGCAAGTTTTTATGAGACAACGATTGCACCGCAGTAGTCAGTCGATGCAGCGGAAATTGTCTGAGCGGGAAACTTCCTTCACCCTCGATTTACGATCTATTCGAATGATTGTTGCGACTTTATGGATTTATTTGCTAGGTTTTTAGTTTCTGATAGGATTAAAATATTTTCACGTGTTGGAAATAAACTAAAAATGTAGGACAGCCATCCATAATATTTAGGTCACGCTAACTAATAGTGATATGACGTCACGATCGAGTTTTCCAAACTTTAGTTTTGGGTTGAATCTAATCCAGAAATCATCTAAATATATATAAAACTTTTTTGAAGCTGACTGACAATTAACGCACAGCCTAAACTATAAATTCAGAGGTATGAAATATGGATTATCCTTATTATAGTGTAGGGGTGCACTAAGAAAGGAATTTTGAAAAGTCACACCCGAAGACCTTTGAAAACACATACAAAGATTCCTCAAATAAATTGACTCGACAAGAGAAACATTCTTTCATCTATTAGTGTTAAGGATTTAAAAAAGGATAATTCAAAACTGTTTGTATTCTGATACCACGCGAACAAAGCCGCGGGCGACTGCTAGTCACATATGAGCTATAAACAAGCATCAATCAAAAAATATAGTTTACGTGACTTTGTAGTAAACGTCAAACTGAAACACTCGCCATGCCAAGCGTGACTCCTCTAGAAGAACGATTATGAATTCGAAGGGGTTATAAGATCACTACTTGTCTCATGAAAACCTACCAGGTTTAAGCCTGGCAGGTTTTCTGAAGTGTTTTCATACTAAATCATAGGTATTCTGTGACTAAATAGTGACATTAGCGCGTTTCAGCGCGTTTTTTTTCGTCGAAAGCTTGTTTTCGTATATCTGTAGCCACGTCACTTAACATTATGCTGGACAGCGAAAGCAGTTCAGAGCTTGCGTTACGAGGGCAGATCTACCGTACTTAAAATACAGTTTATACGCCTACGCCAAGTAAAGAGATCTTAAGGTCAAAACGGATGCTCTTATTTCGGTCGAGCGATCGGCACTCCCTAATCCAAATAAAGGTCTCAACAGCTCTCTCTGTCAACAACTTGCCTGTAAATTGCACGATGCGATGGAACGACCCAAGTGTTAAGATAAACCGGTTGGTACTGTAGCTATGTCGGTGTAAATAGTAGTTAGGGAAAATCAGACACTAGATCATACATTGAAAACGGCATTGGATAGATAGATACATAGTACGTTCTCAAAAAGTAATATTACCTTCTTCGATCTATCTACACTATTTTAAAACTGTAAAAAAGCCAAAAATAAAAATTAAAGATATGGCTAAACTAAATATGCAGATCTACTAAATAAACGATTCTGATTCTGAAAATCGAGTTTGTCTGTTTGTTTGTTCGCGGATCACGCCTTAACTACTGGACCAATTTCAATGAACCAATTTTAGAAGCCCTTTTTCCGGATTGAAACAGGCTATATTTTATTGAAATCAAAGACGTGGATTCTTAGTTACAGCTTGAACTCTCTAAACCAAAAGCAGCCATTTGGTACGAGGTTCATCGTATGCTGGTTGACAGATATTTTGGTGGAAAGTTTTGCACGCGTACGAATAAAACCTAATAAAAGAAAAAAAAATAGTACCTAATAAAAGAGTTGAAGGGTAAGAAACGCTCGTGGCGTAGTTTGCTTAGAGCCGTAAGATCAAAAGCAGTTTAAACTATGGGTTTCGTTAACTACGATTACATTTGATCGATGGATTAATCTGTCGTCTCTGTCAGTTTAAGCTACCGATGGTCGATTAACTACCATTGATCTTATGAAATAATCGGAGACTGGAGGTTAAACTCTATTTCGTGGTTTAAACCACTATTGATCTTACGGCCCTTAGTCAATCACCACCGATTATCAAAAATAAGCAATGTTCTAAGGTTCCAAATATGCAGTAAGCGCTGTCACTATTTATGTGGGTGACCGTTTATGGTTTTTAGATCTGAGTGCTTTCGTGCTTCGGATGGCACGTTAAGCTGTCAGTAAGCTCATTCCTCAAAAACGATGCCTTGGGAGTGAATTTGTTCTTTCGATTTATCACAGTACATGATATAAAATAAGATGCCACTTAGGTGCACCTCGGACGGACATCCGTTATTTAAGTTCTTCTCCATCCAACGGTGGTCTGGATGAAATCGCTCTTTAAGCGATGAGACCGACCATTGTAGGTACATATGGTTTGGCTATACATATCTTTTGTAATTTTTTTATTCTTGTTTATTAGTATCAAGGTGTACAATAAAGTGTTTCAATTCATTCATTCATTCGCTTTTACCCAAAGCCATTTGATATTTTTATCTGTTTCCTCAGTTTCGTGGGCGTGTGAATACGGCCTTGTTTGGCTTTAGTAAATGGAATGGAAAGGAAATGTTGCCAGAGTCGAATTAAAGGATATTCGCGATATTCCGGGAAGCTTTCAAACAAGTCACTATCAAATTTTACTTTACAAAAACATCTAAATCACAAATCAACAGGGAATTTATAAGTAAACAAAAGTACTGCAGTGGTTTATAATTAAAAATGTAGTTAATTTTGACCAAAACTTTAAGGAAGAATTTGGTTTTATGTTGGAATCGATGGGATTAACTCCAATCAGGGAAGCCCATACCAAGCTAAGGACTTGTAGGGGGTTGCCAACTACCCGATATTCCGGTTTGAAAATCGTGATTTTTTCAAAAATGGCAAACTTTTTACACAATGGCCGCCACGCCGTCCGCCATCTTGGATTTTTGAAAAGTCATAATTTTTCAGAATATAGGCTATCGTTCTGCATAATTAGTGTTGCCAGCTTCAGGCTGATATCTCATCCCATTAATATTTATAAATATCAAAGTTTAGATGTTTGTATGTTTGTTTCAATCACGCTGAAACTACTGGTCCCATTTAGATGGAACTTGGAATATATATATCGTTCGAAACGTAACTAAAGTTAACACATATGATACTTCTTATTCCGAAAAATCAATAGGATTAAACGGGACGCGAACAAAGTCGAGGGCGGAAGCTAGTAATATAATAAAATAGAGCAACATCCTACACAACTCCGACGTGGATGTGAAATGATAAAACTTCATACAAGCCTTCAACAACCGGACGGATACAGAGCGTTTCCCTTCAGCGTTCAATGCCGACATTTCCTACGCGGATGAATATATCAATAATATTATTTTTTCATTTATTTTAATCATCTCTTTTCCTTTGAGTTTAATTAATAATGGGTTTTGATTAAAGCCTTAAAATAAATAAATATCCTTGGACATGTCACAATGCCTTCTATAATTATATTATTATGTATTATGGGAACTAGATTGCTGATAGAATACTTATATACATTTATTTTTGTAAATACATAGGTACTTATAATAGATATAGTAGGTGCCAAATAACACCGCAATAGAGGTCATTCACCCACCTTCAGCACGATGTCGCCAAATTCAATTTATGAATGGCTAATTCTGTTGATTTCCATACAAACCTGTCGCTAAGACGGTAATTGCTTGAATCTCGTGGTACTGTTTGTTTACCATACATAAATTGAATTTTGCGACATCGAGGTGAAGGTAGGTGAATGACCTGTATTGCGGTGTTATTTGGCACCTACTATAGTAGCACCCAGACAAAGAAGAAATAATAATTACTCATCTAAAAACACTATACGTACTAAATCGCATGTGACTGCGATTCGTAGCACCTTGCTACGGATGTAGCACGTAGCACTTTACTACTACGGCGTAGCATCGAGATAATTTGAAGCGCTCGTGGTTAGGCTTGTTTCAATCTTCAGCGGTTATCTAAGTTAAGCGACGTTCTGCGCGGTCACTATTTAGATGGGTGACCGTTAATAGCATTTACATCTGAGCGCTTTCTGTGCTTCGGAGGGCATGGTAAACCGTCTCGGCTATCTGAAGCACGCCGTCACCAGAGTAAAGTTGGTGACTAACTCAAACGAACTTACTATAGTAGGTGCCAAATAACACCGCAATACAAGTCATTCAGCCACCTTCACCACGATGTCGCAAAATTCAATTTATGAATGGCTAATTCTGTCGCTTTCCATACAAACCGGTCGCTAAGACGGTAATCGCTCGAATCTCGTTGTACTGTTTGTTTACCATACATAAATTGAATTTTGCGACATCGTGGTGAAGGTGGGTGAATGACCAGTATTGCGGTGTTATTTGGCACCTACTATAACAAGAACTTTTACGATGGGATGTCCAGAAACTAAGTCTGTCCTGTGTACCTAGTACTTACTCGTCAGGAACAGTGTTTCCAAATTCAAAAATGCTCAAATTTAATTAAAAACTGACGAGCCACTCTAAGATATTACTGAGATATTCGTCAACTTGCTAATAACATTTGCATTCTACAGATATACGAATATAGAAGCTTTTGACGGCAAAAAACGCGCTGAAGCGCGCTAATGTCACTATTTAGTCACAGAATACCTATGTATAAAAACAGTATGAATACCTATATATATATATATATATATATATATATAGAATATAGAATACCTATGTATAAAAACAGTATGAATACCTATATATATATATATAGAATATAGAATACCTATGTATAAAAACAGTTCAAAACCTGCCAGGCAGCAGTTGCCCCTCAGTTAAGTGTACCTAATTGTAACTAGAAACGAGAAATTCCAATTTGACAACAAAACGGAACAACATTCCTCGTAAATTCAAATACTTGATCTGAGATCTGATCACTAGATATTAATGTAAATACGCAATTTCTTTTATATACAAATAAATGATGGAAGAAACGGACAACCCACCATAACGATGCATTGCCTCACTGAGCACATCCACCGAGGACGTACAATAAAATACAATTATGGTAATTTATTCTACCAGTAACTAAACTTTTAAATCAGAAAGCTATGGAGTTAACTTCAGGCTTCCAGTTGAATGAGGTACTTACAACTTATGGAAATTATGAAGAAAGTTCTGGAACTTTCCAGTTGGTAACTCGTAAATCCATCGGCTTGGGTAAGCGATTGTCATATGACAGGCTGTAGGTAATGAGCTATTTTTAACCGCCTTCAAAAAACGAGGAGGTTATCAATACGATTGTATGAACGAAGATACGTCGCGTAACACCAAAACAGACAAATTGTTTGACAAACATTTGTGTGTTGTAAACATAGATGTTTGTTCTGTGTCTGGGTGTTTATGTATTATAAGTATGTATTTACAAAAAATGTATGTATGTATTCTATCAGCCATCTAGTTTTCATAGTACAAGCTTTGCTTAGTTTGGGACTAGAAGGCTTTGTGTTAAGTGTCCCGTGAATATTTATCATTATTATTATTAAATATAAAGGCACACGAGACCTTTCATCAGAAATGGTTAAGTTTAGATGGCCCGAGCACACAAAATATAACGTCTGGCAGGTTGGCCACAATTCATAGTAGCTTTAAACAATCGACTTGGTTTGGATTCTCTTGGATTTGCATGATATTTAGCGATTCGTCGTAGATGTGGTGCGTTCACGGTTTCCTCTTCTTCACGAAGGTCCAGAACCTCTTTTTCAAACCTTCACCAAAGAAGCCCGTATTCGCGACCATTCTCACGACTCAAACGCGAGTGACTTTGACAGCCGCTTGTCATGTCACTTTTACCATAGACTATAACACATGCCGACAAATATATAATAAAACATTCAACCTTTCACACTTAACCGACTCGATTGAACCGAGCGTATCGAACAAAACCGATACGTTCGACGTATTTTCCGTCAGATGTGGCTCGACCCTAACTAAGAACATGTAATTCAAACTTAATATAGGTAAACTCGTTTTAACAGGCGTCACGGCCCTGGCGGCAGTAGCTCTGCCTTCCGTGCTGTGGGTCGTGGGTTCGATCCCCACCGAGAACAAACATTTCTGTGGCAAATATAAATGTTTGTTCTGTGTCTGGGTGTTACTATGTATTTTAAGTAAGTATGTATTTACAAAAAACAAAATATATAAGTATTATATCAGCAATCTAGTTCCCATAGTACAAGCTCTGCTTAGTTTGGGACTAGAGGGTGTTGTGTGTAATGTCTAAAGGTATTTATTTATTTATTTTATTTTAACTTCGTTATTAAACTTTGCCCAGCAGTGGGACAGAGAAGGCTCGTATTAATAATAATATTAAGCTTATACTAACATTTTGTCCCCAGGATGTGGTCGTTCTTGCAAGCGTTGATCGTGTTGATGTGCGCGTGCGCTGTCCTCGGGCAACGCATCGATCAGGAAGAGATGATGTCGTCGCGGACCGCCAGGGTGCGCGACCGTAATATGGCCAAGGCTGACGAGCCGAGCTGTGACCAACTGAAGGCTATGTGGAGGTTCGTAGAAAAGTAACATGGCCATAGTAAGGTTTAAATCAAAAATTTAATCAAGGTTTAAATTAAGGTTTAAATCAAGGAAAATCACGCTCTAAAAAGTGTAAAACAAGAAGGTATTCCCATCTAAAACAACATGTTACATAACAATGTAACATGCATATACACGGTGTAACATAATTACCCTATAAGTCCGAAAGGGGGGTATTATACAGTGGTCATGGTGAACAGTGTTTGTTCTATGACTTTTGAGATTTCAACGTTTTTCATTCATGAAATGAGCTCGTAACTTTTACTTAAAGTGTACCTACACACAGACAATTTCAATTACGATTTATTGACTCTTTGCACATGTCCAAGCACTCAGGTGGTCGGTCTGATTACGCCCCTTTCGGGCTTATAGGGTAATTATGTTACACCTTGTATAATTATGATCTGTGGTTTAGTTAAGATAGGTAGCATACGGCCACGGCTATCATTTAAACCTCACCATGTAATACTAATTTTAGATTAGATTACTTTCTTGTTTCATACTTTTTAAAGCGTGATTTTTATTACCCAGTCGGGTTTTAGTTTTTGAACTTATTTTTTTAATTATTCTGTAGTTTAATGCTAGCAAAGCCGCGAGCGAAAGCTATACTTTTTAAATGTGATATGTGAGCTCATTTTTTCCTTTGATACCCATTACCCAACACGGCATGATTAAATAGTTATTTGTTATACAAGAGTGCAAAGTTACTTTTTAACCGCGTGTTCAATTTTGATGACCGAGCAAGCGAAGGATTCTAAAATTGAATCAAAATTAGAATCCTGAGCGTTAGCGAGGGAATCAAAAGAGCACGAGGTGACAAATCTTTGCACTCGAGTGCAACACCACAGTGCAATTCCACCTCAGCGAGGAAATGACTAAATGCAAAAAAACGTTTACAATCACAAGATAGGTACTTTTATTTCAGTTTAGGTATTAACTACTACATTATGACAACAATTAACGTTTTCTGAGAAAGTTTTGGCTCCTTTTGCTAGTCGCCACGTGTTGAACATATCGTACTGTTTTAAATACTTCTCGCGTGATTGTTGAGGGGGAAAGCTCATTTGCGCATTATTAACAGTTTCAGTCAATTCTGTTGGCGTCAAACAAACTTCCTCGTCGCTAGAATCACTCATTTTAGTTTTTTCACTTGTTTTCAAGTTTCTTGTTTTTAATATAAGGTTTAACAATGACGTGAAAAAATGCCGCGTAAAGAACCGCGTACAAAGCAAATTGAAAAAAGAACACCAAGAAGGTTCTAAGTCTGAGTTTTTAACAAATTAAAAAAAAGTTGTATGATATTATATTCGGCACCATAGAGGTAGCAGTAAATAGGTTTAATGTTTTTTTTAATTCACAAACTTAGTGCACACGATGTTCTAAATTCAATTTACTTTACCCTCTAGAGAATAAAAACGGCTTTTGCACTCAGATATTGAAGAGCAAAAATACTCTCTCCGAGATGGTGGGATGAAAAAATTATTTTTCTATTTATGACTTCGAGTCCTCTCTCTCCTCCAATCTAAACTAATAAATTGAAACGAAAAAGACGGCTATAATTTTAGAGCTGTCAAATTAAAAAATGCAACAAAAGAATCGATATAACCTACCCTTTGATTTGAAAACATACAATAGGTGCCTAGTTTACTAGGTATAAGCTGGTAGCCTAATTTAATAGCAAAGTTTTTGATAACACGGGTGCACACAAATAGGCCACTGACCACAACCACCGGCGACGACGACGGCCATTTTGTTTCCTTTTATTTAGTAGGCTCGTCACGTGTGGCCGGGATCTTGTTTTTCGGCTACATCTTAGCTTTTAAGTACAAATTTTTGGATTTGTGCTAACAATTTCTAACAATTTTTTTACATTTTC
Organism: Eulithis testata; assembly: GCA_947507515.1. Lineage (NCBI taxonomy): Eukaryota > Metazoa > Arthropoda > Insecta > Lepidoptera > Geometridae > Eulithis > Eulithis testata. The sequence goes on from OX382219.1 coordinate 5,149,564, forward strand.
CTGCCTAATTTTGAGCTTGATCTAAGTATAGATTTGCAGATGGATTTGCAAAGATCCTCTCACAGTGTTTGAGGTTTTGCGAGCGTGATGTATGAATGTGTGTTTGAAATATATTTCCTTTAATTTGTACGTAATTTTTGTGATGTTTATTTTTTCGTGACTTTTGTATTGTAGGTACATGACATATGTATTGCTGTATTTTTATTTTTTGTGTAATGTTTATTTGACTTAATTGTTTTATTACTATTCTTTATTCTTTAATTAATGTAATAGGTTATTCGTTTTAATTAAAGTAAAATAAATAAATAGAATCCTTCTATCTAAGCAGTCACTTGTTACGTGAAATTCTGAAAATACATAATTATATTTTAATTACTTAGCTATTTTGGTACGAATTTTAAAAAAGAATCCTGTGGCTGCTTATCATAAAAAAAAAATCAAAATTAAATAAGGAATCAAAAAGAAACCCATCGATTTTTATTAATTTTAGGCTTCACGAATGTACCGCTACAAATTTTAATGAATATGAGAAATGACAAAAATTCCTGAGTATTAAAAGGTCGAGGAAAAATTTCAAATATTGATGATTCAACGTTATCAGTGAGATTTATTAAATAAAAGTATTTTTTCTTTGACATCGAGCTTTACTTGTAAACACTGCAAAGCCTAGCTCTATCATTATTTGACCTTACTGAGACAGCTCAGAGGATTAGCAAGCTGAAGTGGCAGTGGGCCGGCCATGTTTGCCTCATAACCGACAATCGTTGGAGCAAACTAATACTCGAGTGGAGACCGCGTTTAGGCAAGCGTAGTGTAGGACGCCCTCCGGCTAGGTGGGGTGATGATCTGAGACATGTAGCTGGCAAACACCAGTGTTTGCCAGCTACATGTTCGACGACATTACCACAGATAATGCAATAGTTCCTAAACTAGTGCAAAATGCTTACATTTTGACAGAATGACATGACAAATATCTCGCGGTGCGCATCTTAGGCCCGCTGGTTTAGCGTTTGTGACAGGAAAAATTACTTCTTCCGGGATGACCACGGTTTAATTGCTAACAAAAAGTTCCGCTGGACTACTATTTTATAAAATGTGGCTTGACTCCTGATCTGGGTACCACGCGAGCAAAGCTGCGGGCAAGAGTATACAAATAAGGTTGTGAAATGATGCTAGGATTATAACGGTACCGATTTTATTGGTGCATTTTCCTAAACTAACCTAATTTGAAAGCATAATATTTAAAAAAAATACAAAATTCAGTTATTTTTCTAGTCACTCAATCACGTCGCAACAGCAACAGCGGCTCATTCCAATTTTCCCCTGACTAAATCCCCTGCGCAGGGGATTTCTGGAACTTTTGTCCAAAAATCCCCTTAGCTACAACGGCGACTGTCGGCAGGGGAAAATCAGCTGAGCCGATTTAGATGAAACTTAAACTGTTAAAACTTTTTGACACACTTCTTTTTCTCGGTACTGCGAATATTGCCGGTGGAAATTAGTACCCTGATGGCCGAATACTTAAACGACACTCAAACCCCACTCAATTTACGTTCCGCTTAAATTATTGCCATCTCTTACAAATGAGTAATGTCAAACAGAGGCAGAGTAATTTTAAGTGGTGCTCAAATTTGAATGACTTTTGAGTATTCCAGCCTGAGTGATTTTTCTTGTCTGATTGATTGATTCTTAGAGCAACACAACGCCGCCAATACCGAATTCCCTTTATTCAATTTGTATCCGTCCGATCTCTAAATATTATATTAACTTGGTAAGCTCATTTATAACCAACGACTATTTTACTTTTAAAATTATTCCTGTCTTCCTAGCTTAATTAATTTATTTAAATATCAATTTATTATCTATTACTGAGTCAAAATAAACTTTTGAGTTCATTTTGTACATTTACAAAGAAAATTACAATTACTTAATTCAGGATTTACAATATTTACAATATTTACAAAATTTACATCTACTACGTGATTTTAGGTACCAGTTCGTAGCGAGGATAGCCTAGAAGAACAAACCAGAAACTATCTACGGCCTGCATGGCATCTACTGATTTTTGGTGTGACCCTTTTCGATAGCTACACTGAATATTTTTTTTAAACTTTAACATAAATCATTTAAAAAGTCGATGCGAAAAGCTCTCAAAAAAAGCAATTGCAAATTGGTATAATTCTAAAAATACATAATCACGTGGCTACAAACGTGTCACCATTGTTCGCCATGTTGTGACGTCATAATGTTAAAGGAGTTTGACGCAAGTGACGACGGCTTCCACACGTGAATTGACTAAAAATTACCGAAATTTAGTAAAAGACTAGCTGATACCCGCGACTTCGTACGCGTGCGAAACTTTCCACTAAAATATCTGTCAACCAGCACACGATGAACCTCGTGTCAAAGGCGGCTTTTGGCTTAGAGAGGTCAAGCTGTATCTAAGAATCCACGTCTTTCATTTCAATACAATATAGCCTATGTTTCAATCCGGAAAAAGGGCTTCCGAATGGTATAAGTTTCATTGAAGGTGGTCCAGTAGTTTAGGCGTGATCCGCGAACAAACAAACAAACCGACAAACTTGATTTTCGAAATCAGAATCGTTTTTTTAGTAGAACTGCATATTTAGTTTTCCCATATCTTTAATTTTAGTTTTTGGCTTTTTTACAGTTTTATAATAGTATAGATAATTAATTAAGTATTATCAGGTACCGTTATTTAGGTGATAACAAATTTTCTAAAGAGTGATTTTCGGTTTAATTGAGCTGAAGTATAGATAAGAAAATCCTTTATTGCACTTAAAAAAATCGTACCTACACAGGCGAGTTTAATCCTATTTAGCATTATCTACCAACTAACCTCGGCGTAGTGTGGAGATGGTAGTGCTTCTATGGGTCATAATTAAAAAGATATAAAAACGCCTTTATAAGTACTTACAAAATCTATACTATTATAAACCAGTAAAAAAGCCAAAAACTAAAATTAAAGATATGGATAAACTAAATATGCAGATCTACTAAATAAACGATTCTGATTCCGAAAATCGAGTTTTTCTGTTTGTTTGTTCGCGGATCACGCCTAAACTACTGGATCAATTTCAATGAAACTTATACCATTCAGAAGCCCTTTTTCCGGATTAAACATAGGCTATATTTTATTGAAATGAAAAACGTGGGTTTTTAGATACAGATTGACCTCTCTAAACTAAAAGCCGCCTTTGGCACGAGGTTCATCGTATGCTGGTTGACACATTTTGGTGGAAAGTTTCGCACGCGTACAAAATCGCGGGTATCAGCTAGTATACTAATACACACATACCTACCTAACCTCAAAAACAATACATAAATAGACTAGAAAGTTCAAGGTGCCAAAGCATTAAAGTAAAATCTAAACACGGCCTTTGATGGAGATTTTGTAAAGTAAAAATTATCTCTACATAAATATTAAAATGAATCCCTATTTCCCTTGGTCACGGCATCACGCGTGAACGGCTGGACCGATTTCGCTAATTCTTTTTTTGTTGTGTTTAATATGGAGAAGATTCCCATGAAAGAAAAAATTAAGAAAATTGCGCGAATAATTTAAAAAATTAAGTATACTTAACCATCATAATATTACATTTTTTAAATAAATAAATAAAATAAATAAATATTCACGGACACTTAACACAACGCCTTCTTAGTCCCAAACTAAGCAAAGCTTGTACGATGGGAACTAGATGGCTGATAGAATACATACATACATTATTTTTTTTTGTAAATACATACTTATAATACATAGAGAAACACCCAGACACAGAACAAACATCTATGTTTGCCACACGAATGTTTGTTCTCGGTGGGGATCGAACCCACGACCCACAGCACGGAAGGCAGAGCTACTACCGACTGAGCCATGACGCCTGTGTAATGTAACCTTAGCGCTTCTGAAAATATAAAATTGTTTTTAATGGCGGTTGACATACCATTGACAGAATGCGTGCTGCAAATCGTTAAGACAGGACGTCCGTCGGGTCAGCTAGTTGTGAGTAAATATCGTATCGGATACAATGAGCAGGCTCGCTGGTATTTCCGAGTAATCGCCGTATCGCCGGCGCTCAGACGCAAATTGACGCTGATTTTATCGCTTATTGCTTATTCAGTTGCCTCAAACGCTGACGGCTATTCTAATTAGACTATTCTGACTTCATGCTGTTTCACTCGTGATATTAAGTAGTATTTGTCTGTGCTGCGGTGTTGATTAGATTATTATCTATATCTATTTAAACTAATATTATAAAGAGGAAAGATTTGATTGTTTGTTTGTGTGTATTGAAAAGGCTCCAATAGTAATTGACTGATTTGAAAAATTCTTTCACCGTTAGGAAGCTACACTATCCTCGAGTGACATAAGCTATTTTCAAAAAAGTTAGGGTTTTTAGTAAAACTCCATCAAAAAAATTACCTAAAAAAATCCGTACATCGCGTGCGCTGCGAAAACTATTGATAATAGAACATAATGTACTTCGTGCAAAACACAGTTATTATATATAAAAAAATAAGTACTAAAAATAAAACCCGACTTTTTCACACTCTAAAAAGTGTGAAATAAGAAAATAATCTCATTTGAAATTGTTATGTATATAGTGACGTTGGTCGTATGTAGTAGTCGTCGGGTTTTAGTTTTTGAACTTATTGTTTTATTATTATTTTGGAGATTAATGCAAGCAAAGCCGCAAGCAACAGCTATATTTTTTAATGATATTTAAGCCCATTCCTTCCTTTGATCCTTAACAGCATGATTAAACAATTTTAAATTATTTTAGATATTAATGCAAGCAAAGCCGCGAGCAATAGCTAATATAATACCGGTATATATTTTTCAAATGTGCTTGTTAAGCCTTTTCATTTGATACTCAACACGGCATGATTATAAAATATTTTTGGTTTAGTTCCTGACTTCGAGTCCTGTAGGTAGCTAGATTATAGATGTAAAGTCAGTTTAAAGTTGAACAAGTCTCAGTCAGTCGCACACCTTTCCATACAAACGTGGAAGGGTAACCACTCCACTGTTTGACGTTGACCAACCAAAACTAAGGATTATATCAATTTATCTCGTCATAATCTATGTCTGTATACACCCCAAACCGTAAAAAAAGTAGTAGCTAAAAATACTTTCCATACCAAAGTTTAGAAGCTTGTATTTTTTAAATGAATACAGACATATAGAAAAGACAAGGATTATACCAATTTATATTAGATTATGACGATATAAATTGATATATTAATCTTTAGTTTTGGTTGGTCAACGTCAAACAGTGGAGTGGTTACCCTTCCACGTTTGTATGGAAAGGTGGGCGACTGACTGCGACTTGTTCAACCTTAAATGAATATATTTTTGTAGACATTTTGCACACCTCCTAGTTCCAAACTAAGGAAAGCATGTATTGCATTGGAAAATTACAAAAATTACAGGAAAAGTCACTCGTTTCAAGGGGCCAGTGTCTTGATGACGAATAAATGTAACAATCGCATACGTATCGTAACGCTACCATATCTATCCTTTATATAGACCCAAATGTTTATGCGAAACTTTTTTAAAGATTTTTCCGTGTTTTTTTATACTACTTATAATTCTGTCCTTTTTCTAAACACAAAATATTACTTAGTACCTAGCTACCAATTTAACAACTCCTCTTTATAATACTAGGTCAGAATAACACAAGATGTAGGCTGAAATACTCAAAAGTCATTTAAATTTGAGCACCACTTAAAGTTGCTCTTCCTCTGTTTGACATTACTCATTTGTAAGAGATGGCAATAATTTAAGCGGTACTTAAATTGAGTGGGGTTTGAGTGGCGTTTGAGTATTCGCCCAGTAGACTAGTAGACTTATATCATGAGTTTTGGCAGCTGTTCAAAACATGTTTTACGATATGAAACTAGCTTGCGCCTGTGCCTTTGCTCGGGATGAGAAAGTAGGTTAGGTATGTGCCGGGTCACGAACTCCATCTCTTCAAAGTATTATCCAAACTGGTCCAGTCACTACAGCAACTGCGTGACTTAGACGAAACTAAAACGAAAGTCATTAGAAGATTAACTTATGTATAGTAAAATTTGCCATTTAAATTTAAGTAAACACAACTAAGAAAACAGCCTACTAAGTTAACTAGTTTTTGTTAGTATCTTTATGTACCTAAAGGTAGGATAGTTAGGTAGGTACCTACTACTTATTAACTATAATATTTGACAGGCGTCATGGCTCAGTCGGTAGTAGCTCTGCCTTCCGTGCTGAGGGTCGTGGGTTCGATCCCCACCGAGAACAAACATTTGTGTGGCAAACATAGATGTGTGTTCTGTGTCTGGGTGTTTCTATGTATTATAAGAATGACATGTATTTACAAAAAAAATGTATGTATGTATTCTATCAGCCATCTAGTTTCCATCGTACAAGCTTTGCTTTGTTTGGAACTAGAAGGCGTTGTGTTAAGTGTCCGTGAATATTTATTTATCTATAATAAGTTTAAGCGCCCATAATCTTTATTTTGCGATACTTGAAAAAGGTGGATAAGTTTCAAAGTGGCTCCTAATAGTAACATTTATTTATTCAAATAAACGTATCTTGTATCTGAGCCATGTTTTACAAAATGTATTTTTTCGCCAGATTCTCGAAGAGGCAAGCGCGTGCTCCTGAGATTATGAACGAGATGAGCTCCTACCGCGACCCGCTAATGTACAACGAGTGGCCTGTCTACACCTCTATGCCGAGACCTGCCCCGAGGTGAGTCTACTATTTACTAGTAGTTCGCCTCGAACTGAGATCTCGTGATGGTCGTAGGTTAATAAAACCCAAACAATTTTTATTGACAATGTTTGTAATAAACTTTGCAAATCTTATCGAAATCGCCGTCTAGCTAAGTACCAGTCTTATTTGAACTACAAAATCATTGAAACTCCAAGAAATGGTAGCTCACGTTGTACTGAGTTTGCAAATTTTATAATTTATACAACAACTCAAAAACTATTAGACCTAGAATCAAAATAAAAGCGGTTTTGGAATGTCTCAACAAAACCCTATCATACGACACCCCACTTGATATTATTGTACGACTTTTTTTTTACTCCCTTTGGACCCTCATAACTTCACGACCCCTTGACCGATTTACTTCATTTAACAAACCAGTAAAACTTAAAAAAAAAGATCGGATAAGCGGTTCAAAAGATCTCGACGAACAAACATACAAACATACAAAGCATTTTTGTCCAAGTTGTCACTAAGATCACGTTCGCTTCGCTCACTCGATCAATTAACAGAAGCTGGACAGGGCTAAACGGTCCGCTATTACGTTTCAACCAGCCGCGCCTGCAACCGTTTCTAGAGGAGCCTCTACATCGTTTATAAATTCGAGTGTAAAAAAACCTTACATGTTTCGATTTTAACGGGACATTCCCAACATTTTTGAAAGGACCGACCACAAAAGTTATTGTCATATTTGAAAATCCTGAATTTTAATATAGATTAATCTCGTCCCTTGAAAATATTTAACGAACTTTTTGGTTCCTGGCATCTGGTTAAACTTCTGTTTACCCATAGCTGAGATTAAGATGTCTCACTCACGAACACCGTTATTTCTAGAGCTGTGTACACGTGAGTGCGGCACTTAGGTATCTAGAACTTTCTTAGGCCACAAGCTAATTTCCTCAAGCCGTCAGCTTTTGATAGAAGCTGACGCCTTGAGGAAATTACCTTGTACAAGTACATACACAATAATAATAGGTATATTGTTTTAGCTTGTAATTACAAGTATCAGTCGCCAGTTCCTTCACTATTCAGCGGCTGAATGCTTCTCTAAGACAATAGGACGACCTGCATTATGCTTAGAATAACTCACGAAAGGGTATCTTGGTTTGTAAAAGACTCCAAATATAATATTTTATTCCGCTGTACTGTACACTACTGTACCTACAGGCTTTTGCATTGAATATAGATAATTTATATTATAGGTGGGTATACTATACAGCGTCGGGGCCCAATTTATGCGTCGGACATTTTTAGATGAAGTTAGCTTGCCAGAAGCTACTAAATAATGCCTTTTTGTACAGATTTCGCTACCAATACCCTTCGGTGCCCCATGAGGCTTATGGCAGAGTGCTGACCAAGGCGCCTCCCAATGTCGTCCGCACACCTGACTACGATGAGGTAAGACAAGAATTTTGCCCCGACATGACAATGTCACCAGCACATTGATATGACATGGTTTGCAAGTATTGGCAAGGTATGATAATATCGACTGGATAATGACGCTAAGACTACAATGTCGTACAATGTCGTCTACACTACAGACTTAAACAATGTAAGACAAAACGTTTCCCACTGAATTATAATTGTTATGGACATCGGTATTCTTACAAAAGAGAGACTATAAGAGCCAGACCTAAGGGTGACAAATCAACATCGAGCTATGCTGCGCTGTACTGCGCTGTGCTATGTTTGGTCAACTCGCTCGTCTAATATTTTAATGAGGATACAAACAAACCATGCTATGCTGCGCTGTGTGAGGCTACGCTCTGTTTAAAAACGCAGTAGTCGCGAGCGAGGCGCGCTACCCGCCGTGCTGAGCCGCACTGTGCTATGTTTTTTATGGAGCTCTGCCATGCTGCGCTGTGTCGAGCTAATATTAAAAAAAATCGTGTTCAGTGGCATTATTCTTTAGAAAATTAAATTCTCCGTATTTTTCACGTATGGTGTGTGGTAACAAGCTACCGTGATTGGACTCTTTTAACGGCAAAATAACACATACAATACCCATATTATTATCCGCTTCTTCTTCACTTTCATCTTCATCGGATTTAACTATGTCGTACATAATGTTTACGTTTTTTTGAAAATAAAGTCATTTTTGACGAGATAAAAGACTACACGAGCTGCTGATTACTTTTAATACTGAGCTAAGCAAAGCGTGTTAAGCAAAGCGCAGCACAGCTTGATGTTGATTGTTAAAAAAACGTAGCTTAAGAAACACAGCACAGCACAGCGCAGTACAGCGCAGCATAGCTCGATATTGATTTGTCAGCCTAAGGGCCTGGAACAGTTACCACGGTACGACGCCGTACCGTGCCTCGGTGCCGTGTACGACACGCAAACACTATCATTTATTACGGTGGATTTTTCATCTATCTACCGTGCGGGTACACCGTGACTTGAGCCGGCACGTATTTTCAGCAGCTACCTTTATACCTACGTGCAAAAATAAAGTAGCAAAAACGTAGCGACGTCGACACACAAAGAATCTTTGTCACAGCAAATTGTAACATAAACGTTTATGAAGAATATTGTGCGGAGGCCTTTGTAGAGACGACATTGTTTTAGCACCATTGTGATTGTGAATGAAGGGAGATTGCGAGGCGGAAGTTTTTTATGCCTTTTCACTTTGTTCCCCTAATACCTGTATTGTCGTACCTCGTAAAAGAACTTCCATTTTAACTTGGGGGTTTTCATTTTAGTAATTTTATTGAGAATCAATAGGGTGAGTGGGGAGAACTTCTAAGTAGTAGCTACCTCAGGCGCACTCGGGTGAATTATACCATGTGGATTTGGTATACTTACCTACCTATGCCACCTCAATAGGTACATCATGTGAAAATAAAAGTGCTACCTACTATACCTTTTGAAGCGCAAATAATTGCCTATTGTAGGTACCTATCGTTTCTGATAAATCTTATCTACAAAACACGTGTAGAGTCCTTTCCATGAAAGAAGTCCCGCAGACGCGGCGCTGTAGTCGACCTTAAGTATTATTTCTCGGGCAGCACTTTTAACAACTTTAGGCATTGAAAACAAGACTTTGATCATAGAAACCAAATAAAAACGCACATTAACAGCACCTGACATCCGAACACATTAACAGCACCTGACAACTAATTTAAAATGTAGTTTTAAAGTTTAGTTCCGGAAATTTCCGCGGGACTTCTGTCATGTAAAGGACTCTAGGTACCTACCTACGCTATTTTTAACAGCCATCCTTTCAGTTCAGGGAGATACTAACGATAGGGAGATACTCGATACGAAGAGGCACGGGCGTGTGAATATGATTGACAAAACTGTCGTTCGATAAGCAGACTGAATCTTCGTCAAACCACACCTGCCGCCCGCTCTCTGTACATTATGATCTGTGCCCCTGTGTAGTGTGTACTTGGATTATTACCTACAATGATTATAGTATCTACCTGTCTGCCTACAAGCACTAGCCTTAAAGGTCCTCGGTTGCGCCCGGTCGCATAACGGGGTATTTTTTTTTATTACAAGAAAGTATTTTTTTCAATCTGTAAATTTGAGTACCTACCTACGTACTACTCAACTGTACTTACCATCAACTGTACCCACTGGTGTATTACACCAGTAAATTACACCAGTGGGCCGGCCGGTGGGCTCGATGGGAATAAGCCTTTTGGAATCATTTTGGAATCATGGTTTGCATATTACGCAGTTCATGCCAATTTCCAGAAAATATGTAGTGTTACATTCATTTTGTGCAAGCCAGAAATAATTTGGTATTTTAATATTGTGAGCAAATTTTTACATTTAACGAACAAAATCTCTATATTTAAAAATGAATCCCTATTTCCCTTGGTCACGGCATCACACGTGAACGGCTGGACCGATTTCGCTAATTCTTTTTTTGTTGTGTTTGCTATTGTCAGGAAAAGGTTCTTATGAAATAAAAATTTAAGAATACTTAACCACCATATTCAATTTATTCTAATGCTTAGCGCTTTTGACAACATAATTTTTTTTAATGGCGTTTGACATAGACAGGACAACGTCTGTCGGGTCATCACTACATAGTATAAAACCACAGACTTCGTCTGTGTATAAAACCAAGTCACTTCCCGCTGTCTGTCTGTCCCTATATGTATGCTTAGATCTTGGTGGGATAAGGGTAGGGAAATGATGAATAACTAAGATAACATAATATTGTAATGGTAGTAGGTACCTAGGTAGTTGCTTAGCAATTCGATTATACCTAACTAAATATTCTTTGCTGTAGAAACTAAAAAACAGGAACGCTTCCTGTGATAAAATTAGCTTCAAATTCTTTCTCTTTAGGCTAATTACACGAATAAAGCCTCCGAGAAGGGACTAATGGTGTTAATTATGCACCCCTATAAGAAAATTAAGTGTCTCATTAGATTCACATCTTTTAGGACCCAATTTATTAAAACAAGATTACGTTTAACCTTTCGAATGCACGGACAGTTTGTACAATAATTTATGCTGAAAGGTGCGATGAAATGAACTTTAATCAATGCCTACCTTGTCAAGTTAGGTGGTCTATAGAAATAGGTAAATGTTTTCTCATGGTTTTATATGATAGGGTTAGGTTGGTGGACTAAATTGGTCGTCCAGCAGAAGAGCACTATTTTTTTTGCATTAACCAAGGCCTTTTCATAATGATACCTACCTATAAGTTTATATATAAAATTTAAATTGCTTGATGGTTAAATCTAGGTAAATCAATAAATCTGATTACAAACCACGTTTGCACACAGATGTTCGGTATACTGAACAGGCCCCATACTTCTGGCAAGATCCTGCGGTACCCTGGACCCTCCCGGCCTCGCGGCGTACCCACCTCCTTCATGGTCCCACCTCAGCGTGACAGGTATGTAAACAGTAAACAGATTTGACAGACGTCATAGCTCAGCCGTTATAGCTCTGTCTTCTATGCTGTGGGTCGTGGGTTCGATCCCCACTGAGAAGAAACATTTATTTTGTGTATGGTAAACATAGATCTTTGTTCTATGTTTGTGTGTTACTGTGTATTATTTTTACTAGGTAAATGAGACCTAGACATCTAATGACCAACGTTGTCCCACTTGTGGACAGAATATGCCAGCCACGCGTTGCATTAAGAAATGGGTAGTGGACGAAAAGCTTATTGAATAAATGTATGCAGGTTCGAGACTCTGAAGAAGATAATTCGGCATGAGCACCTGCGTGAACTACAGAGGAAGTATGAAACCGAGCAGAAGCACGAGTTGAAGGCTATCACGTCTGGACACGGGTAAGTCAATCAGCTCAATGAGGGCTATATGATGGGAATGGCTGGACCCAGTGGCTCGGAATTTTAGATCACTGGATCAGTCTTTGCGGGTGAGGAAAGCTCTGAGGCCGTAGTTGTAGTCTGAATTTTGAATTTGTTGATCGAAACGAATACCGAAAAGCGGCTTGCGAGATATTTTCTAAGAAAACCCGATAAACGCATCTAGGAAGAGATTTGCAAATGATTTTTCACCATACGAAAAAACTACGAGTTTCTCGATTCTCACTCTTCGAAAAGCTAAAAAAACAAAACTGACTACCAGTTCTGGGCCAGAAAATAGACAGGTAGGTAGGTAAGTTAGCCACCTGCTGTCTTAAATCCAATTATTCTATCAGCAAACTAGTTCCCATAGTACAAGCTTTGCTTAGTTTGGGACTAGAAAGCGTTGTGTAAAATGTCCGTGATTTTATTTATTATTTGGATTATTATTTCTACAGCCCTGAGACGTTTTGCATCCGTTTTGTGTAACAATTTTATTGCGAAGCACGTCAACTAAATTGTGATTTAATATCAGGAAGCTTTTTAGCTAAATTAAAAGCGTCCCCGGAAAAGCAGTCTGACATCTCGTTGAACCGTTGTCTTCTTTCTTTGCTTTCATGTTCTGAATATTAAAATTTGGTAAAGAGACAACATTTATATAATAAAATTTGGTGAGTTTTCACTGCCATTGTTTTCAATTTGAATCTTTTCATGGTTCTGTAAACTTGAAAATGAAATGGACTCGCAAAAACGTTATAATGTTTGCGACTTGTTGTTCATAATGTAAATGTATTATCACAGCTTTTTAATTATTATATTGCACTAAAGCTACATATTTTACTCCTGAAACATTTAAATGTTCATAGCAGTGCCTTCTTACTTATTTAAGTAAATCTCATAAATCAAGGTCTTTTGTGAACACAGTTGGCAACAAATGGCTTAGTAGTGCTTAACATCCTAAGAGTCTAAGCACCCACTTCATGTTTGACACTTCGTAACAACTGGTTAATTACGCAGCCTGTCACTCACACGAACATTTGGGTCATTTCCCAGATGCGAGACAAAATGAACCTTCGTGCTGCTGTTAATCCAAGAGGAAATCTCGAGTGAGGCTTGGGTTCTTGTGCGTGTCTTTAATCAAACTTCAGAGACAATGTTATTTCTTTTTATGTATGTAAATAGTTTTACCTAGAGTTTTATTATATGAAGACAAAAGTTACTGGTACCACGCTGTTAGAGAAAAATTACAATAATGTTTGTCTCACTGCTGGATAAAGTTTTCTCAAATTCCCTCCACTCATCATAACTTATCTGATCATTGTTCTGAAGTAGGTATAATAGTCGTGCAATGGAATTCTTTATTAAATAATCACACACAAGATCTCCTGATTGGTCCCATAATTTTTTTATCAAAATCGATTCAGTAATTTGGCAATTAAATAAGAATAACTCGAAAAAACACATCATTATCGTATTTTACTTTCCTGTGACGTTGCTGTGTTGTTTACGATCAATGTAATAGTCCCATGAATTGCTATGATCATCATCATCATCATCATTTGATGCAGGCGTATCAAATTGAAGTCACTTTTTCCAGTTTTTTAAAATTATAAATTTTTGACAACAAATTATTGTGAACGCTGTCAAAAATCCGCTCTCACTCTATTTGATAAACGAGTTGTTTCCTGGTTCATAGCTGAATAATTTTAAGTAATGCTTATATTTACAGTGACGACTACGGAAGAGTTTACGGAAGCTACGGAGAACAGGAACTACGAGGACTACAACAGTTGGAATATGCTGATGACGCTGCTAATAAGCAACAATTGTAAGTTTTAACTATGTAATAAAACATAAATCAATGTTAAAATAGTGCGTAGGACTGTAGAAAAAACCACTTAAACGTAAACTTCAGTCTAATATCTCAAAATTTGAAATGAATATCGTCTTTGCAGCAGGAAGCCTCAGGGTGGAAGCCGCCAGGTGTCTCAGTTCTCTCGCTACTCCGACGTGATGCTGCCGCCTTCCCGTCGCACCTTCCTCTACCCCTACTTTGACTATGCAGTTCCCCACCTCCCCCCCTACTTCTGAACACAATGAGACCTTCGGACCGCAGGACACCTTCTTCGGAGAAGATTATTATCTTCTACCCACAAACCTACTCGTTCCAATATCATTAAAACTGTCATATCAAAAGCATATCTTTCGCTCTCGCTTCGACGATTCAAGTCGGCCTGCGCGAGCTTTTTCAGCGTTACTTCTCCCAGTAATTACCTTTCATAATATTTAATATTTATAATATATATTTACGTGTTTTTATGTAGATGCAAACGTTATTATAGTTAGGTTAGCATAATATTATAACACATTTTGAAAATCTCTTTTGGATAGTTTACGATTGATTGGTAAGTCGGTGATCGAGTCTGATTCAATTTCATTGTGACAATAATAATGCACAGTTTATACGATTTGTTCAATTATATGACATTGCTGTCAATTTCTGGTACCTAATTGTAATGACAATAATAACGTGTTAGCTGACAATACCTTTTTGATGATATAAAACTCGATTTTTATTAGATAAATATAAAAATTAGTATGAAAATCATAATATTATAGTCTATAAATGTATGAATACGTTTAGTACCTATTAGTATTCAATTGTGGCGGGCAGCCTACTGAAAGCTATTGCCTTTTTGCCGTCGATTTAGATCATTCAAAATCGGTATAAGAACTTTGATTAACATTCATGAGGTAGGCAAGTCTGGAACCAGACGACCTCAAGGAATCGAAGATTTATAACTTGTGAGATATTATGCCAAAATTTAAAGGAAAATATAGTGCTTCATTGATATTTAACCCACTCTCTTATTAAGATATACCTTTATTTCAAAATATGTGCGGCTATATCCAATCCCATGCTATATTAATCCAATCGTTCAACTGGAGATAAAATAGTTTGTAGGTAAAAAGTTATTGATGTGTAGCTTTTAGTCAATGTACATTTCATCGTACAATATGGTATTAGTTTTAAAGCAGCCAGTGTTTAATGTTTTAATGAATATAATTATGCATTCCTTATTATTGTACCATCTATTTTGGTAGCAAGTAAACAATGGTTGCCCTATCAACAGCCACAACATTAATCGATAGCTTCTTTAAAATATATCTTAAGATCAATATTTGAATGAGATAATAGTATCTGATATATTGTAGAAATCTGTATAATTGTTATAAATTCGTATGAACTATTATGATATCTACAAAAGCCTTCAGGACGGCTAGTCGGGTCGGCTGTGCGATAGTCAAGTCTTACCACATACCTATACTTAACAATGGTAAATATAGGTGGGTAGATTGCACAACCGTGCCCCGACATTATTTAAATGCTTTATGTAACTAGGATTTAATGTTTCTTAATCGTAATTTAATACTAACATAAGTATTTATTAAATTGTAATTGAAATATAAAATATATAACACATAACCACAAAGAACAATCAGAGCTTTTGATGTTCTAGTACCTATTCACTATGCATCACTGCTATATGAAAGTTATACCTACTAATAAAATTAGCCGAGTTTGCGACTTCCCTCGGCCACAGATCATATATATCAAGGAATACGTAACCGTTCCGACGTAAGAAGAAGCGGGACTCCCATTCTACCAAAATTACACACTGAAAAGCTCGTTTTGTCTGAAACGTGATTCAAATATTGAAGTCCGTTTCATACATTGTTCGTTTTTCGAAAGCACGAATCTTGTTCGAGAGTTTCGCCAGTCTGATTTAATACTATACTCTCGGCTAATATAGCGAAGCTCAGTCAAAGTTGACGTCATAACTTTTTGACTGTCATAATATACCGTGATCTCATCTGACTACGAGATTACTGCTCAGTGATAGATTACAATATGGCTCATTGACCCTTTTACTGCTACTACATACAATATAAAAATGTTTGACTATGCGCAAGGCTGTAATTCTAAGATTGTTGTTACTTATAGTAGGTATTATTATATACTTACATTATAAACAATTTCGACTAAATAATTATCGACAATATAAGTCGACATAACACACAGACTATGAAATTTGGCTTTAAAAATTATATAACACATGTATTATGGCTTTAAGCAAGCCAAACTCATTAAATTTCTATTTATTAACGGGACTTTCGTCCTGACCTACATTACGATTTAGCGAGATATAAATATGTATACATATTTTTATTTATGTATAATTTTCTAACAATATTCTGTAGACTTTTACAAATTATTTTATTGTCTTTTAAATCATTAATAGTTAGGTAGCTAATCGATAATAAACACTGAATAGTGATTATTCAAAGCGTATTGCTAAAATAGTAGGTGTTTCAATTATAATAAATAACTATTACCTGTAGTCTTCGCAGAGACATATCCCTTCCGATAAGAAATAAAAACGATGATACTTATACTCTGGACTTTACTCAAAGGTATTCACCATATCATTATTATAATAATTTAGTGCTAGTGTGAAGATGTTTGGCTAAATGTCAAATTCAAGTTAGTCCATTGCTGTCCATCAATTTCTATAATAATCTCCCCAAAATTAGGCAAAAAATAATTTTTTGGCAACCCTGAACTCGGTGTGCGTTCAATAATTGTGCGTCGGTCGATCGATGGACCAGTCGATACGATTTTGACAAAACCTAATTCACCCTACAATTTGCAGTTATAAGGCCGCGAAAGATTTTCGAAGTTTACCGCAATTTAGGAATTTGTCTGTATGTAATCTCTAACCATTAGGTACATACGAGTACCTATTTAGAATAATAATTGTGTGTAAACCTATTTGATGTTTTTATTTTAGAAATAAAGATAGTTACGTAATCCTGAGCAGAATGTTCTTTTATTTATAACCTTTAACCCAGCTAAAAATAAATAGGTAGGTAGGTATTACTAGGTACCTACCTATTACTTTCTTAGGGTACCTAGGTACATATCAGAATACACAATATGTAGGTAACAAAATTACATTATTAACAAAACGCCAAGATCGTGAAATGTCTTAATTCAAGTCGTCCATAAAGTAAAATAGTAAATATATATTGTCCTAGTAGCAAAACGTTCGGATACATCATAGGCACAGATACATACTAATACTATGTCCTAGGTCACTGTATAGGTAGGGCGTGTACCTACCTGCAAAGCCGCAGCGCTACTGCACGGGGACACCCTGTACTGTGTGTGCCGCGTGTCCCACAGGGGCTATGAACTAGTATTTTATCCCGAGGCTGAGAGATTCACAACACATAAGAGAGCAACAAATTAACGTGTAGAACCTACATATTTCGCTATTGATCGTAGGCACGTAGATAGATAGGTACATTTGTTATTATGTGAAAACTTACGTAGGTACATAGGTAGAACTTCTTCCATGGTGAGTCCTCGTAACCGTTCTTCTGGCATCAGCAACGAGTACAAGAAATCTTCTATTTAATTCTTTTAACTAGTGCATTATAAATAATGCATACTGTATTTCCTCTCTGTTTAATTGGTCTCTGCAAGTATAGATAAGACGTGTTTTCTTAAAAAAACACAGTACTAGCAAGTAAGTGGCTTGGAAGAATGATAAACCCTAAAGAATCCCGCCATCTTGACGCCCACTAAATAAGGACATCACAATAACACCATCTAAGCTACAGTGATAATGCTTCATATAATGTAGCGGCAAAAAGCTAAAAGAGAGCGCCATTTTTCTTGTAATTTTAGCGAGCTACATCTTTCCTACGTATAGTAGCAGAGTATGTAAGAATAGAGTCCGGTATTCACCTAATAATCAAACTAATAATGTTATATAGGTACTAACCGTGGAATAGGTACTTTCAACAAGACAAATCCCCAAAAAAGCTGATCGATGTGATAGTACCCAAGTGTTTCTCAAACTGTGGACCCGACCCCCTGAGGGGTCAAAAGTGTTAGTCAGATGCATCTGTATTGTTCGTTTCCTTTCATTTATTTCATTAGATATGTTAATTACAAAGGGTTCCACACTTCAGACAACCTCAGATCTAGTAACAAATCACTCTATAGGTACCTAGATGGGTACACTTACAGTAAAAAAGTTGCAATCTATGGAAAGGTTAAATTATTAAAAATAAAACAAGGATTTAGATAATTTCTTAATATATTTTTACATCCATAATACAGGCGGTTACACAAATAATAAATAAGTCTTCAATTAGAATTACAATTATGTGGTGTTGATAACAAATACAACTAGAGTACAACTACTAGTCCAATAATAAATATTCTGTACACAACTACCCTTTCGAAGGACCAAACTAGTACGCATACGTGGAAACGCTGGTACAAAAGCGAACAACGCCTTGAAAGCGTTGGATGCTTTTCCACCAGATCTAAGCTAATGTCGCTTAGGCCTTAGCTCAACTCTGGAGAAAAAGCACCCTTATCCATAGATTTTCAGAACGTTTGAGGTAGAGAGGGATGGCACGATGAATCCCCTCTCTCACACATAAGGTTGACAACCAAGGTCTAGAATTAGTGTCAAATCTCCTTGGTGACCGACCCGCGTACTAGCTTGACGCTTCATAAGAAACCTTCCAACTTTTCACATTCCCTAAAATATAATATCAAAATGATAAAGATCCCAATGTCACTAACTGAATGAGATTTCTGATGATGTGTCTCAGTTCAAGAGTAATATTCAGCAAGCTATAGATCACTGCGCATTATGAACCATGGAACTACGATGAACCCCAATATTGTAAGTATCGTAGAAAAATTGCTAGTGAACCTAAATGTTGGTTTCACCATTTTTACTCAATAAATAAATCTTTCATGCAATAAGACGTCAAAAATTGATTGATAAATAAATATATATTCATGACATTACTCACAACGCCCTCTAGTCCCAAACTAAGCAAAGCTTGTTCTATCGGAACTAGATTCTTGTTATAATACTTGTATCTTTTTTTTAATAATGGCACTTAACATGGTTTTATTGTATTTTACAGCAAGTGGAGTCGTCTAGGGGTATGAACGCCTATTTTAAAGTGTGTCTTTCGATAGCGGCACATAGGCTCACATAGCTTGCTGATATCACTCTAAAATTGCGAGTATTGCAATGATTTACGTAGAAAATCTACCGTAGAATGTAGAACGTTAATCTTACGTGACAAGTAACGAATATTAATACAACATTAGCACTAAAAGAGTACAAAATTTTGACGCTCATTTTACACAGCTTTTTAGAACGGTCTCTTTGTAACTTGGGAAAAAAACTATAGATGAAATATTTGAATTTTACAAACGATTAGATAGTGTTTGAATACCTCAAACTGATTACTCGTATCAATATGTCACCGTAATTTTATTCACATTAGGTCGCTCTTTTCTAACTATAAATAAAGTGCTGGGTAATATAAATTGTGCGTATGTGCCGAGTTAGCACATTTTTACTCGTATGCAAGTTTCCTCAAGAAATCTAAGCTTGAGAGATTTGACAGTTCTTCGGTATAAAATGTCAGACAATATGGAGTATACTGGCTGACTACTAGGATGTCTAGGAGACCCCAATAAGTCTGACTTAAGATTCAAGGGCAGTGTAGACCCCTAGATCAGACACTAGTTTTAACTACTACATTTAAAGGCTGGGATACACGACACCGACACTCGACACAAATGTCGACACTAGTGTCAATTGCGGCCACACGGTAAGCAAATTTTCCGGCGGCCGTCCACGGCTGCAACACAGACACTGAGCGACATCGTCACTACATCTGCAACTAAGTGTCGCGGCCGTGGACACAACAATCAATGTATACACTGAGTGTCTAGTGTCTGGTGTCGTCGTGTACCTTAAGATTTGGGAGTTTCTTTATAATCGCTTTTCAACTTCTGTCAAAAGATAAACACAGTTTAAAACTAGTACCATTTCGTTTTAATCAAAACGAAATGGTACTAGTTTTAAACTGTGTTATCTGTGTGTTGCGCTATTTGTAATCCAAATAGCGCTGGAAAATCATAAATAGTATTTAAGCAGTGTTTAAATTGACAGGCGATTATAAGTAACACCGTTAGCTAATTGTCAGCTCCAATAAAGTAAACAAAACAGATTTTAAAACAGAAACACCATTATATATATTGAAATGTGGAATGAAAATAAATTATATAAAAAATTGGCACAATGCGGTTATAAAGGCGGTTTTACAAATAGATATAAGTCGCACAAAAATTTAGGGCCTGTCTACACTATCACCGAAGAGCTTAGACAAATGACTATCTAGTAGTTTACGTATTAGATGATATTACTAAGAGACTACACAGAGCACCGAGGTTCATCTGTTGTTCACCATCTACCTATGTGTTATATTATAACCTGTGTTTACAAATGAATAAATGAATTTGAATTTGAATTTTAGACTATCTTAGAATATAGTAACAAGTCATTTTGTGACATTAGCTACAAATTCGCAATAGTACCTAGCCTCTAGGGTTCCGATTCCGTAGGGTTTCGAAACCCTTATGATGCAACTTTGTCCGTCCGTCCGTCTGTCACAAACCGTATTATTTTTTATGGGAAAAGGTAATGGTACAAGCTGATGTTAAGCAGTTGCCTCTGCTTCTCACAGGGCACGTTGATTGAGGACGTGTTCTGTGCAATGTAATATGCCATCACTATAAGACATAGTGAGTCTCATGTGCGTGTATTACACCGGCACTAATACCCTTCAAACCGGAACACAGCAACGCCAGCATCACTGAATCATATTACTTTAGGTATAATCAGGTGTAATATACTCAGATAGCATTTTGAAACTACCTCATTCCTTCGATAGATTTGTCTAAAAGCTCAGGCAAAAGTGCGTTCGGGGATTTTATTTTAGCGCGACCTGCGGGGCTAGAATGCGCACGCGAGATATTGATCATGTCGTTCTGGCAAAATGAAGTCATTTTGCACCTTTTTGAACTATCGCATTATCTGTGGTAATGTTGTCAATAAAACGCGCCTTCTTATTATCAGTTTTGGACACTTCTGCCAGACTATTACTCGTCGTACCTCTCGTGAGGACGAGATATTAGTCACGCAGTGTCAAAAGTAACTTCAAAGGCGCGTTTTGTCGACAAGATTACCACATTTTGCACCATTTCTTGCATTTTGACAAAACGAGTAGAGAAATATCTCCCGTGCGCATTCTAGCGACATCTTACGTTACTACAGGCATATACAACACGAAACATTTACTTTACAACTTATTTTACTATGCATAAGATGACAAGCGTAATTTTTCAGATACAGTCACCAACAAAAGTCCCACGATATATTCGCTATACTTATACAAGATAAAAAAAGCGCTTGTAAATCCAATGAGTGCATGATTGTACCCTGATCGTCAATGTTGTTTTATAACTAAAACGTGATAATTGTACAGTACTTGGCCATTTTTATGTCACTTCTATCAATATAAATATCAAACAAATTTGAATCTATGGCCTGTATGCTCAAGTCGAGACTCGTAAAGATTTATTGACAGATTTCCTTTGAAAAGTATCAAAAAACTACAAGCCCACGACCAGAATAGGTCAAAGTCAAAGTCTAATTCACTCAAGTTGACTTTGGCTTTGACCAGAATTGGAGATTATCTAGTGCCTATTTGGATTACATTACCACGACTATAGTGTATGCTAACGCCCGTATACTAAACTGCTAAAGCACTCTTACAGAGATGACGTCATAATCTCTGCCGATACCCACTGACGAAACGAGTTTGCGACGTCATTTTGAAGTAATTCAATAAGAGTTAAATCTGTCCCAAAGTGAGCACTTGACCCGGACTCAAGCATAGATTTTCGCATGAAAATCTCTACTCTTTACGCTTGAGTAACAATTTCTCTATCAACATACGAGAATAACAATCACAATCGCACAAGGAATCGTTTGACATATCTGTATGTAAAGGCTGGTTTCAACAAGGTCAGTAACTGACTTCGATTTCGAGACAAGTCAGCGCTGACCCGAAAAATACCCAATGTAAACTGATATGAAGTCAGTACAGCGGCGGGAAGTCAGCGCTACCACGACTACTAGACACCATGTAAGCGAATTAAGTCAGTGTCGGCGGCAGTTTCGGCGCCGATACTGACTTGCGCACTGACCCTGTAACCTGGCTTAAATTGTCCACTGTAACCCTTCAACTGATGACTCAAACTAAATTCATTTGAACCGATGGCTTTTATTAAATCGTGATACGGTCTATTATTGCATGACAACAGCGGATACGGTTGATTGAACGGCCCAGTACTGACAACGTTTTGAAAATACAGTGAAATATATAATTATAGCCAAACATGCACGATTAGTAATACAAATTGGGTATCGTTATTTTGTCTAGTTTATTCCGATATATCAGTGAATTTAAACACCGCTGCTTACAATGTGATTTTTTTTTACATTTAAAAGACCATCGTTTGACTTCAATCTTACCTTTATTTTACTGCAATATAAGTATAGGGCGAAGTGGAGGAAGAATGTGAGGAAGGCTGACCCCACCACCATGTGGGACCAACAGTCAGGAAGAGAGAGAGAGATAAGTAACCATTTGACCACTACCTCACTTGATGTTAAGCGATGATGTGGTCGACAATGACCAGTGGGCCTAAGATGCGCACGCGAGATATTTGTCATGTCGTTCTGTCAAAATCTAAGCATTTTGCACCAGTTTCTGAATTATTGCATTATCTGTGGTAATGCTGTCCAGAATCCGCGCCTTTGAATCTTCAGCTTTAGACATTTCTGCATGACTATTATCTCGTCTTCAGAGAGGTACGACGACTAAGAAGTGTCAAAAATGTACAATAAGAAAGCGCGTTTTGTCGACAACATCACTACACCACAGATAATGCAATAGTTTCTAAACTGGTGCAAAATGCTTACATTTTGACAAAACGACATGACAAATATCTCACGTGCGCACCTTAGGCCCGCTGATGCTAAGTGACGTCTAGAAGATACCTTTCGCTCTTACATTGAAAAAAAGATTGTATTGATTAAGAAAGACAAATCTAAAAGATTACAAGCCCTATTTATATTTTTTTAATTGTACCAGAAATGGTAGTATTTACTTGTTTGATTCTGTACCAATGAGTCACAATGTATGGTTTTGAATGATTATTTAATAATAATCCGCCAATAAGTTTTATATTAACTGCCAACAGCTCTAAGAATTGCCCAGCTGGCGTATTTGATTATTTGGATCGAATAAACAGACAAAATATCGATTTTACTATAAATACGATACAAAAATTATACAGGAAATTCTTAATTCTATATGTTACCCTAAATAGCTGCAACACTCAATACCACAGCTAAAAAGAGTACAGCTAACTCACTTTTTACTCATACATATGCAAAACTGGCGCAGCCGGTAGGATAATTCCATACGAAGTGCACCAAGAAACAAAATATATGAAACTAGTCATAAAGACGTTAGTGTTCATGAACAGTATTTTTCATTCTTGCGAGTGAGCTATTCTCTTTTATGCGGTGACCTTGCCTACATATCCTACAGATCGTTATACAATACAATATACATAGACGTTCTTTGGTTGTCCAACGGGCAGGAATGTTTGCGCACATTGAATTACTCAATTCTTAAATTATAAGGCATATTAAAGGCGAAAATAAGGCTGTCAAATGTACGTAAATATGGATTGCTTAAACTATTCAGTACTTTTCTATGATAGGTGTAGGAGAAATGTGAACCCCAAATGAAACAGTTTTCATCCACCTGCTCTAAATACCGTGTTTTTATTGTTTATTAATAACGGAATTAAGCATTATGTCGCTGAATTTACTCCTTTTGACCTCTTTGTTTTTTGAAACACTATGTACTGTGTTTATATGTGGATATATAGGCACAGTACATAGTGTTTCAAATGAGGCAATAAATGTTGTTGTATTTGTATGAAAGCGATATGAAACAGTACTTAATAAAGTATATACCATAAAAGCCATCAACAATAAATTGTAAACGTTTGTCCCAAAAAATAAGGATATTGGATAAGGCCAAACCGAAGATAAGATTCCAAAACACGGCATACACTTTACACTACTTTATAGGGACATTCAGTCAGATTCTATCTAAAAACTACACCGGCAAAATTGTAACTATCTACTGTATATTTACCTATACTTAGCTATAACTAGCTAAACAATGGCACGCGTTAGGTTATGCGCAAACAACCCGCCCTTCTCTCAATACTTCCATTTTACTTAACGACGAAACAACGGAGACATGAAAAAGGTATTTCCTTGATCTAAAATTTAGAAAAAAACTATTGGATAAATATCCAACCGGCTGCGCCAGTAAAATTACCACTCACAAAATTTGCGTAATTTTAATCATACTCATACGAAATTCCTTTGAATCGTTCTCACAATTTCACGCAAGTAAACTAAAGGAATATGCGTAGTGACGTTTTATTATTGATGTGAATCATGTGAGTGAGAACAAAGAAAAACATCAAAGCGACAAAGAGGAAGTTTTTCCATATGTCCCCATTTTTCAGCTCTTCACAAGTGGCACGACAAAACCTAAAAAAACTTGCATTACATTATTTTCCAAAATGTTACCAACTGAGAAATACAAGATTTTACTTATCTCTTCTTAATATATAAAAATGAATTGCTGTTCGTTAGTCTCGCTAAAACTCGAGAACGGCTGGACCGATTTGGCTAATTTTGGTCTTCAATTATTTGTGGAAGGCCAAAGAAGGTGAATAACTGATTTAAAAAATTTAGGTCTTTTATTTATCGATTGAGGCAGTACGAAGTCTGCCGGATCAACTAGTATTATATTTAATTATTAAGACATGTAGGGTAGTTAAATTTTTGCATATATTGATGCAAATAGATGATTTATACAGCGTCAGTGGCCACTTTGGGTACAAAAGTCCCGTTCGTAGATGCATAGGTTATATGCATCTACGAACGGGATGATGTAGGGCCTGGAACATCATTTAGATGGAGTAGGCTTGTGGCACCTATACCATCCTCTCAGCCCAGTTAGCCATATCCGCAGGAAAGACAAGGTCAATATGTGCGGAGCTGACTAAGCCAAGGTTTTCCTCACGATGATTTCCTTTACCGTTTCAAAGCACTGGTATTGGGCACGTTGATAACTTAAATAAGTAAGAAGTAGAGTATATTTCAGTGGGTAAAATATTGAAAATAATATACTAGTAAACCTACATTGACGGATTTATGAATGTTTTTATCGTACCACGGAACCCAAACAAAACCCAAACCACCGTAATTGACGACCAACTAATAAGCAGTCTTTACATTTACAATATTATTATAATAAAAATACTGGACCATAAAATTGATTTAATAGGAATTACACGAAGCTGCACCGATGAGAATGTTCGGTTGAATATTAAACTTACTACTATTAAAACAAGGCTTCTTTTATATGAACTATCCGAATAGCCCAAGCATTTTTACAAAGAAAAAAATACCTTACTTTAATGGAATGAAGTTTAAAATCAATCGAACATAGAAAATAGTCATCGGGCAAGCCAACAGCACACTATACACACTTACGTAATTATTTATAGAAAAAAAATGTCATACCGACTATAATATACACGATTAATACTTGTGCTACGAGAAAATTATATTAAAAATATATTTTTATATTCCGTCAACTATTGCACGAGTCTAAGGCCTATAAGCTAGTGTAAACAAAAGATTGAGAGTAAATATCTTCGGTTATAAAGCTATCTACAGATAGATACTCTCTTTACAGAGAGAGCGAACTACTGAGGGCCTAGTACGAGTTATGGTGTGTAAATCTGGTGTGAAACGTATGACGCCCAGCACACTAGTGTGCGCTGATTGGTATGGAGACAAAGAGCGGATTCTTTGAGAAGCTTGGTCTACCTACACCAAGCCCATACTCGCATTTCAAGCTTCTCAAATAATCCGCTCAGTGTCTCCATACAAATCAGCGCACACTGGTGTACTGGGCGTCAGACGTTTTACACCAGATTTACACACCAAAACGCGTCCTAGGCCCTCTGTACAGCAGAGGGGTAATCAGAAACAAATCTGACAGTCACCGTGTTAAACGTTAAACCTAACGTACTCGATCGAATCATATTGCGGGTCAACGCCACAACGACAGTCAACCGTTGTAGTGTCACCGCGCAGTGTATCTCGGATACGCTAGCGTTACGATACGTCTACGATTGTCACATTTATTCGTGATCAAGGCACGGTTGTAAAAATACGCAGATTGAATTAAAAATAACAATATTATTAAAGATAATGCCTCTCAATATTCGTTGCGAAATGCAACAATAATAAACTGTCGCCCGATATTACAAATCAATGTTAAATGCGCGAATTTTTGGAACATTTTTATTACATTTTGTATGAAATCTAAACTAGTATAGGCATATTTCTTTCTGATTAGTATTTACTCCATAGTTATAAAAAATATGTGCCCTGATAGCATTCTCTCTAGGGAATAACTACTGTAATAGAGTAGATTCCATAAAGGCAGATTATGGTGTACATTAATATTTATAACTTGGATAAAATACAGACAAGTTTCGTTACAGCGCCATCTATCGGCGAACTAGCGAGTTACAAATAAAGACATCACATACTATGGCCGGCTAAATTGAAAAAAATGCTACAAAATACATTTTCAATTGTCAAAATATTATTAATTACACAACCATATCTTATTTCATAAGAGACGAAGCCTTAGACCAAATTATTTTTGTCACTTAATTATTGTAAAAGGTTTTGAGCATTGCGTTTAATTTGAAACCCAAAGTAAACCACAAACTATGAAAAGCTACTCAAGTACTTTTTTCGCACAAAAAAAGCAATTAGCTTTAATTATGATAGAACAATCACAAATTGAATGGAATAAATAAATATAAATATGGACATTACACACAATGAAAAGCAATAAGCAAAACATTGCTTCAAAATTAAACTTTATCCATACGAAATAGAGCTCAATAGACCGAATTGTCCACAGGAAAGGACGAAAATTAGCCTGCTTACTTATAAATCGTTGCATAAGTTTATTCAGCTGTATAAATTATTGCTTTTTCTTACTAACATTGCTTATTGACTTTGACATTAGCTGTCAAAAAGTGACAGCTAAATTTTAATCAACTGGTTAACTATTACAAGTATGGCCCTTGTTTATGTATTCGTATATTAGGATCGTTCTAGAAATCTGATGTCACACACTAGTCTATGAGTACAGGGGAATATTTCTTGTTTACAGTACAATTCGGTGGTTCTAAAGACGATAATGGTATGCCACAACTCACTGTTTTTTTTTTGTGTATGCGATGCTGTGATCTTGTTATGTGATTTGACAGGTCCCCCTGTGGAAGAAACAATCACTACATAGTATAAAACAAAGTCGCTTCCCTCTGTCTGTCTGTCCCTATGTATGCTTAAATTTTTAAAACTACGCAACGGATTTTGGTGCGGTTTTTATAAATAGATAGAGTGATTCAAAAGGAAGGTTTATATGTATAATATATCCATAATATAGTAGAAAAAACTGATAATTTTAGAGGTTTCTAATGTGATGTCGTAAATAAACACATGTTTTTCGCTTACCCTACCCTACGAGATAGATCCAAATAATGTAGTACAGTATTGTATATCGTATATAGACATTCTGTAGTATATTTAGTATCAGCATTGCACCCGTGCGAAGCCGGGGCAGGTCGCTAGTTATTTATAAGTAAGAACAGTGACATAAATTCACTAGTGGGTCGACGGGAGGCGGATTTGTTCCACCAGCTTTCCAAGCGGTTTCCCCTAACCGAGCTAAAGTGACAGCGGCTCATTGACCCTCCCAATCTTATCCAGCGCCATCTATCTCCAGTGACGTCAGAGGGCCTAGTACCAGTTTTCAGTGTTTAGTGCGGGTGTGAAATGTCTGACGCCCAGCACACCAGTGTGCGCTGATTTGTATGGAGACACTGAACGGATTCTTTGAGAAGCTCGACATGCGAGTACGCTTGGTGTAGACCAAGCTTCTCAAAGAATCCACTCAGTGTCTCCATACAAATCAGCGCACACTAGTGTGCTGGGCGTCAGACGTTTTACATCAGATTTACACACCAAAACTCGTACTAGGCCCCCTGGTGTATTATGTACCGTGTTCACGTGACGGCGGGTCCGTAGCCTGCGAGTGCGCAGTACGCGGCCAGCAGTGCGCTGGCCGAGTGTACTTGGCCGCATCTGGCCGCAGCGCCCAGCGACGCCCACGTGTAGATGGAGGCCGCGTCATCGCACGGGGAACGGAACTGGGCGTTGGGATCAGCCTGGCGGGAGTCGCGAGCGCCTCCGCAAGCCGCCGATAACGTGCAGAATGTCATGGCTTTCCAGCCGCCGTATCTGTTGATACGAATACAAATGTGAAAACTTACCCCCTTTTTAACACATTGCTAGCTATATTATCGCGTTGAAATCATAACCGTACGTTTCCACTGCAAAACATTCACAATAAAATACGCACAACTCGATTGTGAAGATATCGGTTTGCGTTTCCACCGCCAAACAATCTTGTGCAAATAGTTTTAAGGATTGGAAAATCAAATCGTTTGTAAGGATTGTGTTGTGAATGTTTTTAGTCGAAACACCGCAGTAACAAGCATGCTTGTAAAAACATTACAAACTAAAAAGAAGGACGCTTTTCAAGTGGTTGTGATTACATGCAATATAACACGTCAAATTGGGTATGTCTATTACCTTTGGTTTGACCATGCAGCGTAAGTGCTAATTGCTAATAACATTTGGGTTATTGTAAAATCTTAACAAATTGAATTCACTGAAAATTACTGAACTGCAAGCTGAACTAAAAATGAACACAAAGTAATGTAAGTTATTTTTGACACAATAAATAAGGTATATGTTCACTCACTTATCAACAACGACAACAGGTCCATTCTTGTACTCCATCTGACAGCCGGCCACATACTCGATAAGCGCAAACGAGTCCTTATACGGTTCTATCAACCTATCAATAGCGGCTTCCCTTTCAGCGCCCACTGCCTGTCTCACATCGCGCACAAACTCATTATCATCAGGCCTACCAGTGGTATAGTCTGTGGTATTACCATCTAACCACCCGCTGCACTTGATAAACTTAACACTGAGTTGGTAATCATCTTGTAAAGAGTGAACACTGACGTTTGTGACTTCAATCACTCGGTCGATCGGTGTATTTTCAGGGACGCAGTCAACTTTTTCAAACATGTAGCATGGCCGTCTTAATTCCGCTTCTTCTTCAACTGTGAGGGCTGGAGCGACGGGTGGCGGTGGGGGTGCCATGTCTGGTGGAGAACCAGCGGCTCTGGACCCCCAGTCGGGGAATTTGAACTTTGTTGGAGAGCTCAGCTTGAAGTTTTTCAGTGACATTTTCGATGGACTTCTAGGAGATTTCGGGCCGTTTTTCGTTCTCTCTGTCAACGATGAGAATAGATCTCCGTTCGCGATAGATTTTCTCGCTGACAGATCTCTGTTTCCAGCGCTGAGACGCTCTAATCTCAGTTCCGTACGATCAAATCGATACGACGGTTCAGATTCGTTGATCGGCGACCCGTTTTCTGGGATAAGTCTCTCATCATCCGCACAGTCGTTATTCTCCTGACGTCTGGCGTAACCGTTCGTCATTTCCGGTGTGACGGGGGTGTTTTCCGGCGGTTTCCGGCTGGACTTCCGGTAGGCTACGTAAGTTTCTTTGGACACGAAGCTGGCGCGGAAGTTAGCGACGAAAAGTTCCTTCTCGTCTTCCGTCGGCCAGAATATTTCGGATTCCTGTAACGATTGATAACATGTAAGGTAAGCGCGTAAACTCGGACAGTCGCCTCGTTACGTAAACCTTAACGTAATCGAGTTAGCGTGGTCGACTACGGAGTATACCGATAGACGATTGTCACATTTATTCGTGTCCGTATATGATTTACAAGCGTGGCAAGCGTTTAACCACGATCTCATCTGAGCCCCGAGTCTGGATTTGTTTTGACTTTTGACTCGAGTATAACACACGCAAACGCATTCGCAAAGCGAGAAATTTTGTTGGGAATTGCACAATTCTCAAATCTCCCGCTAGAGGCGCTTATCCGGGTTTCATACCAAATTTCTCGCTTTGCGAATGCGTTTGCGTTTGCGTGTGCTACAAATAATGGAGTTGAAAGCCAAAACAAATGCACAGACTTGAGGCTCTGATGTTAAGTAACACCTATTGTTATCTTACCATCTTACCTAGAAGATACCTATTCACTCGCCTCTTTATCCGAATTCGGATACACAGAAGAATTTCACCCTTTGTCTATTCGTTGTTGCTTTTGTGTAATAATGTTACCTGATCGTTGGCGTCGTGTAGTAGTAGCACTAGTTGGAGTTCCACCCTTTGTTGCTTTTGTGTAATAGTTGGAGTTCCACCCTTTGTTGCTTTTGTGTAATAATGTTACCTGATCGTTGGCGTCGTGTAGTAGTAGCACTAGTTGTGCGGTGTGGTCCCACAGCAGGCGCCACAGTTCGGCGCAAGAGTCGCGCGACGGCTGCTGCGCGACCGCGTACTCACGGAGACGTTTGCGACCGCACACCCATGACGCGTTTACGTATTCACTGCCTGGATAATAATAATAATAATTCACTACATAGTTCTCGTAGTAATGGTATAAAGTATAGTATGCAACTCTTGAATAAAACGGATTTATACCGAGGGCCATGAACCACTCACTTCGTTCAGGATTCTAACACTTGAACTAACACTTCTTCACAGTCGTTAGAATCGTTCACTTACTCGTGTTTTATTTATGGCCCTCGCTTTAAATCCGTCTTTTATTCACTAGTTGCATAATATACTAAAAACTGTAAATAAAAACCAGTTTTGTTACTCACTGTTTTGGTGTTTGAACTTAGATCACACCAATATAACATATTCGACCTTCATCTGAGTGCTATACAACCTACTTGCTTATTTAGTTATCATAAGTATACAAAAAATATATAGAATCCGATCCATAGCCTTGTTTTTTAATGCCAATGCTACCCTCATGATTTTTTTTCATGAGGGTTGCAGTGTTTGTTTAGTTGTTTAGTTTAGTAGATTTCAATAACGGAGAAATTTGAACTATATTTTTTGGACTGCAATTGTGGGCCATAGCAAGATCAAATGAAGATTTTATTGAACAGAGAAATATGGCCACGTTTTGAGGTCGTACCTATAAAATATTAGAGGAGTTGCTAAACAAAAATATATTAGTTTTGTTTATAATGAACAACAGGACAAACATTAACTTTGTTCACATACCTTCAACTCCTGGCTTTGGCACCAGCATCACCCTGGCGGCGTCGGAAGGCAGCACTCCATTCGGTCTGTTCTTTTCCACGTTGTGAGGTGCGCGCGCGCAAACACTCGGTTCAACACACGATCGGGTGATTAGCTGTTAGGAAAAACTAAGTTAATGGTGACCTCGGAATTCCTTTAAACCAAGCACTCTTCTATGGGTACGGGACATAGATAATTTCTAGGCTTCCCACTCGTCAATATTACACAAAACACGACGCACGATCAGTTCGACTGCCAACCATTGTAGCGTCACCGCGCAGTGTATCTCGGATACGTTACGATACGTTTGCGATTGTCATATTTATTCGTAATTAATTCATTATGAAAAGGTTACACTTACTCGAAAAAGAGTAAAATTTTGTTATTGGTAGCTCCCGAGTATTTTGAATAGACCAGTATCTCTATCACAAACAAATCTGATAGTCGCCGCGTTAACGTATTCGAGTTATATTGCGCGTCAACGCCAGCTCGACTGCCAACCATTGTAGTGTCACCGCGCAGTGTATCTCGGATACGTTACGATACGTTTGCGATTGTCATATTTATTCGTAATTAATTCATTATTAAAAGGTAATGTGGAAACTTACAAGAATGCTCCCGGATGACTCTAAATAGAGAGAAGTGGCGAGATATCTTGAAGCGAGCCACAGCCATTGATAAAAGTAATACATAACGACCACGACCGCTCTGCCAAGAGTGTAACAAATAAGAAGAAGAACAGGTAAAAAAGCTTACCAAAAATTGTTTTTCTAAGAGATTGATAGGCGGCGGCCCTTGGTACGACTGTTGTCGGTTCGCGAGCGTACGCATTCTTTCAAGTAACGCGTAGTTTTCCGCTCGATTCACCCTGTTGGTAAAGTTAGATTTTATAATCATGTTTGTTAAACTTTCATTTGCTAGAATAGTCACTAAGATTTTTGTACTAGCTTCCGCCCGCGACTTTGTCCGCGTCCCGTGTTATCCCGTTGACTTTCCGAGATAAAAATTAGCCTATGTATTTAAACACAGACTACTTATCCCGCAAAATGAACAGGATAACACGAGACGCAAACAAAGACGCAGGCGGAAGCTAGTGATACATAAAAACAGTATAGAATCATACCTTCTTATTTCTTCCTTCTCTTCGTCACTCAGATTATTATAAGCCTGCATTTTCTTACTAAAAGTATCGGTCGATCTCGGAGCTAGATCGTACACCCCCTCAGAAACATCCCCATTAGTCAAGCCCTCCTTTTGCTCCTCAGACTCGTTCGAATCTCGAGTGAAGGATTTGTTGGACTCCCTCGCTGAGGACTTATTGGACTCCCTCGCTGAGGACTTATTGGATTCTCTAGTTGACGATTTACTCTGTTCGCTGTTCAAATCGTCAGTTTTTATTGACATCTCGCTTCCGTTTTCAACTATCTCCTTCTCGCTGTTGTGTGATTGGCTCGATTTCATGCTCGACGTTTCACCATTCTCGATTCCGTTCGTCAGATCATTTACGCTCTTATGCTTGTTGGAATTAAGGTCTAAAACTATAAGTTCATCTTCGGATATAGGTTCGAGGAGTTTGGCTAAGTATTCTCTAGCTTTAGGGAATTCCACTTCAGTGTTGCCAGATCTGACGTGTTCTAATAACGCGTCGTGGACGAATACGTATTGTTCTTCGGTCTGTGAATAAATTGATTTAAAAATGGAATGCGATAATCAGCAAATATAATTCCTGAGCTCTGACGAACTTTCTCAAGTATTTTCAAACTCTTCAAAACATCATGAGGAAATCAGTTATAGAAGTCATAGTTTATTTTTATTTTAACAGTATAGACAGTAAGACAGTACAACAACACCAATGAACTGCCATCATCATCTGATGATGAAGCCGTAATCAAATTGAAGTTTTCTACTTTTTATACTTATAAATTACTAGCTGTCGGCCAGCGGCTTTGCTCGCGTCGTAGCAGCATACAATATCTTTGATCCTAACTCTATAGTAGGTGCCAAATAACACCGCAATACAGGTCATTCACCCACATTCAAAACGATGTCGCAAAATTCAATTTATGTTATTTGGCACCTACTATAGACCCTTTAGGGAGCGACTTTTCAAAATTCCTTTCTTAGTGCACCCCTACACTATATAAGGATACTACCCTCCAAATTTCATACCTCTAGGACTTATAGTTTAGGCTGTGCGTTGATTCTATGTCAGCTTCAAAAGAGTTTTATATATTTAGAAGATAGAAGATAGACTTCTGTTATGTTTACCTGTACAAGGTGATTTCGTTGGGTTCGCGCTCGACACAGAAATCCGAGCGGCGAGAGAGTACCGGTAAGTTTCAGCTGGTTGAGTTGTGCGTCTAGAACTATGTAGGTGCCGGTTCGGCCTACACCAGCGCTGTCATAAAAGAATAAACATTTTAATGCCCCCCGATTCTGTTGTTTCAATTTCCTAAACTAACTTAAGACAGCACTAAAATGGTAGTTGTCAGTGCCGTTTTAGTTCATGAGAAAGGGCTGGCAACAATTTTAGTACTGTCAAATTAATCAAACAAGAAGTATACATTTATTCACAAAGCAAATTACAACTAATACAGTATTTACAATATCGTACTAATATTATAAACGCGAAAGTTTGTAAGTATGGATGGATGGATGGATGTTTGTTACTCTTTCACGTAAAAACTACTGATCCGATTTGGATGCAACTTGGAATATATATTGTTCGTGACCTGGATTAACACATAGTAGGGTGGGTCGATTTTTTCAAATTTTGAAAACTAAGTATGTGTAGGTCTCAAAAGTTGCATTAGGCGATGGTAGTAAGTAATTAACAAAAAAATTATTGCATATAACTTTTAGCCCTCTACCGATACCTAAATAAAACAAAAAAAGCTAATTTTCAACCCCACTTTCTATTCGATTTAATCATACGTAATATCACTTTCAGTGCCTGAATTGTACTTTTTTGTAACATGGTATTAATCTATCAAGTAATAGGCGAAGTTGCCGCTTTGTGCACTCATTAGATAGCGAGATAGACACACTTGCATAACACCAAAATTTCTAGATTTTCGCAGTGCACGCGTGACCTTGACGCGGGAAAACCATTATTACTTTTGTTTTGTTTTGAAAGTTTTTGCATGATTTATATTGTCTCGCGTTATAAAAAGCTCATTTGGACTACCTATATTTCTAGTTAATTAGAAGTAAAATTGGCCTTACGTGTGGGTCAAATACGTACTTTCTCAAAATGAGTTCAAAAGCGTTAAAAACTCGAAGTGACGTGAATTGTTCTATCTTTGGGACACCGAGTGTATTATCTGCTTATGTATTACCTACTGTAAGTGATGTGTTAAAGTCCATTTTGTATGTGACATGATTTACAAGAAAAAACAACGGAAAACAGCCATCTGTTACCGAGGTTCTCACCTCTGTCTGCCGCGAGATCGAAAAGATCTGGACTTCTGCTTCGATTCCGACTGTGAGCACTAAACGCACTAAGGACTTGCTTAAGAGGTATTATGATGAATATTTCAAGCTTATTCGCTATCCCAAACAAAAAAGAACTGGTTCATATGAGGAAAAAGTTGAAACTTTTCAACAAACTGCTGTGAAAATTCTCTTTGATATCGCGGCTTGTAAATGTAGTCGCTTCGATTCCTGCACCTGTTCTAGGGATGAGAAGGTTTCTATTATTGAGCGGTCTTTCCTGTTAGACCAAAGGACCAACAGAAAAATGATGATAGGCAGCCTTGATCATCACGCCACCCAAAAAATGCAGCGAGCATTTGAAAGGCGTATGAAAGTTCGCATGACGGAAAATGACCACCATAAAGTTTCAAGTGCAACGCGGAAAATTCATTCTTCTAGTAGAGAGATAACAGACTCTATTAGTGACAGAGAACCAGTACCGTCCACATCAGCTGCAGTGCAAAAAACCATTGCAAAATACAACACCGTAAGTCTGCCAAAGTTGGCGTCAAACGTCATTCTTCTTGTGAAATGGGGCCCAAACATCTTTTGAACCTGATGCAGTACTCGAGATGCTTATCACAGGAAGTTAGGTCAGTTATAGATCCCATGATCCAACGAAATGCATTCTTTGCTCACCCCGAAAATCTTGTGTTAGCCATGATAACAGATGACAGAAAAATTTGTGAGGGAATTGGCCCTGAGGCATATAATTAAAGCTCGAAAAGAATCGCCCATTAAAATAAGAAGATTTAAAATACCGCAATTAAACTTCAGTGCGAACAATTACATGGAAATAATTCATTGGAAAGAGTCATTAGTGACCTCACCTCCTATGTTTTACAGGATTTCAGATTCAACTTTGCTGCAAATGTTGCGTGATAAAATTAACATAAGTTTAGAATTTTCCAAATTTCCCTGTCACACCCAAGCTGTTGAGCGTTGTGTGAAGCTAGTCACTACAGTTTCTATCACAGTAGCAGGAGAAAAGGCGCGCGACGGTCTTATCTGTATGAAAATTCAGTCTAGAACTTTAATGCCATCCTTTGATTGTAAGGCTGAATTTAGATGCTAAAATCGGAGATTTTCCTCATATTGACATACATTTTTCACCACAATAAGTCAATTAAAATGTTACTGTATTTTCTAAATATTGTTAAACAATGTTTTATTAATAATAAAACGTATTGTATTCGGAAATAAATTGTTTAATTTTTATTTTTTGTTCACTTAACTTTCATTAGAAAAAATCAAGATTTCCGAAATTTCAAACGCAGGTAGAGGGCTATAAGTTATATTAGTTAAAAAAACTAATTATTACGTTTTATTGTTCCTGTCATTCTGCAACTTTTGAGACCTACCCATCAGCAAAAAAACTAAAAAAAAAAATTCATTCAAATCGACC
Organism: Eulithis testata; assembly: GCA_947507515.1. Classification (NCBI taxonomy): domain Eukaryota; kingdom Metazoa; phylum Arthropoda; class Insecta; order Lepidoptera; family Geometridae; genus Eulithis; species Eulithis testata. Next base: position 5,185,894 of record OX382219.1, read on the forward strand.
CACCCTAACACATAGGCTACTTTTTATCCCGGAAAATCAACGGGATCCAACGGGACGCGAACGAAGTCCCGGGCGGAATCTGGTTTTTCTATTTAATATCTCACCTGCAATGTACAAGCACAGTGTCGGGGTGTTTTTGCGCGGCGCTGACGAATGGCAGCACCGCTAGCGGGTGCCGCGGCGTGCCGTGATCTGGCCACACTGTGTAGTGGTACTGTACTACGGAGCGAGCCCCTGTTTCGTCTACCGAGCTTTCGCGCTCCGAACTTGTGGATTCATTAACCTGGTAATAAATAAATATTCTTGGACATATAGGACAGGCGTTATGGCTTAGTCGGTATTAGCTCTGCCTTCCGTGCTGTGGGTCGTGGGTTCAATCCCCACCGAGAACAAATATTTGTGTGTGGCAAACATAGATGTTTGTTCTGTGTCTGGGTGTTACTATAAGTATGTATTTACTAAAGAAATATGTATATAACATGTATTCTATCAGCCATCTAGTTCCCATAGTACAAGCTTTGCTTAGTTTGGGACTAGAGAAGATATTGTGTCCGTGAATATTTATTTTTATTTTATTTATATTCTATTGCAACCCACGTATTGCAACATTAGCATGAGCACTTTTATTTCATAATAGTATTTAATATGTTATTGTTGTTTAATTTCAGTGGAATTTGAAACAATAATACTTGAGGTCGTAACATAAAGTGTGGCCCATTGGAATAAATGTGTGTAAAGTGGTTTCCCTGAATTCGTTTCAAAGTTTTGAAGGGAAAAACCACCATTTTGTTTTCAAAACAAAAACGACAGCCGACTTGACATAAATATTATTTCAAATATCTCACTTGACACTGGCAAATTTGTCTGCAAAAGCGCTATAAAAGACGAAGAAACATATATAAAATGTTCAGTATGTTATCTAGAGAAAAAGGCATTATAGACCAATCTAAAAGTATCGTAGCGCTCGTGACTAGGCTTGCTTAGTCAATCTTCACCGAATATCTAAGTTAGGCGACGTTCTGCGCGGTCACTGTTTGCATGGGTGACCGTTAGTGGTATTTACTGAGCGCTTCCGTGCTTCGGAGGGCACGTCCCGGCTCTAGCGGTTGTTAAGCCATGACGGAGGCCTTAAGGCGGCCTAAAAACTCCGTCACCAGAGTCGGCCACTACGAACTTGCTTGCTCCACTCACCCCGTTGACCTCAGGCTTGTTATTCCTAACTCGCATGTGTCGCACTGTATAAGCGGCTCGTACATCTTCGTGCAGTAACGTGACGTGGATACCTCCGAATTCTGTAGTACTGCCTCGGCCACCGGCCGGCCAGTACATATCACATTTACGCTGTAAACATTAAAATATATTTATTTGTAGGAATGGGGGAGGCCTGAATATAATAATAAATAGCTGATACCCGCGACTTCGGACGCGTTGGAAACTATCCACCAAAATATCTGTCACCAGCATACGATGAACCTTGTGTCAAAGGCTGCTTTTGGTTTAGAGAGTTCAAGCTGTATCTAAGAATCCAAGTCTTTGACTTCAATAAAATATAGCCTACTAGCTTCCGCCCACGACTTCGTTCGCGTCCCGTTGGATCCCGTTGATTTTCTGGGATAAAAAGTAGCCAATGTGTTAATCCAGGTCACGGAAAATATATATTCCAAGTTTCATCCAAATCGGATCAGTAGTTTTTACGTTTAAGAGTAACAAACATCCATCCATCCTTACAAACTTTCGCGTTTATAATATTAGTAGGATGTTGCAATCCGCAAATAGGGCTTCTGAATGGTATAAGTTTCATTGAAATTGGTCCAGTAGTTTAGGCGTGATCCGCGTACTTACAAACAGATGAACAGACAAACTCAATTTTCGGAATCAGAATCGTTTATTTAGTAGATCTACATATTTAGTTTATCCATATCTTTAATTTTAGTTTTTGGCTTTTTAACCGACTTCAAAAAAGGAGGAGGTTCTCGATTCGGTTGTATTTTTTTTTATTTACAGTTTCATAATAGTGACTTAAAGACAGAAAGGCACTACAGTGTCCCGTTAAGTGTCGGCATAGGTTGCCTCCTGACGCTGTATAAATCATCTTCAATAGATGTAAAGGCCTATTTATTATTATTTATTATTATTAATAGTGACTTACCCTGCCACGTTCCACAAGGTTAGTAATCATAACCACAGTGTGCACTCGGTGTTGCCATATCATGCGCCAGAATGCGTCTAATGTCGCCGGAGTGGGGCCTTGCGTGGCGATGTAGCGACGCCGCCATAGAAGCCATTCTAGTTTCACTTGCGTATCTTGTCCGTCTGTTGAATGTTTATATAGATAAGCCATATTCAAAATAGTTAAAAAGAGTTTAGAATAGTTAAACAGAGTTTGAAACAGTTAAACAGACAAAATAGTTAAAAGTACCTAAGTACCTAAGTTACCTAGTAGCTATACATACCTAATGTAAGGATATCGACGCTAAGACTCATGTAGCATTATTCCTATAAACCTTGTGGTTTTCTTAGTGCTATAGTACAAAATAAGTTATATGTATTTTTAAAACATTAAATGAAAAAAAAAAAGTAGTCTTCCCTACTTGATCTCTACCAAAGTGAGCATAAGCCCTTAGAGCCAATCCAAAGGCGTTCGGACATGACAGGTCTCGATTTGCATACATTTCGTTAATTATTAGATTAATTTTATTTAAAACTGTTGAACACACTTCGAGTACTACATAGACTAGTTAGCTAATTAGTTGCGACAGTTGCCACTGTAGGGCGCTGTTCCTAGATATAAAAGACGCCGCGTGGTCTCGGCTCGCCCTCTTTTCCCGGCGGTCATACTGACTAGCTGTGCCTACCAACTAAATTATTAATAAATACGCTTTGTTTCATAGCCAAGGATTTCCTTCCTCTTGCATTAGACAAAAACTTTTGTTGGTTTTATCATAATCTATTATGTAGCAGTAGCAGTCACGAAAACGCTAAATAAAGTAACTATTTTGACGTAAACACCTGTAAATACGATAAACACCATTGAAAAAGACGCATTTTTCGAAGTATAATGTCTAATAACTAATGATTACCACTGCTGTATAATGACATTGTTACATTTTTTCAAAACTGCATTGCAGGCGTATTGTGACAAACAAAGTTCAATAATTGCAAGTTTAAAGAAAAATGTGGGACCTGCGCTCCATCCAATTTGCCCCAGACTCTTTACTGCTCACTTCTTTCCTCTTATCTTATTCCACTTACCAATATCAACATAAACGTCATCTAATTCCCCGTCAGAGTCACTCTTGTCGCTGTCGGAATCCCGTTGTTCGTCCGACTCGACTATACCAGAGAATTCTATATTCAGAAACGCTGATTCTATTCCCTCGGCGAGATTTGGAGGCGGTTTCGTTGGTTTTACCGATGGTTGCCTTTGGAATAAGAAAATATCATTAGACTGGTTTATGTAACCTGCGGGCCTAAGATGCGCACCGCGAGATATTTGTCATGTCGTTCTGTCAAAATGTAAGCATTTTGCACCAGTGCAGGAACTATTGCATTATCTGTGGTAATGTTGTTAGCTTTCTAATAGAAAACTGATTATTGAAAAAAAAAACAAATGAACACTGTAACTTCGTTGCTCGTTATTGGTTTTGATAAGTGATTGTATTTTCAACTAAAAAGTTTGCCTAGGTAGTTAGTTTTAATTTCCTTGCATTATTTGAGAAAAGTACTATACAAGCCTTGGCCACAACAAGGCAATGAGGGACTCACGTATGCGTGCCTCGTCTTCGACTCGGCCCACATTTACACGTTCTTCCCTCATTGCCTCTGTTGCGGGCCGCTGCAGTAATGTACTTTACCTGTGTGGTCGTTTTCTCTTTTCCAGTTTAGTTTTAATCTTGGTCACGTGGTGCGGCTGTAACGTCGGCAACATGCCGTCGATGAAGTTCGCGTTCACGTAGTCACAGCCACCGCCGCCCGCCCTAGCCCCGCCCACACAGCCGGCGGCGCCGCAACGCCCGCCACCCGACACACAAACCCGAGAGTGATCGTCTAAGAAACGAGATGATAAGTTCTAGTAAACTGTTTAACATCGTTGTATTGTTGAAACACGGGACTGATCGGCTTAGGTCGTGCTCACTTTGGACACGAATTTGTTCGTACGTAAACGTACGAGTACTGTTCGTACATATTGAGCGCTCACACTGAATACGTTTTTCTCCGTCAAATAGTACGACTGCGTGATAAATCCCAACAAGTTCGGATTGTATTCGGACGTCGTAAGTAAACGTGCGTATACGTACGACTGATCGCATGCAGTGTGAGCGCTCATATAGTCCTTGGAAGGTCGGAATCATTCGTGCGTAGGCGTACGTTTACGCGCGAATAAAATTCGGATGAAACCGTATCCAAAGTGAGCACGGCCTAAGAAACGAGAGGATAAAGGCGTTGGGCTATTTCAGGTCCCGATTTGCATACATTTAGTTAATTTTTAGATTCATTTTGTTATTTACTTTTATTGTTTCCAATGTTTTTCAAACTTTTAAATTAAACTAAATTTAACTCTGGTAAATAACAGACAACCCACAAATATTTTTATTTTTACATCCATTTTCGGTAAGAAAAATTTCATAATCACTAAGAATTTGACGATAATTATGGGTACCAGTGTCCATTTACATAAAAAAGTAAATAAAATGTATAGATAGATGCTGGAATGTAAACACTTACAAGCGGTGATATTCAAATATCTATTTTTCAGTCGATTCTCAGGGCGATGGCTGTGATGACTCGTGTGCCCCAACGCTGCTGACTTTGCCACCACTATTTCATACTCTTTGCTGTAAACAATAACTAATTTGGCATCACAATTTACTAAAAATTTACGGAATATTTATTTATACTAACAAAGATATCGTCAATACGTGCGGAGCTGACTAAGGGTTTCCTCGCGATGTTTTCCTTCACCGTTAAGCTCGTGTTAATGCGCTAAATTTTCTCAAACGAATAATCCATCGAAAGTTTGTATTGCAGGTATTTTTTTAAATGCATACTTTTTTACGGTTTGGGGTGTATACAGGCATAGATTATGACGAGATAAATTGATATAATCCTTAGTTTTGGTTGGTCAACGTCAAACCCTTCCACGTTTGTATGGAAAGGTGGGCGACTAGTACAACCTTAAGTGCAACAAACTGACCTGAAGCCTATATCACCGTCAGCATGTAGTGCGGCAACATGCGCGGGGAAGTTAGTCGCGGCGACGGCAGGATGCGGCGGTGCCGACATGCGCGGCGGCCGTGCTGCCGGCTCGCACACCCCGCCGGCGGCCAGCGGGTTCGTACCGCAACCACGGAGGGGTGAGCAGTTCACTACTGCAACAACACATACAGAGGTTGGTAGACTGATTGGATGTTAGACTAACGCTCAGTCTGTAACTACAACTGAAACTATAACTGGTTGGTAGACTAGTCGGTAGATTAGTTGAAATAGAAATAGAAATTATTTATTTTACGCAAAAACACATACAAAGACACATTGAAATAAACATTAAATTTTATCTTTATAATTTAATTTTTATTTAGTTTTTTTTTTTAAATTTGGTTTTAATATGCGTAAAAACGGTACTCGCTCAGCAAATGCTAAAGGTACACGGTGGCTCCTTTAGCGCTGGTTTTCAGGAGTGCCTAGAGTGAAGTGGCGTACAGCCTCAGCGACACGCGCTCTGTTTTACAAGAAACTTAATCTAATAGCTTAAAATATTATGTGCCTAATCTAATATACAATTTATAATACTGGCATTAACAAAAATGATAACTTCCCTTTTTAAAAAAACATAAATTAAACAAAAACAAAAAAGAAAACATAATCAACAACTAACAACTAGAGAAAACACAAATAACATATTCCAAATAATATAGCTGGTAGACTAATTGTGAGATTAGTTGGTTGGTAGATTAGTTGGTGGACTGGTTGTTAGACTGGTTGCTAGACTGGTTGGTACTCTATATGCTAGACTGGTTGGTAGTCTATATGCTAGACTGGTTGATAGACTGGTTGACTCGTGGGTACACTGGTCGGGCGACTGGTTGGTGGACTAGTCAGTAGACTGGTTGGTAGACTAGTCAGTAGACTGGTTGGTAGACTAGTCGGTAGATTGGTTGGTAGACTGGTTGTTAAGACTGGTTGGAGGACTGGTCGGCAGTCTTGTTGTTAGACTGGTTGGAGGACTGGTCGGCAGACTTGTTGCTAGACTGGTTGGAGGACTGGTTGCTAGACTGGTTGCTAGACTAGTCAGTAGACTGGTTGGTAGACTAGTCGGTAGATTGGTTGGTAGACTGGTTGTTAAGACTGGTTGGAGGACTGGTCGGCAGACTTGTTGCTAGACTGGTTGGAGGACTGGTCGGAAGACTTGTTGCTAGACTGGTTGGAGGACTGGTTGCTAGACTGGTTGCTAGACTGGTTGCTAGACTAGTCGCTAGACTAGTCGCTAGAGTAGTCGGTAAACTGATTGGTAGACTGGTTGCTATACTGGTTGGTAGACTGGTTGGTAGACTGTTCTTTAGACTGGTTTTGTAGACTAGTCGGTAAACTGGTTGGTAGACTGGTTGGTAGGCTGTTTGGTAGACTGGTTGCTATACTGGTTGGTAAACTAGTCTGTAGATTGGTTGGTAGACTGGTTGCTAGACTGTTTTGCTAGACTGGTTGGTAGACTAGTCTGTAGACTGGTTGGTAGACTGGTTGCTCGACTGGTTGGTAGACTGCTTGCTTGACTGGTGGGTACACTGGTCGGTAGACTAGTCTGTGGACAGTTTAGTGGTTGCTAGACTGGTTCATGGACTGATTGGCAGACTGGTTGCTATACTGGTTGGTAGACTGGTTGGTAGACTGTTCTTTAGACTGGTTTTGTAGACTAGTCGGTAAACTGGTTGGTAGACTGTTTGCTTGACTGGTTGGTAGGCTGTTTGGTAGACTGGTTGCTATACTGGTTGGTAGACTAGTCTGTAGATTGGTTGGTAGACTGGTTGGTAGACTGGTTGCTAGACTATTTGCTAGACTGGTTGGTAGACTAGTCTGTAGACTGGTTGGTAGACTGGTTGCTCGACTGGTTGGTAGACTGCTTGCTAGACTGGTTGGTAGCCTGGTTGCTTGACTGGTGGGTACACTGGTCGGTAGACTGGTTGGTAGACTAGTCTGTGGACAGTTTAGTGGTTGCTAGACTGGTTCATGGACTGATTGGCAGACTGGTTGCTATACTGGTTGGTAGACTGGTTGGTAGACTGGTTTTGTAGACTAGTCGGTAAACTGGTTGGTAGACTGGTTGCTTGACTGGTTGGTTAGGCTGTTTGGTAGACTGGTTGCTATACTGGTTGGTAGACTAGTCTGTAGATTGGTTGGTAGACTGGTTGGTAGACTGGTTGCTCGACTGTTTGCTAGACTGGTTGGTAGACTAGTCTGTAGACTGGTTGGTAGACTGGTTGCTCGACTGGTTGGTAGACTGCTTGCTAGATTGGTTGGTAGCCTGGTTGCTTGACTGGTGGGTACACTGGTCGGTAGACTGGTTGGTAGACTAGTCTGTGGACAGTTTAGTGGTTGCTAGACTGGTTCATGGACTAGTTGGCAGACTGGTTGGTAGACTTATTGCTAGACTGGTTGGTAGACTTCTAATTCTAATTCGTCGTGGGGGAATAAGATCTGACGTCTCGCGTTGGGTTGTATTGTGCATTGTCCCCCTGCTGACCTTACCCCAACCAGCCTTTAAAGTAACGGAGAAAGACTTCGGGTTGATGACAGCAATGTTCCAGCATGTCCCGATGGTGTTGTGGATGCCAAAGAGTGAGACCCGATCAGCTCCTGCAGTCCCGTTTTGGATCTGGCTTTGGTTGTGGCAGAGCAATACAGCAAGACATGCTCTAGTGTTTCTTTTTCCTGGAGACAGCCACGACAGAGGTCTGTCGCTCCGATCTTGAGGAGATGATGGTTTAGATCACAGTGGCCCGTGATTATACCCACCATCATCCTCAAGTCTTCGCGTCTTAGCTTAAGCAACGTCGTTGCTATGTGCGCGTCCGTTGCTGGAAGCATAGTTTTCGTGTGTTTGCAGTCTGGTCTGCGCTCCCATTGCTTCTGATGTTCCTTCTTGGAATATGTTTTCAGTCTGTTTCTTATCTCTGCCGAGGTGGGTCTGCAGAGACTTGTGTTTTCTGCAGTTGGCGTTTGTTTGGCGCCTTCTCTTGCTAGTGAGTCTGCCTGAACATGAGCCGTGGCTTTTTGTCCATCTTGACAATATTTTTATCTGAAGTGCAGTATGGCATGCTGTAATGGATTCTGACCTTGTGACAGATCTGCTCAGTGCATTTATGAGTGCTGCGCTATCAGTTATGAATATTAGGTTTGCCGGTTCGTTCACAGTGCCTGCGCCAGTTGCTGGCGCTATGGTCCGAAGCATTTCTGTTACTGCCAGGAAGAGCCCGAGGGCTGCTTGGCGCCATCTGTGTAGATGTGATACACGTTGGGAGTGGAGGTGTGATCCTCCGTCTGTTCATGATTTTCCACTTTGTACTTCTTACTTGTGAGGTAAGTTGTCGCTATTCTGGCTTTGTCCAGAATCTTGCAGTGGTTTGTGGTTATTACATTGCCCCTCCATTGGTTTGTGGATTTTATTCTTAGCGCTGACGCCATTGCCTCTTTTTGTATGTGTAGATGGAGTGGCGTTAGGTCTAGTATTGTGTCCAGCGCTGCTGATGGTGTTCGCGCACCCAGTAATAAGGGAGCACGCGAGCCTTTGCACCTGTTGCAGCGTATTGGTTGCTGTGATTAAATTTGTTCTTGGCCACCAAACTACGGCACCGTAGGTTAGTACCGGCCGAACCATGACAGTGTACATCCATAGGCAAAGTTTAGGTTTGAGTCCCCAATCCTTGCCAACGGCACGTCTGCGTAGCTTGCGTAGAGCCTTCCGACGCTCTACGCCGCTTGTGGGGGTCTTACCTGCGGGCGCAGTGCCCGTTGGCGCGGAAGGTACCGTGGCACTGCGTTGGTAGACTTATTGCTAGACTGGTTTGTGGACTGGATGGTGGACTGATTGGTAGACTAGTTTGTCTGTGGACTGGTTGGTACATTGGTTGCTAGACTGTTTTGTGGACTGGTTGCTAGACTGGTTGTTAGACTAGTTGGCAGACAGGTTGGTAGACTAGTCAGCAGACAAGTTGGTACATTAGTCGGTAGACTGGTTGGTAGACTGGTTGGTGGACTGGTTTGAAGACTGGTCTGTAGACAAGTCACTAAACTTGTTGGTGGACTGGTTGGAAGACTAGTTAACGGATTAGTTGCTAGACTAGTCGGAAGACTGGTTGTTAGTCTGGTTGGTGGACTGGTTGCTAGACTGGTAGCTAGACTGGTCGGTAGACTAGTTAGTAGACTAATCGGAAGACTGGTTGGTAGACTAGTCAACGGATTAGTTGGTAAACTGGTCGGCAGACTGGTTTATAGACTGGTTGGTAGAATAAGCGGAAGACTGGTTGATTGATTGGTTGATTGGTTGGTAGACTGGTCTGTAGACTATTCGGAAGACTGGTTGGTGGACTGGTCGGTAGACAAGTCAACGGATTGGATGTTACACTAGTCGGCAGACTGGTTGGTAGACAAGTCGCTAGACTGGTTAGTGGACTGGTTGATAGACTGGTGTGTAGACTGGTTGGTAGACTGGTTGGTGGACTGGTTGGTAGACTGATTGCTAGACTGGTTGTTAGACCAACAAGTCAGCAGATTCTTAGTACAAATTGGTAGACGATGAAGATAGCCAAAAAAGATATTGGGAATTATTAGCTTGTTTGTTTACCTGGTTTCTTATTGAGCGGTGCCCTGGCTGCTTCTCCGCCTTCTTCCAAGTAATTGTACGCGGCGCTGATGCATTTACTCAATCGCGACCTACACCTGCCCAAATAAAGCTTTTTTTAGAGAACGGTGAACTACATGCTCTAGTTTAATTTTAAAAATTTTTAGCATATGAGTACGCGTCAAAGTGTAAAGAATGTGGTACAATGTGGTAGCTCTGACTTCCGTGCTGTGGGTCGTGGGTTTGATCATCACTGAGAACAAACATTTGTGTGACAGCAAACATAGATGTGTTTGTTTCTAGTCTGGTTAATTATGTATATATTTACGAAATGATGCGTTCTATCAGCAATCTAGTTCCCAATCTAGCTTTGCTCAGTTTGGGACTAGAGGGCGTTGTGCAAAATGCCCATGAATATTTATTTATTTATTTGATATCTTTAATATTTTTTTTGCCACTCTGGTCCTATCTATCCGAAATGGACAATGTTCGAAGCTAACACTGGAATTCATAGTCGGACATTGAACAGCCCCCCAAAAGCTCTAATTCAACGCTTCGCTGCCACCGACATCGCGTTTTAACACTAAAAAGTAAGTTCGTATGAGTTAGTCTAGAGACTGTAAATTATACATCTAATGGCACCTTGTCTATATTTGACAGGCGTCATGGCTCAGTCGGTAGTAGCTCTGCCTTCCGTGCTGAGGGTCGTGGGTTCGATCCCCACCGAGAACAAACATTTGTGTGTTGTAAACCTAGATGTTTGTTCTGTGTCTGGGTGTTTCTATGTATTATAAGTATGTATTTACAAAAAAATGTATGTATGTATTCTATCAGCCATTTAGTTTCCATCGTACAAGCTTTATTTAGTTTGGGACTAGAAGGCGTTGTGTTAAGTGTCCGTGAATATTTTATTTATATTTATTTACCTCCAGTAGAGCAGTGCTACAACCACAGCGGCCAGCAAGGCCAGCGGCACGACGGCCAGCAAGGCGGCCGTGCTGACGCCGCGCGCCGCCGTTGGCATCACTTCCCAGTGAACGCTACACCCTTCACTTGATACTTCCTGCAACAACACACTTTTATTAAGGCGTATGTAAAAGGCGGACCACCCTCTCGCTCACACATTTCAACATTTTTGAAGATATAATATAACTAAATGTAAATATGTGAAAGTGCAGAGCTCCAGGGTCGAGAGAATAACAATGCAAAGTTCCAATAAAAATAGCACATTGATCCAAACAAGTCTTCCGACCAAAAAACTTATACCATGCGATAAATGCGATAAATTAAAGTGCACATTTTTTGGTTAGAAAACTTGTTTGGATCAATGTGATTCAATTTTTTACTGAACCTATGCATTGTTATTCTCTCGACCCTGAATCTCTGCAATTTCACATAATTACATTTAGTTATATTATATCTTCAAAAATATTGAAATGTGCCAGCGAGAATTGTCTGCCTTTTACATACGCCTTAACAAGTTAATTTCAAAAGTTAACCGAAAAATGTACCTGGGTTACCAATTATCATGTACCAATTATCTATTATTATCAGTTTATTCGCTTAGTGTAATCAGTGTGTGTGGAGCTGACTAAGCGGTGGGTTTCCTCACGATGTTTTCGTTAAGCTCGTTGTTAACGCCAACTTCATGTCAACGACCTGCTGCTAACATCCGAGCGCAGGCCATGGTCTTCAGCTCGGTGGCGCCCTCTCGGCAGCCATCTTGCGAACATAACAACCACCGCGCTAGACGCACGTCCCTACCAATCATTTTTATATTTTCTAAAATTTCAAATATTGTTACCTAATTAAGTTATTAAACCCATGTACCAAACCTCTGGAGTTATCATTTATCAACAAATTGGTCCAATCGAGCCGGATTCGCAAATCAGCGAGGATTACTACAACTCAAGAGGGTTATAATCAACGGACGGAGGCAAGCTCCATACAACTTGCCAGGTGGACAATCAAGAAAAAGTGAAGTGATATCCTAGGAAGGGTAACAAAAGTCGTGAGTTCGTTCCAATCTACTCCCTGTGCAAAGTTATTCCCTGTCCTTCCTTTACCTACCTATCACTTAGAATCATTTAACAATTTTTACAAAATCAAAGTCATTTTTTCCAGTTAAACCATACCATTCCCCTTTCTATTCTATGCCTAATATGCGTACAAACATTTGTTTGTTCATTTCCCAGTAGGTATAATCATCATAGCGTAAAATATAATCGTGTTTTTGCAACATTCCAGCAACAAAGGAGTCGTGCGCAGGCGCTCGTCCTTGGACGTAACCTTGTGCGTGGCATGCATTAACGGTTATTCAAGCGCAGCTTACGCCTTTTTACAATAATTTAAGTATCGTTCTTTCGCATATTTACGACTTATTTCTAATTTTCTGCAGCTTTCTCAACATTTCATAAAATTTGCCGTGAGTTTCATTGAATAATCAAACATTGTAATTCTTTCTTCATCTAGTGATTTAATCATCTTTCTTCCCTATTAGTAGTCGAGATACTTATTTACTTTAATATTCTTTCATCTAGCATACAATGGATTCAAAATCATTAATCAGGCGAAGAGCAAGCTATAAAACAAAGTTAACTCAATTTAAATCATACTTAGATTCATTGCTAAGCTGCTGCACATCGCTTAGTAGCATTCAAATAAACGAATTAAATATTCGTTTGTCCAAGCTCGATTCCCTTTATTCAGAATATGATGCCGTGCAAACTGACATAGAAAACCTTTCTGAAATTCCAGATGAGCAGTACAAAGAGCGAGAAACATTTGAGACTCAATACTATGGAGCTATTGCCGTTGCCCGAGATGCATTAGATAAGCACGCTGCCTCTGCGTGCACCGCGGAAGCAAGCGTATGCAGTAGCGCATCGGTGACTGGTTCAGGTATAGCAGATGCAGGTAGGCCCACACTTAAATTGCCTGTCATACACTTGCCGAGCTTTTCTGGTCGCTATCAAGAATGGTTAGAGTTTCACGACACTTATACCTCACTTATACACGATAATAAATCGATACCTAATATAAATAAATTTCATTATTTGCGTGCAGCTTTGAAAGATAGCGCCGCGTGCATCATTCAATCCCTTGATTTTTCAGCTGATAATTACGCAATCGCATGGCAGCTGCTGTGTGAACGCTTTCATAATAGCAGACTTCTAATCAATAATCATATCCAATCTATTTTCAACATCGAACCTATTAGTAAGGAATCTGCTAAAGCTTTGCGCAATATGATTGATAACATAAATAAAAACCTCAGGGCATTAAAAACATTAAAATTACCTACTGAACATTGGGATGTACTTATAATTCATATTGTATCCAACAAATTAGACTCTGTAACTTGTCGTGAATGGGAAGTCCATCGTAGCAAAACTGAGGGAATTCCTACTTTAAAAGAATTCAACACCTACCTAAAGGGACGTGCTGATTTGTTGGAGACAGTCGATGAGCAATCAAACAATAAACGCAGACATAGTGACAGTTCAGTCATTAAGAGTAAGGCATTCGTTACGAATTCTTCATCACCAACATTAGGCACACATCAGGAAGTACCAAAGACGTCATGCCCGATATGTAAACACGGTCATGCCATATTTAGATGTTACAAGTTTAAGGCTATGCCCGTGTCTAAACGCATAGAACAAGTAAAATCATTACGGTTGTGTTTAAATTGCTTGCGAAGTCATAGCGGCAGAGAATGCATTTCAGGTCCATGTACTATCTGTGCAGAAAAACATAATTCACTTTTACACGAAAATGCTAAACATGAGACAAAAGATTCTCAACCGAGCAGCGTCGTGCTAGCTGCTTCTCACTCACAGACCACAGACGAATCAAACCAATCAGATATCACTCCACAAAATATATCACTTTCCTCAACAAACAATAGCCTAGTACTATTATCAACAGCTGTCATCAATGTCTCAAACCATGAGTCAAATCACACACAATCAGTGCGAGTGCTGCTTGATAACGGAAGTACATCTAGCTTCATTACGGAAAGACTTGCTAAACAACTTAATTTGCAAACATATTCTACACAAACCTCTGTCGAGGGGTTGAATCATCAAACATCACTTATCACAAAACGTTGTGATGCTATCATTTCATCATGCTACGATGACACTTACAAAACTAACATCAGCTGTTTCGTTGTCCCACACATCACACAATCATTGCCGATCACACAGATCGATTGCATAACACTCAACATACCGAGTCACATTCAATTGGCTGACCCTACCTTTAATATGCCCTCACAGGTAGACATGTTGTTGGGAGCCGACATTTTTTGGGATATTTTAGGCAGTAAGCGCATCTCGCTTGGTAAAACAAAACCAACTCTGAGTGAAACACGATTAGGTTGGTTGGTTTCGGGTGTCATTCATTCACAGTACCTATCATCACGCAAATATACAGTCCACTGTCACCATATTCAAGATTCAAGTTTTCAAGATCAACTCACTAAGTTCTTTGAAATTGAAACAGTTACACCGATCAATAATAACATGTCCAAGGAACATCATAAATGTGAGGAGTTATTCACGCAAACCACGACTCGTCAGTCTGACGGTCGATTTGTAGTTACTATACCACTTAAACAGCCTCCTAGTGACTTGGGTGATTCTTTTGAACAAGCAAAATCACGTTTTTTATCACTTGAACGAAGATTCAATCGAGAACCCAAATTCAAGCAGTTATACTCAGCATTTATTCAAGAATACATCGATCTCGGACACATGTCTGAAAACACATCAATACATCATGATAACACAATACAAAACTACTTACCACACCATGGGGTATTGCGAGAAACAAGTCTTACTACCAAGTTACGTGTTGTTTTCGACGCATCAGCTGTTACGACGACTGGCTTATCATTCAACGACATTCAACTTGTAGGTCCTGTAGTACAGAATGATCTAATAAGTATCATTACCAGATTTCGCCAACACAAATACGTAGTTACCGCTGACATTGAAAAAATGTATAGAATTGTAGCCGTAACGGAATCACAACATAATCTACAACAAATACTATGGAGATTTGAGCAGACACAAGAAATTAAACCTTACAAGTTACTAACGGCAACTTACGGAACTGCATCTGCACCTTGGTTGACTACGAGATGTATAGTCGAGCTAGGTAAGCTGAGTGATGACACCTCCGTAAGTGAGGCACTCATTAATGATTTTTACATAGACGATTTTATTTCCGGTCACAATAATAAATCAGATCTCGTACGAATGAGCCGAGGAGTCATTGAACAGTTAAAGAGTGCGCAGTTTCATCTTCGTAAGTGGCATTCAAATAATTCATCGATACTTGAACAACTGCATGGTAACTCTAGCACTGATTTACTGCTCAACCTTAGCAAAGACGAACAATCAAAAACATTAGGTCTTCTATGGGCATGTAAGGATGACTGTTTCGTATATTCGGTCAAAGATATCGAGTTCCCTAAGGTGAATAACAAACGAACGGTATTGTCTGTCATCTCTCAAATCTTCGACCCCCTAGGTCTCATCAATCCGTCAGTTTTGCTGGCTAAATTAATACTTCAGAAGCTGTGGGCTTCAAATTTATCATGGGATGAACCACTTCCCACGGAAGTAGCCGATCAATGGTCAAACTTCATATCAACATTGTCACACTTGAATCATATTAAAATACCTAGACACGTTATTTGTGACGAACCGATCAAAGTAGATATGCATGCCTTCTCAGACGCTTCTATCAACGCTTATAGCGCATGTATATATTTTCGTTCCGTAACAGCTGATCACAAGGTTTCAGTTCGTTTGGTAATCGCTAAAAGTAGGGTAGCACCACTAAAGCAAATGACTATGCCCCGTTTAGAGCTGTGCGGTGCACTACTCGCTACTAGACTAGCAAAAAAGGTTATTGATTGCGTTCGACTTTCAGTAGAATCCAGTACTTACTGGTGTGATTCTACTATTGTTCTTGGTTGGATAAAAAGTTCTAATACACATTTACTGAAAATGTTTGTTTTAAATAGAATCAATGAAATCGTCGAAACCACTGAACCCACATCATGGCGATACGTACCTACTAGTATGAACCCCGCAGACATTGGTTCAAGGGGCCTTGAGCCTGTAAAACTTCAAAGCAGTCAGCTTTGGTGGTACGGTCCATCGTTTTTATTAGAACCAGAAAGTAAATGGCCACATCATCCTGCTAAAATAAATGAAACGGATTTACCAGAATTCAAGACTCAATGTCATTTAACCTCCGATACGCCACACAATGGTTTACAGACAGACACATCATTCATACATAAATATTCAGATATCAACAAATTACAACGCATAACAGCGTATGTACTTCGGTTCCTAAATAATTGTCGTAACGCACAAAATAAATCATTTGGACCTTTAAAAATCTCAGAATTACAATCATCTATGCTAATCATATGTAAATTATCACAAATCGAGTCATTTTCTGAAGAATATAATATTCTTTCAAAAAAAGGCCAATTAAAAATTAAAAATCAACTTGTCAAACTAAACCCGTTTTACCAAGAAGTAAACGGTGTATTAAGAGTCGGTGGACGGTTGTCTAATTCTAATTATGATTACGACACTAAACATCCAATACTGCTACACGCATCACATACCATCACACAACTCATATTCAAACACTATCATACAAGCTTAATGCACGCTGGACCGCAGCTTCTGTTAGCATCTATTCGGCATAAATATTGGGCAATAGGTGGTCGCAACCTTGCCAGGAAAACCGTTCACAGTTGTCACACATGTGTTCGATTCTCAGGCAGAACAATACAGCCTATAATGGGAAATCTTCCTAAGGAACGCGTTCAAGGTGAATTTCCCTTTGTAAATACAGCAGTTGACTATGCGGGACCCATACTGATAGCGAACAAAAAGGGCAGAGGCTGTAAACATATCAAGGCATATATCTGTGTATTTGTGTGTCTTACTGTAAAAGCTGTACATATTGAGTTAGTCACCGACTTAACAAAAGAATGTTTTCTTGCAGCGCTCAATCGATTTATTGCACGCAGAGGTCGCCCTGCTTACCTGTTCTCGGACAACGGCACCAATTTCGTGGGCGCATGTAATGAATTAGCTAGATTTTTAAAACAATGTAATCAAAATGTCAGTGCGTACGCCGCTCAGCATTCTATCATTTTCAAATTTTCTCCGGCTTACAGCCCTCATTTTAATTCAATGGCTGAGAGCGCCGTAAAATCAATCAAGTATCATCTAAAAAGAGTTTTATCCATGGCCTACTTAACCTATGAGGAAATGAACACGTTGTTAGTACAAATAGAGGCCATACTAAACTCCAGACCTATCACACCCCTATCCTCAGATCCCTCCGATTTAGTCCCACTCACTCCTGCACATTTCTTAATTGGACGAACATTGACTATGCTTCCCTCTCCACAGACACAGGATCACTCACTTCAGCTATTGCCACGATACCAGAGAGTACAGCAGCTGAAAGCACATTTTTGGAACCGATTTTACCATGAATACGTTTCAGAACTTCAAAAGAGAGTAAAGTGGCATCGAAGCAATGCAGAGCTGCGTGAAGGTGACATGATGATCGTAAAGGATGACCGGTTGCCGCCAAATCGATGGTTGATTGGACGCATCACCAAACTCTATAGAGGCAACGACGGGGTGGCTCGCATCGCAGATTTGATGACATCAAATGGAAGCATACGAAGAGGATTCAATCGACTCGTACCGCTACCTATTTTGGAACAGGGTGTTCCAAGGCCGGGACCTTGTTAACGCCAACTTCATGTCAACGACCTGCTGCTAACATCCGAGCGCAGGCCATGGTCTTCAGCTCGGTGGCGCCCTCTCGGCAGCCATCTTGCGAACATAACAACCACCGCGCTAGACGCACGTCCCTACCAATCATTTTTATATTTTCTAAAATTTCAAATATTGTTACCTAATTAAGTTATTAAACCCATGTACCAAACCTCTGGAGTTATCATTTATCAACACTCGTATTGATGCACTTGTCTTTCCTGTGGATATGGCTGTATAGGCTGAGAGGATTTTACAGAACCTATACCATCCTCTCAGCCTATAGGTGCTGGGCAAGCCTACTCCATCTAAACATTGTCCCAGGCACTAGTGTCCCGTTAAGTGTAGGCATAGGTCACCTCCTGACGCTCTATAAAACCTCTTCAATAGATGTAAAGGCATAAGAAGATTGAATGTATTCAACATTGACAAGTCTATCAATAAATTACATAATAGTAATTTACATGAGCTGTGAATTTGTTCTAGCTAGACTGTTGCATAATCTAATAAAACCTTCGATAGGTACTGAAGTTTCAAATAACCGGTGCTCAATTATAGCTAAACGATACAAAATGCGGTGTAATGTGTTCCGTAATAATTCGATCATTGGTTTCCGTGAAAACGCAATAAGGTTAATTACGGAAAACGAGAGTAATGTGTTTCATATCTTACCTCAGGAGCTGATTCAGTGCCGTTAACAATAACTTTATCCCGAGCGACTGACTTGGTGACGGCGTAGATGATCACTTCGTAGCGAGTTATATTCTCAAACTCCACATTCTAGAAATAAATACCAGTAAATAATAAATATGCTTGGCCATTTCACACAACGCCTTTTAGTCTGATACTAAGGAAAGCTTGTACTATGGGAACTAGATTGCTTTTGCCACACACAAAGATTTGTTCTTGGTGGGATCGAACCAACCACCCCCAGAGGAAGCCTCAGTATTTTAGAGTGTTTTAGATACAACAGCATCTATTCTGATATTACTAGTAGTTCGCCGCGAACTGAGATCTCGCGATGTTCGCGAAAAAATCACATAGAAACATTTTTGGTGAGATTTTACGAATTGCATCTATGCCGCGATATAGCTAAGTACCAGTCTTACCTAAATTACAAAATCACTGAAACTCATTAAAACAGTAGCTTTTTTTAATTTAATTTTTTCTTTAAATATAGAAATGTGTTGAACCTATTTATTATACCCACTGAAATCTGTGAAGGACAACCTTTTATTCAATAAATAATATTTCAATTTGATTTGAAAAAAAATTAAAATCTGTTTTTTGGAGTTACTTACTTGTAGATGTAGGTAGATGTCCTAGATATCACATAATTCTGTTCTATTCCAATATGTTTATTATTTGAACTAGTACAAGTTACAAATAAACTGCGTCTCATGCTAAGGATAACAACTAACAATGAGATTCAGGATTTAATTTTCCTGTTACAATAATCCTTTATTTATACTGTCCAGTCATAATACAAGATAAAAGTACACTCAGCAACATAAAGTCTATTAACATTATAGTGTTTTAACCTGCATGATGCCTATAACCCGATTCAGATTCTTATACTTTTATTAACATTCAACAGTCAATTTAGCGCGGCTTTAAAAAAATGCTCTATCATTGTCACTTGCATGGCAACGAAAAGAAATGACAACATCATTTAGTTAGTTCAGCTTTAGAAGAACAAATATCAAATATACCCCCCCCCCCCCCACCCCCCAAGTCGTTACCTCAAACAATTCTCGACTCGACTCGACCTAGAATAGTGCTTTGGTTTTTTTAGTTGTGAAAAATACTAACAAAGCACGATTTTGAAGTAAACTAAGAAAGTGTTTACGTTTTAAGACTATGACAAACACAGACAAACACGCCGTCAAGAATTAACACTTCTTTTTTTATTCAGCAGGGGTTAAAAAGAGTTACTTTAGAAGACTTACCACACTGATAGTAGTCTCTATATCGTTCTTAGTAGTAGGCAGTGTGAGTCTGGTTCTTGGCTGCTGTTCCGGTATTTTTCTAAGCGTCACTACATACTGATCCAAGGAGTTGTTGTAGTAAAGAGGTTGTCGCCATTGCAAGTATAGTGTATCTATAAACAAAAAAAAGTAAGTCAAAAAGAGCCCATCGGTGACCTAGTTGCGTAAAAAGTCCGCCACACAAAAAGTTTGGTTATGATTATGAACCTTATTTTTTACACAGATACCGACGGGTTGAAGTTTAATCCAGTCTAGATAACTACCGCATCATAACAAAGGTTTGTGAAGAATAAAATAGTTAACGAGACCTTCCACTGCCACTGAAGCGCAAACTCATCGACACTTGTATCCTGCCCGTCCTAACCAATGGCGCGCAGACGTGGTCATTGACCGAGCTGCAGAAGTCCAAACTCAAGATCCTAGGTTACATGAGGATCAACCGAGTGCGGAACACAATGCGTTCACTAACGGGTATTGCCGATGTGGGAGAGAAGGCTGCTAGGCTTAAATGGGGCTGGTTGGGGCACGTAAGCCGGATGCCGTGTGACAGGTGGGACAACTGCGTCACACCCTGGCTCCCCGACCGGCGTTGGACCTCGATACCTTTGATAGAAGTTGGTGGGAGCAGGCCCAGGAGAAAGAAAACTGGAAGATGTTGTGGAAGACCTTTGCCCAGCAGTGGGACAAAATAGGGTAATAAAAAAAAATTAAAAAGTTGGTCTCACCCGTTCTATGGTCCGTATGCTAATTCACTGCTCAAGCCCAGACTCAAGCATAGATATTTGTATGAAAACCTCTACTCTAGGCACTCCTGAAAACCAGCGCTAAAGAAGCCACCGTGCACCTTTAGCATTTGCTGAGCCAGTACCCTTTTTACGCATCTGTCTCTATAATTTAATTCTTATTTCATTGTGTCTTTGTATGTGTTTTTGCGTAAAATAAATAATTTCTATTCTATTCTATTCTATTCTACTCAAATTTATGCTCGAGTAACGATTTCTTTATCAGCAGATGAGCCTTAGTCTCTCTGACTGAAGTTAAGCACTGCACTCCCTGTTCCTGACTTTCATCCAATCATGGAATGGAACCAAGAATGGACTCTGCAGAGCCGCCTGCAAAAAACCTGCTAAGTTCAGAGATACATCAATTGAGTGTGACTATTCGTATCTATCTATTCATTGCGGTTGTGTTGTTTGGCTCGTAGGAAAAATCTGAGGATATTTATATTATTATATAACAATAATAAAGTAAATAATATATTTTCCTGTTTGAGTCATAGTACATTTAATAAAATTGATGTCAACACCATCTAAGTAATAAGAGCGGAACTAAATAATATTAATAACCTAGTCAGAACTTTTTACGATCGACCTACGGGACAAAGACTCGCATTCTGAATAAATGCATAGATATTTTGACTTTTCAATAAAAATCTCGATTTGAATCAGCAATAAGAGGCAAAAAGGTATCATAATCCAATTTATTGGAGCAAAGTCGAGCCCGATATTTTTAAGTATACTAATGTATCAAAGTTTATTATCCAGTGACTTACGTTTCGGCTGATCACAGGTCAGATTGAGGACTATGGGAGCGGACGGTGGCCTGACATCCGTCATAACGTATAGCGGAGTCGACGAAGGACCGAGACGCTCCAATACCTCAGTAGAATTGAACTGACCGTGAGAGAAATTGTAAAATGCTCGAACCCAGATCTTGTATGGTGTGAATGGAACTGAAATATAAATAGATTTTTTAGTCTTAGGTCTTAAATTATAGCACTGGTACAATATTAGCGGATCTTCATAAAATTCACGATCGTCGAGATCCGCTTATCAATACATCAAAAGCTCGCAATAGTTACGTCATGTCTCTTTCGAATTAATTTGAAACTCCCCTTTTCTCCAAATCAGAAGTTAGTTTATAGTTTTGCGAGAATTACCAAAAACCCTAGTAAAAAGAACCTACAAATGTCTTGAGTCAATAGTTACTTTACGCACCGAGATTTTTCAACCAAAAGCCGACGACCTTCGTCACCTTCCCCGACGTGTTATAAAGCGTTAGGTTCTTGACTGAAGACTGGTGCATGCCCAAATCGCTCTGAAACGCGTTCCTCCTCACCTCTTCCATGCCCTGCACTCCGTTTATATTGACAATGTCCTTCCGTAGAGACCCTTGTTCGTAGTACAGGACATATGCTATGGCTGTAGAATCCTTGTGCTGATGATTCTGCGTCATGGACTTCTTCATAATGTCTTTTCTACGCTCCAACTGCCAATATTCCATAACATTCTCCGCGTTCGACTCTGACGTATTATCTTCTCGTCTTTTTCTATGCCGCGTGCGGAGATCTCTTTTATTTTTGGAGTCGGTGAGCATTCCTGATGATGCGAACTCATTGTCGTATTTCTTATCTTTGTGATAGTAGTGTGTTGAGATTTCTGGAGTTATTAGAGGAGGGTCGGGAACGCGGTTCGGCACGTCATTGGGTTCGTCGGGTTCGTCGAGTTCGTCAGTCTGTGGTTGGGCTTTCTCATCGGTTCTTTCTCTCGATGTTGAGTTGAAGGTTGTGTCGAGTGGTGGCGCCCACCAGAGATGAACTTCCCCATCGGATATGTAGTCGGCTGTCAGATTTTGAGGAGCGGACGGAACTGTAACAAAACTTGTGACATTAAGTTGTGCATACACTCGTATATGGGTGAATATAACACGACCATCCCTCTAAATGCTGTACGTAGCATCACAGCCGAGGACATTTCTAAGAATGGCCCAGTCCATGTTAGTGTTTTAATCGAGTTCCAAGTATCTAACCATACTACGAGAGTAGAAATATGTTTCATAGTGCGGGCGTTTCATAACTAAGTAGAAAATACATTGCAAGAAGCAATAAATTGAAAGACTTGATACAACTTTATCAGAGCAATTGACAGATATATTGCAACCGGTACTTTATCGTCATGATTGCAACTTCCAGCTGAGATTTAACAAACCGGATGAACATAAATAAACACAAGTCTCCTTCCTTCGATATAAGTTGATATGACATTGTCCGGACGATCTATATCTTACGAAAAATACCTACAAGCATACACTTTCTTCCAGACAATTCAGACTTTAGTTTTACCTAATGTAATACGTGTTTTGCTAATGTGATATTATTATGAGAACAATGAATTAGTATTGTTTGTCCTAAGTAGCGAGTAACAGAAACGCCTAAGTATAGCTAAGTATAACCAATATCCTTCCTTCGATACTTAGAAACCTATGGCCTCTAAGTAATATCGAAGAGGAAGGATATTTGTTCGCTTGTTTACGAAACTAAAATACCCGAGTCTAAAATCGAGCATATTATTTAAGTTTCTAAGAAAATCTATACATAAATCGACTTGAGCCTCGGTTCAAATATATGTAGTTTCCGAGTGGCTCTTGTGATTTTATGGAGCGGACTGAACGAAATCAATCAGCGTAAATCGTAGCAGACTCCCTAGCTTGATTATTGTCATGCGGGCACTGTAGTTACTCAATTAACACCAAATAAAACCAGCGTGAAGAGTGCCAACTGGGTTTAGGATCTTGTCATTGGGAAGTTTGCCATGACCGCCACGCTTAGCATGCAGATCGGCGACCGCAGTTTTGTAATGATACTCGGGAGCTGCCCATACCCTGGCGTGCTCCTTTAGCCGTCTTTTACGGCACCCACAGCAAGACAGGAGGAGGACGATGCAACGATGTTGTAGTAAACAACTTTTGAAATGTAATCAATCTCTTGATTGAATTAATCAATCAATCCGCGTTTTTATTGGTTTTACAACTACGATTGATTTCTTGGTTACCTTGCGCTAAATCCGAGCTCTTTTTAGTTGAAGCTCTGGATAAAGACCATTGACTTTCGTAGGTAGATTTACAGATATTCTGTAAAGAACTTATAATATCAGTTTTCTAGCTGGTCAGATTTTGTTAAGAGCCAGGGGTACTCCAAGGGCCTTTTGTATACAAATTAAAAACGGAAGCGCTAAGTGGGTTAGTAATTAACAATACCAAATAATGATGGTTGTAGACAATGGCCTATAGAGGTCAACGCCCTAATAAGCTGTCAACAAATTATAATGGCTTTAGGTACCTTTAGGTCGGCCTTCATGAAACGATGACTTCACTTCAAATGCAATAGGTACAAAGGCACGCGACGACTGAGACACACTAAGCTTACTGTCAGAGAACTTGGTTTAGCACTGACTCTTGAAGCTGTTTAAGAGTAGTGGCGCGCTCAAGCATTACATTGGAGTCCTATGTAGTCTTATAACCAGGTTGTAAAGAATTTAAGAAACTGGATTACGTTGACACAGAAACTGTTTCCAGCGTCACTGGATTGGAGAGCTGGCAGATTGCAGAAGCTATTAACCGTTCACCGTACGATGTCCACTACCTTCTATAGTGCCAACATAGAAGGCATGGATCTATAGACTTACACAGGTAACCATAGCATCAATTGTCCATGTGTAGGGTCAGTTTCCAACACTACTCAAGACGTAAACTTTTGTAATAAAACACCGCTGGTCCGTTGCACTCGTTACGAACAGCGATGTTCGCATTGTTGTGTCCCGATTTGACGGTTTCCGGTAAAACGGTAAAAGTTAATTACATAAAGGTACATCAGACTTATATCTCAGAACGAGCTGATACCCGCAACTTCGTACGCGTGCGTAACTTTCCACCAAAAAATGTCTGTCAACCAGCATACGATGTACCTCGTGTCAAAGGCTGCTTTTGGTTTAGAGAGGTCAAGCAGTATCTAAGAATCCACGTCTTTAATTTCAATAAAATATAGCCTATGTTTCCATCCGGAAAAAGAGCTTCTGAATGGTATAAGTTTCATTAAAATTGTTCCAGTAGTTTAGGCGTGATGCGCGAACAAACAAACAAACAGACAAACAGAAACTCGATTTTCGTAATCAGAATCGTTTATTTAGTAGATCTGTATACATATTTAATTGATTTATATCTTTAATTTTAGTTTTTGGCTTTTTTACAGTTTTATAATAGTATAGATAGATGATGGACGCAGTGTATTCACAGAATATTAGTACGCGTAATGCAAAGAACGAAGACATCTTCATTCTTCGTTGGACGTGCTCGGTGTAGGTTGTAGGTTTTAGAGGTCTTAGGACGATAAAAACTTCAATCACGTCTGATTGAAGCATCCATGCTGTGGATAATTTGGATTTGACCGCTAGCTCATAGGAAGGTGAGTAGGTGCAGGTAGTTAGATCTAGTTGATAAAAGATTAGGTACGCAGTGTAGAGAAACGGTCGCAAGGTTGAAACCTGATATAGGTTTCTTGTTTAACGTACCTCTGTAACTAGGTTGCCTACTACGCGATTTTTCAGTACTTACAAATAATGAAATTTTTTCAGACTTCTTATCATGGTCCTTCAAAGAGTACTGAGTATTCTTGAGGATATTTATGGGTTCTAAGTCCATAGACGACTGAAGAATTACCTACCAAAGCTTATTTTATAGGTACCTCCGTTATCTGGAAGAGATTACTTAGTGACAAGACCGTCAGACATTAAATTCTGTTATATTTTTTTGTTAATTTTAGGGTGCACAAAAGCACCTAATTCCTTCATTCATTCTTTCGAAGAGAACCAAGAAAGAATCAGTTATGCATGTGCTAAGGGGTTCCCTGACCAATAGTGGCTGACGAAGAACAAGCTACGTTAGGAACTAATGAGATCTGAAGGTCAGACCGATTACGGGCGTCGTCAGTGAGTCACGACGCGCTGAACGCCGCGCCGCCGTAAGTACGTGCAAAATCAGAATGCTCCGTGGTGTTATTGGATTACCTCTTAATATCCGAAAATTTGATAACCATAATCTACAATGACATTTAAGACTAACTCATACCCGCGACTATTCTACGCGTGCGAAACTTTCCACCAAAATATTGGTCATCAGCATACGATGAACCTCGCAGCAAATGGCAGCTTTTGATTTAGAGAGTTCAAGCTGTATCTAAGAATCCACGTCTTTGATTTCAATAAAATATAGCCTATGTTTCAATCCGGGAAAAGGGCTTCTGAATGGTATAAGTTTCATTGAAATTGGTCGAGTCATTAAGGCGTGATCCCCGAACAAACAAACTCGATTTTCGGAATCAGAATCGTTTATTTAGTACAGAGGTTTCCAAACTTTTTTTCTCATAGACCACTTTTAATATTTAGCTGGCTCGGATGGACCCCCAGCTACAGATGCAGCTACATTTCTACCATAATAATATTCCCAAAACTCGACAAGAACACACACCACGAGTCGTATTTCGTCCCTTCACAAGTCTCGACATTACTGGGTATGGAATATGCAAGTTTTTAAAAGTAACAGTCGCCGAGCTTCTTAAAATATTATACTGCGTTCACACTATGCCCATGCCGCTGCCGGCATGAATGCCGCTTAGTGAGAATAAAGGCAATGTTGCTGTGGCAATAAGTCCGCGTCATCGATGCCGCCATACATTCCGGCAGTGGCATGGGCATAGTGTGAACGCGGTATTATATGCCTTAATTGATAGGTAAAGTCGAGCCAACATTTTAGTTCTTCACTATCGAAAGCAATATTTTCATCGATTAAAATCGATACAAATTATGAACCCCCACTTTTTTGGCACGCCAACGTAGACCACTGTCGAGTCTCCCGCAGACCTCTGGGGGTCCACCTGGACTACTTTTGGAACGAATTCTAAATAATCAAATTATTTTTATAATCATCATTCGCAGAGAACTAGTTTTTAACTAAAAATCGCAAGAAAATTCTTCAGTAGCCGCCAGGCGGCTGAGAAAGTCAGACGTCAGATCCACGTCAAATTCTTCAGAATTTTCCTTCAGCAAAACTCCTACTCGACACAAGTATGCAAATCAAAGTCCGGTATTATCGTTTGAGTTACACTACGCAGCAACATGGCAGTTCTTCGCGCGGCTGCGCATAATGCGCAAGAAGGCCGCGTAGTGAGCTCACATGTCATTTACGAACCGCCACAACACAATTTTACTGAGCAGAACCTCTTGGTTGTCTTCTAGTTTGTCAATTGTTATCACCAGAGCTACTCTACATTATGTTTTACATTATTATCATCATTTTTTTTATCACGGGGTGACTATTAGCAAAAAAACAAGAGAAAATGTACAGCAATCGTTATTTTAGCGATGAATCGGAAAGAACCTGCTCAGATCAGGCGTTTTACGCCGGAGTTCACTGGCACGTTTCAATGTATTGTATGAGCAAGACGCGGCTGGTTCTGGACGCTATATATGTAATTCTAGTATCTTGAGAACGCGCGAGTGTCTACGCGCGTGTAAACCGCCTCATCTGGACAGGGTCTTAGGTGCTTGTTCAAATGAAGGAAAATAGGCTAATGTCGCAGAAGCATGAAGTGACATCACTGCGCAAGCGATAGCGATGAAGCGATCCATCATCTTAATAGATTCTATCAGTTGTAGAATTAATTTGCAATCATCAGCTGTAATGATTGTCTTCAACTAATGCATCCTACCTACCAATCATGCTGCCGAAATGTGGACACTGACAGTAGGGTTGGTCCACAAGCTGAAAGTAGCTCAGCGAGCTATGGAGATAGAATACTGACAAGATTATCTGACAGAGAACCAAGGTGGTCGACTTAAGTCAGAGAATTAGTGAAATGGCAGTGGGCGGGACATGACTGGGCTCAATGGCGCGTCCTAGGAGAGATCTACGTCCAGCAGTAGACCAATATAGGTTAATAATGATGATGATTTTTTGGGAAAACGCGGGATCTCATTTCAGGGCAAACTACTAGTATAAATAGTCACCAACATTTCACAGAACACCCTCTAGTCTCAAATAGAGACGTGTAAGTAATACGAGTGATGCATTACGCGTAATATTACCCCCCGCGTACTGTTGCATTACACATCATACTAAACATGATATGACGCGTGCAGTACATCGCGCTGTGTTCGGTTCGGGCTATCTCATCTTGTATCTCTGTCAGTATAGTTAAATATCGTAATAGTTCGTTTCGCTCAATTCGCGTGAGTAAGAGAATGCGAATTAAATCGCACTTTCGCCTGCCGCTTGTTACAGTAGGTTTCCACCAAAAACATTCACAACACAATTCTTACAATCAATTTGTTTTTACAATCAAGAAAATCCTTAAAATAATCTACACAAGATTAAAAATCTCAAACATAGGTACACAAGGTTTGGCGGTGGAAACACAAATAGATATCTTCACAGAGTTGCACATGTTTTTTAGTGGAAACCTACAGTCAGAACTTTAATTTAGAACTGTATTTCCAACAACATAAGGTTTAATATTTAAATCTTCGCATCATCTCATGCTAAGCATATCAATAATGGCTATTGCATTGCACTCAAGCACTCCATTACACTAGGTATCACACAACAATTAGTGATTGTGCGTCCTATGCGGACATCTCAGCTGATGTTTGGGGTGATGATGTAATGTGATATTACTCAGTACAAAATGTAACATATCACATTACTTTACAAAGCCCTGTTTTGTGCATCTCTAGACTCCCAAACTAAGCAAAGCTTGTACTATGTCCCAATGTGTGGAAGTTACAACATTGCCGACTGAGCTGTGATGAGTATTCAAGAAATAACTAAATAGATACCTATATAAAGCAATCGATCTGTTTACTTATCCATGGGCCTGGTTAAGGCATGGGTTTGCTTCAGCTGGTGTCCTGATTGCGATTTCTATTGGGTTCATTGAATAAGTCAATATAGAACCAGCTATGGGCCTTACATGACGGCATTACTGTGAGATGAGAAATTATGTAGGTACATACTTGCAAAATGAGTTCGGCTCATCGCGAAGCTACAGCCGTGGGCGGTAAGTCAATGTGCAAGCGAATCTCACCAAACACAATGAAACCTACCAAATAATTACAGAATTACATCAGAAGCGATACACTTACCGTAAATCTGCTTGATTTCGTTGTCTTTCGATGCATTAGCACAATGAACGCACAAAATAAATACGATAAAAATGGCTCCTATCGTGTAATGGATAAACATCATAATTATACTGATACGCACGTAAAAACGTGCGTAGCAAGCTTAGATATTATTTACAAAACACATTTTCACTTTTTATTGTGATGGAAGCGGAAATAATCTCGCTATAGAGTCATTTATTCTCAATAAATACTTTCAATCAAAGAGCCATCGAACGAGCAGCGACTCGAGTCGAGGGAGAAGCGGAGAAGCACGGGAGAAGCGAGCGAGATGCGAGTGCGAGCAAGAGAGCGAGTGATAGGGAGGGATGTTACAGTAAAAAAGAATCGATTCTTATAATAATCGTTATGTAATCTTTATGCTTTATTATTGTTTTAGAATCGGTATTAATCAAAAAGTCGCTGCAATATAAATTCATTTTCTAATACAGACTCACCCAATTAAATTGTTTTTTTGTTTGGTAGAACGTTGTATTGCGTGCGAATAGTCGGAAATGTAATATACCTAACCCAAAACCGTATCCACATTAGCAGAGAGATAGCCAAAACTAGAATTAAATTATGATAAATTACTACAGAAGGATGAAATTTTTGGCATCATTTATTAGGCACTAGGGCTCATTTTGACACAAGGGCATGTTTTATAGACGCTATACAATACTTAGCAATGCCTATACCAACACCTTCGTAAAGGAATACCCTTTCTGAAGATTTCAATCTAATTCTATTTTGATTGGTGCACTTATGCCAAGTTTGTTTGGTTTTGTTTTTTTATTCAAATTATTCCTATTTTTTAAAGTTTTATAAACTTATATTTCTTTATGTGTGTGTATAACTTCCCATCTCCCTTGGTACCCATTTCCAAACGTTAAAAAACCGTAATTCTATTAAAAAAAATTTGAAAGAGCATCGATTTTATTACGAAATAATATTGGTTTATATTTAATCGATTTTATGTTACATCTCTAGTAAGGGAAGCAAGCACTGGAGACCCTTCTAACTGCTTCAGTGCTTCCACTGTTAGTTTTTAATTCTCCCTAGTTCGTTTACTAATAAGAAAAAGGTTGTTCCAAATGGCTAGTTAATAGAGCTAATTTGACTAGACTGTGTAGTGTGTGGTGTACCTACTGACTATCTCGTAATAATTTTATATTTCCGTCAGTACCTAGGTACACATACATAAGCTACATACATATTAAATATGTAGCTGAATCCATAGCTAAACTTAGTAAGCTAAACCATAACTAAACTTACTCCATAGCTTATTCAGTTAAAAAAAATCAGAAATGCCTGCCGTGCAGCATTTTCTTTTAGACGACGTTTTTTTTGTGTTTTGTGCCTAATGTGCTATAGATCTTGTTGTCTGAAAATATACAAAAGTTACTTTTATTATTACATAGTAGGTAAGTACTAACTTGAACAGGTACGTATAATACGTATGTGCTGAATGAATCAAAAATCGGAATCCAGAGTATTCTTTTTCTATGATCGGAATAAACTTTATTGTAAAGGAACCTGTTTGTAGCGTAAACTGTTTGTTGGAAACACTAGACTGGAGAGAGGAAGGAAAAAGAAAAAAAAATTGTTGTTTGTTCGTTCGGCTTTGCTGTGGTTTTGGGTGGTATCCGCTTTTGTATTTCATAGGTTTTCTGAAATAACCAGTGAAAAATACATTTGACTGAATAGAAAATGGTTTAGCGGTTTTGCTATGTGATTTGTGTAGTGGAAGTACAGCCACTGTATGTAAAAAGGAGGTGATTCCGCCATGACAATGGGACGCACCGTCGCGAGCTATCCCGCCGTATTAGCTGTGTATTTTGTGTTTATTGGACTGTTTCATCCAATTTCAGGTACGTAGTTAGCTTATCTCCGTTATTGTGTTAGAAGGTGTAATGGATTAACTACTTGGGTCTTAGTAGAACGGTTTCCAACGGCATTACATGACTCGGAGTGGTAGTACCTACATAGCTATGCTGTATTGTCTGCGCATTTTGGGTAACGAATTTCCTCATTAGTTTCCGCTAGTCAGTAATGAACATCACCAGTGTCCTGTTTATCTATTTAGATGAATCATTACAGGAATGCAATCAAACAACTGTAAAATATCCGTACATGCCCTCTCTACATAACTCAGGTTATACATACTTATTAGGTATTGTCTCCTGTTTCTAACTTAGTTTGTGCCTGCTAGTATTTAATTTGTCTACTCTTAAATCAAGCTCTATCTACTCCAAGTTATCCAAGCTGCAAGGTAGCATAGTTTAGCCATGCAATACATAATAATGTAACAGAATAGTTAGTTTTTAATCGACAAGCTGTTTCAAACTCGATTAATCGAGTAACAGTATAACTATTGTAAGACTACTGGAGTTTGGTGGGTACTAAGTGACAACTACAGAATACAGAATATATAAATAGTACGGTCATGCAAACCTCAACAGTGTGGGTCAAACTTTGAGCTTTATGCATTGTATAAAACCATCATGCTCAAACATTTCTTTTCATTTATATAATAAAAATGGTTACTAATAAAAAGTTATATTATGAGTATATATCATATTTTAGATTTAAAGTAAAAATGTGATTTAACTATAAGTTAACCACTTGAGCTATTATAAATCGTTTGCAACGGTTTGTAGATAGCTCAACTGTTTCATGTGTATTTTGTAAATATTGTGAATAGTGTAAATACTGTATTAGTTGTAATTTTGTTTGTGAATAAATATACTTGTATTATTTAACTGTAAGTTATAAGGTGAAATTGTTAAAATATTCATTACTGGCAATGCGCACTTGCGATAAATGCTATAGCAATATGAGCGAGAAATGTATTACACTGCAAACTACAATGTAACATCATCACCAATGAGTTTGCTAGTGCTTGCAATGCAATGATAGGCAATTGCGCCCATGTTCATGCCCTTGCTACCTAATGAGAATAAAGGCGATGTTGCTGTGACAATAATGCCGGCAGTGGCATGAGCATAGTGTGAACGTGGTATAAAATCTAGGCGAATGAGTTCGATACTTCTTGTCTGCCTGCTAAGTTCGATACTTCTTGTAAGTAAAATGGGAGTAGGTAAATAGTAGGTAAAAACATGGTGGTTTTCCTTACTCACATAGCACATAGACAACATAAATAGTGTATGTGGTAGTGACAATTTTGAGCATTCCGATTGCTTCGTTTGAAATTACATGTGTGTGTGTGTGTGTGTGTAAGTTTGTGCGTATAGTCCACATGAGTAGTTGTGTAAAAAAGTGGGGGGGAAACTGGAGACAATGGTTCTCATACAATAATCAAATGATTTCCATTCCATTTATATATTCTGTATTCTGTGACAAGATTATTGTTGTAAGATATACATAGGGTGGTAGGATGTTGAATGCTAGACTAGGCCGCCTCCAAGTTCCCCAGAGCATGTAATGGTTAGGTCTCATGAAGGTCCCTGTAATCATTGCACCTTAAAACCAGAACACAATAATATGATAATCGTCACAGCTTAGTCAGTAACAACTCTGCAATTATATTTCAGCAAAATTAAATATCAAAATTGTAAATACAACTCAATTGGGTAAAGAGGTTGGTGAAAGTGCTAGTGTCAGCTGCGAGGTTTACCCGGATAATGCGACCATAACTTGGCAGTTCCGGGGGAATGTGGTGGCTGCTACTAAGAAGTAAGTCCTAAAATTTTTTAACCATAAGTCCTACTATAATGTTTACAGTCGACATCACCGGCCCGATTGTCTATCATTTGTCATTTGAAAAATGACGATACGGTCTGGACACATCACCACGGCACGGGGCGGCGGCGTACTGTGCCACGGAGCGACGACGTGCTGACTTACTGCAGCAACCATCGGCTATAATTTATTTTGAATTCAATATAGTAAATTTTTCAACTGCAAAGCGCTTGTGGCGTGGCTTGCTTAGTCAGTCTTCACTTATTATCTAAGTTAAGCGATGTTCTGCGCGGTCACTATTTAGATGGGTGACCGTTAGTGGCAATTACATCTGAGCGCTTCCGTGCTTCGGAGGGAAAGTTAAACTGTCGGTCCCGGCTCTAGCAGTTGTTAAGCCATGACGGAGGCCTTAAGGTGGCTCAAAAACTCCGTCACCAGAGTTGGCCACTAATGCGAACTTGCTTTAACTGCCAAGCAGGCGCCGTGTCTCGAGTCGACGGCCCGCCCATGATGGCTTATAGTTAGCGATGAGTAAACTATCATTTCGACTTTGATTTGTCAGAGACAATCTTGTCTCAGGAATGGAACACTTTTAATCGCAATCACAATTTTTATCATATTATGATAATTTTAAGAGAGTTCTTCTTAATCAATAAAAAAATGAACGTAAAAATATTGCTACTTTTCAATCCTAAACCCCAAACAGAGAATTGCGATGTCTGGAAGTCCAGGTTACGATTAGTTGGTGGCTAGCTAGTAACATGTTATGCAATTCTTTTAGTTCTACAACTTGATGCTGTCGTATTCACTTTGTTAAATAATAACTGAAATATAAGAACAATGTTGATCAACAGAATCGTTAAAATGCATAAGGATAATGATGGAAATGAAAAAAATACCATAATATCTACTGTCACTATTCCATATGCAAACGCGAGCAATGCTGGGAACTACACTTGTATAGCAAGCTATGAGGATGACAATAAAACCAAGGATGTACTCCTAGACCTGTACTTTCCAACTAAGTTTGTAAACGCATCGGGTCCGGTGACAGCGGCAGTCGCTGAACTTGCCACTGTGGAAGTTTATTGTATTTTCGAAGGTTAGTTTGTTTTTGAGTCAGCCTTGCTTTTGCCTACTTGGTTCTAAAATGTGGTTCTAAATAGCTTTACCGGACAACAAAAAATTCGTATCGGTAGTCAGCAGCACTATGATAAAGCTAAAGCCTTTATTAATTTCAGGTTACGACATAAAAGAGGTTAAATGGTACCAAAAAGATGACGAATTTGAAATTGTACCAGAAAAAGGATCAGTTGAACCTATCGAAGGTCACCCAAAACTAGTTAAAAGCATCTACCCAGTTCACACACAAAGAGTCGAAGACAATGGCACTTACATCTGTGAGGTCCAAGATGGAGACAATACAGTGCAAGGAAAAGTTGAAGTGCTGGTATTAGCGCGCCCAAGAGTCGTCATAGAGACTGCTCTAGGCATAAGCACCACGCAAATCTACCTCAACTGGAAGGTGTACGCTTACAACTCTCCTATACGAAGATATGACCTCAAAATTTACGATGAGCCAAGTTCCGGTTACATCGTACACGGAGAACCGCCGAAGAACACTTCATATGTCATCAAAGGATTACAGAAATCCACAAACTATACTATAAGAGTCGATGTCAAAACTGATTATAACTCGAGCGACATTGATAATACCGCATCGAAAAATGTTTCTACTTTAGACTTTGATCCAGTTTTTGTGCCGAACATATCGATCAATGGGTTCTCTGCTACGTCTGTGACTATAGGCTGGAAGAAGCCCGACAATAAAGTGGCCCCATTCATTCACTACTACATATTAGAAGCTAAGAAGAAAGATGAGAATGTTTCGCGCAGGGCCTACCACTCGAGAGACGAAAACAACTTACCGTACATGTTTGATAACTTGGAGCCTCACAGCACTTATGTTTTCAAGGCGAGCACATTCTTCTTTTTGCTGGTGTTATTTTTTTGTTGTATACAATAACTCTCTTTACCTCATATTAACTTTTTTGCAGGTCTGTGCTGGCAGTGACTACACAGGTCTTTGCGGCAACTGGTCCGATGAGATGGAAGCTGCTACGTCAGACGGAAAGCCGACCAAACCCACCAGCGTAAAACTTATTTGTACAAGCACTTTTATGAATCTTACTTGGGGCCCGCCTGAGCGTCCTAACGCGGAGATCAAAGGATATACTGTGAGTTCAAAACACGATGAACTGTTACAACATTATACGATGGATGCACACTATTCAGAGTGGCTACTCTGCTCTGCGCAATTTTTGTTCTTGTACTCCTCCCCGCAGTTTGTTGGTCAATTTAGTCCCAAGTGACGACGACGACGTCCCATAGTACCAGATGCTCGTATAATTCCTGGACATCAGTGAATTGTATCTTTCTAGATGGAGCTGACCGGTACCGCCACGTTTAGAGACCGTACTGGGAAAGAGAAGAATGCCACGTGGGGCCCGCTGTCCAAGTTTACCGCTAATGATACTCAAATAGTTCGGTGAGACTTACTGTTTATTTATACAAAAATATTTTACGAAACAAAAGAAGGAGAAAAGCGCTGTGTGATATCTTCAAATATTGATTTCAAGTTTTCACTCGTAGGTTCGACGACCTGCAACCCAATACTCACTACACTGTGCGACTCACTGCAATGACGCGCACTAGACGTCGCGGGGAGGAAGCTGTTGAGTCGTGTGACACACTATCGGCGCCGCCTGACCACTTAGCGCGGCCTAGGTGGAGAAAGGTAATAACGTTATTTACAATTTCAACAACTTACAACCCTACACTCACTGCATAATACAGCCTAAGGGATAAGACCCACTTCTTGGCCGGTAAGTTCATCAATCTAATGTTCACTAGCTGTGTTAAAGCGTTAAATTGTTACAGTTCAAGTATTTTATAAGATGTGTACCGTTCATTTAGTGAGAGTTGGGTTTTGTGTAACTGTTTACATACAACCTAACACTCACTACGTAATTCTATAGTAGGTAACCTAGAAAAAAAATATTTTTTTTTTAGATTCTTCAAGACGATAAATACATGTTCAAAATGTATTTACCAAGGATATCGGAACGAAATGGCCTTATCTGTTGCTACAGGTAAACTATAAGAGAATTTTGTGAGTTGGGTTATTTCCAGATATTTTTACAGTTGCATGCGCCAAGATCACTGATCGATAGGCTTTACGAGATTGTTATCTTTTTATTATACATAATATTGGTGTCGATTCTGTTATTGCATTTTTTTATAAACGCCACCTGTTTTATAATTTTTACCAAGTAACCTACTTGGTTTGATAGCATTTATAATGGAATAGTGGCTTGATCACGGATAAATGTGGCAATGGTTACGCTAGCGTATCATAGATACACTGCGCGGTGGCGTGACAACGTTTGGTAGTCGGGCAGGCGTTGACACGCAGCATGATTCAAATACGTTAGGTTTACCTACGTTATGCAGCCTCGCATTTTCGCATTCAGATTGATTCCACAGGAAAGTTTGTACATATTCCCCCGAAGATAAGTGCTCTTGTCACACACAGGATAAAACTAATGTAATATTTCAGAGTTTACATGGTACGTCTGCTACCGCACTCGGATTGGAAAAACCTACCGATGCCGAAAGACATCAAAGTTTTGGAATATAAAGATGCACATGCCCAACCGCCGGCCTTAGGCGCCTATATCACTGATATATTCTCAAAGTAAGACTTAGCATTTAAGAACTACTTTAATAACTCTGTTTTACCCCTAAATTCATAGACGATAAAGGCTCCTTTAGAGGAAGATTCTGCTGCGTTACGTGAATGCTGGTTGTAACGGTTTGGTGGGCTGTTCAGCCTCTGTCTATGAATTTGGGGGCTTACGAGTAACCGCCAGCTGGAAAAAATTTTTAGTGTTCCGTTCTATGTTTGTGATCTCGTAGCTCCGAAACTAAAGCTCCGTTTTCAATGCTATTTTTGGTATGAAAACTGATGTAACTATTTTTGGTAGAAGTTTTTGGGAATTTGAACCATATTCATTAGTTCCGATGCCCTAGTTTTGAAGGGATTGAGGCATTATTTAAGTTTATTACATGTAGTGGTGTAGCATTCATCATTCACAAACTGGGAGTCTATACTCCCAGGTCTGACAATGACCAACCATAATGAAGATAATCTATATAATTATATAAAATGCTTTGTTCGTACGTAAATACACAGTTATCTTTATCACCACCGAACCCAATCAACTTCCCGTTGTGGTGGTAAATACCCCTTGTTCTCCAGGTGGTAGTAAGGGAGGGAGTTTGGTCGCGGTGGGTGGAAGTGGGTGGTTATGAGGGGGCGAAAATCTTAAAACATATTTCTGTCCTTTTCTAGCGCATGAGGATTTTTCTAATCTTTGTCCTTTTCTAAACCATTAGGCGTGCGATGTATTTTGATCCGAGCAACGCCGGGCTTCGCTGCTGGTTTATAGACAGTTCGGTAGAGGGTTTTATTGCACAATAAACTTATCTGTTACAGTGACAACTTCCCATCAGATTCGGAACTAGTAATGGGAGATGAAAAATCTTTATTCAACAAATCCGAGGCTACTTTCAACAACGATATTTGCAACCTATGCCTGAAGAAACCAAATAGGTTCGATCCCACTACCACTACCTCCACGACGACACCTTCAACTACGACTGAAGATGTCACTGATGACCCCAATGATGGTGTCCCCGCAGACATCCCGGATATACCTATTGGTCCTAAGACAAGACGCTCTTATGACAAGTAAGTATTATCTTGAGAGACGTCACAGCTCAGTCGGGTTCGATGATTCGATTCCCACTGAGAATAACCTGTGTGTGGTAAATTTTTGTTCTGTGTCTGCGTGTTACTATGTATCAAATGTATTTACAAAAAAAAATATATAAGTATTGTATGAGTTATAGTATAAGCTTTGTTTTAGTTTAGGACTGGATGGAGTTGTGTGAAATGTACATTATTGTACAAATTATTATAAACCCTACTAATATTATAAACGCGTAAGTTTGTAAGGATGGATGGATGTTTGTTACTCTTTCACGTAAAAACTACTGATCCGATTTGGATGAAACTTGGAATATATATTATCCGTGACCTGGGTTAACACATAGGCTACTTTTTACCCCGAAAAATTAATGGGATCGAACGGGACGCGAACGAAGTCGCGGGCGGCACCTAGTTATAAATATTTGAAAAATAGAAACCTATGCCATCATCGCTCTGTTCTTTTATATTGTTAACTGACATCTTTACAACATGTGTTTAATGCAATAAATTTTAATATACTTTGACTTTTTCGATCCTGAGGTCGGGAATATGTCGAGTTTCATTGATGAGTAACATTTTGTATCGAATATGCACAATAAACCTCGAACAATCCAGGATAACATCATCATGAGGAAACCATTGATTGACAAATCACGAGTTTCCAAAGTTGACGCATATTTCAGTATTTTATTTATAACTAGCGACTCGCCCCGGCTTCGCACAGGTGCAATGCAGTGATGATGATGTATTATACATATAAACCTTCCTCTTAAATCACTCTATCTATTAAACAAAAACTGCATCAAAATCCGTTGCGTAGTTTTAAAGATCTAAGCATGCATACATACAGACAGACGCGGGAAGCGACTTTGCTTTATACTATGATTTCGTATGTGTAATAAAAGGCATGACTAATTTCTATATTTTTAGTCATTAAGCATAGTTACCTAAGCGTAATTGCTTCATTTGGGCGTTGTACATCTAACGCCCGAATGAAGCAATTACGCTTAGGTTTGAGCTCCACAGAAAAAATGTTGAAATATAAAAAAAATAAGTCTCAACTTTGTTCACAAAGAAAATTAAAACTAAAACGTATTTACAATATTTACAAAATACATATGAAACAGTTGAGCCATCTAGAAACCGTTTTTAAAGATTGAAAGATGGCTCAACTGGTCCAAATTTGCCACAAACTTAAATTGAATTTCTGCCACATTAGATGCACATCAATTCATATTAAGTTTTCATAAAAAAGTGGCAACACTATCTGTCAAAGTTTAAATATCCTCACCTCAGAAGACAGAAAAAAATGAAAAAAAAAAAGTGAAATGTAGTGAATAAAAATGTGACAAAAAAAGTAAAAACAAAAAAGACTTGGCAAAAGGACAAGCCTCCAGTGCCAGAACAAAATTATGATTCTTTGTTATACAAATTTATAAGATAGAGGTCTGTGAAGTGGCGACCAGTTTTTTATCTAACCGAGATCTTCCACCGTGTTTTAAATAATGCCATCAGCACTTTTTAGGGCCATACGATCAGCGTCCACCAATATTTATATTAGATCTCTCATTGCAGTGACTTTGCTAATAATCCAACAATGCAAAATCAGCATCTGCCAGCCAGTCAGTTGACCGGTGACAGGGACACTGTTATTCCATACGACGGACCATTGGACAACAACGCCAATTACACGCTGTTTGTTGAACTTATCAGTGAGTACACATTATATTCCGAGCGTGATTGCAATGGGATGGAGTCTTGTCAAGTAAATCTTCTTTTATTTATGGCCTCTGTCTGTCATTTCGACAGTCAATGATGCCAGTGTCAAGTGAGATATTTGAAATAATATAAGTCAAGTCATTCGTTAAGTCAGCTGTCGTTTGTTTTGAAGAGTAAATGGTGGATTTTCCCTTCAAAACCTGAAAACGAATTTTCACATTCATAGAAACCAGTTTACTCGTCGTACTATCAAGACGCGTCATTTGACACCACATTTGTCAAAATCTGTTAAACTCACGACGTGGCTCAACGTGGAAAAAAATTAGGCTTTGCCAGAGTTAAATAAGAAGTTCTAAAAGCGCTACTTCGACAGTCATTTTTGTTTTAAGCACTTTGACAAGGTTCCATCCCATTCTGATAGATGATTCCATCTCATCTTTGCTCGAATCGCAACCCTATTGTATTTGAAAATAAAACGTATATTCCACAGCTCCGATACGCGATGAGTTGCCCATGTACAGCGATTACGTGAATGTGCTAATGCCAGCCCCAACACCACCAGTGGTGCAGCCGACCAGCGCCATTGAAGTAGCACTACAGGTAGGATACATTGCTGGGAATGTGCTCAGAAACTGCATTATGTATAGTTAAACCTGCGGGCCTAGGATGCGCACGCGAGATATTTGTTATGTCGTTCTGTCAAAATGTAAGCATTTTGTACCAGTTTCTGAACTATTGCATTATCTGTGTTAATGTTGTCGAGAACCCGCGCCTTTGAATCTTCAACTTTAGACATTTCTGCATGACTATTATCTCGTCCTCAGAGAGGTACGACGACTAACAAGTGTCAAAAGTGTACAATAAGAAGGCGCGTTGCGTCGACAGCATCACCACAGATAATGCAATAGTTTCTGAACTGGTGCAAAATGCTTACATTTTGACAGAACGACATGACAAATATCTCGCGTGCGCATCCTAGGCCCGCAGGTAATGCGTCTGTGTTCCCGAATGACTATAATTTGGAAGTTTTCAAGACTAGAGTGAATAGGTATCTTCTAGGTAACCGTGCTACATCGTCGACCACATCATCGCTAAGCATCAGGTGAGACTGTGGTCAAACTGTTACCTATAATGTATTATAGAAATGTGCAAGGATACCTGCACATTTCACACAGCTCACTGGCTCACGTGGTTAACCAGTGAGCTGTGTGAAATGTCCAATCTATACTAATACTATAAAGAGGATACATTTGATTGTTTGTTTGTTTACATTGAATAGGCTCCGAAACTACTGGACCGATTTGAAGAATTTTTTCACCGTTGGGAAGCTACGCTATCCCGGGTGACATAGGCTGTATTATATTTGGAAAAAAAATTGTGATACTTACTAAAACTAATGGTATGTAACCCAAGGTGTAAAAAAATTACCTAAAAAATTCCTTACATCGCGTGTGCTGCGTAAATACCCGTGCGAAGCCGGCTAGTTTATACTATTATAAATCTGTAAAAAAGCCAAAAACTAAATTAAAGCTATGGATAAACTAAATATACAGATCTACTAAATAAACGATTCTGATTCCGAAAATCGAGTGTGTCTGTTTGTTTGTTTGTTCGCGCATCACACCTAAACTACTGGACCAATTTCAATGAAACTTATACCATTCAAAAGCCCTTTTTCCGGATTGAAACATAGGCTATATTTTATTGAAATTAAAGACGTGGATTCTTATATATATTCTCTCTATATTCATAGCATTATGTAAGAAAGAAGAAAGAAGAAACAAACTCGCTGTTCCCACCACTAGGCTCACAAAAATTAGTAAATCTTTCAAAGGGCAATGTGTACGCTTCTTTAACAAAATCCCAAGTGATGTGTCTCAGTTGTCGATTGGCAAGTTCAAAAACGTAATAAAACGGAGACTTCTTTTAAAAGCATACTATAAAATATCTGATTATTTAGAAGACAAACAAGCTTGGGACGAACTAGCTCCAACTCATCCAATAAAAAGAAATTGTAATCATACCTCATACCTAAATTGTAGTCATACAAAACGTAATGACGATTCAAAGTGATCAGTGAGATTTTATTGAATAAAAGATTTTTGACTTTGACTTTGACTTAGATACAGCGTGACCTCTAAACCAAAAGCAGCCTTTGACACGAGGTTCATTGTATGCTGGTTGTCAGATATTTTGGTGGAAAGTTACGCACGCGTGCGAAGTTGCGGGTATCAGCTAGTATTGAATATGGATCTACGTTCCAGGCGACCTGCGCAGTAGCAGCTTTGGTGCTACTCCTCATGATCCTGTTCTGCATCAGACAAACTCGGCGATCTCGGAAGATGCCTCCCCACGCCCCGCTAGAGATGGGCTCGCTGCAAGCCGCCTTCAGGTAACTGATACCCTGAGGCTACTCCTCAGAACCTGAGGCTGATCATGAACCTGTTCTGCATCAAATAGGGGAGGAAATCTTGCTACAAGCAACAAAGTTACTGCAAAATGCCTGCTTCTTATAGATAGATAGATAGGAAATACTTTATTGCACACCTTAACCTAGGGTTTACAATAAAATAAAAAACATAACTTAAATTGTACAATGGGCGGTCTTATCGCTAATCAGCGATCTCTTCCAGACAACCTTGAACTTGATACTTGTTGCATAAAGGCGTTGGGGCATTTCAGATCCCGATTTGCATACATTTAGTTAATTCTTAGATTAATTTTGTTATTTATAACTGCTGTTGGTTTTATCATAATCTATTATGCGGTAGCAGTCGCGAAAACGCAAAATAAAGTAATTATTTTTAAACCGATTTCAAAAAAGGAGGAGGTTCTCAATTCGGTGGTATTTTTTTAAGGTTATACTTCTAATGCGACTTCCAAATGACAGGCGTTACACGGGATGACATAGTCTCTGTCTCTACCGCTGACTAATAGATGGCAGTGTTCAGCATTTTTTGAAGTTATACGATTTCCAACTGACCGCGTTAAACAAAAGAAAAAGAGATATAGCCGTAATTTCAACCATCAGCAGCAGAGCTACTGTTGGCCGAACAGTGATCACGTTGGACTGCGGTCAGATCGACAACGGGAGCAAGTTCAATTCCAAACCGACATTATACATGTTTTAAATTTATTTACTTATTATTTTGAATTGAAAATTTAGTACTGCATATTGGTTATGTACGTAAAAATAAATACTAATTTCACATTAAACACAGAGGGACTGAATGCGTGGCACTCGAAGTATAACTTATTTCGCGCGTAGGGACTCCACGCACTGGTTTTTTTATGTAAACACCTGTAAATACGATAAACAACATAATGTTTGGTTTATAGGCACATGTTTGGTCGTCCCCAACACACGCCAACAGTACCCCCCGACATGGCTCCCATTCCTAAAGAGGAATTAGCAGCCGCATACGCCAAAAGACAAGCTGATTCAGATTACGAGTTCCAAAAGGAGTTCGAGGTAATTATCCGTCCTGATGTTAATGTTGTTGCGTTTAGGCAAGCGTAGTGTAGGACGCCCTCCGGCTAGGTGGGGTGACGACCTGAGACATGTAGCTGGCAAACACTGGATGAGACGAGCCAAAGACCGGGCTCAGTGGCACGTTTTGGGAGAGACCTACGTCCAGCAGTGGACCGATATAGGTTGATGATGATGATGATGATGTTAATGATATAAAATTTTGTATTGTCTAATACTAGCTGGTGCCTGCGACTTCGTCAACGCAAGATTAGAAGTGCAATTTGCTATTCGGAATCTTCTAAGCGTTTCTGAAGAGTTCCGTGGATTATTCGGGGTAAAAAGTAGCCTATGAGTTAGTCCAGGTCACAGACAATATATATTACAAGTTTCA
This sequence comes from Eulithis testata, assembly GCA_947507515.1. Classification (NCBI taxonomy): domain Eukaryota; kingdom Metazoa; phylum Arthropoda; class Insecta; order Lepidoptera; family Geometridae; genus Eulithis; species Eulithis testata. Next base: position 5,228,654 of record OX382219.1, read on the forward strand.
TCCAAATCGGATTAAAAGTTTTTGCGTGAAAGAGTAACAAACATTCATACATCCTTACAAACTTTCCCGTTTATAATATTAATAGGATATCATCCAAATCAGATCAGTAGTTTTTGCATGAGAGTATACTCATATACTCTCATGTATATATATATATATATATACATACATACATACATACATACATCCATCCATACATCCTTACAGACTTTCGCGTTGATAATATTAATACTATTATAAATCTCCGTAACACTCTCCATACTCCAAGTTGTTGCAGATGTTACCAGAATGCTTCTCCGACCGCACCACTCACGCTTCAGAAGCGCGCGAAAACCAACCTAAGAACCGCTACCCTGACATCAAAGCGTACGATCAGACACGAGTGAAACTGTCGCAAATAGACGGAATTGCTGGCTCCGATTATATCAACGCTAATTACGTTATGGGATATCAGGTATTATTCAATAAAAAACACTGGTTTACAATCACAAAAATCATGTTGAAAATTCAGAGCAAAAGAATCATTTGCAAAATTAAAAGGACCACTTCTTAAACGTCATAAAAACGAGGAATCCAGAATCCTGGTGAATACTTGGTGATCAAAATTAATAAAAAAAAAGAATCACTTGAAATACTCCAAAAATAAAGTTTTGAAGTGAAAACTTCTTTAGCATCGTTGTGATTTGAAAGTCGATGAAACGAAAAAGCGAGGAAACGAGGACAGAGAACCCAGAGCTAATTTTCGGACGTATTCTAAGGAGACTGCTGGCCAAGTGGTCTAACGGATTGGATCGAATCGAGACTAGCTCGTAGTACGATGTCTCGATCAAACTCGTTCACTTTTTCCCCTAACTTTTTGAAGTGAAAACTTGTTTAGCCTCGTTGTGATTTGAAAGTCTTTTTGAAGGTTTCACTTCTACCGCGTGTGAATTGCACAAATGTTTTTTTTTATATTGTAAACACCATTCTTTTTACAAAATACTAGCTGTCGCCCGCGGCTTTGCTCGCGTGCAACCCATATCACTAAAGGGGAATGAAAAATAGATGTTGGCCGATTCTCAGACCTACTCAATATGCCCACAAAATTTCATGAGAATCGGTCAAGCCGTTTCGGAGGAGTACGGGAACGAACATTGTGACACGAGAATTTTATATACAAAACGAGAATTTTATATATACAAAAAGTGTAATTCAAGGTTTCAGCATCCCCCGTATTGCAAACTCCCAAGGTTTGATAACTCTACACTTGCAATGAATTAGGCTGCAAAAAAACCGCAAAATCCCAATTGCTTAGAAGATACATTTCTGGCTGAGTGGTCTATAGCTTTGTTTGTCTAACTGTGTGTCTGTCTGTCCTTCTGCTTTCTAAGGACCCTTCGGACCCTAATAAGGTATCACATGCTTTGCTTTTAGATAATGTGTGCATGTAAGTAGAATAGAATGTATTTATTTGTTAATTTATATATTTGTTACTATAATGTTGAATGAATAAATGTTTTTTTTTATTCAATCACACAACACGGATGCACAGATAAAGTACAATGAAACCAAAAACCATTTAACCAACATTCACCACAGACAATACAAATAAAGGGGTTATTATTATTAATTTTTTTTAACCCCCATTTTTTTTTTTTCCCCCAGGAAAACTTCCCATCTGGCCCACCTGTGGGCCAGATGGGAAGTTTTCTAACCAAAAAATGTGCACTTTAATTTATCGCATTGGTACAAGTTTTTTGGTCGGAAAACTTGTTTGGAACAATGTGATATTTTTACTGATCCTTTGCATTGTTATTCTCTCGACCCTGAAGCTCTGCAATTTTACATAATTACATTTAGTTATATTATATCTTCAAAAATGTTGAAATGTGCGAGCGAGAAGGTTGTCTGCCTTTTACATACGCCTTAAGTATTGTATAAAGTAAAGTACACTAGTTCCAATAGTACGACCTATATTTTACGTTGGGTAAGGGGTATATTTTGACAGAAAGGTATTTAAGATTTCTGTATCTGCTTGCCAAACCAATTCAAGCCTTACCCCATTCGCACAGGACCGAAAACAGTTCATATGCGCGCAAGGGCCCACCGACACAACGGTCAACGATTTCTGGCGAATGATATGGGAGCATGGACTCGAATTGATCGTGATGCTGACCAACCTTGAGGAGTACTCCAAAGTCAAGTGCTCCAAGTACTGGCCTGATGAACTGGGTTCCAGAGCGTTTGGGGGACTAACTGTGCATCATGTTACTGAGAAACGGTGAGCTGTTTTAGAAGTTCGGTCTAGTTTTGGACAAACGGAACACGTATGGTCGCTTCCGGTGTCTGTATGTCTGTCTTCTACCAAAGCGGAACCGTAGAAGCTAAATTTAATCTTGTTTTTATTATTGTATCCTTTGACAGGAGTCACAGTCGGTATAGCTCTGCCATCCGCGCTGTGGGTTCGATACCCACCGAGAAGAAACATTAGTGTGTTATAAACAGAGATTTTTCTGTCTAAGTGTTACTATGTATAGATATTATTATGTATTTTCGATGGTAAAGTATCTATAAGCAATCTAGTTTCCACAGTACAAATTTTGCTTAGTTAGAGACTCGATGGCGTTGCGTAAAATGTCCACAAATATTCTCACGTTCAGAGGGATCACGAACAAATCTGTCAATCACCGTGTAATTTTAACGTATTCGAGTCATATTGCGCGTCAACGTCATCTCGACTGCCGAACGTTGTAGCGTCACCGCGCAGTGTATCTTGAACACGCTAGCGTTACGATACCTTTATGATTGTCACATTTATTCGTGGTCAATGCACAGAACTAGAATTCAACACTGTTTTCCAGATATTCGGATTACATAGTAAGAGAATTGAGAATCACAAAGCATCCTATGAACTCTGAAGGCCAGCCCATCGTTGAAGGGAATGGAATCGCAAGAAACGGAGGTATGATGATTTTTAGATATATTTCATCGGCGTCCTATTTCTCTCTGCTGTGAAGATCCTATACGAAGTAGCCAATACCAAATAATATTAGTAATAATATATGTCTAAATATAAGTAATAATATAATGTCTACAATTAGGACATCCAGCCTAAAATCGGATATTGGCTAAAATTTCATAAAAATCACAATAACTTTTAAACAACTGAATATCGCAGAACATACATGGGGGTTAAATCAATTGTCCTTGAGGTCCCCCATCGATCTGCCACCGATGATCCGCCCTTCCAGTTACACCCTGTCATCATCATTTCCCTGCCCTTATCCCACGCTAGGTGGGGTCGGCACAACATGTTTTCTTCTTCCACTCACTCCTATCGTTCGTCAATTCTGAATCTACTCCTCTCACATTCATTATCTTCTTTCACACAATCCAACCACTTCTTCTTCGGTCTTCCTCTACTTGCATACCCAGCCACACTCATGTTCATAACTCTTTTCGTAATATGACTTTCATCCCTCCTCATTACGTGTCCATACCATGCTAATCTACCACTCCTCACCTTTTCAATAATAGGCGCCACTTTCACACTTCCCCTGATATACTCATTCCTTATTTTATCCAACCTCGTAACCCCACACATCCATCTTAACATTCGCATCTCAGTAGCATGCACTCTCCTTTCATCCGTCTTCTTCTTTGCCCAACACTCTGATCCATACATCGCGACAGTTACTTCCAGTTACGCCCTGTATATGTAATAATAGAAAAAATTTCTGTATGGCTACACGGGCTTTTTCCTATACCTTGAAGGACAGCAGGGTCTACAACACAAGTCTCTACGACCACAGATCTTGTTATTCTTACAATAAATATAAAACAAGATTTTAATCATCTATTTCCGTATTCAGCTATTATTTGTATTTTGTATTTGTATTTATTTATTTACTTTAATAAAAACGGCTTGCAACAATTACAATTATTAAAGATTAAGATTAGAATTATAATTATATTAGAATTAGAATTTTAAGGGGTAACTCTCATTTGTTCTATAGGACTGTTACGTAAAACTTTTTTATCCTGGTAGTTCCATGGTAGTTGAAACTAGCCCATTAGGGCAATAGTTTCAATAGTCCTACCGAATGGAAGTTACCAGATATTAGGGATAAAAAAAGTTAAACAGTTCTATGACGTAACAGTCCTATAGAACAAATGGGAGTTACCCATTATAAGTATAGTCTATAATCTCACAGATTGCAAAGATGCACAAGAGGGTAGTGTGCCGACGTCGCCGCGCGAGGTCAAAGACCCCGAGACACGGATAGTCAAACAGTACCATTTCCTCATGTGGAAGGATTTTGCCGCCCCAGAACATGCATACTCCATTCTCAAGTTTATCAAGGTACCGTTTTACTGCTGGTTTAGTAAGTACAGTAGCGAGTACATTGCGCAGTAATACAGCAGTGCTCGCTGTTGAGTCGTGGTTGCCGCGCAGTGTATTGCGACATAATTAAGTGTAAGTTCACACAGCGCGGTTCTTTTTACCGGCTAGAATCGAAAGGTAGACTTACCACCACCAGTGTTCTAAATGTAATTTATACCATTTCCCCTCCTGAAAACAGTGAATAAAATGCACTTTTACTCACTGTTTTGGTGTTTGAATTTAGAACACACTAATATATTTGACCTCCATCTAATTATTGTTTTTGCGCAAAGAGGTTGTAAAGCATTGGCTATACAAACTCCAATCTTTCTTTTTCTCGTAGTCATGGTATAAAGTATAGCATGCAACTCTTGAATAAAACGGATTTATACCGAAGGCCATGAACCACTCACGTCGTTCTGGATTCTAACACTCATAATCAGTCGTTAGAATCTTTCACTTGCTCGTGGTTTATTTATGGCCCTCGCTTTAAATCCGTCTTTTATTCACTAGTCGCATAATATAATATTCACATATTTAACTTCCTTACCTTCCACTTCCTAATTTGACAGTTTTTTATAATACATATAAAAAAAACATTTATTTGTCAGAGGGTAAACGAGGCGTGGTCCGGTATGTTGAACCGCGCGTGCGTAGTGCACTGCTCGGCCGGCGTCGGTCGCACCGGCACTCTGGTCGCACTCGACTGTCTCTTGCAACAGCTGAGGGAACTGGGACATGCGGCCGTATTCAACACGGTCGCAGAACTGCGCCGCGAACGAAACTTCCTTGTGCAATCGCTGGTGAGAATTATTACCGAATACTCAAACCCCCACTCAATCTACTAAATAAACGGTAGGTCTGTTTATCTGTTTGTTCGCGGATCACACCTAAACTACTGGACCAATTTTAACGAAACTTATACCATTCGGAAGCTCTTTTTCCGGATTGTAAATATAGGCTATATTTTATTGAAATCAACGATGTGGATTCTTACATACAGCTTGAACTCTGTAAACCAAAAGCTGCCATTTGCGGTTCATCGTATGCTGGTTGACAGATATTTTGGTGGAAAGTTTCGGACGCGTACGAAGTCGCGGGTATCAACTAGTTAGCTATAAAGATATCCTAAAAGTGCAGATTTTATTGAATTTTGACTGTGAGCAATCACTGTGGTATGAAGGAAAATGACTAGTAAAATAGTAATCATAGTTTGTTGTCCCCACAGAAACAATACGTGTTCGTGTACCGAGCGCTTGTAGAATACGCACATTTTGAAGATACCGAGATACCAGCGGATCGTCTCAAGAGTCATGTTGACCGTCTTCGAAGCACGCCACAGCAGACCTCCAGCTGCCTTATGGAGCTAGAGTTTGAGGTACCTATGTAGACTGACCCACACACCTCTCTATCTCTTTTCCTGACTATTGGTCCCACATGATAGTGGGGTCAGCCTTCCTCACATTCTTGTTCCACTTTTATTTCTTTCCTATCCATGACGTCGTCTCATGACACACACACTATCTTTGTGTAACTTCAGAGAGATAAAAATGGCTGTGATTTTTGTAGGTATTGTATGTATTAACTTCATTAAACAAACTAAACAGAAAAACTTGTTTTACAGAAAATCTTAAGTAGTCCAATACCGGAACCACTTAAATCATGCGCAGCGGGTGCCGCCGAGGAATTGCGGCCGAAAAACCGCAGCTTAGACGTCTTGCCGTACGACAGAAACCGCGTCATACTAGCGCCTATACCGGGCCGGGATTACTCCACTTATATCAACGCGTCATTCATAGAAGGTATTTACCTTTTCTCAAACATGCTTGGAAATTAGAGCATTATTTTGACTACCTTCTTCGAGGTAAATCGAAAATGCAGTACTGGCCAAATACATGCGAGCAGCGGCCAGATAAAAATGTATGAAAATCCATTGCTGGCGTGTTTAGCGGCCAAATAAATTACTTACATAAAAAACTCATATCTGTCGTGTAATTTAAAAATTGAACGATCTTTTACTCTGTAACATGGCAACCAAGGAGGTAACTTATCAAAGGTTTTATTCAAATTTCGAACAGGCTTTCAAATAGAAAGCAGATTATTAAAAAAAAAACAAATGAACACTAAAACTATAACTGAAATAGCTTTTAAGAAAAAGCATATTATAATGTAACGAAAAGCTATTAAAAAAACTTTCTTTTCAAAAAGAAATATTAATTTTCTCTCCCTGGCTACACGACGCGACGTCTTTCCTTCTGATGTAGTTTAACGCTAAGATACTTTTTCTGGTAATGTTTCGACGTTTTTTTACAGCGTACGACAATTCAGAAGGATTCATTATAACGCAAGATCCGATGCCGAGCACGATTATGGATTTCTGGAGAATGGTGTCCGAACATAACATCACCAATATTGTTATGTTAAGTGAGGTGAGATTGAAATACGCATTTAATCCCCACTGGTGGTGATTTCTGGAATATATAATATATTTGGATTATATTTATGCAATTCAGCGCGGCAATGCAGCCAGTGTCTTGGGCACGCTTCCGATTGCTACTGATTTGGACTAGTTGAGCTATCTATAAATCGTTTGCAACGGTTTGTGGATAGCTCAACTGTTTCATGACGTATTTTGTAAATATTGTAAATACTGTATTAGTTGTAATTTTCTTTGTGAAATAAATAATACCTGAAATTTATTCGGATAATTACATAAGCGTAGAAAGACATCCAAGTTGGATTTCTAGCTAGTTCTTCAATTAAGATAGCTGGAAAGAGGCTCTTTAGCGTCTGTGATTGAAATATTCTACTAGTGTCTGTTAGGAGTCCTATAAGATTGACGACGTCGTGTCCGTCTGATTGTTTGTTTGTCCGGTAACTCTGAAAGTCAAGCTCCAATTTGAATTTCAATACGGTTTTTTAAGAAATGTCTATTGGGATGGTTCTTAGCCATGTTTGGTGAAAATTTGTGGAGCCGTTTCCAAGTTCTGAGGTTTATTCATCAGCTCCGAAAACCAGTTTCGGGGAATCACAGGCATAATAATTACAGTTTGAAAGATTTGTGTAAAACTAACTGGTTCATGTTGTAATCAAGAAAGTTTAGGTAAAAACAAACTCGACAACTGGCTACGAATAAATAAAAAGAAAATACATTTCAATACTGTGTGACGTAGATATAAAGCGAAACCGGCTCCTCTGTAAACTACTAAGTTTACAGAGGAGCCGTTTTCGTAATTATTTATTAATTTACTAAAATAAATAAATAATTTAACATGAACAGAATGTTTTCAAACATTGTTATCTTTAACTAGCTGATACCCGCAACTTCGTACGCGTGCGTAACTTTCCACCAAAAAATATCTGTCAACCAGCATACGATGAACCTCGTGTCAAAGGCTGCTTTTGGTTTAGAGAGATCAAGCTGTGTCTACGAATCCACGTCTTTAATTTCAATAAAATATAGCTTATGTTTCAATCCGAAAAAAAGGCTTCTGAATGGTATAAGTTTCATTGAAATTGGTCCAGTAGTTTAGGTGTGATGCGCGAACAAACAAACAAACAGACAAACTCGATTTTCGGAATCAGAATCGTTTATTTAGTAGATCTGTATATTTAGTTTATCCATATCTTAGTTTTTGGCTTTTTTACAGTTTTATAATAGTATATTTTTAATACAGCGTGTAACATATTTCAGCTTGGAGACAATAAATGCCCGCGGTACTGGGACGACGGAACGGCTCAGTACGAACATATTTCAGTACAGTATGAAGAAAGTGAATCTTGTCCATACTATACGCGACGCCAGTTTAGAGTTGTCAATAATAAGGTAAAACTAACTTATATTAATAACTAGCGACCCGTGCCGGCTTCGCACGGGTGCAATGCTGATACTTAATATACTACAGAATGTCTTTATATACGGTGTACATCAGTACATTTTTGCTTACATTCATATTCGTGTTCAGAATAAAAAAACTATGTTATACTCTTACTCCTGTATCTCTAACCATTTGCGTTTAAAAGTTAGTATTCGTTAAAACATGGTAACTAAGCATCATTTTACATTCCTCGCAGTGAAAAAAATGGTAATTCTGAGTTACGCAAAATATATTTAAGTTCCAACACATTGCTCCCCCGTGAAAAAGATGTCAATTCGAGTTACAATTTCTTCAAATATTTTTTTTTAAGATAAAATGTATTAATTTACCCTCATGTTTAGATTATATGTCTAGTTACCATGTTGTTCAATGAAAATTACATAGCCAAATTTAGAAAAAATACATCTTGAGTCATGGAAATACACTATACAGGGGTTTTTCAATTAATAGATATACACAATTACATACCATAGAGATGAATCACCAAAAGTTAAGTTTCACACAAATATTTTGAGAATTTTTTTAAACTTTGTCATGCTCACCTGTATAATGTTAAAAAGTGAGATGCCATGATATTCCTTGGGGGTGTCGATATAATATAAAAAAACGATACAGGTCATGTATGAGTGTTGTTTCAGAGTGGTTGTACATCTTGCGTCCGTCAACTGCAATACCAAGGGTGGCCGACCGCGGCCGGTCACGTGCCCGAAGTTACACGAGGACTGGCGGAGTTAGCCGATTGTGCCGCGCCGCACTCTGGCGCCATGCTCGTGCACTGCCAGTTAGTAATACTCTAATACCGCGTGCACACTATGCCCATGCCGCTGCCGGCATTTACGCCGCTTACGCCCTTACCACACCTCCGCTGCGGAACCGTAACAGCGGAACCTTTCATCATCATCATCTCAGCCCGGTATCACCCACTGCTGGGTATAGGCCTCCTTCATATTATGCCAGCCTCCTCTGTCTTGTGCGTGCCGCAACCAGGTGTTTCCTGCGACCTTTACGATGTCATCGACCCATCGCGCTTTCGGACGGCCCAGATTCCTTCGCCCTGATTTCGGCCACCATTCCGTCGAGGCTTTACTCCACCGGCCATCACCACGTCTAGCCAGCGAACCAGTGGTCTAGCGGAACCTTTAGATGTATTTGTGGTGGATAGGTTCTTCAAATAAAACGCCGTGTTTTCACCATGTCCACAATTATATTCGGTTCGTCGTTTATAGCTTACTAGGTGAAGACTATTTAAATAAATACATTTTCGTGTGAATTTACGTGTCCATTTCTATGAGATCTCGTTGAGCAGAGCCATCTGACATTAGGAAGTACTGTCTACGTCAAATACAAAAGGGTTGCTAACTTCAAACTACAAATACCTAAATAATATAATGTTGCCACATTGGCTGTCAAAGTATCCACGACAGTATTAAAATGGCAATTCAAATGGCGGCCAGAGCGCGGAAGTGTGGCTGGCGTCGGAGCAGATCGACGAAACCGCACGGAGAAAGAGATGGAATATAGTCAAATCTATGCGTTAGAACAGGCAGTTTCGCTAGTGTTCCGCTTCTCCTACACGGGACAAGACATGGCGAAATTACTGCGGTGCCGCTGTTACGGCTCCGCAGCGGAGGTGTGCTAAGGACGTTAGTGAGAATAAAGGCGATATTGCTGTGGCAATAAGTCTTAGGTTAGGTTAGAAAACTTGTTTGGATCAATGTGATATTTTTACTGAACCTTTGCATTGTTATTCTCTTGACCCTGAAGGTCTGCAATTTCACATAATTACATTTAGTTATATTATATCTTCAAACATGTTGAAATGTGCGAGTGAGAGGGTTGTCTGACTTTTACATACGCCTTAACTCTTTTACTAAAGGCAATATTAATTTCAGTCTCGGTACGGAGCGCTCAGCGTTATTCGTGGCGCTGTGCATTCTGATCTGCCAACTACGAACCGAGCGGCGAGTTGACGTGTGCTGTGTCGCTAGGAAAGTACGATCGCAACGTGTCAAGACTATCAACACATTTGTAAGTTACTCTTGACAGGCGTCATAATAATAATATATATTTACCTTACATCTATTGAAGATGATTTTATTTATACAGCGTCAGGAGGCAACCTATGCCTACACTGGTACAAAATGCTTACATTTTGACAGAACGACAAATATCTCGCGGTGCGCATCTTAGGCCCGCTGGATTAATACATAGGCTACTTTTTTTATCCCGAAAAATCAACGGGACGCGAAAGAAGTCGCGGGCGGAATCTAGTATTTTTATAATGATTTCTTTCAGTTGCAATACGAATTCCTTCACCGTGCCATCCTCAACTACGCTGAACTCCACAATCTATTGGAATCCAGTTAAACTGCACCAGTCACGTTGGTATGTACCAGTTTGTACCAGTTTGTACCAGAGATAGAACAAGTAAACTATTAGTACTATCAAACAAGTACACTGTAATACTGAAATTACTTTAATTTGTACTACTTTCAAAAGAACTAGCATTTTTTAAGTATGATTTTGAAGAAAAGTCTTTCAAGTAGCGTTAGGTCGAAAAGAATATACAATTTTTATGCTGACTGTACAAGATTGCAATAAGGTACATGATTACGCACTACATTAAGCAATTTTCGTTGTAATTGACTGATATTAAAATTAAGTTCCTTTTCTAAAATGGATTTTTGATTGGTTGTATTTTATTGATACACAAAGCAATTACATAATACTTTTATCAAAGACTTAGGACCGAATACTGCCCTGCATCTTTTTCACATTACTCGTTGGTAAGAGATGGCAATAATTTAAACATGAACTTAATATGAATAGCATTTGAGTATTCGGCCGAAAGTGTCAAGTGTTTAAATAAAAAATAACTGCATTTTAATATTCACTAGCTGGTTACTAAAGTTCAATAAATTGATGCAAGAAAACATTTCAAAGTATCAACTTCTATCAAAGTGTTTATTTCCTAAACATTAATAAACTCAATGTAAGGTTTGAGGTACCGTAAAACGAGGCGACTTTCAAATTACGGGGCGTCTTTGATGATAACAAAACCGAATACGAATACCGATATTTCTAGGACCCGTCTTCCGTTTTGTTATCATCAAAGACGCCCCGTAATTTGAAAGTCGCCTCGTTTTACGGTACTTCGTGTTTCTCTTTTCTTTAGATTTGAATCTGCATGTCAATACAAAAGACAAAAAACAGTGTAACTACTCCGACCTTAAATGAAGTCTTTTAAGAGCAATTTTATTAACTAATGCCGATTTGCCGTCTTATGAGATAGGTTTATTTATCAAGTACCAGTATTTCAGTGTCTGAATAGTTTATAAGATTCTAATAATGATTTTGTACCCAAGAAAAATTAAACAGTTGTCAACATTTGTATCCGTTGCTTGTCGCAATAAGTCACGTGACGTGCCTTTAATTTTTGACGTTTTCACGTAACGTAATAGAGAACTAAATATTACGTTACGTTACGTGACTTATCTTTCGGATGATTATATCTAGCGATTCTAAAATGTCAATTTGATTAGAGGAACGCTGAATCTTTTTTTTTCGTCCGGTTTCATATTGTGTTCTTAGGGCCGGTTTTTTGATCCCTAGTTAACTCAACTAATGGTTAAATTTGGTCCATGTTTGACAATTCGTTCATACAAATTTAACCATTTAGTTGAGTTAACTAGGGATCAAAAAACCGGCCCTTACTCGTAGTACCTTTGATAACATCTTGTTAGTTATTAGACGTTTGTGTGTTTGCTTCCAGTTGATTAACTCGTTTAAACCTCTTTTGAAGTAACAGGACTTTATGAATTGATAAACTGTATTTTTCTCTGTTACTCTATGTATTACACTTATTGATAAATTTAAATTCAGTGACTATATTATTTAGCAGTGTTTTGTACTTTTATCTCTTTCTATACTTTGAGATAAAAAATAGAATGCTATGCTATATCGAAATTATTGATAAGATGATTCAAGTTCGTTATTTTATATTAGGATACTTTTTTTACATTTATGTTTTAATGTACAAATATTATGTAACTTATGTTCGCAAGGCCAGTGCTCTAACGGTGAAGGAAAACATCGTGAGGAAACCCTTGGCTTAGTCAGCTCCGCACGTATTGACCTGGTCTTTCCTGTGGATATGGCTGACTGGGCTGAGAGGATGGTATAGGTGCTACAAGCCTACTCCATTTAAATCATGTCCCAGGCACTACAGCAGAGATGGCGAACCTTTAAGTATCAACGTGCCATTTTTCTAAAGAAATGTTTAGTGAGGTCATAGACGTGCCATCAAATAATTTTGACTTTGTTATTATTGGGAAAATAATAATAATAAATAGGTACATACTATCAATTCAAAACTCACAAAAATTCCAGTCAAATTAGTGTGACTTTCCTTTTGCAGATTAGATGACAAACAATTATGTTACGGTTGTAAGATGATTCCTTTTAATCTCGTGTTCGCTCGTCATATAATACCTAATTAATTCACACTTTTCGTAGTGCATAATGAATTTTGTGATCAGTGACGTGCCCAAAATATTATGTCGTATGCCATTAATGGCACGCGCGCCATTGGTTCGCCATCCCTGCATTACAGCATCCCGTTCATAGATGCATAGGTACAAAGTGGCCACTGACGGTATAAATCATCCAGATTGGATAAAAAAGGCCTCATTATTATTACCTTTTCAAACGTAGGCTAAGTTTGTATATAAATAACTAGCGACCCGCCCCGGCTTCGCACGGGTGCAATGCAGTGATGATGAAAACTGCATCAAAAACCGTTGCGTAGTTTTAAAGATCTAAGCATACATACATACAGACATTAGGACAGACGCGGGAAGCGACTTTGCTTTGTACTATGTAGTGAAACTGCTTTAGCGTGATTGAATCGCTTTCACAAGTTACAAAATGTTTTGTAACCAATTGCTGTAATTTATTTGTACACAAGAATATGGTGAATTTAAAATAAAAAATCTATTCAATGTGTCAAGTGTTGTATGCGGTTGACTTTGGTAGGGCAGCGGATTTCCGAAGACACGGGTCCGATTTCCGCCGCAATAATGCAATAAATTTTATACAATACCTCCTCTAAAAAGCTTATTTTATTCAAAACAATGAATAAAAAGCACTTTTAATCACTATTTTGAGAACACACCAATATAATTTGACCTCCATCTATTGAGATGGAGGTCAAATTATATAGGTTGTATAGCATTGGCTATACAACCTCCTTGTCCAAAAAATACTCGATATACAAACTCCTTGTGCAAATAACTTGTCCACGTTCCACGTCTAGCACTCTGGATGTTGTGGCACTCATAATTTGATGTTTACGAGGTACTTAGCAGTACTTAGGGAATCCTAGCTACACACATCAACATCGTCTAGGGATATTTTGTATAAAGTTCTTAAATTCTAAAAATACGGGCTGGTTTTAAAATATATACATGTTTCATGTTATTTATAAATTTGAGTAAATTGAGAAAATCAGAAATATCTATCTATATCTATATGGTGTTGATGTGTGTATGTGTATGGTTATTTGTTTAATTTATATTCTCCTTAAAAAGTAATTTTTAATTCACCATTGCATTGACACCCCCTAGTTGTAGATCTGCCTGTATTTTGTTTAATTTAAGATCGTTTGGTATTGTACTATACCAAACTGTAATCAAGTCCAAAGAAATGAATAGAAAATAATATCATATAAAAAATAAATTCTACGTATTTATTTTGATAACAAAAAGAGGCCATATTTTATTGCATTTCGAAACTTGTTTTAAGTTATTTATGATATATCAGAGACTATGATTGGATTTAAAATTGGGTTTTGAAAAAACCATCTAAAGTAAGGCCAAAATAAGAAATACCCCAATGTAAGCACAAATTGTTGAATGCATAGGATAATGTTAAATACTCCGGATTTGTGAAACATGTAATTTTTTTTTATTCATACATCTTTTTACTGCATCACTGAATGGTTCTTCAGAATTTTCTATCAGATTTTCATTGAAAACTGTTACAAATTAAAATTTTATAACCCTTTTTTTTGAGCCGCCAATCGGGTAAAAATACGAGTTTCATATTTTCTCTCGGCTACAAAATCCGTGTATATGGCCCTTTAGTATCTAGCTAGTTGGAGAACTAAATGTATGCATGTTATGCCAATATTTTTGCAGTAAAAACCTGTGTGAAAAGTTCTTTGTGAATTTTTGATATATTTACCATTTTTTTTATTTTGGATTTATTTTTTATGAGACCAAGTATTATGGTCCATGCGACTGTTTAAACTATGTAGTTAGTAAGCCTTTGTATAGATTTTGTATGAGCTAAATCAAAATATACACTGTGGTGTGCATGAAAAGATAATGATATGCATAGTTGTGGTGGTGCAAATATAGAACAGTTAAAAAATAACTGACTCGAATCGATTCTGTGGAACGCCGCAAGAATTGAAATGTAGGTATTCTTCTAACGTCCAGCTATTTCTAGGGTTGCATCGCTAGAGAAAATTTTATCGATGTCGATCACTTCATACATAATATCTATTCTAGAGATTACATGGATGTCTAGTTTTATCGATCTAGGTTCTGACAAAAAACGATGAAACTGGCCCTATAAACTGGCTAAATAGATCTTCGCATTTGCTTTAACAAAACCCTTATAGGTAGTCTGGTTTTAATGTTTTCCATAATGTATCGATATCGATGAACTTTCCTTTGTGTATTCCCTAGAGTAGTCTTAGGTAGAGAAATCTATCTAGATTTTGCGGTTTTCTAAGATTTATATTTGTTAAACTGTCAGCTCTCTCCGAGCCAACAGTTTAGAGAATATTTCCAACAATTTGACGAAAACTATGATGGAAGGAAATAGAGACTTGCATGATTTCCCAATTTCTTTTGAGTATAACTTTAATATAATATTTTTTAAAACACTTCCTAAAAGTTTTCCAGTCAACTCACCGTTTTGTGATCTCTTTAAGAATGTGTTCATATTTTCCATTTATTTTTATCGAAATCAATGCAAGTCTCTGGGAGTGACTGAAAAGAGTGTTTTAGCTTTTTTATATCAAACAATCTTTGTAGGAATGTTAATTTTTATATAAACTGAAAATTAGATAGTAAGATTTAGGCTAGCAATAATCAGAGACCAAAAAATGGCGTCATCAGCATCCTCTGTAGATTAATTAGTTAAAAAATACTCTTAGAAATAAATAAATATCAAAGATCTGAGCACAATAAACCTTTTAAATTCGTACATAATCTTTTCTAAAACAAGCGTTGCTTTGACGCCATTTCACAATGTCTATGTTGGAGTGCAAATGAATACTAAAACGATGCTCAGACCGCTTCTAGACATGTACTGATGCGCTTTCTTATTTATGTATAGATGGGCTTACACTGCACAACAAGTGACGACTTATTTAAAAAAAAAACTACCAAATACCGTACCTGTTGTTTCGAAATGTTGAATGTGGTATGTTCTCATTCTATTTTTCTAAACGAGTCGTTGTATTGACTAATGCAAGATCCAACTTTTTGGGTGAAATCATCGATAGTTTCTTATAGAATTTATCGATAGCGGCACATCCCTATACTTACTGATAGACAAACATCTAAGGATCTGAAAGTTTTGTATCTTGCATTTTTAGCAGTGTCTATGTATCAACCATTGTTTATTGTCAAATATAAGGCAAAGGGACGACACTATTGTTTAGAAAAATATAGAAATTATAGTATGCTTAGAAATCATACTATAATTTCTATATTTTTCTTAGGCCGCACATTTGACATTATTCTGTTGGTAGGCTCATTTTGTAAATATTTTTATACGCGATTTTGCTAAAGCCCACAACTTATTTAATTTATAGTAGTGACGCATCAGCGGCCGAGAATTATTTCATTTAATTTTGTTTAATATATTTGTAAATAAATAATGCAGGTCATGTAATTTCATATTTTTGAAAATATACCATTATTTAGAAACCGATGAGTTTTATTTAACACAAGCTCACCTTTTAATTTATTAGGTGCTTAATCACAATATGGAGATTAGGTTAATTATTTGAGTTCAATTGCTGTCAAGCTCAATTATTATTATAATTATTCAGCCGCTAGTTACTGTCCCACTGCAGGGCAAAGGCCTCCCTACCCTCTTTCCACTCTTCGATAGACAATAATCTAAGCTCAATTGCTGTCAAATAAAAGCTGAATGTGCATTTACAATATTATTTTTAATTTAAGAAAATAAAATCTTTATAATATTATTTGTTACAATTTCCATAGTATATCAGATCCTTAATTTCCTTAATTTAATTTATTTTGCATGGCCTTTCACCAGTATGCGTTCGCACATGAATTTTCAACGCCTGTCGTTTGGCGTAGGCTTTTGGACACATATTACAGGCATAGGGCCTTTCTTTCAGATGAACAATTTTTATGTGCTTGTTCATCGTGCCTTGTTGCGTGAAAGTCTTGCCGCATCTGTCACAAGCATAGGGCTTTTCCCCAGTATGTGTTACCAAATGAGTTTTCATGTTAGTGTAGTCGGCGAATGATTTATCGCACATAGTACATGGGTAGGGTCTTTCGCCTGTGTGTGTCCTCATGTGTCGTTTTAAACGGGAGTTGTCTGCGAACGTTTTCCCGCATATCTCGCATGCGTACGGTTTCTCCCCGGTATGTGTTCGCATGTGAGTTCGCAAGTGCGTGGACATTGTGAATGTCTTTCCACATCTGTGACATGCAAAAGGCTTCTCGCCTGTATGCGTCCTAACGTGTACTATCATAACAGACTTTTGTGCAAACGCTTTTCCGCAGATATCACAGACGTGCGGTTTCACACCCGTATGTATTCGCTTGTGTAATTTCAGGTTGGTATGACCGGTGAACTTTTTGTCACACATATCACAGGCAAATGGTTTTTCGCCACTGTGTATCCTCATATGACTTTTCCAATGGCTATTTGCAGAGAATGCTTTCTGACATATATCACAGACGAAACCTTTTTCACCCGAGTGCTTTGTGATGTGATATTTCATGTGAGCGAGACTGGAGTATCTCTTATCGCATTTACTACAAGCGTAGGGTTTCTCTCCAGTGTGTGTTCTGATGTGACTTTTTAAATGGCTGTTTAGTGTGAACGCTTTGCCGCATCGTTCGCAGGAATATGGCCTTTCCCCGGTGTGCAGTTTCATATGACTTTTTAGGTAGTATATAACCGAGAATGTTTTGTGACATATTTGGCAAGCATGTGGTTTTCCTGGTACGTTTTCTATGTGTGTTGTCTTGTGCCTTACTAAGGTACTTCTATCAGAGAACTTTAACTCGCATTTATCACAGGCGTGACTTCGCGGCGGTTTCTCCGAATGGATTTTCATGTGTCGTTTTAATATTTGTGGACTGTTCATAAGTTTGTGACAAATGGTGCACGAAACTGTTTCAGTTTGAGTGCGATGTAAGTTATCTTTGTGAGTTTTTAAGTTAGCCTTTGTATTGAATCGATAATCGCAGATGTCACATACATAAGTGCGACTTTGATCGTGCACTTTCATATGTTGATCCAACGCTTTTTTCGTGACGTGCTTCTTGTTGCATGTAACACAAAAATAACATAAATTAGTACTTTTGTCGTGAATTTCTGTGTAGTTTTTCTCACTCTCATATGAGTTACTATCAGTTGTCTGGACCAAGCCCTCTTCATTTTTGGTATACATTTCAGTGTTTTCTGTTTTTATCTCCCTGAGGTCAATTCTGACAACTGTATTCGAGTTCCGAAGTGAGTTTCTAGCTGTAAATAATAATTAAATGGTAAGTTATAGTTATCAAGGAAGACTGGAACCATACCACAGAAGAATAATGCTACAATATATAAGAATAATAATGATAATGCAATAGTAATGCTACCTTCATCATTGGCAAATTTGTCACCATCATCAAAATCGCCGAAATAATCAGTAGATTCTGACAGCTCTTCTTTGACTGCCTCATTGAGATCAAAGGAAGTGTGTTGGACTACTGACATGGTCAAGTTGAGGAACAGCATACTGGGGACGTCTTCCGACAGCTGAAACACTTTAGTTGACTCCTGCAAGCAAATCAAAGATCGGAATTAATCTCTCAAGTAATAAGTACCAAGAAATCTGAGAGGATATCTTCCGTGTCTGGAGATAGCCAACCATATTTTTTTATCTTAGACTCGTTTGGACATACTTCTGACTGCCTTAGTGACTCAGGACATTTTCAAAGGGTCTTGACTAGGTACTGTGCCTGATTATTATGGTTGTATTTTCCTTTTATCTCATTCAATCATAAATAACCTACCTTAGACCAATTTTCATAGAACTGCATTAGGACAGTCTCCGCCTTTTGAGAAATGTCCCTGAATTTACGGCATCTTTGAAGTTGAGAATAACAAATGTAGCATATTGTGTCTGGCCTGCCATCTTCAGTGCTTAGCTGAAACACAGTTGTAATAACAATAGGTTGGTAGGCTGATGGTAGGATGCACTCAGATGAGACTAGCAAGGACCTCAGTGGCACAAATTGAGTTTGTCACGCTGTGGATGATCATAAATAAAAGGAGTGTTTTAGAAGGTATGTACCTTTTTTTTACTTTGAGATTCCAGACGAACAGAAAATTATTTAGCAACTATTCTCTTGATCGAACTTGATTCCTAATTTTCAATATATTCAAAGAAAAAGTCTGGGAATATGAAGTCTTGATAAAGGCTTTTATGTTCCATTCAGCAGCAGATGAAAAGGACTTACTTTAGTGCTTGCAAGTAATTCAAATATTTCTTCAACATTAGTGTCGCGTATGGAATACATTCTAATATCGCGGACAAGACACACTCGACATAGAGCTACGCTGGCCATCATCGCAGTTCATTTCTTCAACCAACTAGGAAGAAATCATTGGAATTCCATGTAAGTAAGTATTTACTGGTATTTACTTTCGTGAAAAAAACAAATAAAACTTAAGCCTGCTATACATGTTGGCCCAACGTTGCCGAGCGAAGGCCAATACCAACGTGTAGACGGCATGTTTGCCTGGCCTTGCCATCGCTCGGTGTTGCTCGCCTAGCTGGCCGAGTGAATACAAGCGCCAACGTGTATAGAGGTCATTTGCAATGACTTGTCACCACTCGCGGTCGCTCGCGGCCGCTCGCCTCACTTCGGAGTCGTGTCGGTTTTTTTGCACAAATCAAAGGCGCTTGTCTGCGCCAGGCCAATGGTGTCCACATGTTTGTCAGCCCGCCATTACGTGGTTAGTGTCGGTCATCGTCGCACGTGTATAAAATAATAATAAAATAATGTCGTTCGAAACCAACAATGATGTGTTCAAGTTTTTGGAATGCCACCAAAGCGAACCCGAGAGACGTGATGCATAAAGATAAAAGAAAGTATGTAGTAGTACATACTTACCTACTCGTAGGTACGTTCTTAGCTACCTACTTAATGAAGTACCTACTTCATACAGACCTACCTACCTAGGTAGGTCTGTATACCTAAATGAAATATGAAGATATCTGTTCAGGCATTTTCAAATTTAGTAGGTAGGTAACAACAAGTTAGGTTCTAGTCTAAGTAGGTACCTACTTAAAAAATTACTATATGTACTTGTTGTATCGGTGCATACAACAAGTACCTATAGGTCATCAAATAAACAGCAGCAGCTGCAACAACTTCTACGTCCATATTGTTTGAATGCACAACAAGAACTGACAGCACCCAATGTGTGGGCAGCTGGCAGCTTCACTCGTCCAACTCATCCATTGGCCGCTTGCAATAGTTTGCGTAGACTTGCCGAACGTCTAGACGGTAGCATTTGCCTGGCATCGATTTGCCTACGCTCGCGTTGGCCTTAGCTCGGCCTACATGTATTGCAGGCTTTACACGCCAAACAATTTATTCTTTTTTTTCTCTCATCGGAGTCGGAGCTGGCTATAGTTTTAAAACCATACCGCCTAGTCTAACGTTTTTTCTAGAGGTGTTTAATATTTCAAACCCATAAAACAACCGATAAAAAAATATATCACTATCATTCGATAAAAAAATGGAGGTGATCGAATATTTTTATTATCACATGATTATTTTCAAAACAACGTATGTGATTAATATTTTTGTTATTCACTTCACTGCATTTTAATTTGAACCTACGCTTGCTAGGTAGGTATAGGTATAATGTATAATTTCAAACTCATCACGAAAATTATTCTTTCATTTTCCTGCATGGAAATTTGAACCTACAGTTGCTAGATAATATAATGAGTAGTATTGTTATTTTGATTAGTCTGACCGGCCTGAAGGTAGTGCTATGTGCCCGGGCCGGGTAGCAGCCGGCACATAGCACGGCTGCTACCCGGCCCGGGTAGCAGCCGTTTATTTTAACTTCCGGGTTGTTTAATTTCACTTCCGGTTTCATCCTGCATTTTAATTATGTACTCCATGTACTAAAGCACAATATAGAGTAAATCTTATTTTTATCCAAAAAGTCGTTTAGTGTAAATTTAACTACAGTTACCTACATTCAATTGTATGCTTTAAACTAGTTAAAACAAAACACAATATTGATTTCTATCCAAGGATCATGAATACAATTACTAATTTTAGCAAAATGAATGAATAAGTGAGACCTAAGATATGAACATTTATTTATACTTTTCACTCACTTATTAGGTGGAAACCTTTGACGTCCCGTCGTCGACGCGATATCGGGTCGGTAACAATAGATTTTTTATTGTGTCTGGAATTCCGGTAGGTAAAAGGTTAAAATTATCGATAATTTTTAACATTTAAAATGTTAAAAAATGAACATTAATAATCATTAACTAATAAAAAAAATCAACCGATATTGACAACTCTAGTTTTTTCCATAGGTTAGTTTGTATACATGTTTGTCAATGATAGTCAAGTCAAGTCTTCGTCAAGTCGGCCGTCGGCTGTCGTTTCCGTTTGTTTTGATGAGAAAATGGTGGATATTTTAGGAGTATTCATTTTCTATGTAGTGGATTTTCCTTCCAAAACCTAAATCGATTTTTTTGAAAACAATTTTTTTTAACCAAAAAAGATTAGCTGATTTAGCAAAATCGAAAAGAACCTGACTCTAATTCAAGTATGGTTAACTATTGTTGTGTTCATGGCTGTGGCCGAAATAGCAGAACTAGCAAGCATTTATATTTTTACAGCGTGCCAAAAGATTTAGAACGGTGAGTGATTCAAACCAACCATCCCCATCCATAGGCCTTTCTAATTTTATGTGCTAAAGAAAGGATTTGTTAGTCAGGAACAATGGCTTATAGCGGCAGGAAGAGAGGATTTACTGGAGAAACCACAGCCTAAAAGAAACCTGTATAGATTCTGCTCTCGTCACTTCTCTGCCCAAAGCATCAAGAACAAACATCTGTGCGCGAATGCTGTGCCTACATTGTATCTACCTGGGTGTGAGGTTGAAGGTAAATTAGTTTTTTTCCACCAGTTTAGAAGTTGCTAGCTGTCTACCAGCAACTTCGTGCGCCCATATAAATAGAATAAGGATTTTTTAGGTAATTTTTTTACTGGTTACATTATTAGAGTAAATTAGTAAAGATCCCTAATTTTTTCAAAATATAATATTCTATGTCATCCGGGGATAGCGCTGCTTCCCAATGATGAAATAATTTTTGAAATCGGTCCAGTAGTTTCGAAGCCTATTCAATACAAACATTCAAACAATCAAATCTCACAGACAGGCGTCATGGTTCAGTCGGTAGTAGCTCTGCCTTCCGTGTTGTGGGTCGTGGGTTCGATCCCCACCGAGAACAAACATTTGTGTGTTGTAAACATAGATGTTTGTTCTGTGTCTGGGTGTTTCTATGTATTATAAGTATGTATTTACAAAAAAAAATGTATGTATGTATTCTATCAGCCATCTAGTGTCCATCGTACAAGCTTTGCTTAGTTTGGGGCTAGAAGGCGTTGTGTTAAGTGTCCGTGAATATTTATAAAAAAAAAAATCTTTCCTCCTTATAATATTATAAAATATTAGTATAGATATGTCAAATTGCGCTCCACTGATGCTAACTTTAGCTTACCCACAGGAAACTTTTCAAATCAATATTATATTATTTTATTGTATTGACAGAAGCTTCAGATGATGAGGATAATCGTCCCATGCACACCAACATAGCTTGCAATAACTGCCGAGCCAAAATTGTTGGGTTTCGGTACAAATGTGTCTCATGTCCCGACTTTGACCTCTGCGCACGCTGTGAGATGGCTGAGGCACATGAGGACCATCTGATGTTACGGATACCTACTCCGATCAAGTTTGTGAGTAATTTCTATTGTAATTATGTATGTTTCTCAGACATCTGAGGCAGTTATCCTGCTGTACCGGTCCACGCACAAGCTTGTCAATGAGTGGGTAGAAATCAATATAAGACCGACATAGTCGTGAGACGGCTCAACGTCCCTAAAAAGATCAATAAAAATTATGTATGTGTACTTTTAGGGCCATACTTATAAAATCTGAAGCTAAGCAGTTTATTAAAATGTAGCTCTGTCATTGTTTAAAATTACCTGTTAGGGACAGCAATAATTTAAACAGCTGAATATAGTTATGCAACAATTATTAGGTGAGTGTACTGATTTTTCAAATGTCAATCATTTTATATAGATGATATAGGCTGTAGTTGGGCAGAAGTGTAGACTCGCCCAAGACCGGAGAGACTGGCGTACGAAAGAGGAGGTCTATACCCAGCAGTGGGTGCATACAGGCTGAATAGATAGATAGATGGACATTTGAAAAATCACAAACCTTAGGGTCAATATATACTAGCGCAGAGTCGAAGCGCATCGAAGAAACTTAATATAGCAACTTCAGCCTTTTTTTTATCTAAGAAGAAATATGTTCTTTGTGGAGATAAGTCTGAATTTGACCCTTAAAGCTAATAAAATAAATAAATAAATATTCACGGACACTTCACACAACGCCTTCTAGTTCCAAACTAAGCAAAGCTTGTACTATGGAAACTAGATGGCTGATAGAATACATACATACATATTTCTTTTGTAAATACATACTTAAAATACATAGAAACACCCAGACACAGAACAAACATCTATGTTTACAACACAAATGTTTGTTCTCAGTGGGGATTGAACCCACGAACCACAGCACGGAAGGCAGAGCTACTACCGACTGAGCCATGACGCCTGTCAAATATAAAATAAAACTTGAACTTTCCAGAAAAAAGTTGAAAACATGGTGATTAAGTGGCAGCAGGTTTACAAAGAAGAGCACAAAAATGACGTTGAATCCAGTGACGATGAACCAATCCAGAAATATGCTAAAAACTATGACAGTGGTATTGACCTATCTGATGATGTCAAACAGACAATACGTACAGAGGTAGCCAGAGTTTTGAAATTGAAAAAATCCACAGAAAGTAGGAAAAAGAAAGGTGTACCACAATCGCAAAAAAGATCATCTGATGCGGATAAGAATCCGAAGAAGCAAAAAATTAATTATGAGTTGAATCAGTATTTGGGTACACCTGAGGTAGCTTTTGCTGATGTCAATGAAATACACAGTGTTGGTACCAGCCACCAGTTAGATGTGAAAACTGAAGCTGCTTGCACATTCCCAAGTAACATTGAAGGTATTACAATTGTTGCAATTCTGTTGTTCCTTTTTTCAAAAGTTAATTTGACAGAATTGTTGACCCTTTTTATAAACTGAAATGACAAAATCAGCTATAGTTTT
Organism: Eulithis testata; assembly: GCA_947507515.1. Classification (NCBI taxonomy): domain Eukaryota; kingdom Metazoa; phylum Arthropoda; class Insecta; order Lepidoptera; family Geometridae; genus Eulithis; species Eulithis testata. Next base: position 5,252,660 of record OX382219.1, read on the forward strand.
AGTGCTATCAAATTAGTTTTATTTAGATAAATACAACAAGAGAGTAGGAGTCAAAATTTCTATTTCAAATGAATATTCTTATAAATAAACATTATATTATTATACAATATTTATTAAAATATTTAGTAAAATTAAATAAAAGTCACATTTACAAGTAGCCTTACAATCGGCGTTCTTATCGCGCAGAGCGATATTTTCACAATCACTAAAACACCTAAAATGGCTACCTATCCAACCTTTCCATTCTTATCTTCATCACTGATACTCAATTTTCATTTTCAGTATCAGAGCCGGAACCTGATCTGCCAGTGATGAACATAAAGCTGAGCGATGATCTGTCAGATCTGATGATGGAAGTTGGTGATGAGAAAAGCCTGTATAAGTTTTAAGTTAAATAATGTTGTTATCTATGTAGTAAATGTGGTATAGAACATGTTTTTTAAACAACTCAGTTAATTTATTTAATTTTAATATTATGCAATTTCGGGAACGCTTATAAATATACTTTTTAAACAACAATGCTTATTTCACTTTGCGTCTTTATTTATTAGGTAAGGCACGGCGGTATTTAACTAACTATGTAGGTAAACGTAATCTAGGCACAGAATTTTACGCAATATTATATGTATACATCCATTGAAGATGATATAAACAGCGTCAGGATGCCTACTATGCCTACACTTAACGGGACACTAGTGCCTGGGACAATGTTTAGATGGAGTAAGTAGGCTTTCCCAGCACACATACCATCCTCTCAGCTTAATCAGGCATAGTCACATTAGATACCTACCTATTTATGTACTTACCTTGTTGATTTTGGTGGTGCTACTCGCCACTAGATGGCGCCATGTGTACATTTTATGCTAATAAATAGGATTATAATATGTACCCATCATCGGGGTTCTGGAACATTGCATCTTTTGTATCTGTGGTTGTCTGAAACAAACAGTGCTCCCAACCTTTTAGATAATACTAGCTAAATCATAGACAAAGTATAAATAATCTATGAGCTAGCCCTATAGATTTTATTGTTATTTATCTTTCTGTAATATTGTATATTGTAAATATTTTATGTTTTGCTAGTCTATAGAATAACGCCTTGGAGTAATCCGTAATGTTATTTTATTATGAATAAATTGAAATTGAAATTGAAATTGAAATTGAGCTAGATGATTGTCTCACGTCAACTCTACGATATTGCGGCAAAAAAAGAAATAGAATTTCAATGCAATGTCAGCCCCACCAGCCTAGGATATAGATGTTCGGTGGCCCAGCCTTTCATTCATTCATTTCATTTGTTATGGTATTTTGGTTAGGTTGTGTGTGAATACTGTGAATTATTGTGATTGTTTCTTTTTGTACAAAAATACAGCTAACAGATGTTTTTTGAAAACTAAACGAGTGTTCGCTATATTCTGTATATTGAATTAACCTAAATCCATGTACCTACAGCTTATTAGCTCGCTCCAGGCTTGTGGAATGTAGTGCTAGTTTTTTATCGTTGTTCGGCCCAATGCTCGATCTGTAACGCTCGCCATGGATACCTCAGGCCTAAACAATCAATTCCGGGATCACCATGATCCCAATGAGCCCGCACCGTCGTCGGATAAGGTAAAAATGTTTCAACTCTAAAATATTCAGTGTCTCAAGGTCCACTCGCTTATTTTTCTGTCGACTAGTACCATTGTATGTTTTCATAGTACTTACTGACTCTCATGTCACCTATTTACAATACCTACATATCTTTTTCCGTGCATGCCTTCTTTTCCCCTTATTTTGCTGAAAATTTATCTCAAATCTAAATAATTCTGTAGTTCTAAATGCAATGTTTCTTTTGTAGGTTAAACCACAGACAGAAGATCTGAAGCCGACCAGCAAAGGAGTGGAAAATGCCAAGAAAAGGCTCCGAGCATTCTCCATTCAAAAGAAGTCATCCCTCTCTCCTATACCTCCGCCCAAAACTATTTGTACCACGGGTATGATTATGATTTTGGTCTAAATAACTCATTTTCAAGGCCTTATTCATGTTGCTTATTGTTGTAGCTAATGAATCAAGTTGGCTTCATTATCTGAAATAGGTACTAAATCTGCTGCAATCTCTTTTGGTTAATAGGGTCCACTAAAGTTCCCTAAACAGTGTACTAACTAGTTAGAAAAGCATTTTATTAAATCTTTTTTTTATCAGACAACTATATTATATTATAACAATTTCTCAACCCATTTTTTGGGTTGAGAAATTGTTATAATATACAATTTTTAACAAATATTTGTTTCTTTTATAGTGGGTTCAGTTGGCACAGTATTTATTGGCAAGTTGGCCACATCCAAACCTGTATTGAAGCCGGGGGATATTGAAGAGGTGGTGGATCCAAAGAAACCTCCAAAACCACCCAAACCTGGTACCAGCAAGCTCCAGAATGGTAAATACCAGGATTTAACATAACATACACATTAGGGACAATTTAACTTGGTACAGTCAGCATTCAAAGTTCAACAATGCTTGACTGATTAGAAAAAAAAAATTTCATTAGGAGTGGTATACTTCCAAATTGGTCCCATAAAAATTTTGTCAAAATCGGTTTAGTAGTTTGGGAGTTGAATAGGATTAACTGGAAAAAACGCGTCATCCATGCGACATTGCGTATTTTGTTTTCTTGTGACCTTTCAATGGTGTTTATGATCAATAAAACAAATTCAATGAACTACCATCATCATCATCATCTGATGATGAAGCTATCAAATTGAAGCTTGTTTTTTCAAATGTTAAAACTATAAATTATTCTTCAATAAAAATAATTTATTGTGGAACTGTGTACAGAGATCATATCTGATCTGGTAGAGATCGCCAGCGATAAGACCGCCCATTGTACTATTTATTTAAGTTTTGTTATTCATTTTATTGTAATCCCTAGACTAGGTGAGCAATGAAGTATCTTCTACCTATTCTATTCTATTTTTTACCACAAATGTCTGAAGTCTTTGCGCTTATATATTTGACGTAGTGTCCTTTCCCTTAGCGGATTATCTCAACATCCAGAAGAAAACACTGTCAGAGATCGAAGCAATGAAACGGAAAATGGAATTGGTGGACCTTGGAATTCCCCTTGGCCTGATATGTCCAGTATCAACCAGCGATAAAGCCATGCCTACTAAAGCTATGCCTCCAATAAAGTCCATGCTCCTAGGTATGTATGATTGTTATGGGATTTTTCATAGCGCTCGTGGTGAAGCTTGCTTAATCAATATTCACCGATTATCACTACATAGTATAAAGCAAAGTCGCTTCCCGCGTCTGTCCTAATGTCTGTATATATGTATGCTTAGATCTTTAAAACTACACAACGGATTTTGATGTAGTTTTTTTTTAATACATAGAGTGATTCAAGAGGAAGGTTTATATGTATAATATACATCATTCTGGTTCTGCGCGATCACTATTTGGATGGGTGATCGTTAGTGGCATTTACATCTGAGCGCTTCCGTGCTTCGGAGGGCACGTTTAACTGTCGGTCCCGGCTTGGCGGAGGCCTTGAGGCGGCCTAAAAACTCCGTCACCAGAGCTGCTAACTCATACGAGCTGGCTTGCTATGCGTGTTTTTCGACGTTCGTGACTTTGTTGCTTTAATATTATTGCCTGCTGCACTCTGAGACGTAAGTTCAACGATTATCAAAGTTTATCAATATCTCTTACCAGTTAAAGTGACGTCTCTGAGTGGCAGTTTCTGATCTATCAAGCACTATAATGTATTTTACTGTTTTTGACCCCTTCCAATGTCTTTGTTGCATACACAGGTACTCAGTTTGCTATGTTTTTAGTAACTTAAAATTTATTTGCTTGTGAATCTCTCTTTGTTATCCTTCTCGTTTTTTTTAATGCAATAAAGTCAAAGTCTGAGTTTAAGTTTTAAAAATCGAGGACAGATTTGTTTTTAAATTATAAGTCGCCCGCTAATAACTTATCACGTGGCTGCATACAAAATCAACTGAATGTTGACTTTCGATTCAATTTTCGATAATAAAATAAAACTTTTTTTTTTTCGAAAAGTTAATGATTTTTTCATTTTTTTCTAAATTGAGACTCTGATTTTGCACTATGGAATGAGTTTGATCTAGAAAATGGCACTAACAGTACAATATGCTTGTTCCTTCCTTGTTTGGCTTTGAAAAGCACGAAAAATGCGTGTGTTCCACCCACTCAAAGAAAGTAAGAAACCGTCGGCGAGACCACGAAACGTCACTGCTAAATGTAAGAAATATGCTCATTTACATGCTTTGCTTCTTTCGTAGTTTGGTTTTCTATGCATGGTAGATGTACTCGTAGTATCAGTATTTCTGTGTCCACACCAAGCGAATAAATAATACATCCTTATTTGGTACGAATTTGTCATAATAAATACTTAAATAAATAATAAATAAATATTCACGGACATTTAACACAACGCCTTCGAGTCCCAAACTAAGCAAAGCTTGTACTTAAGGCGGTGTTCCCCGAACCAAGCTGTTTTTTAGTAGGTAGCGTTGCTAAACATTTTTTTTTTATCAATTTTATATCAATAAACAATGCATATATAACCGTCCCGCGTACATTATTGTGTATCAATTTTCAACTCTTATTCTTTACGGCCAAACTCTCGAAGTCATCTCGGGTAAGACCTAACTAGAACGTAGGTAACATAGATGTCCCCATACATTTCAAGAGTTACTGAGGCCTTATACTCGCTGCGACAGTTATTTTACTCTGATAGTTATAACGTCATTATCTCGGCCCAATTCACTATTTGGTGAATCGACTTCATTGTGACGTCATCATTGTTGAAGCATATTTTCATAAGGCCCCCGACATCTAGTGCGTCTCCCAACCCAGCGTTTTGAAGCTTTCTTTTCCTTTGTGGAACGTCCACGCTTTACCAAAAAACAGGTAAAAGAATTACTTTTTCTCGTTAAACCGCCACTCTCTCAATACCATTCGTTTGGTTGGTGTGTATTAGAGTAAGATTTAGTTTGCATAACCGACAAGGATTAGAAAAATTGTGCATTCTAGAACTATCTGTTGCAGAATGTTTAATGGTTTTACTGTAGAATTTAATAAATCCGTATTGTAGACTAGTTTTCATAATACGAACAATAAAAGGTATTTTGTGTTATTCCTATCGTCCTTTTGAAGATAATGTTACTTAAAGAGTAGTCAGAGGTAAGTATACTAGATTCCATGTCATAATGATGTCATGGCGTCTCAGTTTAAGAGCTTGACGGAATGAAATACAAAAATTAAGAAAAGTTGATTTATTTTATCTCTGTTTGACTGGAGGAGGTATGTCTGTCCGACGTACCTACCTTCATTAATCACTGTCAGTTTTTACTTGAATTTACAAATAAATATAAAGCGGAATAGTTTTAATATAAATCGTATATTCCAGACCCCGCCAAAGTTGACGAAATAATCCGCGAAGCAAAGCAAGCTAAAGCTGAAGGAAAATCATTTAAATTCAGCTATGAAAAGCTACTTCCTACATACCAAAATCCCTTTCAAAAAAGCAAAGATAAAGATAAAGATAAAGATGTACCGCCACCCCCCATCGATAACCATCGACAAAGTAGAGATAGGAGGAAGTACAATGATCAGTTTAGAAGGTATCCTGGTCACAGCGATGAAAAAAGAGGCAGAGATTGGCACAGAGACGCCAAAGATCGAATGAGAGCAAACGTCATAAGAAGCAGAGAGGAAAGTGAAAGACTAGATAAAATCAAACGTTCTAAAGAACGATCCAAAAGAAGTGAAAAATCTAAAACAGAAAAGTCAAAAACAGATGTAAAGTCTAAGGAAAAAGACACAAAAGAAAAAAAAGTTGATACAATTAACTTGTCCGATGAAGATGATGACGATGTTCAGGAGGTGATTGACGAAATACAAGAAAAAGAAGTCAAAGAAGCAGACGTTAATCTTAAAGATTTCGTAGTTTGCGACAGTTGGTCTGAAAATGAAGAGAGAACTAAAGATTCAACTCCAAGCAACGATAAAAAAGAAGAAAAAGAATTTAATACAACTCCAGTCGCGAAACATATCGACCCAATGGAACAGCTTAAACAAAGTTTATTAAAAGAGATAGAGCACCCGCTTGAATGTAAAGTAGAGAAGCTACAACCCGTCACAGACACCTTTAAATACGAAATCGAAGATGTTAATGACGACGATGATGAGACATTAGATATGTTCGCGGAAGTAACTACTGCTAAAAAAGTCGCTACAGAAATACGTAAACCTCACAAAACAAACCATTACGATGCTTTGGTTCCAATACGATTCGATTACAATGATGACAATTCTAATGACGCAATGGATGATACCTTTTTAGAATCGGTCATAGCTGAAATCAAACAGGAAGATATAGATGACGAAATCCCTCAAGACAAAGGTTTAGTCGAATACGATATATCTCCAAAAGACGAAAGAGAATCAGTCACGCCTGAGTTAGACGATAAAATACGAGAAATGTATTCAAGTCGAAGTGACTACTCTGACGGTTTCAAGTCGGTCGAAAGCGTCAAGTCCATTGACAGTGTAAAGTCTTTCAATAGCATGAATTCGACAGAAAGTGGTTACAAGTCGATAGAAAGTAAATACAAGTCGACCGAAAGTCGCACCAAGATGAGAGAAAATAGTGAGAAACGTATTGATAAATTCAAAGAAAGTGGACGGAGGACATACGAAAGTCGTTCTAAGTCAATTGAAAGTATCAAATCGACGGACAGTGGTAGCACGTTGACCGAAAGCTTTCATAGTTCGACTGATACCAGTCAAAGGTCATCCGAAGGAAGTCAAAGGTCATCCGATAAAAGTCAAAGGTCATCCGATAAAAGTCAAAGGTCATCCCAAAGGAGTCAAAGGTCAACGGAAAGAAGTCAAACGTCGACAGAAAACAGTCAAACATCGACCGAAAGTGAGTCAACATTGTTGAGTTCAATAGAACTTCACAATGAAGAAGTTAATTTAAATATTATGTCAAAAGCTATGGTTGATTCTTTAGAAACCTGGAGTTTCGTGATGAAGATCTGCCAACCTTTGCTGTTTAGGCATGATAAGAACAAATGCTACAAGTAAGTGTACTTTTACAAATAGAAGTCATCATTTCCTTCATTGGACGGCCACTTAAGCCTTCCCATATATTTCCATAGCGACTAATCTTATGTGGTCAATATCTCCGGGATCTTTATGCTTGGATGACGTCAAAAACACATCTCTGCCAAACTGAGCATCTCTTATATTGTTTAGTTAACATTTATACACCTGTTTCTAAGTTAACGAGAACATTAATCAGATCTGAAAACTAGTTTTGAGAAATCTCAAGCGTAATTGCAGTTTGAAACATTCCGCTCATTGTGTTAAGATTTGATGAACAGGATTCTATACTCCAAGATGTGATGACTAATTAACTTGTTATTAATGTTTATCATCAAATATAATATTAATCGCTTTCTTTTCAGGGAGAGCCCAGGTATGCCTAAAATATGGTGGTGCGAAAACCCAAAGTTATGCAATTGTGTAAAAGATCGGGTCGTTGTGTATCAAGAATTAGAAATGTGTAAAATGGAGCTTGTTGATACCCTCTACGGAACTTATCAGTAAGCATTTCACCCTGTAGTTTTTCCAATACTTAAGGCGTATGTAAAAGGCAGACAACCCTCTTACATACGCCTTAACTTAAAATGGTCTGCGGGTCCAATATAACAATACATTAAGGGGTCTGTTGCGGCTCCCGCGCTACTGCAGCGCGTCTGGTATGTCAGGCTGCGCAGGAGCAACTACAGCATCCTAAATATTATTGCTGAAAAGCATAACTGTCCTTTGGTTTGGAACCACATCCAAAGGAGAAAATCGTTATTAGTGTGTGTTTTGTTAGTGTTTTTCTGTCACTAAAACCAAACTGGACCAAATTGTCTGAATAAATAATCTAAAATAAAAATAAAATTTCCTTCCCTCTTCACCCATTGGTACAGTCATGGCAATCTCAGTCAGTCTATTTGAGTAGTTTTTTAATCGTAGGATCCAAGAGGGCGTATACCCGGAAGCCCGTGGCTGGTACCCGGCCGCATTCCTCACCGAGAGCGAGTATTATCCTCTGACCAGCGAATGGGAGGCTGAAGACAGCCAGGAGAGGCCTACCCCTCCACCGCACACCAGAGACGAAATGGTGCTCGATAGGGAGTATCAAAAGTAAGTAAAAAAAATCTGTGCGTGCAGTCCCTACGCGCGGAAGAAAGTTATACTTCGAGTGCCGCGCATTCACTCACGCTCTGTGTTTAATGTGAAATTAATTTAGTATTTATTGTTATGTACTTAACCGATATGTAGTACTAAATTTTCACTTCAAAATAAAAAGTAAAAAGTTGCATGAACACTGCCATCTATTATATTTTGACTGTAGCGTATATTAGTCTATTCCCCCTGCTGTCAATTGGAAGTCGTATAACTTCAAAAACACGGGCGGTCTAATGCTGAATTGCTGAACAATTCCATCTATATTTGTTTGTAGCGTATTAGTCTCTGTCTCTTTCTACTCCCCCGAATAGAAAAGAGATAGAGACTATGTCCTCTCGAATAACGCAACCTTGTTGGAAGTCGCATTAGAAGTATAACTTCAAAAAATATTCTTGGACATATTGTTGCAACAAACTATGGGGTAAATATGTCCAAGAATATTTTGCTCACATTGCACAAGTATTACGAGGTCCAAAATGCATTTACCAACAGGACTTTTAAACGAAGTCACCGGTCATGCTATAAAGCACCGGACTTGCCCACAGGTTCATGGAAGCAGTCTGGCCGGATGTAGAGGGCGCTGTTAAATCCGAGACCCCCAGAAGTACCCCCGTACGGGAGACCAAGAAACGACCCGGGAAAGAACTGGAGGTGGCGAAGAAGAAGAAGATTAAATTGGCTGAGAGGAAACAGAGTAGTGAAGGATGGAGCCAGGAGTCGGAAGTAGAAGAGGATTTGGATAAAAGGTGGTCATTTCTTTATTGTTTGAATTTACCTGCGCTGTGATCTTATTTCTTCACCAACTAAAATTATGGTGTTATAGTTTACTAGCGAGCCGCCCCGGCTTCAAACGGGTGCAATGCACTGATGATGATGATGATGTATTATACATATAAATAAACCTTCCTCTTGAATCACTCTATCTATTAAAAAAACCGCTTCAAAATCCGTTACGTAGTTTTAAAGATCTAAGCATACATATATACAGACATTAGGACAGACGCGGAAAGCGACTTTGCTTTATACTATGTAGTGACTAGCTGGTGCCCGCGACTTTGACAACGCAGGATTAGAAGTGCAATTTGCTATGCGAAATCTTCCAGGTGTTTCTGAAAAGTTCGCATCCCGTTGATTTTTCAGGATAGAAAGTAGCCTATTTGTTAATCCAGATCACGGATAATGTATATTCAAAGTTTCATCCAAATCGGATCAGTAGTTTTTGCGTGAAAGAGGAACAAACATACATACATCCATACAACCTTAAAAACTTTCGCGTCTATAAAATTTGAAGGACGAAACAGACATTTAAAATTTGTTTGTTTATAGTAAAAAGCAGAAAGTTGGCAAGAAACGCAAACGAAAGCACTCCACGGACAGCGAAGATGAATCATCCAAAAAGAAGAAGAAGATTATGAAAAAGGTATGGATAGCTATTAAAAATGATTTGAACAGTTTATAGAAAAGATTCTTAAAGAAAGAGTGAATGGCTGGATTATTACTAAGGCCGTGCTCACTTTGGTTACGATTTCATCCGAATTTGATTCGTACGAGTACGCACGAATGATCCCGACCTTCCAAGGAGTATGTGAGCGCTCACACTGCATGCGATCAGTCGTACGTATACGTACGTGTACTTACGACGTCCGAATACAATCCGAACTTGTTGGGATTTATCACGCAGTCGTAATATTTGACGGAGAAAAACGTATTCAGTGTGAGCACTCAATTCGTACGAACAGTACTCGTACGTTACTTGTACGAACAAATTCGTGTACCTTCCGCTGCAGCTATACTTACTATTAAGTGTACTGACAGTCAAATGCTTAACTGAAAGTTTCACTATGTATAAATTGTTAAAACTAAGAAAATAGTACTTCGTAATAATAATAATTTGTACATATACCACACTAGTCCCATAACAGTTTAAAAAAATAGATGTACCATGTAGGCATTGCATTTTGTATGAAACAGCTGTTCTTTTCCTAATGGTATATGTATTCATATTGGTCTTCTAAAGCTGAGCTAACTAAACCAGTTTTTAAATCTGTTGTCATCTCTTTTCGTTGTCATGCAAGTGACAACGATAGAGCATATTTTAAAGCCGCACCCTATAAGTCCGAAGGTGGGGTATTCTACAGCGGGCCTAGGATGCGCACCGCGAGATATTTGTCATGTCGTTCTGTCAAAATGTAAGCATTTTGTACCAGTTTAGGAACTATTGCATTGTCTGTGGTACCTAATGGTGTCGACAAAACGCGCCATAATGTACACTTTTGGCTCTTCTTTTTCATGAAAGAAGTCCCGCCGAAATTTCCGGAATTAATTTTAAAACTAAATTTTAAATTAGTTGTCAGGTGCTGTTAATGTGTTCGGATGCTAGTGCGTTTTTATTTGGTTTCTGTGATCAAAGTCTGTTTTCAATGCCTAAAGTTGTTAAAAGTGCTGCCCGAGAAATAACACTTCGGTCGACTACAGCGACGCGTCTGCGGGACTTCTTTCATGGAAAGGACTCTAGTCGTCGTACTAATAGATAATAGCACAGATTATATAATACTATACATAATAGTCATGCTGAAATGTCAAAAGTTGAAAATTCAAAGGCGCGGTTTCTCGACAACATTACCACAGATAATGCAATAGTTCAGAAACTGGTACAAAATGCTTACATTTTGACAGAACGACATGACAAATAACTCGCGGTGCGCATCTTAGGCCAGCAGGTCATAGCGAACAATGTTTGTTCTACGACTTTTGAGATTTCGAAGTTTTTCATTCATGAAATGAACTCGTAACGTTTACTTAAAATGTACCTACACACAGCTAGCGTGTGCGTGCGACGCGGTAGGAGGGTACCTACGTGTGCATGCGTGTGTACGGGTTTACGTAAATAGTAAACAAACACTTAGGGTTGTCGCAAATTTCTAAAATAATAAAAGTTGTACTTTAGTGTGAAAATTTCAATTACTATTTATGGACCTTTTGCACACGTCCAAGCACTCAGGTGCTCGGTCTGATCTCGCCTCCTTCGGGCTTATACGGTAATTATGTTACACTTTGTAGAAAAAGTTTGTTCATATTGATCCTACTTCAAACCCCTGATTTTTTGTTGAGTGGGATCTTATTGGTCTTATGTTGTAGTATATACTGTTGCGTATTTTCAGCAAAAGAACTTTAAGGTAAAATCAAAGACAAAGCGTCAACGCCTCAGCAAGAAGTATCTAAAGAAGTTGAAAGTAAAGCAGGAAAAGCAATTCAAGAAGAAGAAGGTTGTCAAGATTGAAGAGTCAGATGCTGATGAACAAGAGAGAGGTATGATAATATATTCATGTATTCTTTTTTATTTTATTTAACCTAAATCGTCCCACTGCTGGGCAAAGGTGGGCAAAGACTTCTAATGTTCGTCGTCCCATCTTTTTTCGAAGGCGTCAAGTTCGTAGCCTTTCTCGGCCGACCCCGAAACCGCCGACCGTCAGGGAACCAAGATACTCGCCAGTCGGAGAGTTTGTTTGACCAATAAAATATTTGCTAATGTTTACAATTTACAGAGAGAAGGAAAAGAGAGAAAAAACTGAAAAAGAAGAAACTACTCAAGCTAAAAAAGAAATCATCCAAGAAAAAGTACAAAGCAAGGAGTTTATCACCCTCAAGCTCGGACTCGGATTCCAACAAAAAGAAGAAGAAGGAGAAACGGAAAAAGCGAAATAAGCGAAAGCCATCAAGCTCAGATTCCAACCAATCGGAACTATTCGATGTAAATATTCTAAAAAATATAAAAACTGAGCGATTGACCGACGATGAAAAAGCTAAAAACTATACTAACAAAAAACATAGAGAAATAATCAATGTGAAACAACTACAGAACGACTTTGTCAGTATTCAAATAAAGAAAGAAGTAGAAGATGTTAACAGTCCCGATGAGTTTGAGGAAAGTTTCACCGAAGAAGAGAAAAAGGAAATGGAAAATGAACTCAAAGAGGGGGAAAGTGAAAAGGGTGAAAATAAAGAACAGGAAATTTTGGAAGTGGACAAGGTGGAAGATATTACAGCAATAGAGATAGAAAACACTTTAGAGGAGAAGGATGAACACGAATTCAAGGTTTGTGACTCTAACTAATAATAATTTATTTATTTATTTAATTAGAACGGTCACACACAACCAATTACACTAATTAATTAAACAGTACCAATTAAAAATGTCAAAACACAAAAATTAAATAGATATAAAAAATAAAATTGTTGTCCATAAATTATAAGTCAGATGGTTAACATATAAATATATATATGTTAAGATAGTCAGATAGTCATATTCAAATCTTTCTCGGTTCTCGGTGGTTTCGATCCCCACCGAGAACAAACATTTGTATGGCAAACATAAACGTTTGTTCTGTGTCTGGGTGTTACTATGTATTATAAGTATGTATTTACAAAAAAAATGTATGTAAGTATTATATCAGCAATCTAGTTCCCATAGTACAAGCTCTGCTTAGTTTGGGACTAGAGGGTGTTGTGTGTAATGTCCAAAGACATTTTTATTTATTTATTTATTAATCTTGTCAGATAGTATCGCCGCTTTTTCATGAAAACCTAATAGTAAAGTAATTAAATGAGCAGCTAATATGACTAATGTGACATCTAATCAACATTCTAAAAATAACTGATTTTATTATGAAAAATTAAGTTATAGTTCTAAGTATTCTATCAGCAATCTAGTTTCCATAGTACAAGCTTTGCTTACCTTGGGACTAGGCGGGAGTTGTGTGACATAAATAAATAAATAAATATTCTTGGACATTACACACAACGCCATCTAGTCCCAAACTAAGCAAAGCTTGTACGATGGAAACTAGATGGCTGATACATACATACATTTTTTTTTGTAAATACATACTTATAATACATATTAACACCCAGACACAGAACAAACATCTATGTTTACAACACACCAATGTATGTTCTCGGTGGGGATCGAACCCACGACCCACAGCGCGGAAGGCAGAGCTACTACCGACTGAGCCATGACGCCTGTCGACATGTCCATGATTATTTATTATTATTTTAAACTAGCTGACCCGACAGACGTTGTCCTGTCGTAACTATTTGCAGCACGCATTCTGTCAATGTTATGTCAAACGCCATTAAAAACGATATTGTCAAAAGCGCTAAGGTTACATTAGAAAAAATGTTATATGGAGATTCTTAAATTTTCTGATTTTCTTTTCAATTTTCTTAATATTTTTCTTTCATAAGAACCTACTCCTGACAGTAGCAAACATAACAAAAACAGAATTAGCGAAATCGGTTCAGCCGTTCACACGTGATGCCGTGACCAAGGAAAATAGGGATTCATCCTGTCCTACTAATATTATAAACGCAAAAGTTAGTATGTATGGATGTTTGTTACTCTTTCACGTAAAAACTACTGATCCGATTTAGATGAAACTTGAAATATATATTGTCCGTGACCTGGATTAACACATAGGGTACTTTTTATCCCGGAAAATCAACGGGATCCAACGGGACGCCAACGAAGTTGCGGGTGGATGCTAGTTTTTATATACATATAGAGATTATTTACAGTTATTCGAAAATAAATAAGAATTTTGATATATCAGGAGCCAGAAAGCACGCGCCCCTACACCCCGCAACTAAAGACCCATCCCGACGAGAGCAACTCCCAATGCTCTTCCCAAGAATCTATAATAAGCGTGAAATCTTACGAAAAAGACGACAGCCACCTTCGGCCGTCATCGCAAAACTCCAACTATAGCTTCCACGATGTCATGCAGAATGTGAACGATAATGAGCTTTATGCGAAGCACGGGGAGTTGGAAATGGAAGGGAGTTACGAACAAGGAAACTATGAGATGTATGAACAAATGGCTATGGAGTATCAAAGTGATGTTGCTAGTCAGGTAAGCATTTCTTTACCTAGATTGATTTATTCAGAATAGAGGTAGGTTTGTATGAGTTAGTGCCCAACGCGGACGGGGATTTTAGGCCGCCTTAAGGCCTCCGTGGTGACTTGAAGACTGCTAGAGCCGGGAGCGACAGTTTAGTTTCGATTCTGTTGATTCATTTTTGTAAAGTAACCTAATATGAGCTCTAAAAATGTTCCCGTCGTGTTTTTATAAACTGAAACGTTTAAGACGTCTATCATTTTAGCGCTGTCTTCATATTTTAGAATGTAGCAATGTAACTATAGTAGGTGCCAAATAACACCGCAATACAGGTCATTCACCCACCTTCACCACGATGTCGCAAAATTCAATTTATGAATGGCTAATTCTGTCGCTTTCCATACAAACCCGTCGCTAAGACGGTAATCGCTCGAATCTCGTAGTACTGTTTGTTTACTATACATAAATTGAATTTTGCGACATCGAGGTGAAGGTAGGTGGATGACCTGTATTGCGGTGTTATTTGGCACCTACTATATTAGTGCTATAGTACAAAATAAGTTTTACTTATGTATTCTTTAAAATCCCACTAATATTATAAATGTCAAAGTTTAGATATTTGGATGTTTAGATGTTTGAATGTTTGTGTTTGAATCACGGTCTGATCTGATTTGGCTGAACTTGGAATAAATAGTTCGTAATCTGGATTAACAGATAGCCTACTTTTTATCCCGGAAAATCAACAGGATCAAACGGGACGTGGACGAAGTCGCGGGCGGAAGTTAATGATAAATAAATTAAAACAAAACTGCTAGTGATGGGCCCTGACCACGTGTGACAATGTGTAAAAAAACACGAGGAAATGTAATACTGTCTTTTTATTGCGTCTCACCCATTGAAAAGACTACACTATAATATAACAGTCTTATGCCGGTAATTAGGTAGGTACACTCAAATGCGGCTCTTTTTTACTTTTTTAGGCAGTTTTCTCAAACTTCTAGTCCAGCCGCCATCTTTTTTGCTCTCCCACTATTCCTACCTTCCTTTTCGAACCTTAATTTTTCCAAACAAAATAAAAATTACATGAATGTTGCCACAGACTATATACTCCTTTGGCGACTAAACCGACTGGCGACAAAAACTATACGATTGTTGATATTTCCAGCGCGTGCCCCCACCAGACGAGCAGACCTCAGGCCGCATAGAGACTGTGGTTATGTCCCGTACTCGCGGAGAGATCAAGTGTGACTGGCGGGCTGGTGACCCCCCCACACCGCCGCATGCACCTCCCTCACAGGGGGCGATAGGACGACCCTCCCGGTGGGGTATGTTATACCACTAAATATATACTAAACATAAGGGAAAGTGAGTTATTTGGGAATATTTGTATGCAGTCATGGTTTGAAGCATTTGTATTGATAGTCCAGTCAAATTAGTCAAAATTCGGTAAGAATCTCGGAATTTGAGATACCCAGCTATAAACTCGCATAAACTTGTATCTAAAAGTAGTCTCAAAACCTACATATGGTAGGGAGTCCGCGACTATTAAAATTTTAAGGTCAAAGGTTAGAAAAAGCGACCTTTTGCAAATATCTCGCTTCTTATGGATTTTTTGCTACTTGTATGTATGGTCAATATTGTAGAAGATTAACTTCCCTACAACTTTTGTTTCAATAAATTTTTTATTGGTATTTTTGCAACATTTCTAGCAACTTTCTCGATACAAACACGTCGGGTTCAATCCTTAATCTTGGAGAAAAAATGTCAGAATCTACACAATATAGATTTCTATTCATAACTTTTGGGATGTTATACATATATGTAAACAGCACTCAATATACAATTAGTACCTGCCAGTGTATTAAAAAAAACAATAAATTTATGATTACCAGGATTGAAGCCAAGTGAAGTGAATATAGTCCTGACCGGAGGTAGTGAGGAGCAACCGGAGACTTTTCCAATCAAACACGTAATGAGTCCCACTGTCTACAAGATTCAGAGCCTCGCTAACAGGACTGACAACTCTAATTCTGGGTAAGTCATTAAATAGACAGACTAGGCACGGTAGGCATCGTCTCAGATTTATTAGTACAAGATCATGAGCACGGCAGAGCAATTATTATAAAAGCGTATGTAAAAGGCAGACCACCCTCTCGCTCGCACATTTCAACATTTTTGATGATATAACTAAATGTAATTATGTGAAACTGCAGAGCTTCAGGGTCGAGAGAATAACAATGCAAAGGTTCAGTAAAAATATCACATTGATCCAAACAAGTTTTCTAAACAAGAAATGTGCACTATGGAATTACCCTTTTGCATCTGTCAGTGTCAGTGAAATACCACGTTAAATTGTCAAAGTCACTGTTAGTTTGCTCCGCACACTTTTTGATTGCTTGATTGCTGATTGATTGGTTCCATTGTTCACCTTTATTTTTTTGTAGGGATGGTCGATGTTGAAAAAAAACATTGATATATTTTGACAAAATTTCGTATTATAATAAATCTCACTAAGCGGCATACACGCCGGCAGCGGTAAGGGCATAGTGTGCACGCGGTATTATGTAGGACCTATACCTACTGCATCCAGTCATACATAAGGGACATTACCTTCTAAGGTACCTAGGTCCTGTAATGTCCTATTTGCTTTTAAAGACAGGGCATTAAGTTTGTAGGTATGAATTAATGTTGGGTACCTAGGTAGACAATAAGAATTGGTAAGGTAAGCAAGTACCTAGGTAGGTAGGTATAGCTGGGTCGTGGCATCTAGAATCGCTTAGTACCTAGGTATGTGCTAGTATTTAAGTCGATTCTAAAATAAGATTGTGATTTTATTGATTAAAAGGTTTATGATTTTGACTAATTTTATTAATGCCCTCATTCCTTTATTGTTGATCGAGTGAGCGATGCGAACGAGATCTTAGTGACAACTTGGACAAAAATGCTTTGTATGTTTGTTCGTCGAGATCTTTTGAACCGCTTAACCGATCTTCACAGAAATTGGTAGGTATACGGATATTACTCTTAAGTTTTACTGGTTTGATTGGGGTAAAACTTAAAGAGTAATATCTTAAGTTTTACCCCAAGTAAGGGGGGTTGGAAAGTTATGAGGTTCCAAAGGGAGTAAAAAAAAATAAAGTCGTACTAAAATATCAAGGGGGGTGTCATATGATAGGGCTTTGCATTCCAAAACCGTTTTTATTATGATTCTAGGTCTAATTGTTTTTGAGTTGTTGTAAAAATTATAAAATTGGCAAACCCAGTATAACGTGAGCTACTATTTCTTGGAGTTTCAATGATTTTATAGTTCCAAGTAAGCCTGGTATTTAGCTAGACGGCGATTTCGATGCGATTTGCAAAGTTTATTGCAATCATTGGTCAATAAAAATTGTTTGGCTTTTATTAACTTCCGACCATCAGAAGATCTCAGTGCGAACTACTAGTTATATGGATCTCGGATACGCTACGATTACGATTGTCATATCCAATTGTGATCAAGCATTGTGTTCGTTTTTTGACAGCTACGACGAAGCCTATATGGATATGTACGGAGCGTCGGACCGGCTACAGTACGGAGACTGCTTCTCTCGCGAGGCTAAGGATGACAAGAAGCCAATAGCACAGCACACGTCTTCACTCGACGACAGGATCAATCTGGCGCTTAGAACTGCAGGTTGGTCAATGACAATAATAATAATGTATTTATTTTTCTCCCACAAAGCATAGTTATACAAAAAAGTACAAGATAAGGTTAGGTACTAACTGTGTGAGAGACTGGTGCCTGATGAAGATTCGTGAGAATCTGTATTACACGTCACCAGCAGGCCTAAGATGCGCACCGCGAGATATTTGTCATGTCGTTCTGTCAAAATGTAAGCATTTTGTACCAGTTTAGGAACTATTGCATTATCTGTGGTACCTAATGGTGTCGACAAAACGCGCCATAATGTACACTTTTGACACTTCTTAGTTGTCGTACCTCTCCGAGGACGAGATAATAGTCATGCAGAAATGTCAGAAGTTGAAAATTCAAAGGCGCGGTTTCTCGACATCATTACCACAGATAATGCAATAGTTCCTAAACTGGTACAAAATGCTTACATTTTGACAGAACGACATGACAAATATCTCGCGGTGCGCATCTTAGGCCTGCTGGCCCCACTCTGCGAGCACAAACAGCTCCCGACATTGTAGCATAAAGAATAAATAAATAAATAAAATATTCACGGACATTTCTTAACATAACGCCTTCTAGTCCCAAACTAAGCAAAGCTTTTACTATGGGAACTAGATGGCTGATAGAATACGTATTTTTTTGTAAATACATACTTTTAATAATACATAGTAACACCCAGACACAGAACACACATCTATGTTTTGCCAACACAAATGTTTGTTCTCGGTGGGGATCGAACCCACGACCCACAGCACGGAAGGCAGAGCTACTACCGACTGAGCCATGACGTCTGTCAATACAATATTTCTGCTTAAGGTTACACTAGTCGCCCACCTATCCATACAAACGTGAAAGGGAAACTACTCCACTGTTTGACGCTGACCAACCAAAACTAAGGATTATATCAATTTATCTCGTCATAATCTATGTCTGTAGACAGCCCAAACCGTAAAAAAGTATTCTTTTAAAAAATACAAGCTAAAAATACTTTCCATACGAAAGTTTAGAAGCTTGTATTTTTTCGATCGAGAACTCATCCTGTACCTATCTAGTTACAAAAGCCTGTTAGTACTGAAACTGAATTTGACAAGACACGTAATATGTTTATTCTGTTAAAACATATCCATTACACAGAGCAAGTATTCAGCTGTTCCTATTTCGATGCACAACATTGTAAGTTTTAAAATTAATTAATTATAACCAAAACCAGCTGACCAAATCCTTAAAGGGTCCATAATTGGGACATTCACGGTAAATGAACTCATATAAAGCCGGAGATATTTTTTTAATAAAAACTGTACTATTTCAGTTCTGGATGTGGAGATGAATGATGGAAAGCAAGAGAACGAAGATGACAGCAAGGGAATTTTGGTGACGTAAGTTTTCTTGTATGGACGATTTGTAATACATACTACCACAGCAGACATGGAAAAAAACATCTCTGTATGCCACATACAAATGCTTGTTCACAGTGGGGATCGAGCCCACGACCCATATCACATTCGTTATTTAAAATTAGACTATGTTTTGGGAACTTTCGACTAGTTAGGTACCTATTGTTTCGTAACTTTTGTAAGGTTTAGGTACTCGTAGATCACTATACCTACTAATTTCAATTATAACAATTATTTGCAACTTCATTTAGGTACTTAGATTTTTAATTTATAAACTGACGCCATCTTGCAAAATGATTACCTACAGATTTTGATAAAATGGTTGTTATTAATGAATTTATACCATTCCCCCTCTAAAAAGCTAAATTTATTCACTGAAAACAGTGAATAAAAAGCACTGTTTTGGTGTTTGAATTTAGAACACACTAATGTATTTGACCTCCATATAATTATTGTTTTTGCGCAAGGAGGTTGTAAAGCATTGGCTATACAAACTCCAATCTTTCTTTTTCTCGTAGTCATGGTATAAAGTATAGCATGCAACTCTTGAATAAAACGGATTTATACCGAAGGCCATGAACCACTCGCGTCGTTCATGATTCTAACACTTGAATCACTCCCTACGGTCGTGATTCAGTCATTAGAATCCTTCACTTGCTCGTGATTCATTTATGGCCCTCGCTTTAAATCCGTCTTTTATTATCTAGTTGCATAGGTAATAGACTATTGTTTTGTATATTTCAGTAAATCACTGGCAGAAACTCGGAACGTGAAGCGAGTAAGCTTCGCCGACGGCTACAAACCGGGACAGGACTCTGATACCGAAGAACCTCCTGTTCGGAAGGTATAGTAACTAATACATCCTATTTATTATAAACGCGAAAGTTTGTGATGTATGATGGATATACATCCATTATACATCACAACCAACTAATATTATAAACGCGAAAGATTGTAAGGATCAACCTAGAAGTTGTAAAGATTGTAACACATCAGGCCAGCTCTATTGCCAATCGTGTGACAGGATATTTAAAACTAAATTCGGTCTAGCTAGCCATATTAGGGCGCATGCTAGAAAGTAGTATTACATTATAAGTTATTTAGGTTAATTAAGATAATAAGTATAAGACTATAAGTAGAAGTAATTATTATAAGATAATAAGTATGTAATTGTAAATTTAATTTTAGTTAGGGTCGCCGTCATCGAAAACGATGTGGAGGACTATATATATACATCCATCATACATCACAACCAAAATTATAAACGCGAAAGATTGTAAGGATGTTTGTTCCTCTTTCACGCAAAAACTACTGATCCGATTTGGATGAAACTTGGAATATATATTGTCCGTGACCTGGATTAACACATGGGCTACTTTTTATCCCGGATAATCAACAGAATCCAACGGGGCGCGAACGACCCGTTTCTGGCTAGAACCGGGACCGACAGTTAAACGTGCCCACCGAAGCACGGAAGTGCTGAGATGTACACGCCACTAGCGGTCACCGATTCAAATAGTGACCGCGCAGAACGTCGCTTAACTAAGCTTTGGTCACACACAGCGAATACTCTCTGCGAATGCCTACTCGCCGAGAGTATTCGCTGTATATGACATACTGCGGATAGATAGTCGCCGCGAGTTGAATTCGCCGCGATTTGAATTGAGCATGTTCAATTTTACTCGGAATTTGAATACGAGTTAGTATCACGATCCTCTTGGTTTCAAAATTTTAAAATCAAGATTTACTTTTTAAAATCAAGACCAAAAAACTTGTACCAATGCGATCAATTAAAGTGCACATTTTTTGGTTACAAAACTTGTTTGGATCAATGTGATAGTTTTACTGAACCTCTGCATTGTTATTCTCTCGACCCTGAAGCTCTGCAATTTCACATAATTACATTTAGTTATATCTTCAAAAATGTTGAAACTTGCGAGCGAGAAGATTGATATTTCAATATTTCATTTATTAACCAACTTGTTACATAAATATAACTTTGGCATGTCCAACTAATACAAATTCTTTACTTAATCTTATCTCATTTTAACACATATACCTACCTACTATTATATTAACATTCGCTACTTATTATGTACCTATTCTATCAGCCTTGCTGTCTGGACAGGGGACTGTAAAATGTCCATAGACTGATTGTCTGGCTTTACCCTTCGCCATAAGCAAGCGTAGCCACGAGTGGTCAAACAGTGTGTTATTAGCGTAGCCACGAGTGGTCAAACATTGTGTTATTTGCAGCGTGTGAGGCGTCGCCGCGCCGGCTGTCCGTGGCCGTGTCCCGTGAGTCACGCGGATCACGTGCCGCTGTGGGACGCGCTGCCCCCCCCGCCCCCGCCGCCAGGCTCACCCCCACCCCTCGCCGCACTGCACCCGCCCGCCGCGCTACTGCGAGCGTACAGGCCGCAAGTTATGATGCAGCAGTTCCAACCGCCGCATCCGATGAACAAGTTCAGTGAGTACCTTGCCGATGTGTTTATTTTGTAGCGCTATCTATCTCGCTACATAAGAACTAACATGAGAAAAACCCTAGATCGCGCAAACGAAGTTATCACGGAGTTTGAACATAAGTAATACTACCGAATACCATCCATTGGTCCTCGGAGCCCGAGCCAAAGGTCGCTCGGCGTGGAAGATCTTCCCTTTTCGTAGGAGGACTCATATCCTACAACGTTCTCCTCAATTTGTTTGGACTAGAAGGCGTTGTGTTGAATGTCCGTGAATATTTATTATTTATTATTATTTTTTGTTATTTACTGGCGACCCGCACCGGCGTTGTACGGGTAGTTCAAAATAAAAAGTTACAAAAAGCTTATAATGTCGCCTTGGATTTGAACTTGCGTCGGTCTGACCGCAGTCCAATGGCATTACCCTTTGGCTAACAGGAGGCCTGTTACGATGGTTGAAATTACGGCTGTCTCTAATCAATTTCCAAATGTAAAATTTTCAAACATTACGTTATTTATTTATTAGGATTGCCAAAGAATAATACACATAACTTAAAACTAAACTCAAACAGAACATATCCATGACTGGTGCTTATCCACTAAAGGCAACCACAGCTAACGCAGGTATAACATTATAAATAAATAAATAAATAAATATTCAAGGAAAATTAACACAACGCCTTCTAGTCCCAAACTAAGCAAAGCTTGTACGATGGAAACTAGATGGAAAGTAAAAAGTATTTTGGAAACAAGTATATACAATGGTTGAAAAAGCTACGATAAACTAGGGTGAGAGATAAAATAATTGAAATGTAATGCAACCAATTTCTTAATAGCGCTAAAAAAAATTCTATTTTTTACACCTTGGGTTACACTATTGTAAATTTATCAGTGTTTCTCTACAATATTATGCATGTATTATACATATAAACCTTCCTCTTGAATCACTCTATCTATTAAAAAAACCCGCTTCAAAATCCGTTGCGTAGTTTTAAAGATTTAAGCGTACATACAGACATTAGGACAGACGCAGGAAGCGACTTTGCTCTGTACTATGTAGTGATTTTTTTTGTATTTGTTTCAGATCCTCACTCGCTGGCCGCATTCATGCCTCCAGAGCCGCCGCCAGGCCTTATCTCGTTTTAAATGTTATCCCAGTGAATTAAAGAAGTAAGATTTAACATTGTGATTGACTTTGTAAATATATGTACTATGCAAATTCATTATATTTTTTTATTTGAAAATATGCGGAATTTGTCTCAATCCGACAGAGCATCAAGGTTCGAATTAGTAAGCTGAAATGGCAGTGTGCCAGCCATGTTTGCCGTAGAACCTCCTAACAAACTGGCGTTTATAATATTTTTGTAATAGATCTCTTTGTGAAAGTAGTTCCCACTGTATCACCTGCCACCGCACATAAGATTTAACACCTTATGTCTGAGGAGTGCAATGCATCACAGAGCACGTCCATATTACAGTGTGGTAATGCTATGTCACTAGCAGGTTACCTACTACTTTAGATCAGATAGGCCATCCGCCTGGTTCGTCTCTAACAAAATCTATTTTTCTAATAACTAAAGTTGTACTTTAGTTAACCTTTGACTTCACGCCTGTAGCGTACTTAGGCCTACCCTATTTCTATATGGGTACTTATTTGAATTTTCTAAATTTTGAACCTAATTTTTATTTTTATTTTAGTGATTTTTTTTAGTGCATGTAAATATCTCAGTGGAGGAAAGTGCAACATGTCTTCATTGTGACATGATCTGTTGGTCCATTTTTAAATTCTTAAAGTTTTCAGTTTGGTACTTTGCGTTTGATTACTTTTAAGGGGTTAACTCTAAATGAAACTACAGTTTTAAAAACAATAAAATAGATTTTCATTTATTGTGAGACGAAAAATACAACAATGGGACTTACAACTAGAATGGTTAGTGGCAGACTGTCGTGTCAAACAATTAACTGTTAAGTATATATGGGCATCGACTGACCGTCTAGTCTGCGCCTCTTAGAGAAACGTACAGACATCTAATCACCTATTTATGTCTTTCATTGGGATAACTCTCTGTAACGAATATCAACGAAACAAGTTATATAATACACAAAACAAGACCTCTATTCACTGAAACCGTAACTAATATTATTATTAAACATTGTGAAGTTTCAATAGTTTTCATTTTTTAACTAATTTTTAAAAAGGCTTTATCGATTCGAAGCTAATACTTAATTACTTACAAGATTGTTTAATAGTTTGTCAATAGTTTAGTCGCGCCACTCTGCTCGTCGGGTTCGCACAATGCGGTCCGTCCGTCGCTAGTACTTACGGGCGTCCGTCCGTACGTCCGGCGGTCGGCGGCTATCAGCGGCTCGCGATCTCAATGGCCCTAACTACCAACCTCACAAATAAAACGTAACAACTCTCAAATACCGCTACTATGAAACGTTCTATACAAAATTGAACATCGCCGATCCGCTAGATCGTCCGATTCATTTATTTATACATAATATTTATATTATACTAAACATGTGGGCGGCGAGCGGCGCGCGGCGGCCCGCTCTCGTGCGATGCTCGTTTCAACTCCTTACTACCTCGATTAAGTACATTTCTTACGTTATAAGTTGAAAATGCCACTGCTGCGATCCTACGTCGCCTATGTCTGAGCGGAGGCGTATGCGACGAGGTCGCCATTCCCCTGGCGCTATCGGTATACGTACGAACGTTCCCGGTACGTACGAACCAGATGTGGCTCGTACGAACGTGGCGCTTACGACGGAACCAACAACCCCGCCACGAACGCCTCCCGCTATTGCTCATAGAGAAAAAATTCCGAAATCAATTCGTTACACCGTAGACTATAATCTTGTTAATAAACTTGAAGTATTATCGATAATCAAGTACATTATAATAATTGAATGATTAGTATTTGTTTTATAAGAGACTAGCATTACAAATGAATACCTTCAGCTATACGATTTTAAATGTTTTTCTATTTTAAACATTTGGCAGATGTTCAAAGTGGACTACGTCGGCTTCTGCACGAGAACGACATTCTCGTTTCTCGTGGCGAAACCTTTCTGCTGATGCGTCTACGTTTCGACATATGACTTAAATGTATACTTAGATTAGGGGGGACAAGGTCGTAAAAACAGAAAAAGTTATTGAAATTTATACATAACAAACACCTTAACTAATAGTTGAATAATTGAGTGTATGTACTATGTATGTATAGGTAGGTATAAGTACAGGTATATAGCGGGGTCGCGGCGAGCGCGGCGCGGCGGGCAGTGCGCTACAAATGAAATAACTTTATACAAAAGAGTGTCGCGATCGCCGCGCCCCCCGCGCGCCTACCAAACCAATATATAAAACATTTCATTCCGTGATACATGACACGATGCTAGTACATATTTGCGAATTTTTTGTTTCTTTATTATATTTTTTCAAAAACCACACGTTCCATTCGCTCACCCTTGCGCTTAACCTAAAATTAATAATTAGACAATATTTTTTTATTTGTTCAACAGACGCGCGCGTCCGCATCCGCGCGCGTATAATAATAAAAAATATTTTCAAAACAATCGAATAATTAAACACACTAGTTAACAATAACTCACGCTCGAGCACTCGAGGCGTCCGCGGGACCGTCAAGTGTACACAATCGGAAACAAACAGGTGAAACATACACGCGTCCGCTAATACTGCAGCGGGTCGGCGGCGGCGGCGGGGCGTGGGCGGGGCGGGGCGGGGGTAGGGGGTAGGGGGTGGGGGGTGCGTGAGGGCGGGGCCTACACCGCCGTCTCAGTGTGGCTGTGCGAGGAGAGCCGCTCCACATCGATGTCGGTGGGCGCCAGGTTGTCCCGCGCGCCGGCCGCGTCTGCATAGTCGATGGAGGAGGAGTGCGAGAACCGCTTCGAGAGCGCAGTCTGCTTGCGCAGCGCCTCAGCCAGCGCCGCATCCGCCAGCGAGCCGCGCGAGTCCAACCCCTGCCGGAACGCGTTCACCACGCGGATCTGTGCACCCACCACCGTTAGTAACCGCACCCACAGTACAGCATTCGTGGACCTCTGACGGAGATAGCGTTCTGATCTGACACGCACTAACAACCTCATTCTATTGCACGATAGCAGCTTCAAATTCCATTCTCTAAATTCAAGGACAGAAAAACCGTCATCCTTGTTAGCTATGATATCAATTTGTATAAAACACACCACATATTGCGTTATTGACATGTCCTATTTCATACAAACCGCTCAAGTATAAAACATTCGTCATGTTTGTAAGTTTAGAATGTACTAAGTATGTAAAAAATTGTACAGAACGCTATCCCATATTCAACCATGTATCGATGGTGCCCAAAATGACAAAAACTATACATTTTGTTAAAAGTTTCTACCATAAACTAGTTTGTCCTTTTGGGCATGTCAGAGCAACACAAATACTAAGACAGGTTACAATTCCATCCCTCTGTGACAGGGGGATGAGGTAGTCTTCAGAATCTTTGGCCAAGACAAACTTTTGACACCAAAGCCTAATGGCAAAGATATTGAACACTCAATAGTTTGAAGCACACCGAGCCATAAAAATGTAGGCAAGAAAGCGTTAGGTAATTCAAAATCCCAGTCACAGATCTCGGTCTGTGTTGGCACCGTCATGCAATGTGGCTCTCTGAATACAGACCGCACCTTTATTGATAACGTGCTGTGTACGTGTCACATGCTAAACACTGTGACTGCATTTGGAACATACACCTAGTGAGCTACGCGAAGCTACCCTATTTTACAACTAGCTACCCGATAACCACACAGACGCGTCCCATCTTCTACGTCCGTAGTAGTTGGCTTCAACCCGGTACAAAGCTTTTACAATAAACAATTCCTTTTGAACATCCAAAAGCCGTAATAACTAGTTATCTATCTGTAGCCGATGACGACAGATATACAGCTAATAACTACCGGCAGTTGGATGGCCAGTACTTGCCAAGTAGGAACGTATAATGATTAATACTTTTCGCCTACTGTTTTGCTATCAATAACAATGATATAAAATCATCAAATGAAAGCACACGTTGGTATGCAACATTGTTTAATCTATTCACATTTTGAGTATATTCATCGGCTATGTTGAATAATTTACATATCAAAATTAAATAAGTTGGCAAAACTACAATAAGATTTAAAAATGTTGCACCAAAATGTATTTTAGACAATTTTACATCTCTATTTCATAGAGAAAATATTAAAAGCAACTTTAAGAATGATTAATTAAGATGACGTTATTGAAACCTCGCGAAATGATCCAATGGTTATTTAAGATACCGGTGTTAGTTGACAACCCCAAGAATCGGGTGCAGTAGTGAAGCAACATAATAAACCGCTAGTTATGATATGAATGCGAAATTAAATTTAATTCGGTCTAAGTATGTACTGCATTTGGTTTAAAAAAATACCCCTTTACAGATAAAAAGTTTCTAAAAAACCTAGTGTTTACTGTCACAAAAGTTCCTAATTTCCACGTTTGTTATATACACATTATATACATAGGTAATATTTTGCGCTTGCAATACCATTCAAAAACATTGAACACCGATTACACATTGAAATTGTAAGAACATCCCATAGACATGTAACCACTAGAGGTGACAACTAGGTTCAATAACTTTTGTTTACGTACACCATATTCTTCTAGACTTATTTTGTCATATCACCTCTATTGATTTTTTGTTTATCCAAAACTTTTCAGGTATAGTTAGCCATTGAAGTCATTTAACTTCAGCAGCCTGAACTAGGTCAAAACGGCACAAATAAAAAAAAAACAAAAATAATTACATCACCCCCAAAATCCTGGTTCCGCAAACCAATGTCGTCCATGAATCCTTTGGTTCTTCTATAGGAATATATGGGTGATATAAACAGCACATGCGGGGATCATGCACAATGATGATATATATTTGGAAACATGCAAGTATACAGACCTATTTATTTATATATTTCACACTAAATAAGCTTAGCCATACATGTTCATAAGTGCAAAGGTTAGGTATACCTATATAAATAAAAAGGTCAGCATAACAAAACATACAAGAGTGGGAACAGATAGATGTATAGAGACAGAGTACAGAGTATAAAACAAACGAACATAAATCGTAGAAAACAAATTATAAAAAAAAACTAAAAAGTAAATTAATGTGAGTGAAACAGCGGAACATTTCTCCTGTTAAGAATCTTACAGCTTGATCGGTGGATGTCTTGCTGTAGGGTACCGGTATCAACCTTTCTTGGAGCTCGCCACCTATCACCTTCCGTGTGCAATGGGTTTTCATGGAAAAGAAAATAAAAACGAGAATATGAAGTAAAAGGTCCACGAGACTAGCGTGAGAAAGGCGGCGAGCGTTGTCTCGCTCTCGCAGTAGAAAAAGATAGATAATATAAATTAAATATACATAGTTGCAGTGCTGTTACAAACGCAATTCTATATAGTATTTCAATTCGTATAATCAACGAAAAAAAAAAGACGTTCTACTTAGTTTCCATATACAATTTCGCTCGTAACATTTTAGCAATATATATTTCAGAGTGTACAAAGACAGTTAATAGAATCGGGGGACTATAACGAAGCAGTGTGCCTCGCGAAGCAATGAACTTGTAGAGAGAAGATAGATACACAGTAAAAAAACAGGGTCTTCCTAAGGTATCTTAATAAGCACATTCATGGGGTGTGCACTTATATACTAATTTTCCAATATTTCCATCCAGGGCTCCGTTGCTTTTACCAAATAATAAAAAAACAAAACTAAAATAACCAAAGATAACACAAACATCGAACATTGATGACGGGATCCACTTTTCTAAGCATATATTTTTCTTTGAATTGTGTTTTTGTGCGTGTGTGTGTGTATGTGACATCACGCGTGTCTGTTTGTTTAGTTTATCATGCAGACTATAATCTAGTGAAGCACACACAATATTTTCATCGACGTAGTTGCTCACATACCAGATGTCAATCGATAAATTACTCTAAATCAAGCTACATTAGGTACTTAATAACATAAGCAAACAATGTCGTTATTTTGTTTTTTTAGTGGGACGTCTAACTTACTATTTACAAAGCGTTTCTATGACAAGCATTTCAAACTATTTACAAAATCAAAGTATACAAGGTTTAATTTTGGGAGCACTATACAAGTTTGCTGATCAAATGTAGACCTTATATTTAATGACACACATGCTATACGTGACGTAAATTCTATAATACCAAGGAGCGTGTAAGCACTAAGCGCGATCTAACATCGAACTAGACCGTACGACATATATCCAGCCAGTGTTGGCCGATACAACATATATATTGACCAACATATAACACCAACATGTTGCGTGTTACCTTAGAATGCGGCTCTCCCATACGTGGCACGGTTGGGTGAAATCAAAGTAACTTTGGAGTATAGATACTTTATTACTAAGAGTTAGAAACAAGCTTAGAGCGTGAACCAGGTCAGTTTTAGTTATTATATAAACATGCTTTAGTGTTTATTACACTATATTACGGCGTGACCTACTTAAGCGTTATTTAGTTTTGAAAGTTTATCCTCTAACGTGTGCACGACACGGATTTATATTTTTTATCTATCAGCTAAATCTTATTGTAGCAGGCAAAAGATTTTTACTACACAAAGTGCGTTCAAAGATGAATTTATATTTAATTATTTTAGTAAATATACTTATCACATAGACAGAGCTTAATATTTTCCACAAAACACATTTTTATCAATAGTTAAATTTGCTTGGTAATATTCGATGTTTTGGAAATCGAAGGATGAGGGATGGAAGAAACAGAAAATATAGGTAATGTAGAGTTTGGAAGACTATAGGGTGCTTGTGTGTAATGTAGAGTGGGCAGACACAGAATAGTAGACAGTAGGTATAGATAGTAGGTATACTAAATCTAAACTAGGTAGTAAATACAAATTAAATTATAGAGAAGGATTCAAAAAGAATAAATAATTATTTTTC
Organism: Eulithis testata; assembly: GCA_947507515.1. Classification (NCBI taxonomy): domain Eukaryota; kingdom Metazoa; phylum Arthropoda; class Insecta; order Lepidoptera; family Geometridae; genus Eulithis; species Eulithis testata. The sequence continues at coordinate 5,282,353 of OX382219.1, forward strand.
ATGCAAGTTTCAAATTTATATAAAGTGCTGAATGAATATAATAAGTAAGTTGATTCGGATGCAGAGCTTTTTGAATAAATAAATAATGAAATATATAGAAATAATAGCGGAGGCGTATTCCTTGAATCTGTATTTGTGTTCTGAACAAATATAACAAACTACGAGAAGACACCACATTTACTATAAAACATTCATCTAAACACTAAAAACTTTGTCATATCAAAACCTTTTAAAATATCTAATAAATGCATTCTTTCCCACAAACAAACAAATAATAACAAGCAAATTTAAATATTTTCCTTAAATATTAAAAACGTTTATAAAAGCACTTGAGTAGCACAAATTGTGAGTTTATATTTTTTCATAAATATAAAAATGGCACATGAATTTATTCGTATCAAATACTTCTATTTAGCACAGCACATAAACTTCATTTGAAATATAGAAGATCAAATATTATGAGAATAGAATTATTTACAGAAGTTATTCACGTATAATCCACGGTAGAAATAAATATATATTTTCATAAAATCCGGTATAAAACAGATTTTTAAAACTCTTATTATACTCCATCTAAGTAAATGGTGCACCAAAGTTACAAATCTATATTTTTGCAATTTTTCTTTTAACTTACATTATGCTAACATTTTTTAATAATAAATTTTCTTAAACAATCTACTCATTTAGTAAGTACATATTAAATTTTGAAAAAATTGAATTTTTCGAATAAACTTTTAGCAAGATTTTATGGTTATAATTTAGAATATTTTGTTATTATATTTATTTTGTATTAAATGGCAGTTATATAGCGATACTGTTACTAGCCGCTGCTTTTATATACGACACCGAAAGTAATCATCATTCGCAGACGAACTGCGACGATAGTTATATTCGGATAATCAGTGAATGTGTATATATTATTGTATTGTAGGTTTGTTTATTGATCGCTTTGATGCGATACGGGACTGATGGCAGGTAGGGAGCTGCCCCCCGACTGCACGCTGATCCGCCGATGCTCCGCCAAATAATTATTGACAAATATCCTGCGACCGGCCAAAATGTCCGCCTTTTGCTGCAAAATAACACCGTCCCGTCAGTCTAGCGTCCCCCCCACTCAATGTACGACGCAGCTAACGTTGTACGCCGTAACCAAACTGCTTTGGAAACTATTGTGAGTGGTATTCTAAACTAGCTGACTTCAGAATACCAAGCTACGAGTGAGATAGTAGCTTAAAAGGGTAAAAAGCAGTTTCGTTAGTGCCTAACTGTAAGGATAGGGGCATTCGCTCTAGCGGGGTGGGGTCCAGGGCATCCAGTAGCATACTAAGGTAAATATAATATAATAATATAATATAATTTAAGTATCGTGTAGGAACTCTACAGCTACGCAGAAACAAATATGAAAAAAATCCGGTATGTGAGCTACTCCGCGGTTTTTAGCTTCTTTATATCTTCTGTGAGTGATAATAGTGATTTCAGGATAATAAAATAACCACGTTACGTCAAATAAATACTTTTATTATTATTATGAGTTTAAATATTAAAGTGGTTGTGCCGGTAAGTATGTTTTTAACAATAAAATGTACGTAATCTTTACATTATTATAACTCGAAAAATAAATTATAAGTATTACGAAACAAAATTATTAATATAAGTACATACACAACCGAGTTAACTAATTTATAATAAGAAATTGAGAAATAATAAAAACTGAAAGCACTTTTTTTACGATAAATAACTTTCATTTTAATTAAGTTTGTTCTTATTTTGGTGTAATAGTGGAGATTTAAATTTATGTGCATTTTTAATTTATAGAACTATGTTTTTAAAACTAGATACAGTGTTAGTTTTGGAAAGCATTTACAACTCTTTTATTAAAATTACTTGTACGAGTACTGTTATAAAAATTGTAAGTAAATAAAATTTGGATTTAACACCCACTTGTGAGTTCTGACAATATGCATACAAAAGAACATGTTCTCAGAAACGATCTACCTAATTAAAAAAAGAAATACAAATTGTGCATACTCACTGACAATACATGCATAACACTGTAAGATATAAGCATGATCACACTGTAAATGCGAAGCAAAAACGAATTAAAACAATAAAAATCACTGAGCAATATTTGTACCAAAACAATATTCATCAGTACTTACAATCTAAGCGACGAAACCGCCATTTTGTCGTGCCAGTGCAACACAAAATGGCCGCTCGTGCTCTCACCTCGAAGTGTTCGTGATTGGCTAGTTATTAAGCGTTTCGATTATTTTTAATACAAAATGGCTAATGTAAGACAATCGTAACATAGATTGGTCAATTTGCGTGCATTACATCGATATTCCCATGCTCTAAGTACCGTACGTATGCTAGACGTGTACCTACATGGTTAGCGCCGTCTCTCTCATGGTACTCACAAAGTACGTCCCTATGCGAGTGAGACCTACACTTACCGTCAACATCTGAAATAGAGCGATCTTGCTAGAAATCGGCTAACCCCACCATAACTAAACAAGTGGCGAAAGAAAATGCTATGGAATTTGCTTTAAAATTTATTAAATGTAAAACTTTTCGTAACATTCGCAAAAACCAAGTTATTCTGTTAGATAAATACATTTTCTTTTAATAAGTAAGTTAAGAGCTCTCGTTTGATGTTCAGTTAAGCGTGAGGTGTCTCATTCATACTAAACTTTAGGCGAATATCTACAATTTAACAATAGATTAGGTATACTAAATAAGGTTAGAAAGGCAAACTCTGGATATACGTCAAATTAATCGACAATCTGTTGACTATTACCCAGGGTAGTCGAGATAGGATAAAAATGGTCCCAAAATTTACTATGAAATAAAACACGCAAGCTTCCCGAGTTGTACCCCTAAATTCTTTGAACAGACTCCTCGTAACTACTTACACAAAAAGCTAGTAAGTCGAAATTCGAAATATTTAAAAAGTTTACTCATACTCGTAGATAATAATCGAAGTCTAAAGATTTAAAAAGTTTAAATTTTTTAATGTTGTATTTCTCGCATCGCCTATACAAAATATCACCGCTCTCATATACATAAAGACTTCAAAGACTCTTACTTATGTACAAATACGTTTCTTTCTAAAATAGCAGTGTTTATTTAATGATCAGAAAAAGACTCGTTAACCTACATATAAAAGTCCCGCGTTCGGCGAGACGCGGTTCGATAGGGCGCGCGACGACTGCCTAGCGATACTACCTAATAAACTTGAACACTTAATTAATTAATGTTAAACTATATGTGGGTGGTGGAGATTACGCGAGAGATTGCGGCGTTAAGTACGTGTCGCGCGGATGTAAAGCGGGCTCGGGTTGGGTTGGCTCGGTGCGGCGGTGAGAAGCTCAGAATATGGTGGTTTCGGCACGTGCGGCCGGCACGTCGTCGTCGATGTACGCGAGGTCCGAGGGCTGCGAGCGAAGCCGCGAGCGAAGCCCGGCTGCCGAGTGCGCAGACAGACGCTCCTCCAGGTCTTCCAGCGTAGACTTGAAGGCGCGCACCACACGCAGCTGCAACGAACCAATCTCCAGTCGCCGAGTGCCTAGCCCGCCCGACACCCTCGCTCGCTACCCCTCCGTAAAGCGCGCCCGCGCGCGGACCGAACGAGTGTGGTGTGGATTTGTGCGACGTCTGTATTCAGAGTACCGACTAACATGCAACTATCTGTGACGATGACAACGTGCACCGAACCGGCGACCGCTACGACACAAGCTATGGACGACGAGAGACCGGTGGACGGACGCAGTGCCCGGGTGACACGACACGTGGAACATGCAACGTTCCGAAACTAATGCTTACGGGAAACCAGCGACACTCCTCGGAACAACAGGGTCACGAATCAGAGATGCAAGTTGACGGCAAATTGAACGGCGCACGAGTGTCGTCTAGTTTTCCGTGGAAGGATGCCATGTGTCGAGATGAAGTAGGTAGATTCGACGCTCACTGTACGGACGTCGTAGAATCCAGTTACATTTTTGGCCAAACACAAGTAATGAGCAACACGTTCAAAAATTAACAAATCAAAGGCTTGTTTGCACTAAATAGATTTAAGTCGAAAATTGTTGCAGTACCCTACTACTAGATCTAAAATAATGGTACTGCTATAACAATTTGTATTGCGACTGGTAATTTTTTTTGTTATTTTCTCAGCAAGAACTTGGACGTAGCAGCTTTTTAGAACGCTTATTGGGGATAAGCGTATGTAGAAAACAACTGCAATGTGGATCAGTCATTTCCTACATTCAATAATGAAAGTAGTCAACCCTCTAGCGAGTGAAGTAATGTTCATGATTTAGCTGGATGATTCTAAAGTCGTATAATCTACGTCCACACAGCGAGCGTCGATAGCCTCAACTATGGCACACGAGGACACTACGCGCTAAGGATGGGAAGGCAAACAGAGTGGCACACGGGTTCGCAAACTTAGGTGGGTAAAAATGCTAAGGATTGTAGGTGTAAATAGGTCTTTTAGGAAAATATTGGATGTAGGTTACGCAGATTAAGGATTAGAATTAACAGATGGGGTTAGGATCTGGAGAATAGATATGGAGAAAAGGTCATTAGTTAGTAAGGAATTAACAGTTGAATAAAGGTATTGATTGGACTAGCAGAAGTTTTTGAATGTGAAACTAACAAGAATGTTATTTTTCAGTTTTTAACAGTTGAAACGTTTGGACGTGAGGGAAAAAAGAATAGGATGGTAAGTTATGTCTGGCACAAGTGAGAGAATTTTACTAAGAGATTTTGAACTAAAAGGGAAAACTATTGGAATTATAAAAGCAAAAAGAGAGGAGAGTTTAAAGAGAACAGGACAGTACATTAAAACTGGGACTGATCTAGACAAATAAAATGCAGTCTTTTAACTAATAAGGAATAGTTATGAAAGAAAACGAATGTGGTAAGACCACGAAAGATATTGGAACACATTAAGAGAAGTAACCAAAATAAAAATGACAGTCTGAACGATGAAGTATGAATAATGTGGGTTACTACAGGTAGTATACGACACGTGACACAGAAGGAAAAAAAATCTGTGCTTAAGGATATCAAATAAAATATTATGAACTAAAAGGGAAGACTATTGAAATAGTGAAGGCAGAAAGATAGGGACAGTTTAAAAAGGATTAGTCTAGAAACAGGAAAGGGTTGAAAGGGCTGTCAGAGCAAAGACGTTACATCGATAGACTAAGAATGGTCAGATCGTGATATCAAAAACCAGTCAAAATGTGTCTAAGAGAGACTAGGATAAAATAGATTAGAATGAACTGGTAACACTACTAAGATCATCTATGGAAGGAAGGACGTGGGAGGTATTGCGTTGGGTGTGCGTATACCGTCAGAATAGGAGGAAACACATTAGAAAGAACCAGTAACACTAAGATCAAACATGGAAGGAAGGAGATGGAAGGTATTGCATTGGGTGTGCGTATACCGTCAGATTAGGATACTAGACTAGGATAAAAGAGATTAGAAAGAACTGGTAACACTAAGATCAGTCCTGGAAGGAAAGAGATGGGAGGTATTGCGTTGGGTGTGCGTATACCGTCAGATTAGGATACTAGATTGGATAAAAGAGATTAGAAAGCCCAGTAACACTAAGATCAGACATGGAAGGAAGGAGATGGGAGGTATTGCGTTGAGTGTGCGTATACCGTCAGAATCGGATACTATATTGGATAAAAAAGATTAGAAAGAGCAGTAACACTAAGATCAGTCCTGGAAGGAAGGAGATGGGAGGTATTGCGTTGGGTGTGCGTATACCGTCAGACTGGGATAAAAGAAACTAGAAAGAACCGGTAACACGACATGGAAGGAAGGATATGGGAGGTATTGCATTGGGTGTGCGTATACCGTCAGGGTCCGGCGGTGTTTGCGCGCCGGTCGCCGCGGCCTGCATTACACCTCAGTCTCGAGCACGGGCCGCGGCTGCCAAATACACCGCTCTACGGGCCGCGGCTCGGCGGTCCATTCCACACCGTCCTACCGTCACGCCTGGCGTTTTACAACTGACAGGGCTAGATGTGGCACGTGTCATCTGCTACTTTTGGGTGGGGGATGACGTCGTCATTTCTAACGTACTTTTGTTTCGGTGGTTGTGAAGTTATTGCAAACTCATTTCAATTGAAATCTCTAGAGCCGATCATGAATTGAAAGTCTTTTGGACCAAATCTTTTTGAATGAAAGTCGTTGGAAGCTCTGGTTATTAATTTTGATCATCATGTTTTCTTTGAAACTTATATATATCACGTTGTTATTGAGAATGATTTAATTTAACATGTAAGCACTTGATATTAGTGTCTAGAAATTTTAAGTACTCGTTCGATTTTCTGTTTCATTTAACTTTATAATTTATTATGCATAGAAGATTATCTATGATTATATAACTTGTTTTGCGTTAGATGCCTCTGTTTGATATAGCAATCTGACTAGAATCAAACACATGAAAATAAAAATCGTACGTTAAAATGGCGACGTCAAACGTATTATTTTTTAACTCAGGGTACGAACATGTCCCACATCTGACCCAATCGCAAGCAGGCCAACACGGAAAATCAGACCCTTTGTTTGGAAGAAAAGAACATAAACAAATTAAACAACCATAAAAGAACAATTGTGTACTGTGTACGTAATGCGTGTAAGGCGCGCGGCCGTGTCTCATGTACGAATATGACCAGGAGTGCCAACTGAACGAAATGAAATAATAAAACATAATGGAAATGAAAGAGACAGGATACCATAGCGCACCTTGAAGAACTCTAATGCCTACACAACGAAGGAAGTGAACCTACAGATGCTTGGAAAGGGGACCACGGTGCACTACCAACCAACCAACCTCACACCTACTCTTTTATGATATTTACACAGAACTTTAACAAATTCCATAATGACCTCTATGGTGGTGGCTCGCATTGTTATTTAGACGGTTACATTTAGTGCCTTACATGGAACATCTAACATGTGCTTTGTCAACTATTTCTGTTAGTTTCCCGGAGCCAGGAACGGAACTATATTAATGTTTTATTATTGACGGTTTATAATTGTGGAATATTACGTTTCATTATAGTTTTATTTGTCGATTTCTTTTTAATATTTGCACAATTATATCGCCAAAACAAAAGTTAGGAAGCTGAACAGAATCATTGCTTGGTTATATTTTTTTTGTTAAAACACTCTGAACCTTTATATTGTCTACATACAGTGTATACTCACCTTCTCCGCCGGTTCTCGCGTCTATATACATACATATCGACACTACATCAAGCCTAACAGTTCTAACGCAAATGAACACAAAAAGGCAATAATTGGAACAACGCAAGCCCACTACATAAACCCGCGGTGTGACGCTAACACCCACCTCACTGACAACACACCCCGCGACACACGTCTAACGGACAACATTCACAATGAAAAACAAAACAAAAAAAAACACAAACAAAATAAAAACAAAACATAAAAAGAAACACTGACAACACAACGGCAAAGGAAAGGTACGACCGATTATATAATTTGTGTTAGTATCGAGCACGCGACATGCTCTTGTGTATTCCTTTTTAAATTTATCTTGCAAGAAAAATCCACTCCACACTCAAATGAACGGTCATTTCCAACAGCAGTAACTAAACTCTGTACATAAATGAACAAAATCAAACCAATATTATAAACAAAATGAGATTATTGGAATGTTTGTTACTGCATTCAAGTGTTGGTCGGTAAACGCGGTTAGTCGTGCCCTGCGCCCTGGACGGCGCACTCGGTACATAGCGAGGGTGTACGGGTTTGCGTTTCACAAGCAAAAATACTATTTCTTAAAAATAAACACAAATGAAAAACAAGACAAAAATAAAACAAAAAATAGTGAAAAAATCAAACAGTCAGTATGACTTAGAGTAAAATAAAAGATAGAGAGAGATAGAAATAATTATATTGATACCGCGATGTGGTTTCATGTTTAGTGAATTGCTATCGGGAAGTCATAGTAACTGTTTGGGTTCATGAGGGATAAGTAACATCGTCACAGCCTACAAGAGCATGCCAATAGAGCAAGGGGTGGTACACTCAACTCAGGTTTAGAGATAGTTATAAAATAATATATATATACTAAAAAACCGGGAAGCTTCAGACTGTATGTATTTAAGGTACGGCAAAACATGCATGGCAGTTAATCGCGTATGCTATCTAGTGTTGCCAACACGGCTCCCGGTTTCATGACAAATTATATTCAGAAGAGACAAGCTAATATATATACGGGACAGACTAGATATTATATATATATATATATATATATATATATAAATAATATAGTATACTGTCGTGTTGATAGTAGAAAATGTCATGAAACCAGGTACTAAAGAGAAAGAAATGAAAGTCAATTTTGGAAAACTAAAATTTACTAGTGTAGCTTTGTTCGGTTACCAATTTATTTATATGTGATCATCATATATGATATTAAAAATAAAATATAAAGGTATATGTGTAAATTAGTTACCGAACAATATAAAACTCTACTGTAATGGGCCAAATAATAAAATAGCATATAACTACGTTAATTACTCTGTAAAGTGTTTCTCTGTGTAGGTACAAATAAAAACTCCGAAAGGAACAGAAGATAGGAGTATTGAAATGAAACAAAAAGAGATAAAAACAATAAAAGGAAAACGCAATATAAATTAATAAATAATAAATGTAATCGTACGGTTATTTTGAGAGTTGATATTTATCTAAGGATTTATTTTGTGTATATTTTCCATATTTAATGAACTTCCGTATAAAATTTATTCGGCTTACTGTACCATGGATATCAGAGTGTAGTAGAATCAGCGTATTTCTAGTTCTATACGATTGTATATTATGGATGCAGTATTCAAAATGGTGGTTTTTCGGTTTTGTATATTATGCAAAAATAGTAAAGTATATATAAAATGGACAATAATGTTGTAAAACTTAGCGTTAGGATGCCCCAAGGTATCCGCAGTGTTGACCTGTTGACTATGCTGATATATATCTTTATAAAGTATATATATATATACATATATACTGATTAGCTGTAAACTCAAAACTTATCCCTCTTTAAATCAATTAATTTATTAGATATTTTCTGCCACTTCTATTCGATAATTCAGATTAAAAATTAACTAACAGTTTTTACTTTAGTAATTTTACGGATATGTAAAATTACGCAGAAATAATTTCATAAACTAGCCGAGGGAACTATCATGAACAACTGAAACTATTTCAGTTTTCCTGATAGCCTCCAAGACCAATATATTAAGCTTTAGGCCTTATTTTATCAACAATTTTATTTTAAAAAAATTACATTTTAGTTTGTCAAGCGAAATAAAAGCCAATATTTTGTGTAGCAAAATAAAAATTAACTATTAAGGCCTATAGCTTTTTAAAATACTGTTAAGCGTTTTCGTATGTTCAATTTTATCTCCATAAAAAGGCCTTACCTACTTTTTATGAGAATCAGAACATTGCTATTATAAAAAAAAATATTTTAAATCAATTTTTTCGTACACTCAACAGTATTTTTACACAGAAATCCCCAGTGTTCAATACAGGATGTTACATAATAATTCACAATGTTATGTAGCACCCTGTATAAAAAATAACCCACACTTATCCCACAAAAACTAGCCTCAGATGCCACGAAATCTTTTTCATGGACACAAAAGCCCCACACAAATTCTTCAACCTATATTTAGATCAAAAAAGATTTTAGAGCAATCTTGGGTGAATATATTGTGTCAAATTAGAAAAGTTATAAAATATAATAGAATGTTTGCCTGCAAGTCATATTTAATAAACAAAATATCTTCTATTATCAATATTATACAAGGTGTAACATAAATACCCTATAAGCCCGAAAGGGGCGTAATCAGACCGACCACCTGAGTGGTTGGACATGAGCAAAGGATCAATACATCGTAATTGAATTTTTCATACATAAGTACAACTTTTATTATTTTAGAAATTTGCGACAAGCCTAAGTGTTTGTTTACTAGTTGCGTAAACCCGTACACACGCATGCACACGTAGGTACCCTCCTACCGCGTCGCACTCACCTAGCGTGTGAGTAGGTACATTCAAGTAAAAGTTACGAGCTCATTTCATGAATGAAAAACTTCGAAATCTCAAAAGTCGTAGAACAGACACTGATCGCCATGACCTGTAAAATACCCCTCTTTCGGACTTATAGGGTATTTATGTTACACCGTGTATATATAATCTATATAGTGTCTAATTAGAAGATCGGTAGGAATACGATACTTTTCCACCAGAGCTAAGTTAAGCTACTTTGCTAAGGATGTATTTGACTTCCACCAATAATAGGAATCATTTATAACGAAAACCCTACTGAACGTGGAGAATTATGAATCTCTAGGGTTCAACTCTCGGAAAATAGCTTTTATTGTTTTTTATACCTCTTTTGTATAATTTTTATCTAATATTGAACTGACACAGTATATTCATCCACTGCACGTACCCATCCCTTCAACATTCCCTATAACTTCCATTGAAACTGACACAACACTCAATATACCCCCTTTTTCCCTTTATTTGTCCTCTGTAAAAGTTAAAGGGTAAAAACCCGTATTTGCACGCCATTTTTCATCACGATGCTTTTTAACTACCCAAATAAACCCTAGAATCCTTTTTATCTTTATAAAAGGTCCCCATTTTTCTCCCATTTTTCTTTTACCCAATACCCGATAAGCCCCAATTTAACTCATTTCTGTTGCACCATTTGAACCGTTCTAAATCAACCCTTAATATCACCCTGTTTCCCAATTCCTAGTGTTATTCGTACCTGCCTGTAACGGCATGTTTTTACCCTTTAACCTTCGTAAATGTGCCCCAGTTTTTACCCCTAAGCCTCCGAAATCAACCTCATTACCATTTCTCCCTTTTCCCCGTGTAATTCGTACCTGACTCTAACGGCGCGTTTTTACCCCTTAACCTTCGTAAATGTGTCCCATTTTTTACCCCTAAATGAACCCCATTAACACCCCATTTCTCCCAATTCCCCGTGTAATTCGTACCTGCGTCTGAAGGCGCGTGAGTCCGCGGATCCAGAGGATCTGTCCGGCGCGAGGCTTCTTGTCCAGCTCTCCGTCGTAATCCGGTCCCGGCTGGATGCTTTCCGGATCCGGTTGACCGCGACCCCATCTGGTGTGTGAAGGGGGTTTATTGAATCATATCAATAATAGTAATAGGCCTTTACATCTATTCAAGATGATTTATACAGCGTCAGGAGGCTACCTATGCCTACACTTAACGACACACTGTAGTGCCTGGGACAATGTTTTAGATGGAGTAGGCTTGCCGCACTATACCATCCCCTCAGCCTAGTTAGCCATATCCACAGGAAAGACAAGGTCAATACGTGCGGAGCTGACTAGGCCGCGGGTTTCCTCACGATGTTTTCCTTCACCGTTAAGCTCGTGTTAGTGCGCATATAAACTTTCCTAACGAAAAATCCATTGATGCACAGCCGGGATTCGAACCCACGACCTTCGGATCGAAAGTCGAGGCCAACACGGCTTTGAATCATATCATATCATTACCAATGTGTCCTACAAATGTCATGGCCTATGCTGCCGAAACGTGGACACTGACAGTAGAGTTGGTCCACAAGCTGAAAGTCGCTCGGCGAGCTATGGAGAGAGCAATGCTCGGAATTTCTCTGAAGGATAGAATCAGGAATGAGGTTATCCGACAGAGAACCAAGGTGGTCGACATAACTCAGAGGATTAGCAAGCTGAAGTGGCAGTGGGCCGGCCATGTTTGCCGCAGAACCGACGATCGTTGGAGCAAACTAATACTCGAGTGGAGACCGCGTTTAGGCGCACGTAGTGTAGGACGCCCTCCGGCTAGGTGGGGTGACGATCTGAGACATGTAGCTGGCAAACACTGGATGAGAAGAGACATGTAGCTGGCAAACACTGGATGAGAACAGACATGTAGCTGGCAAACACGGAATGAGAAGAGGCATGTAGCTGGCAAACACGGGATGAGAAGAGCCGAAGAACGGGCTCAGTGGCGCGTCTTGGGAGAGACCTACGTCCAGCAGTGGACCGATATAGGTTGATAATGATGATGATGATCATATCATTTATTCAATAACAATTTCCGTGAATATATATATATATAGTTTAGATACAATTTCGACAAGAAATGATGATGATGAATCTCAATTCAAATCTATGCTTCAACGATTTCTTTATCAGCATACGGGAGAATGTACTTACGATAGATTATTCGGGATTCGTATGTACTTACGATAGATTCTTCGGGATTAGTATGTACTTACGATAGATTCTTCGGGATTAGTATATACTTACGATAGATTCTTCGGAATTAGTATATACTTACGATAGATTCTTCGGGATCTTGCGCGTGGGTACAGTGGTTACCAGCTGGCCCCACACCAGGGTACCAGCGCCGAAGAACAGACACCACAACCATTGATCTATCGACAGTCCAGCCGTGCTGAACGCCATGCCTCCAAATTGAATGATCACCACCTGGAATACAGGTTATGTCAGACTAGCTTCCGCCCGCGACTTTTTTCGGGTCCCGTTGGATCGCGTTGATTTTGCGGGATAAAAACTAGCCTGTGTGTTAATCCAGGTCACGGACAATATATATTCCAAGTTTCATCCAAATCGGATGAGTAGTTTTTACGTGAAAGAGTAATAAACATCCATCCATCCATCCATACGTACAAACATTCGCGTTTATAATATTAGTAGGATAGAATGATATCGTTTAGCATACCTGCGAAGCCGCAGTTCCAATCCATATAGAGTAGAATATAGGATTAGTGAATAGTCCTTGGAACACGTTCCTCTGTCCGTGTATCTTGCGAGCGTTTATTTCGTTGAATAGCGTCATCATCACGAACGTGTTGAATATGATAGTGAAGTGCTGCGATGGCTCCGAGCTCAGCTGTTGACCTCGACCAGACGGGATGTTCAAGATTTTGTCGCCTGATGGAAGAAAAAAAAACGTGTGTAATTCACACGTGGTAGAAGAAACCTTCAAAAAGACTTTCAAATCACAACGATGCTGCTAAAGAAGTTTTCATTTCATAAAAGTTGCAAAAATTGAATGAGTTTGCTCGAGACTTGAACCCACGCACTGCGAGCTAGTCTCGATTCGATCCAATCCGTTAGACCGCTTGGCCAGCAGTCTCCTTAGAATGCGTACAAAAATTAGGGATCTCTCTTCTCGTTTCCTCGCTTTTTCGTTTCATCGACTTTCAAATCACAACGGTGCTAAAGAAGTTTTCACTTTAATAATATGTTATATATACATTTATATATTAAATTATGTAGTAGGTACATAAAGCTTTTAATTTTTATTTAAGATAAATATTATTCTATGCAATATCGCACGTGAATCTCCTCATTACACCACCACGTTTGGGTTGGCTGACAGACAACTATTTCAGCATTAAGTAAGTAAACGCGGTAATAGATACGAGTCTTTATTGTACCGGGTTATTCCCATCGATCCCACCGGCTGGGTCACTGGTAGGTCAGATGGGAAAGAATCCCAATGAGCCCAATACGCAAATGGCTTGGCTCACCTAATTTTAAGTGGTACTAACTGCGTATGACTGTCATAGCAATGACCAACGAAAAAGAGGCTGACTATGGCTTATCAACCGTTTAAGCCAGGACCAATACAAATTATTGGCTATATTATGGCTTAGCGACAGGTACAGCTGGAACCAGAAGAAAACTGAAGCCTTTGTTATGGCTTAGCAACTGATCACGCTTGCAAATCAATAGCTTCGTCATGGCTTAACGCCTGTTCAAGCTGGAACCACTTTTAAAACAATGTTAAAATACTTACCGACAAACAGCAATGAGAATATAATAAAGAGCTGGTAGATGGCTTGTCCCAGAATGTTCTTCATCATGGTACGACTGATCAGAGGCTTGGTGCGTCCGTAAGGCTTGCGCTGGAGTAAGTCAGGGGTCGGCATTTCGGTGGCTAAAGCGAGTGAAGCCAGGGTGTCCATAATAAGGTTCACCCACAACATTTGTACAGCCTGTAAACAAAAATATACATTGACAAACAAACAGTACTAACGAGATTCGAGCGATTACCGTCTTAGCGACAGGTTTGTATGGAAAGCGACAGAATTAGCCATACATAAATTGAATTTTGCGACATCGTGGTGAAGGTGGGTGAATGACCTGTATTGCCGTGTTATTTGGCACCCAGTGGCGGATTGGCAGTCTTAGCCGCTCTAGGCCCCACGCCATGTGCTGCCCCTTTCTCAGCACCCATCAATAGACTAGGTACAATATAATGAATATTAGGAAGATTATTGCTATACGTAGCGGTACAGGGCAAATTTGATTTATTTCTTGCTATCATTAGTGATTTTTTGTCACGATTTGCCGCCCCTAATATCTGGCCGCCCTAGGCCCGGGCCTACTGGGCCTTAGGGCAAATCCGCCACTGTTGGCACCTACTATAGTGGGATAAGGGCAAAAACAAGAGATGATTACCTTGAGAGGCGAGTCTTGTATAGCGCAGGCACCGATAAAGGCCACTATAACAGCGACCACGTTGACCGTCAGTTGGAACTGCAAGAACTTCGCAATGGAATCGTATACATTGCGACCCCACATTACCGCCTTCACGATGGAACTGAAGTTATCGTCTGTTAGAATAATGTCAGATGCTTCTTTGGCGACGTCTGTACCGGCGATACCCTGTGGAAAAACTTCAGATTAATGGCCGAATACTCAAACGCCACTCAATTTGAGTTCCGCTTAAATTATTGCCATCTCTTACAAATGAGTAATGTCAAACAGAGGCAGAGCAATTTTAAGTGGTGCTCAAATTTGAATGAAGTATTCCAGCCTAGGAGAGCTATTCTTGAAGGAGTAAGTATATAAGACTAGCTTCCGCCCGTGACTTCGATCGCGTTCCGTTGGATCCCGATGCTTTTCCGGGATAAAAAGAAGCCTATGTGTTAATCCAGGTCACGGAGAATATATATTCCAAGTTTCATCCAAATCGGATCAGTAGTTTTTGCTTGAAAGAGCAACAAACATACTCACAAACTTTCGCTTTTATTATATTAGTAGGACTAGCTGACCCGACAGACGTTGTCCTGTCATTCAAACTCTTACTGTCAAACAACTGACAGTGATTTCAAATGTGACATTAAATGATTAATGAGCTTTTAACCCTTTTTTCGCATTAAAAAGTAGCCTATGTCCTTTCTCAGGCTCTAGACTATCTGTGTACCAAATTTCATTCAAATCGATTCAATAGTTTTGGCGTGACGACAGAAAAGCGAGACAGATAGACAGACGGACAGGCAGACAGAGTTACTTTCGCATTTATAATATTAAGTATGGATTGTAACGAGATTGTACGGTATGAGTATACTATACGAGTGTACTACACCGAGTGTACTGTACGAGAGTGTACTATACATCGAGTGTATATTACGAGGGTGTAGGTTAGGTACTGTACATATCCAGTGTACTATACAACGAGAGTGTACTACACGAGTGTACTTATACACCAAGTATACGAGAGCATCCTAAACATCGAGTGTACTATACATCGAGTGAACTATTCACCAAGTGTACTATACATCGAGTGTACTATACACCAAGTGATACTATACGAGAAAATACTAAACATCGAGTGTACTATTCACTAAGTGTACTAAACATCGAGTGTATTATACACCAAGTAATACTATACGAGAACATACTAAACATCGAGTGTACTATATAACTAAAGTGTACTACCTATACAACGAGTGTACCGTACATCGAGTGTACTATACTTACCATAGCAAAGCCGACATCGGCCTTCTTTAACGCTGGTCCATCATTAGTACCGTCACCTGTCACAGCGACCACTTCTCTAGTGTCGAATGCCTTACTCTCGATCATTCCTTTGACAAGAGTGTATTTGTCGGTGGGCGACGAACGGGCAAGTACACGGAGTTTTGGCCAAACTTTGTCTAGGAGAAGTTGTTGGACCTGTAGATTAAAAGTCAAGTTAGTTCGTGTGATTTAGTGGCCAACTCTGGTGAGTATCTAGGCCGCCTTAAGGCGTCCATCGTGGCTTAACTACTGCTACAGCCAGCACTGATAGTTTTGGCTAGACTTTGTCTGATAAAAGTTTTTGGACATGTAATTAAAAGTAAAGTTTGTGTGAGTTAATGGCCAACTCTGATAACAAAGATTTTAGGCCGCTTTTTGGCCTCCGCCGTACCTTAACGACTGCTAGAGCCAGGACTGATCAAGTATGAGTTGGCTACTAAATCGAACTGTACGAGTTAGTAGCCAACTCTGCTAAGTATTTAGCCCGTCTTAAGGCCTCCGTCGTGGCTTAACGACTGCTAGAGCCAGGAATAGTCTAACATGCTTCCGAAGCACGGAAGCTCTACACCGAATGCGATGTGTCACAATATCCCACGTACCTCTCCATTGGTATCCCTAATGCGTTTATTGAACTCCTTTCCTTCAATAATGAGGAAGTCATCAGTCGGTTTGAGTATTCCACACTTCATTGCGATGGATCTCGCCGTGTTCACGTTATCGCCCGTCACCATTCGCACTGTGATACCAGCCTTCTGGCACTTTCTGATCGCTTCTGGTACCTTTAATAACAGAAAAGACATTAACTCTCCATCCAGAGATCGCTTTTACCGATAAAGCCGCCCATTGTACTCAGTTGTTTCTCCATGTATCCTAAACATCGAGTATACTATATATCGAGTGTACTATACACCGAGTGTACTATACACCAAATGTACTATACACCGAGTGTACTGTACATTACAGTATACAAAGGCCGAATTTAGAATCAATAATAATGGATTATTCTAGAATATTATGAAAATGTTAATTAAAAGTAATACTCACTTCAGGCCTGACGGGATCTTCAATACCGACGACGCACAAGCAGGTCAAGTTGTTTACGATATTATCCTCGTCGTCCCAGTTTGGTTCTTGGTCTATGTGCACCTAGAGAAAATAACATATTATATTACAAATTATTGTTAATCCATGTAATATATTTAATTCTAAATATATAATGTATTTGTAATATCTTTTGATTGTAATTTGTCAGATTTTAACACATATAGATGATAGAAGAACCAGGGTCCTGATTTGATGAGATTTTTATAAAAATCCTACTAATATTATAAATTTCAAAGTTGAGATGTTTGTGTTTCAATCACGCTGCAACTGCTGGTCCGATTTCGATGAAACTTGGAATATATATAGTTCGTCACCTGGATTAACACATAGGCTACTTTATATCTTGAAAGATCAAACGGATCGTGGATAAAGTTGCGGGCGAAAGATAGCAATATATATATTTTCGACATCTTTTGATTGTGATTTGTCAGATTTTTAATGTATTAAAATATAGATAATAGTTTTTATAAAGATCTTATATCAATCCGGTTCCCGTAGAACAAGATTTCCTTAATTTAGAACTAGACTTCGGAAATCTACGTTCTTGATTACCTATAATATTAATAATAATATTTTTTTATTGCAGACGTGGTCCATAGTTACATTACAAGAAAATATACATGACAGGCGTCATGGCTCAGTCGGTAGTAGCTCTGCCTTCCGTGCTGTGGGTCGTGGGTTCGATCCCCACCGAGAACAAGCATTTGTGTGTTGTAAACATAGATGTTTGTTCTGTGTCTCTGTGTTTTTATGTATTATAAGAATGTATTTACAAAAAAAAAGTATGTACAATTCTATCAGCCATCTAGTTTCCATCGTACAAGCTTTGCTTAGTTTGGGACTAGAAGGCGTTGTATTAAGTGTCCGTGAATTTATATTTTATATAAATATATATATATATATATATTACAAAACTATACACACATGAAATTAAAAAACATATAAAAATTAAAACCAAATAAAATAAACGCAAAAAACGTATGAGTAGTAGTTCTACTTATACGTTTCTATAGTTAGTAGAAGTTATAGTTTACCTGATTGATCTCAGCCTTGCCAGGCACAAAGTCGCGGAAGGCGACCGATATAGTCCTGAGTCCGTCACACGCCATGGGTTCAATGACCTGCCTCACAAGCCTCTCTTGCATGTCTCTAGTGAACTTTTCCAAACGACCTTCGTGTCCGTAAATGAATGCGCATCTAGAAATAATAATAGTATATTATGCAACTAGTGAATAAAAGACGGATTTAAAGTTAAAGCGAGGGCCATAATTGAATCACGACCAAGTGAAGGATTCTAACGACTGAATCACTACCGTAGGGAGTGATTCATGATGATTGAATCACGAGCGTAACGAGTTATTCAAGTGTTAGAATCCTGAACAACGTGAGTGGTTCATGGCCCTCGGTATAAATCCGTTTTATTCAAGAGTTGCATGCTATACTTTATACCATGACTACGGTTGTATAACCTCCAATGTTTCTAGAAAAAGAAACATTGGAGGTTATACAACCTCCTTGCGCAAAAACAATAATTAGATGGAGGTCAAATATATTAGCGTGTTCTAAATTCAAACACCAAAATAATAAGTAAAAGTGCTATTTATTCACTATTTTCAGTGAATAAAATAAGCTTTTTAGAGAGGGAATGGTATAAAATATATTAAATATTATAATGAAAGCCTTTTAGGGATATTTTGATGAAGAACTTAAGATTACCCGTAAGTCAAGCAAAGATTTCAGATATACTGCTGCAAAACTTGAAAAAAATCCATGCAAATTCCGAATCAAAGCTTAAGTAACTCTACTCATTCTTACTTTGACCCAAACCGTTTCAGAATCTGAAGCATATCTCATTTCTTGACAGATTTTTATTGATTTGTTTTAACAATCAAGAAAATCCTTAAAACCATCTGCACAAGATTCAAAATGTCAAACATGCACAAGGTTTGGCGGTGGAAACGCAAACCGATATCTTCACAGAATTGTGAATGTTTTGCAGTGGAAACATACGGTTACTTTGACCCAAAACTACTACAAACACACAATAAAAAGTACTTACTTCTTTAGTACAATCTCAGAGGCACCCTTAGTATAAAGCCGATAGCCTCCCTTGTAAGGGATTACAGTAGACATGCTCTTGCGAACAGAGTTGAATGTATACACTTTGTGCAGTGATTCTTCTGTATTACGTTCTCTGACGGCTTCGTAACTTTGGCCCAAAGCGACCACAAATCCGAGTAATGCACATTCTGTTTTGTTGCCAACTTGCATTGGTGGTCCGGTCGGTTCTTGTGATGGCTAAAATATAATAAGCATAAGTGAGAATGGGTTATTCCCATCGAGTCCACCGGCTGACCCACTGGTGGGATGCTGTTCGTTAGTCTCGCTAAAACTCGAGAACGGCTGGACCGATTTGGCTAATTTTGGTCTTGAATTATTTGTGGAAGCCCAAAGAAGGTTTAAACGGTGAATAAATATGAAATTTGTTACATCTATATATATAAAAATGCTTGAACTCTATAAACCGTTGACAGATATTTTGGTGGAAAGTTTCGCACGCGTACGAAGTAGCGGGTATCAGCTAGTTGTGGATAAAAAAATTATAAGATTTAAGCTAGTTTGTCGTGAACTTAAACCGTTTTGAAAATGTTGAAGATATGTGGTTTTAATGCGGTGGTTTTGTAGGTAGCCTTGCCATAAGAGCATTATCATATATGTCACCGAATTGGAAAATTAATTCTTTATTTGGTTAACAATGACTGCCCTTGGTGGTTAATATAGGCATGTCGCTAAATTGGAAATAGGTTATCTATAATCAATCTTAAACCAGTTCAAAGGCTTTCTCGCTAGCAAAATGGTAAATAATGGTAAAAATAGTATGTTTCTCATTTGGAAAAATTACTATGTCAATAATGCCATCCACTAATGGTCTTATAGAGAGCCAAAGCAAAGGCCTCTATTCAGATGGTATGTCGACAAATTGATGATCGATTATAATATTGGAAAAGTCGACGGTTGTTATCATTAGCTTTCTGAATATTACTAAGATCCTGTTCCACTATGTGCAAGTATCATTACATAAAAATACTAGCCGTCGCCCGCGGCGTTGCTCGCGTTCTAGACCTTTAGGGTGCGACTTTTCAAAATTCCTTTCTTAGTGCACCCCTACACTACATAAGGATACTACCCTCCAAATTTCATACCTCTAGGACTTATGGTTCAGGCTGTGCGTTGACTATCAATCAGCTTCAAAAGAGTTTAATATATATTGATGTATATATTTGTGTTTGATACGTTTAATAACTGAAAAGACAAGAAAATTAAACTTACCATGATCCTAGAAGTGAAAGCGCTGTTAATCGCGATCCCCTCAATCATTGTCTCAGCGACCTCTTGCGGCAGATCCCGATAGTTCGGAGTAACTTTGCACAGTTTCTCGCAGATGTAAGATTGCACCACCGTCATTCTGTTTGTGGTGAGGGTGCCGGTTTTATCGGAACATATAGCGGTGGCGTTACCCATTGTCTCGCATGCGTCGAGATGACGGACTAAGTTGTTATCTTTCATCATTTTCTGGAAGAGAGAGGTAGTTTAGAAGACATGAAGAAGTCCTTGGGTTAGTCAGCTCCGCACGTATTGACGTTGTCTTTCCTGTGGGTCTCGACTAGCCAGAGAGGATGGGATAGCTGCTACAAGAATACTCCATATAAATCACTAGCGACCCGCCCCGGCTTCGCACGGGTGCAATGCAGTGTTGATGATGATGGATTATTATACATATAAACCTTCTTGAATCACTCTATCTATTAAAAAAAACGGCATCAAAATCCGTTGTGTAGTTTTAAAGATCTAAGCATACATACATACAGACATTAGGACAGACGCGGGAAGCGACTTTGCTTTATACTATGTAGTGATGTCCAAGGCACTGCAGTTTACCATTCATAGGGATATGAATGAAAAGTGGCAAACACTGTATAAGTTGGGTTAATCTCATGAACTCCTTTGAGCTGTCCCCTTTCATGATGATTATGAGAATTTTTGCCTCGTAATTCCCTTGATTTCGAAATTTTAAAGGAGATTTTGAACCTGAAAATGCCCTTTGGGCAAAATTGCACCGTAATAACTCATTTGAGTAACATTTTTTTTATGCGCTTTAGTATTTGGCTGCCAGCACACCACATGGTAATTGTAACGCTTTATCTGTCTCACCTTTACACAATAAGAGAGAGAGAGAGAGAGAGAAAGAGTGAGACTGCCAGAAGCAGGTCTTCAGAAACAGCGACGAGTAATACTGATGATAATATGTTTTACGAGATTGTTGATAAAGAAACACCTCTTTCTCACCTTGACAGAATAAGCGAGAGAGAGAGAGAGAGAGAGAGAGACTGCCAGAAGCAGGTCTTCAGAAACAGTGACACTGATGACGATATGTTTTACGAGATTGTTGATGCATAAAAACACTCTTTCTCATCTCATTTGGCAGCAAACCACATGGTAATTGTAACGCTTTATCTGTCTCACCTTTACACAATAAGAGAGAGAGAGAGAGACAGAGAGTGAGACTGCCAGAAGCAGGTCTTCAGAAACAGTGACACTGATGACGATATGTTTCACGAGATTGTTGATGTAGAAAGCTAAACATGGATCTCTTTCTCACCTTGACAGAATAAGCGAGAGAGAGAGTGACAGCTAGAGGCAGGCCCTCAGGAACAGCGACGACAAGCACGGTGACACCGATGATGAGATGTTTCACGAGGTTGTTGATATAGGAAGCCTTCCATGGTTTCCCGTCGATCACGAAGGTGTGCACGCAGAATTGGATTACCAGGATTATGACGGTCAGAACTGCGATAGTGGAGCCCGCGTAACCGATCTGTGGGTAGATTTATTATCAGTAACTAACTTCCACCAGCGACTTCGTTCGCGTCCCGTTGGATCCCGTTGATTTTCCGGGAAGCCTATGTGTTAATCCAGGCACGGACAACATATATTCCAAGTTTCATCTAAATCGGATCAGTAGTTTTTGGGTCAAAGAGTAACAAACATCCACACATCCTTACAAACTTTCGCGTTTATAATATTACTAGCTTCCGCCCACGACTTCGTTCGCGTCCCGTTGGATTCCGTTGATTTTTCGGGATAAAACGTAGCCTATGTGTTAAACCAGGTCACGGACAATATATATTCCTAGTTTCATCTAAATCGGATCAGTAGTAATTGCGTGAAAGAGTAACAAACATCCACACATCCTTACAAACTTTCGCGTTTATAATATTAGTTGGATGTGTTAATTCTAATCTATTTTAATTAACTTAGGTATTGAATTGTTTCTAATACCCGTACCTAACTTCGCTACCTACATGTTTATGGGACATCCATAAATTACGTTACACTAATTTCGTGATTTTTTGACCCTCCCTTGTCCTTGTCACAGTTACTGTTGGTCACATTTGTGTATATAAGAATCCACGTCTTTGATTTCAAAAATATAATAGCCTAAGTATATTGCAATCCGGAAAAAGGGCTTCCGAATGGTATAAGTTTCGTTGAAATTGGTCCAGTAGTTAAGTCGTGATCCGCGCACAAACAAACAGACAAACTCGATGTTTATTCAGTAGATCTGCGTATTTAGTTTATCCGTGTCTTTTATTTTTGTTTTTTTACAGTTTTGTAATAATACTAGCTGGCGCCCGCGGCTTTGCTCGCAGTAGCAGCGTACAAACAGATTTAAATTTTTTTGAAAATTCTGAAACATGTGTCGAGTCAATTTCTTTGACGAATCTATGTACCAATTTTGTAAGGGTATATCATGTACGGTATATTAAAGAAACGCATTATTTAGTTTAAATCTTTGTCACTAATTTTGGACCCTTTAGAATGCGACTTTCCGAAATTCCTTTCTTAGATGAGATTTGGGTAATATATACTACCCAAATCTCATATCCAAATTTCATACCTCTAGGACTTATGGTTTAGGCTGTGCGTTGATTATCAGTCAGCCTCTAAAGAGTTTCATATATATTGATATACGATCTAACCTGAATAGCCAGTTTTGTGAGCTTAGCTTGCAGTACAGACTTCTCCTTCTTATGACTGCTTTCGGGAGCTGGTTTATCGGAAGGTGGAGCGACGTGGTTGTCATCAGGGCGCGCATGGTTGCCGTGGCTGTTGCCCGATGCTGGCAATGTAGCGTCGTCGTCACCTGAGTTCGGAAGTCAGCCGTCAGTGTATCGCGTGTTAGGGTCGATTCACACATATCACTGAAGTCACAGTTCCGGCACAGCTTTCATACATTGAGAGCACTGTGTCGTCACTTCAGTCGTGGTCAGTGACGACACAGTGCTCTCAATGTATGAAAGCTGTGCCGGAACTGTGCCGGAACTGTGACTTTACTGATATGTGTTAATCGACCCTTATGCGATTGTTTCTCACGCGGTGTTTGTTCGTAGTTGTGCGCAGAAGTGTCCAGTTGAAAACAGTACTAAGAGATTCTTATTTCATTTGATTTTTTTATTTCACTAATATTGAATTTATTTTACAATTTTCTTTTAAAAGATTATTGTAAGTATGGAAAAGTATGTTTATAAACTTGAAAACAACAGAATATATGAATATTTTTTAAATATTTTTTCACATATTTTGCCTATATCTATCAATAACAGCCATGCAAATTTAATTAATTAATACCTACAATACAACACAAATTATTCCAAAACATCAATAATTGAATTTATTTTTAATTAGTAAGTCGAACCCGATCAAAACTAAAAACTATTAAAGTACACTCGAGGACAAATTAATACAACAATCATATTTTTTTTTTATGTTTTGCGTAAACTGGGTGCATAAACATTGCTGTGTTATATTTAAGTAAATACTCAAGAGCTGTCAACTTAAATGTGACTTATAAGTGTTTAAAATAAATAAATTGCCTTACATTAAGAAGAGAATGCCAAACCGCTGTTAAAAAACACGCAAGAGAGAAATATATTAAAACTTAACTACAGTGTACACTACAAAGTTAGTTAAACTAAAATGCTACTAAATGAAAATGGGAGGTGTCACTAAGGATTTAGTCACAAAATTGATATAGTTCAGATTTCTTACAATAGTTTTAAATAGTATATAAATAAAAACAGTTAGAGTCACTAAAGGGCAGGTTAATTAACCCAATACCAATCAAAAAGCTTATAGTAAGCCAGAAGCACGGACACCGAGAGTACTTTGTATTACCAGAGGGCCTAGTACGAATTTTGGTGTGTAAAGCTGGTGTAAAATGTCTGACGCTCAGTACACCAGTGTGCGCTGTACGTTGATCACGAATAAATGTGACAATCGCAAACGTTACGCTAGCGTATCCGAGATACACTGCGCGGTGATACTACAACGGTTGTCAGTCGAGCTGGCATTGACGCGCAATATAACTCAAATACGCTAACGCGGCGACTGTCACATTTGTTCGTGATAGAGGTACTGATATAGGCAGCGGATTTTTTGAGAAGCTTGGTCTACACCAAGCCCGTACTCACATGTCAAGCATCTCACAAAATCCGCTCAGTGTCTCCATACAAATCAGCGCACACTAGTGTGCTGAGCGTCGGACGTTATACACCAGATTTACACACCAAAACTCGTACTAAGCCCTCCAGCCCTCAGTGTACGAAAGGTTTTAAAAGCAGGTCAAAGGATTACTTACCAGTCAGACTCTTGCGCTGCGTTCCCTTTTTCTGTTGTTTTTTAGCTTCTACTTTCGTCAATTATCCATCATCGGAATATGTCATTCGATGATAGGATTTGACATCATGCAGTCAACACGACATAAACACGATGCATTTTGTTTTTTTTTATGTTTTTTTTTCATCGACGACATGAGGATGGGTCGTGCAGCAGGCCGGGTATCGAGGGGTGGAGAAAAAAAATGGATGTCATTGAACGGGTCACACTAATTGGTAGCACTAAATCTAAGGGGTAAAATCAGTTTCGGTTCTTTGAGTGTACTCAAAATTCCGAAGGCATCTAAATTGCATTTACAATGTTGCTTTAAGGGTTTTTTTTTCTCGATGGTTTATGGAGATTACTTATTTATTGAAGACATTATATAATAATTTAAATTCTATAACACTAAAATATCAACTTTGATATCATGCCACCATACATCAAGCTATTAATTACAAATGTAACAAAATACGAACATATTTTAGCAATAACAAAAATGTATTTAAGAGAAACATACTTAAATAAATAAAAAAGAAACATCAATAAATAAAATAATCTCTTTATTCAACGAAATTGGTAAAAAAAACCTTATAAATGTAGGTAATCTTTTCTTATGGGCTGAAGTGTACGAATCTATTTTTAAACTTCGTTCCAAAAGTCATTAGAATTTTTTTTTTGTTTCTAAACTTACCACCAATTTTTTTTACCAGGTTCGTTCATTTTCCCTCAAAGATGTGCGGCAAATCAATGAGAATAGTGGAAGGTACTTAACTAATGGTAACACTAATGTATGCAATGAAGCATGGTCGTACAATGCTCATTTATTTGGTAAGGCTCAAGTGGGGAAGATCGCTGTTTGAAAATTTGGAAACAGCGCCATCTGTTTTTTTGGATCTAAACTAATTTAGCTTCGAGCCGAGGGACTGTGTAGTGGGGAGTATGTAGGAACACAGAATATTTAGTTACTAGTACAGAAGGCCGACTCCGTGAAAACGTTCAATATAATTGCTACTCTCGCTCAGTCGCAATAAAGTACAATTTAACTCGCACAGCACTCTGCCTAGAATTTATATCTATCTAAAAATCTTATATAAAATAATTATATGTTCGCATTTTAAAAATAAAGTAAATAGGTTGGTACATAGGTAGCATAACAAAACTAAATTAATCTGTTATAGGCAACTAGGCACTGTAGATATTTAGGTTTAGGTAAGTAACTATACTTGCCTACCTAGGTACCTACATAATAAATAAAATACAAAATTATGTTGCTACCAAAATTTTTTTGTAAATTCATATTTTGTAAAATATGAATTTACAAAAAAAAGTATAAGTATAAATAAGTACCTATACTAACAGCAATCTAGTACTCATAATGCAAACTTGTTTAGTTTGGGACTAGAGGGCGTTGTGTGTAATGTTAATATTATTATTTGTACTTTGGGTAGAATATTCTACTCGAAAACTAAAATGCGGCGCACAGCGAGTCTTTAGATGTAAGTAATCTGTTAAGTTACTTTTCTAATAAATATATACTAAATTAAAAAAAAACTAAAATAAGTAGTGGGCGAACGCGTATGCCAGGCGGCTAGTGTTACCCGACTAATAGGCGGCCTATAAGACGGGCCTATTATAGGTCCCTCTTTCAGTACGAATTTTGGTGTTAGAATCTGGTGTAAAATTTCTGACGCCCAGCACACTAGTGTGCGCTGATTTGTATGGAGACACTGAGCGGATTCTTTGAGAAGCTTGGTCTACACCAAGCCCATACTCGCATGTTAAGCCTCTCAAAGAATCCACTAAGTGTCTCCATACAAATCAGCGCACACTAGTATGCTGGGCGTCAGACATTTTACACCAGATTCTAACACCAAAACTAGTACTAGGCCCTCAGGGCAAAAATAAGATTTTCAGTAAGGTTAAAGTTCGTAAGTAACAGCGATCAACCCCAGGATATAGAGCTGTATTGAAACGTACACAATGTCTAATTTTGATTGCAAGCGTTATTCACGTTCGACAAAAAGCGGATATAGAAGCGATGTGACACGTTTCGCGCTAAATGAGCATGGTTACGACAACGCCGCTGCTCGTATTCTTAGTTTTGTATTCTACAACACTCAAGTCAGAATCCACAGCCTTTTGACCTCTGAAGCCCGTATGCCGATACGGAAATCGTTACTCAAGCATAGATTTGAGCAGAAATTTTCATACAAAAATCTATGCTTGTCGGTATCCGTAGCAGAGCTTGAAACTGTGAAACTGTGAATACACACTTGAGTATTGTTCAAGAATACAAGCCTTGGTATTTCTTTACCTGCCATACTAAAATGACAGTGACAGATAACTAACAAGAAATACTCAAGACTACCCTCATTCACCACAATCGTTTGATAATGTTGCAGGAAAAGGTTATTTTAAACAACCTTATAAACCTCTGATAACAAGATCAAGCGATTATGAATAACGGGAAGGGAATACTGTTTTCTATATTCGCCGGGTTCTACGCGGAATGCACTTTTTGATGACTTGCTACTGATTGAATTCATTCTACTACTGACTTATATTGATTCAAGAACATAAATGATTCTTTCTAGGATACGTTAATAACTAAAAAGCTACGAAGTTTCGTGCAATTGAATGGCAAACTTCTGACTAGTCTAATAACATCGACAGAATTTATAGTTTCTACATAATAAAGATTCAAAAGATACTATACTATTTCTAAATCTAATAAAATAAATTTACCATAGTATTTACCGAACAAATATTTACCAAAACTTTTTGTAAAAACTATAAAACCTAAATGAAATAACTCAACCGGAAACCCAAAACTTACTAATCAGAATATTTGCAACAGCGCCATCTACCGTCAACGCGCGCTTCCCAACTGTCGTGCATCACCAACAGATGGCGCTAAAAGTCATCAAAAAGCGCACCCATTTTATCAGTATATCTACCGCCACCGTCCGATACAGACCTTTCTTCATCTGCTTGATTTCCTTGTCCTGGTTTTCGACGGCCGCTCCTAGAAGTGTGAAGATGATACCAGCTTGGGAATTCACTCCGACCGCTGTTACCAACATCTTGCCTGATCCTGAAATAAGCGTAGTAGAACATAGTAAGCAAAGAATCCACTCATACAAAATAAGCTCACACTGATGTGCTGAGCGTCACACGTTTAAACACCAAAACTCGTACTAGAGCCTCTTGAGCCTCGTTTTCACATTGAGCAACTGAGTACGAGTCTAAGGCCCGTATTCCGAGACAGAAATCGTTACTCAAGCATAGATTTGAGTAGAGATTTTCATACAAAAATCTATGCTCGAGTACGGATCAGTGCTTGAGTAAAGCTACGGAATACGGGCCTTACTCAGACAGAACAGTCTTCCACACAAAGTTATGAAATGAAAATTTTGATCTAGAAGAATAGGTACCTTCCATGACGTGAGTACCGGATAGCACCATGGGGTCGAAACTTTCCCCTTTCTTGACATGGTCCGATTCTCCGGTCAGCGATGATTCGTCAATCTACAACACGAATGAAATAAATAAATATCCACTATATATAAAAAACATAAGACATAAGAATAGCAAATATAACTAACGTATAATAAGGAATCTTTTTTGATAAAGGCTAGGTACATCCTCTTGATTATGGCTCATTTAGACCGTTTCTCGAACTCCAGTTTAACTATGTTTAAGGTTTTACGGTCACAAATATAAATAAAAATAAAAGTTAGATTTTTCGTAAATTGTATTTAGGAAGAAATTTTCAAATAAGCCTTCATATAACCGAGAACCGGCGCTAGACCAAAAAAAAAACGAAATCCGACTTCATAAAGCCCTGAATTTTACACAATAAATAAATATTCATGGACACTTAACACAAATATTCTTGGACACTTAACACAACGCCTTCTAGTCCCAAACTAAGCAAAGCTTGTACGATGGAAACTAGATGGCTGATAGAATACATACATACATTTTTTTTTGTAAATACATACTTATAATACATAGAAACACCCAGACACAGAACAAACATCTATGTTTGCCAACACAAATGTTTGTTCTCGGTGGGGATCGAACCCACGACCCACAGCACGGAAGGCAGAGCTACTACCGACTGAGCCATGACGCCTGTCACAATATATTAACACAGATTTCAAAGTAGTTCAACTTCAATCAAAGAACATAATTAAATATTTATCATGATAAAAATACAGCATTCTTAACTTATCAAATTGCTTCATGCTTATCAGGACTTATCAGCTCAATCAAGACGGGATATAACTGTATAACGTTAGTTATATAACGTTATCAAGCTATTTTGTAAAGGAATAACATTGTGTATATTATAACTCACCTACTACCTATCACCTACACTGAGTTCTGAAGAATTATTCAATATGATGCCTACAGCCACTTTCTACCATCGCACTGCTCGCCAACGACAGGGAATTCATCCACACACACTAGAGCCAGCGTGGTCGCGCACCGTCCGGCTTCAGAGGAATTTCCTTCCGCGAACACTCAGGTTGTGGAACGATCTCCCTGTCGAGGCTTTCCCTAGCGACTACAATATGGGGCACTTCAAAAAGGGTGTTTTAAAATTCTTCAAGGGTCGACAACGCGCATGTGATACCTCTGGTGTTGCAGGCGTCCATAGGCTACGGTAACCGCTTCCCATCAGGCGGACCGTACGCTTGTTTGCCTACTTAGTAGTATAAACAAAAAAACTGTAATCACCTACATAAGAGCAAGTTATATCGTCCGTACTGTACGTACTTTTTGTATACTATCTTTTAGTCAAATTTTCACATATAAATGAAAATTTAGCCAATAAATTTGAAAAACTAACCAATAAATTAACAAAGCCGATATTTTACACGAATAAGTTACATAATCTACAAGTTAGAGATAACCCAATAACGCCTTATCAGATTATCTACCTGTATTTGAGTACTGACGCACGCGATTGTCCCGATAATAAATATAATTATTGCTACCTGTGTCACGATTTCATATACGTTTAGTTGCGATGGTAAATAATTGATACCAACTGATAGTAGTGTAAATACACTTGCGCATATGTCAGTAGCCTCCACACTTGTTCGAACACTTGGAATTCCAAATTGGACCCAAATATAGCAGAGATATTTTATACGAGAGTTTTTTTTTACATATATTATGCTTTATGTCTGTATGCAAATTTTTTAAGGCTAAACTTGTCATCGTTTTCAGAATGTGACAATAAGCTTGGATATCTCTTTGGCTCTTTTGAATAAGTGAAGTTTGATTCTAAACTTCTGTGAAAAGTGTGAAAAGACGACGAAGGGTGCAAAGTCTGTCAAGGAAATCTGGTGGGTTACTCTTGACCACAGTTCCAATCCGGATCCATAGATTTTGACAGAAGTCGTGTGATTTTTCATTAAAAAATGTGTCAAAATCAGGATCCAAATTGGAACGGCGGTGGTCAAGAGTAGCGCTACTGATCACATACCTTCAGATCGTTGCTCTGCAGCAGTATCCCATCAGCGGGCAGAAGATCACCGTATTTGACCTGACACACGTCACCGACGACAATATCGCTGATCGGCACATCCATCACCTCATTGCCACGGATCACGGCGAATTTGTGCTCACCTTCTATCCGAGATTGAAGCCCTCTGGAATTACAAAAGACCACTTTAAATAGGTCGCATAGATCCTAAAAGAGGACCACTGTAAATAGTTCATACAAGAACTAAGTGATCCAATGTGTCTGTCATGTCATGTCAATCCATCAGGCTGTTCGTGTACTCGAGTATAATACTTTAGTGAAAACATCGCGTGGAAAACGGTATGTCCTAGACATGTGTTAGTGACAAGGAAGTGACCGCTGGAGGCAATTACAAGCCTTTCCGCTAACGTTAAACTGTCTATCCAAGTTAACGGTGGAACTCAATATAACCCTCGGTGAACGAGACTACTATGTAATACACTGTAGTAACTGGGACAGTGTTTCAGGCACTAGTGTCCCGTTATGTGTAGGCATAGGTTGCCTCCTGACGCTGTATAAATCGGCTTCAATAGATGTAAAAGTCAATATAAATAAATTGATATGTGATACAAAAGCACGTTGATGAAAATTAAGAGCAACAAGGGAGCCATATTGCCTATAGGTAGAGGCCGACCAAGGTGTGAACCGAGTGGTGTTAGAAGTTACTCACCGAAATTGTCTTTCTTTCGTGTAATCGTTGAAGGCAGTGACTATAACGACGACAATGACAGATATTAAGATAGCAAGGCCTTCGATCCATTGGTAATGTCCTTCCTCTTCGTCCAAATGTCCTGGAAAACAAACATTTGATATTCATAACCCGTATGTTATAGAAGATAGTTGATGTTTCAGATTCAGCTAAAGACATGCGGAAAGGAACGGGGAAGATAAGTGAGTTGATAGATAGAAACAAAACATAGTTTAATAGTTAGGTTATTTTAGTTCCTCTACAGTTTCTAGAACTTAATTTAAACTAAACCGAGAAAAAATTTAAAAACATGTTTTGTAATATAATTATATGTTTGAGTTTCGGTTCAGTCTAAGTTAAGTTCTGAAGTAAAGATCCCTTTTAAACTTCAACGGTTTGTAGCAATTTTGTGCGTAGACGGTAAATTTATTTTCTACTCTATATATCCTTTCCCTATGTATATGATTGGGTTGATGGCACAAGTCAATGAGAAGGTAGCAAAGAGAACGAAGCACTTCATTACATAGAACCGAGTGGAGCACCTAAGGAGTAAGGGTACCGGAGACCAATTATCTTGAGAACGAAGCCGTTTACATTTTTTATGAAATCTTTCAATATTATCCCTGCTCTAAAATACTCATTCCTTCTATAATGTGCTAGTTTTTTTTTCACCAAACAATTTGCCGAAAATCAAGAAGATGTATACAAAAAGCACATAGAAAATAGAAACATTTGTCGCAGTCCCATTAAATTCACCAAATATTAACTGGTTCCCAAGATTGATGGTAAGATAATAGGAGGAATGAAAGGTTTTAGAGGAGACCTTTGCTCCGGAAAACAATGGATTACAACACGAAACCAACGTCATCAACCCTACTAAACATTTACAATAACCGTTATAAACTGGCTTCAATTATCGTTATGCAACATCTACCTTTAACAACTTCAAGCCATCAAGTTGAATGCCTAAGTAAATTTGAAACTTTCTATAGCTACAATTAAATTCGAACTCAAAACTTCCTGGCAACCCTGTATCCGGATTATATGACGCAACGGTTTAAGCTGTAGTATCGGTACGGAACATTCTGTTAATAATGGTCAAAATATTGGTTTAATTATTTGCATAACGAACTGTAACTAAAGTTTCCTAACTGTATTTAGTGTTTGTATAATCAAATTAGCCAGTTGTAATGTTATTAATGTTGAAGATAATATTTGCTTGATCCAATGTATCGTTAGGATTTTTTTTTCCTGTTTCAATGTATTTAATCTAAAATCAATACTTACCTACTACATTATTATTTATTAGGTCTGTTGCGAGTTCTTTAGAAATGTTTATATGAATTAATATAAATTAATCTAGTTTGTACGATTCCAAAATGATCCATATAATTTAGTTATCTAAAGATTTTTTGACTTCTATTACTTGAAATGTATGATGAATACTTTTTTTTAGATCTTGATGATACTTATATTAATGAAGTTTCTGTCTTCCTCAATTTGAATCAAAATCAGAAGCGTCCTTTCTACCAGCGTCTTCAAATCCTTACAATCTTCAAATACAGAACGAGCAGATCAAAGAGTAAATATTGAATACAGACGCGACACGTCTATGTACTTGACCTACAAACACCGTGATCGAATCGGGAGTTACTGAACTGTTCGATTTGCCGTCTGATTATGCAGATATTCTGTTCAGTTCAATGATCACGGTGCGATTATAATCGGCTCGTTCAGCTTCTATTTTGAAGAAAGTAATTGGGTTACTGGGTTACTTCTGATTGGTATATATTCTTTACATATACATTACTCTTTGCTATACTTACATCATACTTACTACATATGTGTCGATGATAAGATATGGTCCAGCGTATAGACTACTTTTTAAGCTGGTTTTATAAACGTAATCTGAGTCATGTTACCTTTAATTATGTATATATACGTAAGCATTCTCGTTTTATTTAGATCACCACACTAGGTTCACCTAGTTAGGATCAAAGCTAGTGTTGCCAGCTAAGCTTTTGTATTTATATGTATTTATTTAAAACTATATAAGCTACGGAAACCTGGAAACGAACTACAAGTGTCTGTGGCTCAGTGTATTAACTGAAATTCAGTATTAAACATCTATACAATCATTCAACATTTAGACACCACATTAGAGCGAAAGTTGATATATTGCCTTTAGACACAGAACTACCATTCAATACACACAAGCGAGCAGACAGACAAACACCTACAAGGGACATTCAGGACGGTGTATACAGGGTGCATGTTACTACTAAACCGTGGTACTCATTAAATGCAACTAAACCAATCCTCTGCCCTCTTACCCTGGTTTCTTCTAACTCAAACAGCCACTTCTTGAACTAGAACGTAATCTTTACAACATTTATAATAATATGTTATTAATATTGATGTTAAATTGTAAAGATAGTCTACTATGACTATTTATATGTTTTATTGTGTAAAACACGGATATTATGAATATTTTGAGCATTATATATTTGAAGAAACCATGGCTGCACGGGCAACAAAGTCAGAAGACGGTTACAAACACTAAAACATCATAAAAATTGGTTTAGTTGCCGGTTCCGCTATAGGAATTTCAGTTTTGGAACAATTAGCCAATCATTGAGTACAGGAAATCTATGAAAACAACAGTTGATTCCAAATCTTACCAGGATCGTCTATTTCCATATTGATATTGAAAAAGAAAATACAATTATTAATGTTATAAACTAAAGAGGCTTTGACCTACATCATGATTTAAGGAGCGTTTAACCTTTTTAATTTAAAACTGAAAAACACTACGATAACTGAAAAAACTTTCTATTTGGCCTAATTAGTAATGATTGGGATAATATAACCAGATGATGCGATTAATAAAAAATATTAAAGTTATTTATAAAACCCAAAACAATGTATAAAACAAAACCTTGTGAGAAAAGCTCATATACAAATGAACCTTGGGGTCAATTAATACAAACATGTAACACATAAAATATCTGTACATAATTTACAATGACTTTCTATGAAATTATTTTCATATTGCAAAGCTAGTGTTGAACAAAATGATAAAACACAAAATGAACAGACTGGGCTTATCTGCAGTCTAAATAGATAGCAATCTTATGGAATTGCATACTTAATGCAACTGCATTTTAAAGATATAAAAACATCTCTGATATAGAATTTCGTAATCAACACCAGAGATGCACATTTAAAATTTTACGTTGCTATACATTTGAAATATAAAAATGATGGCAAAATATAAAACACACATAGCTTAGATATAACTTGAAGGTTGAACTCACCTATATCTGCGGGATCTTCCGATGGACTGTAGAAACTTAACCCTAACGAGACTACTGCAGCGACTTCAAGGATAATGAGGGTAACATCCTGCAGCGCTTCCCATACTAAAGTAAGGAACGTTTT
Source organism: Eulithis testata (assembly GCA_947507515.1). Taxonomy (NCBI): domain Eukaryota; kingdom Metazoa; phylum Arthropoda; class Insecta; order Lepidoptera; family Geometridae; genus Eulithis; species Eulithis testata. The sequence goes on from OX382219.1 coordinate 5,316,740, forward strand.
AGGGGGTTTGGGAGGAATCATATTAGAACCAAAGACTTCGCGCCTGTGCTGCATGTCCGCCTTCGAACCGCTAAGACCTAGAACAAGAGAAACATGTCGTTAGTATTTTATATAAACAAGACAAATGTAAGGAAACTATATTAAGACTATGAATCTGATGATATTGAAACAGTCATGAGAGCTGAAATTGAATTTTCTTTCAATGTATTGTCTATCATCAACCAAAAAGCAGTCGTGCCGTCAGTAATTAACTTCAAAAGAAGGGAGCACCCTATTTTCGCTGCCAACCTTCGTCCTTCGGACAAACGCTTTCAAATTCATAATTATTACCAACGCAATCTTTGAATTGAAACAGAATCATATTTCGTAACCACAGTTTATGGTACGGCAGTTACGATAAGAAACACGGGATCCTCCCCATTCATAATAGATGACAAAGTTGGCGATAAAGTAGCACCGACCCTCGAAACAGTATCCAATAATGTTTAAGGAGACTGTAACAGATTCGATTGAACAAAATAAGATTTTAGTTGGGATGAAATGAAAATGATATTTGTAGATTTGATTAAAGTCAAACTAGTTGAATAAACAGGATAACAAAATTCAGTTAAGTTCACAGAGCTTTGGTAGAGCTACACTTAGGTATACGAATACGATACACGAAAACCATTGTAAAAAAAGAGTAGGATTATCATTAATTAAAAAAGTAGAGGAGTCTAATATCTCGAAACAGGGCAAGGCAATTTATCTTGACAATAAAATAAAAGAAAAAAAGAAATTTAATGCGATTAAAGGCTCAATATAAAATGCCTGCCACTTAACAGTAAAACATTTTAATAGGACTTAACAATGTACATGTTAGAGCAACATACTTTTTTGTTGAAGTTCCTGTTATTGCCATGACCTATGTAAGAATTTTGCTGTAACTTTCTTACAATGTCTGCATAGTTGGCATTGCATAGTTCACTATAGTTTGGATGGAGTTGAAAAACTATTGTGTATTTGTAAACTTTCTTATGAATAAGAAGGACCACGCTCTGTTGAAGGTTCAAGTTTTACCCTGTTATATAGTTACACCGTGCTTGGTCTCTTGGAATCAGCTTGTTAGCAAAAGACAAAACACGGTGTTACTGTTCGAAGCTAACATCAAGTTTATTAATAACCAGAGGCAAAGTTTTGTAAGTAGTTGCACTATTTGCATCCCGGAGATATCTTCCCAATGGTTTATTGACTACTTTTCAATCGCATTGGATTCTCTGAACTTTATTAATACAAACAGTAATACTATTTCGATACACGTTTTTATATTTATATAAATTTTAGCTGCCACTGTGTTAATTCTATACCAAATTGATCAAACTACGAGTAAGTGATAGATAGAAATATTAGTTTTTAATACTTCGGGGCATCGACCGGCATTCGCTAGCATTTGTCGGTTTACGTTTGTCTAAAAATACTTTATTTATGTACACTCGTGTACAATACTGTAACGCTTTTTATGCCAGAACAAATAGTTATTTTAATGCATTGCGCACAGGCGTGTAATAATAATATGGTTGAATGAAGGTTCGCTTTCAATTTATAGCATAGCTTTTGTAGTGCCCATAAAATGTTTTTTTTTCACGACGTGGAACAACAAACATCAATGTATATTTAAATTTAATTTATTTATCCATATTCCATGGGATGTCTTTCCCAAGTTCGACACAGTAAACGATTTTTCCGCTCTTTTATGAATATTTATAATAGCCGTTAAGTCGACGCCCCCGGCGGATGGGATATTTTTAATTCAAGCTAACAAGGAGTGGAATAGCTTTGTATAGGTTCATCATTTCCGAGGAAGGCAGTAAAATTAAGGACGTTAAAACTTAATTAGATAACGAAGAGTTTGCGAGGGTGCTTAGTTTTCAGAGTCCATTTGAATAATTTTCTTCTAAGAAAAAGGAATTTGATGTTTAAAGTGAATAGATATAAATCACATAACATGCCTAAACAGAAAGCGCTTCCTCAAACAATATTTTTACCTCTACCAAACGATGCGTAAACCAATTCAATAAACCGTAACGTGGGTGAATACGCAAAAACTTTATATTACATCGAACGAAAAAAGCAACGCGCCATTTCAAGTTTCACACCGAATCGGTTATAATTTGCCAAATAAATTCCCGCTACGCGTCAACTGAGCAGCAACGGGGAATAAAAAAAAGAAATTGTTCAGATTAAACTTTGTTTCCCCAATAACGAAACTCTCGAGATTTTGCATTGAGCTTTGGAACAACATGTTTATATAAAACATGGTAGAAACGAGACGCGCAATCTTACGAAAGTAAACACAAAAGTAAATGGCACAGAAGTAAAAGAAATAAGAAACGGCATAGAAAACAATCTTACTTTTAAAAGTTACGCAAATGTGATTGATGCTGAAATTGCTAGCGAAGTACAAGAAACGATGGATGAGCAGCAGAGTATTAGTGTTGTGTCGCGTGAATGAACTGATCTATTTGCGTGCCAGTCGCAAAAGTGCATGCCTAACCCGAAGCCACAGAATGAGTGCTAGTAAAAGCCATTCGTGATAAAAGCCTAGTTGCATAGAATCTTGCTATAATCCAGTAGAGGCACGCAATCGTATACTTTGTATTCAACACTTTATTAACACTAACACCTAGTTGGAGTAATTTAAAGCTTGCAACAAAGAAGAATTCGTTGACAACGTAGATAAATAGAAGCTACTTGTAGGTACCGGTTGTGTCGAGAATTCTCGCAGAAAATCCAGTGCGAGGTATTCTGTCAGCTTGTGTAAAGGCGGGAATATCATAAATACACATTGGCCGCTCGCCTTTTCTGAGATATTCTCAGTGAGTGTAGTTTCTTCAGACTTTTGTAGAAGTTTGAAATGTTCGATTTATTTATTAAAACTGGTCACTGTGACTGCCTCAGTTAAGTTCGTAATTCGTACTCGTATTAACGATGTTATTATTAGTTTTTTATATAGCAATTTTGCATGGAATATATAATTCTATTGTTTTTGAAATCTTCATAAACACGTCTGTTGAAATTAAATATACCAGACATATTAATCGGTCAACACTTTTCTATATGTTACCTTTTTGTTAAGTTGGCTTTAATATTAGCGCCTTCAAACGACATTTTGCCAATATTTTAATTCGAACATCTCTGTCACGCATGTTTGATTCCTTTATGTTCCAAAACCATGTCAATATTCTAGCAGGGTTTAATGAAAACATCAAAGAAACCACCGGTGTGAGTCATAAAATGCAAATGTTTTGCACAGATCCCGCTGCCCACGGTATTACGCAAGCAGCATTTGTTCTACATATACCCGTAACATTTGTTGTATACTATACATATCCGTAACATTCTGTGTGTATCTACGGATAGAATTGTAGCTGTTGTGGTTGTAATGTGAATTAATTTGGGAAAGGTCTTTTGAGAAGGTAACTTTATAACTTCCGAAATTGTTAATGCTTTGTTGGTTGTAGGAGATGCCGAAGCCAGCATCCACGTGGATGATTGAAAATGTAATATGCTAGTCTTCTACCGTTACTGCCAAACCGGATATGTTAGAAAATACTGCTTGGTCTTCTTACACTGATTTTATTTTTTATTGATATTCTTCTAAATAATTTAAGCATTAATCAGGTTGAGGTATGGACAATTAGACATGGCGGCTATGAAGAAAGGCTTGAGACCACTGAGATAATATTAATGGAAATATCGCCCTTACATGCGAAGTTTACCCAAAGACATAAGAAAAAGATACAGCTTAAACCAGTTAGCGTTCGTTAATAACCATTCTAATTAACCTAGTGCACTTTACGAATGAATGAATAAGCGTCTATTCCTGACGGAAGTACGAACGAGCGATCGTAACCCATCGAGTGGTGTCAATGAACCACACTCGGTTATGGTGCATTTGGAGAATGGCGTTTGAAGAATCTTTGGTTACTATTCAATCTGAGATAGAGGTTACCATTGCACAAAGCTTATTTCTTCAAGAAACTAAACTATTTAGATCAGACTACTAGACCTTGCAAAATCAATACTTTCAGCCAGGTTTATCAATGTGAATTTGGAGCGCGTCAGCAGTCTTGGAGCGGTGTGAACCTCATCAATGAAATAATAAAATAAAACAAAAATGTTAATTAAAAATCTATACATTGCATAGAGATCACCACTGCAGCATTATTAATATGAGATAATCAAGTCCGATTTGCCTAATTATAATTAGTATTTACAGTGGCTGAATTGTTTCTTTATTGATTGTCATGTGACGTCATGGGCTTGATCGGAATATTAAATTGCATTAACAGTATAAAATATGCAAGACATGTACGACAAATCAATCTTCAGTTTCTAGCTGCATTATTGAAGATCTAACAACAGTGTAGGCAGCTGATGATCCAAAGACTATATCAGTTAAGTTTCAGTTTATATCAAGCACGTCAGAACAGAAATGGAGCTCGATTCAGGTGTTACTTTGCAGAAGCCAGTAGGGTAGTCATATTTCATCACCATGTAAAGTAAGATTATTGCTGGAACAATTTGCGGAACAGTACCTAATAGCTATTTTTTTTGTTAGTCACACAAATATCAGTTGCATCCTAAACTCTAGCTTATATATGCCGGTCACTAAGAAAAGAATTTCAATCTTAAAGGGTACAACAAGGGTCCAAGCTTTAAATGATTCTCGCGGACAAAGACTCGGGCATTCCAGTAACGCTTAGGATCGAGACGCAATGCAATTATAAAATCGTAGAACACAAAAGCCGTATTATTGTTATTGAAAATCATATGGCAGGAGTGGATATGAATGTGGATGGAGTAGAAGTAGGAAAAAAAACGAAAGGACTGTGAAAATCATGAATAAGAAAGAAGCGAACACAGAGAAAGGCTGGTTGAAGAGTTAGGGAGAAGAAAACATGTAGTACCGTACCGATACCGATCCCATCCAGCATCAGACAAGGGTATGATGATACAGCAGAAATGAGTATTAGATACGAATAGAGATGGATCGACTGTGGGAAAGAAGATATGAGTAGGGAAGGAGTGAACACAGAGATGACGGTTGGTAGAGAGGTGTAGAAGAAAACTATTATACCGACCCCGCCTAGCGTGTGATAAGGGTAAAAAGATGATGATGATGATTCGATAGAAATGCCAAACGTTTCTCTCCATCACCTCTAAAAAATGCAGGCCAAATATTTACTTAATTTAACATCTGCCGCGAACACATTAACTTTGAAGTCGATTAATTCACTTCTGTAAACAATATCGTTTGTTTATCGATTAAAAGAGTGTAACGGCAGGTTTGGCTTGTAAGAGCCAGCCTTTACTGTATCGGACTCATTCGCTTTTATCAGTTCATACATTGTTTTAGCACGTGTTAACATTTGGATGGGCTTGAGGAAGTCGCGAGTACTCGTGAGAGTCCGTGAACAACGAACGGTTCATGGGATGGTAGAAAGGTATTCAAAAAAGGTGATAGTATGCGGGCATATGGAATCGACCATAACAAAAACGTGTCAGTTAATTATGGACTATGTTGGAAGAGTTCATGTGGTCGATGCTTCCGGTGGTCGGTTTCCATATGACAAAGGCTCGGTAAATTGATATTTGCCTAGCAAAAGAACAACCTATGGACGTAGGTTTTCACCGTTTTAACTTTTCGCGTAACAAAAGCGCATAGAAACTATTCGTAACCCAACTCGAGTTTGGCGCCGCCGAATGGCAGTCGGCGCCAATATTTGAACAAACAACATCCATTATTCATCGCTGATCGAAACTCAGGTCATTCAGGTGCCGGCATGCAATCATTATCATCAACCGGAAGACTCCTCCCATCATATCAGCCACTGGTGGACTGAGATTACTTCATCAACATATCAGCTACTGGATATAAGCCTCTCTAGGATTTCCATGAATAATAATGCCTTCTCCGCTCTTAGCGATCTTGACAATGTTGTCGGTTCATCCTACTCCGTGATTCTTTTTTTAGGCAGGGATAACCATGCTCCATGTCAGGTGGTCAAAGGACAGTCCAGTATGAAGTCAGGCCAGCGTAACCCAAGATTTCAACCGTATTTTGGAAGTAAGCAATTGTCTAGCTGAAATGTGCTATTTGAAACAATTGGCTATTAGCATTTTTAAAGACTTTGTAAGGATCTCTTCGTGTTTTTTTTTTTCAGTTATCTTATTGTAACCACACAGGGAATCTCATCGTGTGTGACTTTTCGTGGTGTTCATGAAATATTTAGAATCGTTTAGGCTCTTGGCACAATATTTTGTTTTCTTAATTAAACACCTCAAAATGTTATTTAGAAATTTTCGATTACAACTCCGGCTATTTCTCCTCGAACGCGTTTTCGTTCGAAGGTCACACGCGACGATCAAGGGCGTAATCGTAGCTTGTCAATATTAGGTTGGACACACTGATATTATGTTACTATGTAATAATCCTTACTTTGATGTTCGAAGATACTGGTAAGCTTTTACATTTATACAAAACGAAAGAGCCATTTAAGCTAGTGAAACCCAGTTCAATATGATATGTAAGCATGTTATATGTATAGCGATAAAAACCTTTCGGTACATATTACCAGAAGTTTTTTTGAATACACATGACATTTTATTTAAGCCTTTGATTCTGAACTTTTTGTTTTGGTTGCGTTACAAAATAACTCTCAGTTCAGCGTGCCTTTTGGCAAAGGCCTCTAGCATTTTCCAGTGTGATCTCTCTCTGTGATCTCTATATAATATGACATACTAACGATCATATTGGACTTCAGAGTTCCATTACATATGAGCAAAGTGGAAAGATAATATGGAAATTACAGGAAGTAGAGTATGGACAAGAGCCGCAAACGATTGGAAGAAATGGAAGGACAGAGGCCTATGCCAACGAGCACTTAGAAGATAACACAAAATAATAAGAAACAGGTGCAAAACTACCAACGTACACAATTTGTTTCTTCTGAATAAACGGCTTTTATTATTATATCTATTGCATATCTATTTCCATTGACATACCTATATAATGATGACAGACCTCAGCCAGGGGTCACAAAGGGCCCACCTAATTACCTTCCCGGCCCCATTCTATATTAACAAAAATACGAATCAGGCCAAGTTCCTTCGAAGAGTTCTAACAGTGAATATTTTCGTCCGTGGTCCGCAAGGTCTACCACGTGACCACAATGGAGGAGCTGAATAACTGATGGGACGTCACATCGGCACAGCTGTCTGGGCGCGCGGTCGGAAATAGAACGTCGATATGCCCAACGATATTTTACACCTAGACCGCCGTTTGTCCACCAACGCCCCGGCATCGGGCGGCACCGATAATGCACTATCAGGGCAATACGAAACACGCGAACGTGATGTGACGGCAAACCGTGCAAATATTATTTTATCTACACACTATCAAACAGTATGCTAGAAAGAGCTAATGTAATTTGACCTCAATACAAAAATACCAATGCATAAAGCTTATATAATATGCAAAAATTTATAAGATAGAAGATTAGAAATTACTAGGTAAAACCGTCATACGCCACACAATGTTGCTAGAAATACCAAGCACCTTTGCGCCTTGAATACATACTCAAGTAGAAGAGGCGCAACGCTGCTTGGTGCGCGCCGCGACTAAGTAGAAATCAGGCAAATACCTTACTTTTACCTCACCATTTATAAACAGCGGATAACGTATCTAATACACTAAAAACATCGTAGGATATGCCCCGCTTTCTGTATTATGATAGTGGTGAGTTTCCATCGGAACTTGTGACATTGTGATAGCAGGCAACCGAGCAGGTTAGATTAATCCAACTGATTGTATGTAAGTTGATGTAATAACATGTAGCAGCGTTGGTAATTTTGAAAATGAAATAGTATTAAGAGATGAGATACTCAATAAAGGTAACTTTGAAACTGCTTTGTAGGTTGAAAGGTAGAGTGAACTAGAGGAGAGTGTACTACCCACCAGCGGGCCGGCCGGTAGGCTCGATGGGAATAAGCCAATAAAAATAATTCAAAAATCCAAGACAATAAACTTAAGGCACATCTGTGATGCAAGATCTTTGATTTGTAGCTGATGATAATTGAAATTCACACAATGTTTTCCGAAAACACACATCATAAGAGAGCATGAGATAGAAGTTATCGTTAAAAAAATAATGGTATATTTACAAAAGCAATTACAAAACCCATATAATACTGTCATCACTATTTCAACAGCGATGTGCACAATTTCACGAGGAATTCAGTCCCATCCCATGGGCGGAAAAGCTTTTGAATCAGAATGATATATCGTAAAACACTCTGGATAAACGACATTTTCTGTTGGTCTGCACACTCTGTACCGGTGGGACTAAACCACGCGTCAGACAAGCTGATAGTTTTTTAGAAAGAGTTAAAACGCCAGTTAATAAATATAGAAGGTTAGTATAGAACGTAGGTACTAGAAGTAATGATCTCCAAAATGACTGAACAAACGACACTTTCAAAATATACAAACTAGCAGATAATTTTTTGGAAAAAGATGCTGAAAATATAGTGAACAACCGGTTACATAACCGGTTCATACTGCTAATAATTTTGGCAATATAAAAGATACGGTTCACATTGATAATTTCATTGAATGTAAAGTGAATAATATTTGACCTAACGAACTTCATTGTACTAATTAAACAGGACACACATAATAATGAATACTGACGTCAAAGGAAGGCAACTAACGAACTAAATAGACTAAATTCACAATTTGTGACATATGAATTGTTAATGGGCAGATGGGTTAAGTAAAGAGTAGGTGGTATCGAGCAGCGTTTCCACTTTGTAATTTTCGGTGTCGAGCTTTTAGTAATTTTATTTGTTCGCGTGGGGTAGATTTGATGTCTATTTCGCTATTTATTACTTTTTGAGTAATAAATGTCACTATCACATTTGTTCAGAATGGTGTGCTTTTTGTTTCAAAATAGTGAACAAAAATGTTTACTTTAACATCTTTATATCGTGGTTTCGTGAGCTTTGCTGAAGTTTCATTGGCTTCGATTAATTTTTCTTTCTTTATTTTTGTAAGTTCATATAAGTAAGTGGCCAACTTTGGTGTTGGAGCTTTTGATCGCCCGGAGCTCTCGGTCATCATGGTTTAAAAAAGACTTCTCGGAAACTACATCTCACAAGGAACTTAACTGGGTCCCATCTAGTTCCTCTTATCAAGATTCCATCTCGCGATAGTACGGACCGTACCCAATTTTATGTAGATGGGATGTAATTATATGCTAAGCCACATAAAAAGGTTGTTTTGCAAAGATTTGAGCACAAAATGTTATCAGCTTCGGGTAATTTCCCCACGGAGCTAAAAGCTCGATCAACGAATATTCAAACACCGTTCTCTATAAACCCGACTACGCAAAACCTGGTAGTAAATAGAGGTGTAAAGGTAAAGCATTAGACTATCTTGAGCAAATCTAATAAAAGGGTACTGTAGCGGTGGCAATCTTCATAAAGCTTTCTGCGAGCGGTTGGTTTGGTTCAAATGTCCCTAATAACAAAATACGGGCGAGTTAAGCCGAAAACGTTTCTGTCTTAGAAATTCGGTTGAAAATCTTACTACTACGAGGGGAGGTCCAAAAGTCCGCGGAATAGAGGATTTGGAAATAAAATGAAACAATGAAACTATTTTTCCTTTTCAATATAATTACCTTTGAGCTTAATACATTTTTCAGATCTTGAAATTAGCTTATGAATACCATCAAAAAAATATTTTTTCTCCTTGCCCTCAAAATGAGTCAAAATTGCCGCCTTAACTTCTTCATCGTCTTGAAACTTTTTTCCCCTGAGTTCCTTTTTTAAATTTGGAAATAAATAATAATCGCTAGGGGCAAGGTCCGGGCTGTAGGGTGGGTGGACAAGTGATTCAAAGCCGCACCGGTCTAGAGCAGCCATCGCAACTTTGCTCTTGTGAACTGGTGCGTTGTCTTGCAAAAGCAAAATCTTTGATGGCTTCCTTCAATTGCTCCAATAATTTTGCGTAATATTCTCCGGTAATGTTGACCCCCTTTTTCTTGTAGTCGATCAACAGGATTCCTTCACAATCCCAAAAAATTGTAGCCATAATCTTTCCGGCCGACTCCGACACCTTAAACTTCTTAGGGGGTGGTGTGCCCTTTTTATGCCACTGCATCGACTCTTGTTTGGACTCAGGTTCAAAATGATGAACCCAAGTTTCATCCCCGGTAACAATCCGCTCCAAAACAGGGGTAGATTCTTCGCTACACAGCTCCAAAAAGTGCTTTGACGCTTCAATTCTTTGTTGCTTGTGAAGCGGCGTGAGCATTCTTGGCACCCATCTTGCACTGACTTTTGACATGCCAAGATGATCGTGTAGGATCCTCAAAATGGTTGTATCTGATACTCCTACTATTGCAGAAAGCTGTTTTTTCTTCAGACGAGCATCTTCCAATATTAATTTTTCTATTTTTTCAACGATATCCGGTGTGGTGACCTCAGCCGGCCGTCCTGGGCGAGAGTCATCTTCAATCGACTCTCTGCCTTGTTTAAAAAGACCATTCCACTTGTAAATCATGGTTTTACTAGGGCACTGATCACCATAAACGGCTCCCATCTCATTCATTATGGTTTTCGGAGGTTTTCCTTGCTTGGTAAGGAACTTTATAACGGCACGAAACTCAATTTGCTCCATAGTTGCAGTTTTTTTCCGGATTGACTTGTTAACAGGGCGATATCTCGTAAACGAGTGGTGTGAAAGGGCTAAAAATAAACTTGTTTATACCCTAATGAGTAACCGATTAGCGACATACCAAACAAAGATAGCTACCTGCATCCCCTCCCCCCCGTTCCGCGGACTTTTGGACCTCCCCTCGTATCTTAATCAAATAGTTTCACGTCACTGAAGGATATAAATATAATAAATTATGGACATTTCACGCAACGAATATGTGCGCTATATGCTGTTTATGGGGATGGAAGCCAGAAGGATAAATGTAAGTGGGTCAAGGGAACGGTAACTGTAAGCGACTGCTATTCTGTTTCTGCTCTGTTTTGTTGAAGTAAGATTTCCTTGTGTCTTATTAAAGGTGTTCTTTATAAGTTAATTTAGAAGTAAAAATCATTATATCCGATAGAAAATACATAAATGTACATATTAGGTATATTAGATATGGTTTAAGGTTCATTTAAAATGACAGAGTTCTATTTTCCAACGCCATCTTAGTTATCATGAAGGAACAAATTCGCTGTCGCGCACGACCAAACGTCCATGCAACATTCATAATCACTGGACCACTGGAATTCTACTGTCAGTTTTATTACTGAAATTCAGTGATTCGTGTCGAATTAGGATCGCGAACGTATTCCGAGTGTCCGTCTTGATTTTATGGTGGTCGTAATCGTAAAACTCCGTGTCTCATGGAAACACACAAGGCAGCCCTCAGGCCCACTATGTGTTCAGAAACTTACATTATTCCTGAGTCGAATTGAAGCCATTTCCCTTATCTTGCTGGAATCTTTTTTCAAGATGCCTTGGCTAAATCTCCGAACAGATCGTGCTGTATTTTTTGGCTTTAGCTCTTTTTTCATTTAGGAGGCTGTGTTTCATATTACATAGAAGTCCAATCGAAGTCCATAGAAGTGTTTTATGTTCAATTAAACGACATAAATGTTCTTAGTTATTTAGATGTTACAATATACGTAGAACTAACCTTAATAATGTGAAACTTCAATATTCGCTCCAAAAATACCACATTGAACTGGTAACAAACCGATGTAGTTGAATGATATCGACCAAATAGGATTACTTGTGACACGGAATAAATAATAGTAAGTATGGTACGTTAACCTTACGCTGACTGAAATGGAAACCTGTAACTTTATGTACCTGGGCGGTAGAAGTTGGCAGAGTGGATAGTGGATAGTGGATAACATTTAAAAAAGACAATGACCTTTTTCATACATGTAAGGTTGATATAAAAAAGGAAGTGGTAAGAAAGGCCATTACAAAAATATCAGATGTAAAATATAATTTTTGATAAAGATAGCTGGTTATTTGCCATTTAAACTTGAAAATCTTGAAGACCATTGATATAGACGATTTAAGATTTTAAAAAATATAAAAGAAACCAAGCTCATGGTTCCATTGACACGAAGCGATAAGCGAACCCAATCCAGGTGCCAAGAGCACATATCTAATGACGCCACCGCTAACTACAGAAAGCACTTAAGTACAATGTACTTGCAGATATATGTAGCCCGAACGAAAATACTCGTAACATAATATATTTAGATATCGGCTTAGCTTCCGCAATCCTTAAACGGCCATCAAACGAAACTCGACTCTATAGCATGCAAGCAGAGTGACATTTCGATCGGGAAGATAAATGGATTGTGGAAGAGGCTAAATTCGTATTCTGGATCGATTTACAGCGTCGTCGCGAATAAAACTCGCCGTGAAATTTTAAGCAGCTGCCGCGAATGTTGACTTATAAAACGAAATGGGGATGGAATTTAACGTTCCTCGTGAGGGATACGAAGCAAATGCATTCTTGAATGAAGGAATCTTAATAGTTTAATGCAAGAAGAGTTTTGAAGAATAAAAACATATAAATATTGAAGAAGTTACTAGATACAAACGCTAAACGGTTCAAAGTCAGACGGACACAGTATTAGCTCATGAAATGTCTACATTTGAACTTGCAAAGCTGGATAAAACACCACGGTTCTTGCTTTAGAAGTAAAATAAAATAATTAAAGAACTAAAGATTTCTGCCCAAAAGTTCAGTTTAGAAAAAATCTGAAACCTACTACATCTGCCAAAAAAAGTTCACTCGCAAAAATTACTCGTTTTGTATCGCATATCGATGAACATAAAACCTTTATTGAGGCTGAAAGAAAGGCATTGAGCACAACACACGCACAGTTCTACCTACCTACCCGCCCACAGTACATTGAAACACAGACTTTATTGCAAGGCGCTAAGGTGTTGTACCTGATGTAGACCGACGACGTCACGCAAAGTTACGAAACCAAATTGCTTCCGCAGTACTATATGAGCTTTGATGAAAGATTCACCGCGGTATCAGGAAAGACACCGTATTTTCAGAGTCAACAAAATTTTGATTAACAATTCTCTAAATACACCTCCTCAGTCGTTGAGGAAGATGGTATTCCACGAACCCTAACGTCACATACAGAAACTTGAAGTTGAGATAAAAGCTCGAAATAAAAGTCTTGGGAATTCACCAGGGTTGATCGAAAGTAGCGCAGAGAACATAGTACGAGTAACCGCAGTGCAGCTCCATCCTATCAGCCGTAGACTGATCCTATCTAAAGAATTCGAAGAGGGGAAGACTAAAAATGAAATATTCAAAATCGCTCAGAGAAAGGTTTTGCAATAGAAAACTAGATTTACCGAACAACATGTCAACAACGTAAGGAATGAAATGTATTTTAAAGATTTGTTGTTTGAAGTTTGAACGAGCAATCCGAGCAATAAACTCAGCCATATCAATCTTATTTATATAAAGTCTATGAATAGAAATGGCTGAAGTCCATACCATAAATTCTTGTATACATTTTCTTTTTCTACTTACATTTAATATAAATGTTTACTATGAGTAATTTAGGTACTACAATAACGGCACAAGTTATTTCTCTATTTTATATGTTTTTGGAATCAGATATTGTTTATTTAGATACTACAACAAAAGCGTCATTTAAGCATTCCAACGAATCCAATCCGAGAATTGAGTGCATCCCATCAAGTGACGAAGGTACACCATAAAATAACACATTATTAAACGTCACTTTACAATTTATACTTTTTCTAATTCTAAAGCCATCACTATCGTCTGGACGTCATTGCGGTGTCGTTTCGTTGACGTCACCAACGTCACAAGACACGGGAGAAATTCTATCGGTTATGTCTGATGGGACTGGTGATGAGCTATTTTTGTACGCACGTGCTTTGCCAGACTTAGTAGGTATTCGATGAATATTTACAACTGCATAGTGCTAAAGTGACGTCAGATACTGGAATTTGGAATATTAAGTCTGGGCGGATTGTTTAATAGCTGAACATATCATTGGATTAACATAATATTACTTTACAGATGTCTCAATGCCTAAATATATTGTTTCCGTAAATATTCACGTACACTAAAATAGAAGTTTGTTTCGATGTATCAGTCGTTCACCATTATGTATAAGTAACGAACAGGTTTCTTTATCTTAATGTTTGAATGAACAATAGAACTTATTATTCAAGTATATCGTCTAGTAGAAGACGATATTGTTATCTCAACCGTGTAAGTGTAAGGTCTTCCGAGCTGTCTATTTAAATCTGCAAAATATGATCAGACCGCAGGGCTTTACCGCAAGCCTCACAAAGATATGAGTTTGTTGGTAAAGGCTTTGCCAGACTTGAACAAATTTATTCAACTATGACCTCTATTACGACGCTATAAGACTTTGTCGGGTTAATAGTTCTAAAGGCTTTCGCAACTCGGCCAATGTTTTACATTATAAGCTCTATTACAATGGTAGTAAGATTCAAGATATGTGGTAAATAAAGGGTGTATTTTGTTTAAAATATTGCTGACCTTTTCCCCATGTCTATTCGTAGGGTAAATGGTCCAGTTAAAAGCATGGCCCACTCGGTCGACCTAATTAACAGGAAGGCAATGATACTCATGCGATGTAGAACGAGTGTTAACATTCATGAGAGACAAAACGTGGACAAATTGGAGAGCGGCATACAGGTGTGTTTATCGCCAGTAGGTACATAAACGAAAAATAAAACCGAAAAAATATAAAACGAACAGTCCAAATAATATTAAAGAGGCAAATGTAGAGGACAATAATGAAACCAACAACATACGATTTCACGCACGTTTCATGTACAAAATAGAACATTGGCATACGTCTTATAACTATTATGAAATTAACAAACCACCCACGTATTCCCGTGTCAAAATCAAAGACGTGTAATTAAAGGTACAACTTTTGGCAAGTTTCAGTATTAGATGATGTATGCGCAGACACGATCAGTTCATGATGCTCAATAGTTTAGGTACTGTAAGTAGGTAACGTGGACGATGGTACCATACTACTAACAGTGATGCTGATACGCAAACGGTAGAGTTAGCAACAGAAATGTTGGGAGCAATACAACGCCAATCGATCCTGGCATCGCGTGAGCTAAGAAGCCACTGTAAAAAGATTACAACACCACGTCAATGAATGGCAAGCTTGTATGAAGTCCATCAATTGCATTCAAACAGGATATAACGCTTGCTATCTATTCAAAATGTCCCTGGAAAATGGGTAACCTTTGGGAAGCTTTAGCATCGGATAATCTCTAAAATCCTACTATTTATCCCGGAACTAAACGCTAATCTGCCAACCCTACATTTAACTATAACAGCCAGTGATGTAGATCTTCCTCATCCCCCGCTGGCGTCATTAGAGCGGGCGCCAGAAGGAAAAGCCAATGAACTATGGCGGGTCTGAATAAACTGGGCATGATGTACTGGCTTCGTTTGCCAAAGGGCGGACGGTGATATCAACGTATTGTAATAGAGTAGACGCGCATAATATACAAGTTTGGCAACATGTATTTGTGTTGATGTTGGTGTGTTTGCATTAAATGTCATTGGAAATTAGCGTCTAGAAGGGCAAAGCTATCAAAGCCTGGCGAGAAGAGACAAGATGAAAACTATAGAAAACTAGATGCAAACGCCTAACAAAATATGATTATTACCTACTATGATTATTATATTTTGAGCCAAGCCAACAGATATATAATATTAACTATGAATAGTGAATAGTCTTCATCTTCCTATCCTTAACTCACTCTAGGTGGGGTCAACACTTGTTTTTTCCACTCTAATTAATGTGATTAGGTACTTATAAAAACTCAATAAGTCAGTCTCAAAGTAGTACTAGATTCTACGTACCATAAAAGTAATTCTATACACAACAATAACCTCGATCAAGTTCTCATAAAAAATCGCGTAGAAATGTAAATGTGAGCAATAATCTCGGCAAGTTATTTATGAAAGCACCACGGATACAGCCGAACTTGTAAATAAATCAGAAACACGCAAAATGGTCACTAGCGAGCTCTGTGTGAAGTAAATGTACTCCATTTAGCTGGCAATGGTCCCTAGACGACTCTCGGGAGACGCCAGAAAAATTACGCGTCTGCTACAGAAAACAATTCTATCAAACTTCCCAAAGATTTCCAAGCATTTTCGCTCGGGCCAAAATAATAAAACTAATGCATCAGAGTTAATGAAAGACGAGAAGATTAGCTAGCAAAACAAGTTTGATGGAACTGTGATTGATATCATGATCCGAACAGCGGAAGTGCTTATTACAAGCTCTAAACACCGCCATTTCTCCGCAGTCAATGAGATTACCCTCCGGATTACACGGGGAACGGCAATTACGCCGACGAAGAAAACTGAGGCCGCAGCTAAATGACGCTCATTATTACATCTTGTTTCGTACGGTGCTCCAATGCGATACAATTTGTTACGTAATACGAGTAACAGTTATGGAAACAATCCCCCGGCTGTAGCGCTAGGTAACAATACCAACAATGTGCTATTACGATTTACTCTATTTTAGATTTGTGACGCTATAATTAGTGGTAAGACTAGCTCCGGACCCAATAAATCGTGTTTTATAAATACGCCGCTGAATTGTGAGCAATCAGCCATTACGTGACACATTAAAAATCCACAAAAGAAATCAGTCAGCGCTGCTGCTCGATCCTTCGACAGTGACCTCGCGATGGCTTTCGATAGCGTGAACGGTCTGTTTCGGACGCTCCCGACCTATTTCAGTCCGCCGGCCAGCGAAGCCACGCTCTGTAACAATGAACCGACTGCGTAAGAACAAGAAAGATAGATGTCCAGGTTGTAAGATAGAGCGGGACGCGAGCGCGGGCTAGGCGTCACACAGGGAGGACGCATAGTACCCGCTGCGTTCTATTTCTGTTCGTCGCAAAACATGTCTCGGAATTCGTTTCTATGTGTCTGGGAACATAAGAAATCATGTGACTAATGATCAAAGACGTAAAAACTTGAAACTGAAGCTAGAGTTTTAATAAATACCTGCAATAACAAGCGGGGTGAAAAACTGATAAATTCCAATCCAAATGACATTATTTACCGGTCGCTTAGTTCCGGTAGAGATTATAATTTGACAAAAACTCAGGGCATCTGAATTAGACAATCGGAGGGCAGGGTTACGTGAATACATGCAAGTGATTGTATGTGAAACACTTTAGCAATTACAGCTTAATTATGATGACGTGTTCTGACTCAATAAAAGCATTCAGATTGTCTGATATTCCTATTAAACGTGGAATGGCTGAAGGTAATGAATTAAGGGTTATTGCTTTAGTGACATCATCATGCATATGCATGTGTGTAGCGCTGTTATAATGATTGTCGTTTGGCAAATGGGATTTAAATACTATGGTCGGTTTAGTGACATTGGAAAGTATAAAAGGAAAGTGATATACCTAAGCGAGTGTAAATAACGTGATAAGACGGCACGGAAAGAAATTAAAGTACTTCCAGGCTGAAGAGTTAATGTTCCTGATGAACATTGTACACTGTACGTACGTACAGTATAAACAGTACAAAAATAGTCCGATTGTTTCGTTCTAGCATATTACCGCATGAAACAGCAACAGCTGTAGGTAAATAAAATGATGTAGCACCTCAATAACGGGCCTGGGTAACGCGTTTTGGGAGCCTTTAGTTATTTGTTTAAAACGTTAGAGAGTGAGCCGGTCATCCGTCTTTCGTTAGCACGAAGTTTATTTTAATCTCAGCATTAATATTATACGAAAATACCTGGGAGCATTCAATCATAAACGCTTTGTACCTGGTTTGTTTCTGTTGCGCACGAGTTTAGAGTTGCGTATCGGGCCCACAGTTTACTCTTCGTATTTCCGTTAGAAGTGGGATCGCTGTTGCCTAATAATATGCGAGTTGTATCGCAGCAGCTCCATTATCGTTTCGGGAAGGTATAAAAAATTGTTCTTTAAATATGTAGATGATAGCATTCTTCCCACATTAATTTGTAATAAGCTAAGTAAAGCCAAAACTGTGAGCGGTGAGTGCCAGCTCGTAAAAACCTGATAAGATAACAATGGAACACACAGCTCCAATAAACATAAGGCTTTCTTCGAAGAGAGAAAAAATATCAACATTTATGTTTATGTAAGAAGAGGCGTAATGGAAAGACAGTGCTACGTAAGGAACGGAAGTAGCCGTATTCCTGTTTCTAGGAGAGGAACCGAATGGGTGGGGGTGGGAGACGGGTGACGTAAATGACGTCATCGTGAAAATTGATTCGCAGGCGAAAAACGAGGCCGCAACAAAGCCGGCAGGCGCCGTTCTCCCGAGACATAAATTACTGGTTTATTTGTTAAGCCGGATGGAGACAAGTCCTTTCTACTATATAGGTTCCGAATATCTGGAGTGGTTATCGCGTTACCGTTACGGACGATGCATTAGGTAACAGGCTGGCCTTCGTTTTATTACTCCACTCCGCCCATGATAGCGCACGAGAAATGTTCGAACAGATAAATGCACATGTGCAATGAAGTTTCAGTAATACAGATTAGTTAATTCAAAAATCCTCATGCACAAGAACAAAGATCAATACACCCAGTTAACAATTAAGTAGGTCCAGCCAAACAGACGTGACGGTAAATCTATATTATGTATTTGTTGTAAGAATCTGCTGAAAAGAACCACTGATGTCTAACTAACAAATATACGTTCAGGAATCTCTTTTCATGGTTAAAAGTGCTTACGATATAGTACAACCCCAAACGACATGTTCTCAAACGTATTGGAAGTACGTCTACAAATGCAAAACTAACCTAATAGCATCTATTATATGCATTATACACGGCCTGTTCTTGTATATAATGTAGGTATAGTATGAAAACGCTGCTTTATTCAGCAGTGGAAACCGCATAGCTGTTGTCTTTCCACGAACACTGGGTGAATCATTATGAGCAATTTTAATGTCAATACTACATGCATCCGACTACAGTTACACTACTATTACTCATGAGTTTATTTGTACATGGTTATCAGGTTTACCTACATTTTATATTTGTGTTTGCGTCTGTTAGCCAGTGTCTCACTGGCAAAAGAATAATTGTTATAATAATGTTTCTATTTTATTTTAGTATATTGATATGATGAGCACTAGATAAAGTATCGTCATCAATCTGAACTCCAATGTCATTGATGACATCAGCGTCGTCTCGCTTGGTTCAACTGCGGATTATGTCATCTTTATTATTAAGTTGTTTTGCATCAGCTGCTTGTAAAATCAATGCTTGTAAGCCTGACATCATCGTTCCGTCATTAACTTTCAAGTCACGATGTCTTACGTTCTCTTGTGGTATTTCTATGGCGACTTGACCTGCAGACTAGCTCCACTGCATTGCTATTTTTAATTGTTTTTTATTTCTGATTGTATACATTATATTATTAATCTTGTTTGTGATACCTTCCATTATATTTATTTACTATTTTCTTTATAATTCAACACACTAGATCCAGATCGAGCACGTTCATTTTCGAGTGAGTCATGAATCCAGTCTGAGTATGTTTAGCAACGATGTCATTGATGACGTACCTAATTATCAGTCAGAGCTTCCGTCAGATGTCACTTTGCGTCAGTATTACCCATGTTTATTTTTAATCCTATTGTTGTTGAGTGGATTAATCACTATGAGCAGAAGAACCTATCGATCATAAATTGGTTACCATTTTCAGTTAGACGACTATGCAAATGGTTTAGAATCTTTGCATATTTCCTGGGTCTTCCAGATCCTGCCCCTATTTGCGACTGTTGCAATCATTAATATAATATAAAACTCTTTTGAAGCTGACTGATAATCAACGCACAACCTAAACCATAAGTCCTAGAGGTATGAAATTTGGAAGGTAGTATCCTTATGTAGAGTGTAAGGGTTCACTAAGAAAAGGAATTTTGAAAAGTCGCACCCTAAAGAGTCCAAAATAAGGGTCAAAGATTTAAACTAAATAATGCGTTTCTTTAATATACCGTACATGATCGACCCTTCAAAATTGGTACATAGATTCCTCAAATAAATTAAATTGATACATGTGATCCAGAATTTTCAAAAATTTTCAAAACTGTTTATACTGCTACCACGCGAACAAAGCCGCAGGCGCCAGCTAGTTCTATATATACAAACTGGAACAGGTCCATTTAACCAACGTTGGTCTGCGTTTGCATGTATAATTTCCCCGAATCAGGTAAGCCAAATATAGTATTTCTTTTTCGCTAATTGAATGGTAACTTCTGACTATGAAAATAGCTGTTTATATTTTCTGAGCTACTGTTTTTTATTGTATGTCAACGTAAGCATTAGAACTGCACGCGATTGCTGCACTGTTCTTTACATTGCATGGTATGTTTTTTACATTGAACTTTGTTACCACGGTATAAAGTTCATTATCCTTAATAGTACCTTTATGAACACCTCGCTACTCTAATAATAGCAAGTTCGAAGTAATTGCATGGCGATTGACTTCAGATTCATTCATAATTATAGGTTTACGGTTTATTACTACTATACCTTTTATGTAATGAATGACGTTCGTACTAATATGAATAGAAACTCATATAATATCGCTCAATTTTTTTTATTTTATGTGGTGTTCCACACGCCATGTTACATTAATTTTAATTTGATTTGTAACTTTTTGTCATATCGTACGATTAATTTTTGAGAAAGTAAAACACTGAAACACCATTTAAACAAAAAACATGTGTGCATTCACACGTGGTGGAAGTGAAACCTTCAAAAAAAATTTTGGGCAAAAAGTGAACGAGTTTGCCCGAGACTTGAACCCGCGCACTACGAGCTAGTCTCGATTTGATCCAATCCGTTAGACCGCTTGGCTAAATTAGCTTTGGGATCTCTCTTCTCGTTTGCTCGCTTTTTCGTTTCATTGACTTTCAAATCACAACGGTGCTGAATAAGCTTTCACTTCAAAAACAAACGTTCAACAATATCGTGGCCGATCGTTTCAGCTGCAGACGAATGAGGGTAGTCGGAGATCGCGTGACGTCACTCGGAGTAGACGAGTGAACTTCAATAGGGCCGCACGGTTCGCTTACTCGCGTTCCACAAACCTATTTGTGGATGATGAATAAACATTGCTATTTTATATTATATTCTATTTTCATCATACAGTTTATGATAGTAACTGAGAGAGCTAAAGTTCAAGCGTATAAAATTGTAGTACGAACACTACATAGTATTAAATATATTCCAAAATCAATACTTCGTTTGTAACTATAGCATCTTTTCTCTCTATACTCTGCAAGATTAAGGAAAATTTTAAACTTATAACTATAACGAATTATACGTTACTAGCCGTCTCCCGCGGCGTTGCTCGCGTTAGGGTGTGACTTTTCAAAATTCCATTTTCCCGCTTTTCTGTTGAAATTTTTCCTGAATTTTCTTTGATATAAACCTCACGGAGCCCGAGACCTTTCCAACGAATGCAAAACCGTGGAAATAGGTTCGTGCGTTCTGGAGTTTTAGCGTCAGGAAAGAAAACCCGACTTATTTTTATATAGTAGAGATTATTCTACGGGCTAAGTAAAGAGTCCTAACCTAATCTTAAAGCATTGAATATAAATATAGTTCATAGTAGAACAGAGCGGAATTAGCACCGGATTACAGCTAATGCGATTGAAGTCGCCTTGCCATCGTGATCCCTATCCAGTTCAGTCAAGTTTTATGTTGTATCATCCTTTACACCGGTCATCTAATTGATACAAAGTTCTGTTTTTAGTTACGAATCATACACTCGAGAGCAATGATTCCGGGTCACTTAAAGAATGTTAAAAATCTCGGAAACTAAAAATGATAGGTTAATGCAATAAATTGTATTTAATAGACAATGTAATACTCCTTAAATGAAAGTAAAAAAATATGAGTCACCGCATACATTTTATTAACACAAAATTACATAAAGAAAAAAACTGCTGATCTCTCCTTAAAACAAAAATAGGAAACATGAAATTTTTGAACTTTATTACGATTTTCTTGAATTTTAATACTTCGTATTGCCTCCTCGTGCTTCCATTACTGCGTTTACGCGGTTTGGCATGCTGTACACCAAGTTCCTTATACGATTTTGGGGAATATTCTCCCATTCCTCTGTGAGAGCAATTTTGAGCTCACGAAGCGTGATTGTTTTACGGTTTCGTTGTTTTACGCATCTGCCTAGCTCGTCCCAAGCATGCTCGATCGGGTTGATATCCGGGCTGCGCGCTGGCCACTCCATACGAGTAATGTTCATCTCTTGAAGGTAGTCATTCACAATCCTACCTGTATGAGGTCGGGCATTGTCATGCATAAATATAGCATCCTCACCTAAATTGACCATAAATGGACCAACATGATCATTGAGGATTTCTTCCACATATCTTACGCTAGTTAAAGAGCCGTTTTCTATGATCACCAGCTCTGTGCGACTTTCAGAAGAAATTCCGGCCCACACAAGTACAGACCCACCACCGTAGGCTACTTTTTCTTCGATGCATGCTTGCTTGAATCTTTCCCCTGGTCTTCGATACACTCTGTGTCTTCCATCGTGCTTGTAGAGCATAAATTTTGATTCGTCGGAGAACATAACTTTTGACCAATCTTCAATACTCCAATTTACGTGGCTCTGGGCATATCTTAGTCTTGAAATACGATGCCCACGCTCCAGTTTAGGGCCGTTTGCAGGTCTAAGGGGTTTTAAGTTAGATTCAGCAAGCCGACGTCTTACTGTCCATGCACTTGGGTTACTTCCTCCGAGGCGTCGAAACTGATTTGTGAGTTCAGTTCCTGTGAGAAAGCGATTTCGAAGCATGGTGTTCACCAAGTATCGGTCTTCTCGTGCTGTGGTACACCTGGTTCTGCCCGTTCCTGGTCTGCGTAGGTTAGAACCAGTTTCTTCGTAACGTCGGAGAACTCTTTGTACTGTTGACAGCGACACACCGACAGTCCTGGCTGTATCGCGCTGACTCCGGCCGGTTTCCAGCATTGTAAGTATTCTGGTGCATTCTTCAGGCGTAAGCGACATAATTTCAGCTTGAATAATGAATATAGAGCACTATCAACATGGTTTATATACCCACATAAATGACAGATTACAAACAAAAGCAAAACCAAATGCTGTAATTTCGTAGTTCCATCTTCGAAAGTGGCCCTTTTTCAAATTTGATTTTTTTAAGATATAACTTTACAATAACTAAGAAGTTTTAATACCTTCATTTAAGGAGTATTACATTGTCTATTAAATACAATTTATTGCATTAACCTATCATTTTTAGTTTCCGAGATTTTTAACATTCTTTAAGTGACCCGGAATCATTGCTCTCGCGTGTAGTTAGAGTGTGATCGCCTGTCAACTTCTGTCAAAAGTTTAACACCATTTGAAAATGCGCCGTCTAGTTTTGTTTAAATATTAACAAATCAGTGATAGTGAAAATCTAAAGGAATTTTTATGTTGAGAGGATATCCTAAGTAAGAGTTATTTGCCTGTCTGAGTCAATGCGAGCAATCAATAAACCAACCAGTTACAGTTTGTAGATGGAATTTATGAAAAGGTTCTCTTATGTTACCATGGTAACCGTTACTAGCATTTCAAGATGTACAGTATGGCTTGCATGCTTTGAGAAATGTGACTAGTATGTTTCAGATTCTATCCAAGGGAAATAACAATAATGTTACTAATGAAATAACCACAGAAGAAACCAATTAATTGTGTTAGTTTAGTAAAGACTATCATAAAAACCATCACAAGAAACGCTCTATTACCAGGAAAGGATAAAGAGAAAATGCAACTACAGACACAATGGGTTATACAATACCCAAGAATAGGCATAAGAGTTACGCATGTGGCATTACATAGTTTTAATTTAAAACTCGGAATTGAATATCATCCAGTTATTCCTATTGTAGGACAAAGTTTAATTTAAATATTTAGACGTGACGTTATCCCAGATCCAGTTAAGGTTTGTTTGTCATTAATATACAGCGTCAACTTCGGAAATAGTTTGGACTTCATTTTGTTTTGTATTGTTGAATTTGTGTCGTATTGTTCTAGGAAGTTTACCAGCAGCGTCCGTAGTTCCGTTCCAGTTAAAATATGACAGTTGACATCTAGCGGTGTTTTCTATATGACAACATGTACAATTGTACATTGAGAATAGACTTGTAGGAAGATGAAAACTGGCCAAATATAAAAAGCTCTGTAGCTTTACACAGATCAATTTATCTCTTATCAGATAGATAAATGATAATAATAAAGATTCAGGCATAATAAAAGTGCTTGTCAGCTTTCGCAATTTGGGGACGAACATCTCTGTCAACCCACACATCATTTAAACTTCAGACACCGATATCACAAACTATCGGCCACCCTCAAGCTGACTAATTACAGGTCCGTAGAAAGGTCGTATACTCCTGACATGGAAATACATGTGACCCGGGGACCTTACGCGTTGATATATAGGACATATAGCACGTTATATATAGGATGTTGATATAGGACATAGGACTAATATATTCGCAGAGGTTGCCCTTAAACTGCTAGCTGTGATTAATCCCCCATTTATTCATGTGGACAGGTTTTGTTTGAATGAGGTTAAAAACCCTTGAGTTAAATTGACTGTTAGATTTGATTGTGAAGAGCATTTTGGCTTTGGCTAAGTGTTTGTGAATGGCTAAGTGGCTGTGTGGCTGTGATAAAGTGTGTAGGAGCATCCTTAAACCGTGATGCATGAATGGCTTTTGTAATTTGGTAATTTTTTTTTTGAGTAATTAAAATACTGTGATGCTCTAAACATTTAAAAACTATCACTTCTATAACCTGACCTTTTGTAATCAATGTCATCATGTTTAAAATAGTCAAGGTCGAAGTCAATGTCATCGAGGAAAAGTTTGACCTGTTTTACAAAGAAACGAATGTGTTAAAATTGTCGGACATCCATTCAGCCAAGGTTTCGAAACATCAGACAGGCAATTTTTCCTGCAGACATAATAAAATGCTGTCTCAAAACCACTAGTTAAGCGCAGTTTGTACTGCACTTTTGGCAGAGCTCCACAAATTATACATTCAAACAGGAAGTTTAATTCGGCTGAACGTTCAAAAGTGTTGTAATCCAGTAGATAAGATGAGTAATATAACATTTTTCTACTTAATAAAGACGTTATTCGACTAGAATAAAGTACGTTGCTCATTTTTCGCGAGCGCTCTTTCGTTGACAGCTGCGATCTATCAACAGCCACGTCGGGAAGTAAGCTTTATACAGTTGGGAATATGAGTGTAAATCTTTTGACATTGCGACGACGACGCGAGTATATTGACCAAGTGTGTTTGAGATGTTGGTGGAATATCATCGTCTGCGAGGAGTTTTGAAAGCACTTGAGTATATCCCGTGGGTTTAGGATTTCCTTAGGAGTACGCTTACTCTGAAGACGGTTATAGCAAGCCATTTGTATTATTATTATCTAGGTACATGTTTCTCATTTCCACAACTCGCGTTATATAATTTGATTCCTTTAAATATAGCTTCCAATTTCAAACGTATAGCGTTATCTCTGTAATTACAGTTTTTACGAACAAGATCCATTACAATGATTTGATACTCCAAATTGATATTAAATTGATATAGGTAATGAGATTTCTATCGGTACTAGACCTTGTATGAAGTTTTGGCGATAGTGAGTTTAATAGTACCTACACTATATTTTGTTCGCGACTTCGTCTTCGTTCCTGTTTTTCCCTAGAGCTTAATGTATTAGATAATACCAACATGACAGGCGTCATGGCTCAGTCGGTAGTAGCTCTGCCTTCCGTGCTGTGGGTCGTGGGTTCGATCCCCACCGAGAACAAACATTTGTGTGTGGCAAACATAGATGTTTGTTCTGTTTCTGGGTGTATCTATGTATTATAAGTATGTATTTACAAAAAAAAAATGTATATGTATTCTATCAGCCATCTAACTCCCATCGTACAAGCTTTGCTTAGTTTGGGACTAGAAGGCGTTGTGTTAAGTGTCCGTGAATATTTATTTATATTTATTTATAACAACGTTACCAAATTACTACACTGGGAAAAATACACGGCTTTTATACACGGCTACGGTTTCAAGACGGTTCGTGGAGCCGTGTAAATGACTGTGACCGCCGTGTTTGTCAGCCGTGTGAATAGCCGTTTACACGGCTCTAGTTATTACATGGCTACGTCAGCCGTTTACCCGGCTGTGCTAGCTGGTCATGACGGCTACGTTAACAATGTTCACTAGTTTTCTAAGTATGTAAAAACCCTAGCCGTGTTATAATACACGGCTACCCCCTTACACGGTTGTAGAAGCCGATCTAGACACGGTACGATAAGTCGTGTGCTTACCTTAGCCTGGCTACCTTAGCCGTGTCATAAATGAACCTACTAGGCATGGCTGTCGAAGCCGTTCTAGACACGGTACAAAGAGCTGTTTGATAACTTTACCTGGCAATCTTAAACGTGTCATAAATGAAACTTCCGAACATGGCTGTCGAAGCCGTCCTAAATACGGTACGTTGAGCCGTGTGCTTAACTAAGCCTGGCTACTTTAGCCGTGTCATAAATGAACCTCCCAGGCATGGCTGCTCTAGCCGTTTTAGACGCGGTACGATGGACCGTGTGCTTAACATTGCTTGGCTATCTTAGTCGTGTCATAAATGAAACGTCCAAACATGGCTGACGAAGCCGTTCTAGACACGGTACGCTGGACCGTGTGCCTAATTTTGCTTGGCTACCTTAGGCGTGTCATAAATGAACCTCCAAGGCATGGCTATCGCAGCCGTTTCAGACGCGGTACCATGGACTGTGTGCCTAACATTGCCTGGCTATCTTAGTCGTGTCATAAATGAAACGTCCAAACATGGCTGTCGAAGCCGTTCTAGACACGGTACGTTGGACCGTGTGCCTAATTTTGCTTGGCTACCTTAGGCGTGTCATAAATGAACCTCCAAGGCATGGCTATCGCAGCCGTTTCAGACGCGGTACCATGGACTGTGTGCTTAACATTGCCTGGCTATCTTAGTCGTGTCATAAATGAAACGTCCAAACATGGCTGTCGAAGCCGTTCTAGACACGGTACGTTGGACCGTGTGCTTAACTTTGCCTGCCTATCGTAACCGTGTCAAAAATGAACCTCCAAGGCATGGCTATTGAAGCCGTTTCAGACGCGGTACGATGGACCGTGTGCTTAACTAAGCCTCGCTACTTTAGCCGTGTCATAAAAGAACCTCCCAGGCATGGCTGACGTAGCAGCTTTAGACGCGGTACGATGGACCGTGTGCTTAACTTTGCCTGGCTATCTTAACCGTGTCAAATAGACCACCCAAACATGGCTGTCGAAGCCGTTCTAGACACGGCAAGTTGGACCGTGTGCTTAACTTTGCCTGGCTATCATAGCCCTGTCATAAATAGACCACCCCAACATGGATGTCGAAGCACGGATGGTTCATAATAATTTATTCAGACAACCAGGGTCCACATCCACAAAGTGTTAGGTTAGTAAGACTTGAGATTTTAGATAGGTAGGTTCTGTCCGAAGATTCTGCCTTTACTTTTGTAATATAGGCACCTACAAAGTAAGTACCTACCTACCTACACCTACATCGCTTTGATAGCGTTTGACCGTGTTTGAGCGTTTGACCTATAGGTACTTAGGTACCTTAATATCTATAAAAGAGTCTAGCGCGGAATAAGTTGGTTACCTAAGTACTTATAGGTATATATCTAAGTACTTGCAAGGTGATTCACGTCACTGGGTTGCGTAGAAGGGATCCACTCACTGGTCTTTACTACCAGTCTTTACCCACAAGTCGCTCGACATGCTGCAGACATTGTACCTACCTAGGTAGGTAGCTCCTCCTCCTACACAAGTCACAACGATGCGTGACTCGTCTTTTCTACGTCAACATAGGCTATAATTTGCTCGAAGGTTATAATAGTTTAATCTTAGGGTAAGGTACCTATAAACTTAAGACCACCAAATTCAATAGGTGAGTACCTACCTAAGTACTACCTAGGTAGGTAGGTACCTAACCTGTGCTTGTAGGTGTCTCTTGTAAAGTGGGTGGGTCCATCTCACTCACCAAAAATCTTATTACTTTCTTAGTAGGTAGGTAGAGTCCGCGCCACGACTGAAGTCCCACGGCTAAAGCGGGAACTAAATTTGATTCCGGTGATGCAATTGTTAGTTTATATGCGAAGTTATAGTTTATGTGAGCGTTAAGTGTTGAAAAGTGAAACCCTAATGTAAAATGTAAAAAATAATGTAAACCCTGATTTTTTAGAGCAGAAGAATAAATTATTTCTGCGATAGCAGCGCCGCGTCTATGGGACTTCAGTGGTGGCGCGGACTCTACTACCTACCTAATTTTGTTAGCATAGGTATGCTATGCCATGTTAGCTTTATTTGTCGCACGTCAATCTTGATTTATACCTCTTGCGCATTATTCTCTCCTTTTGTACTTTAATTTTGTGTTTTGTGCAATACTTAAATGATATTAAGTATTGCACAAAACACAACTTATTTTTGAATTTGAATTTGAATTTGATATAAATAAATAAATAATAAGTAAGACTCACTTGTAAGAGTTGTAAGACGATTTAAATCTATGGTTGTAAGTATGCGTTAGGTAGGTACCTAGGTACCTACTTTGTGAAAGAAAAATAAATGCATTATGTACCTAAGTACCTTCCTACCTACCTACATGTACCTACTTAAGTATAAATTTTAAGGCGAAGACAAGAGCTAAGTACCTATATAGGTATGTACCTTTCCCTCCTTTGAGTAGGTACCTATAAAATTCAAAGCTATGTAGGTAAAAACAAAACAATAGGTAGGTATAGGTACGTACCTACCTACCCACTGAGGCAACAGATTCACGGATTGTTTTTTTTTATAGGTACCTAGGTATTTATAGGGTTACTGGCTGACCCGGCAGACTTCGTACTGCCATTATTATTCTATATTATTTAATAGATGTTATTATACATAAAAACCTTCCTCTTGAATCACTCCACCTATTACAAAAAACCGCATCAAAATCCGTTGCGTAATTTTAAAGATTTAAGCATACCTACAGACAGACAGACGGACAAAAATAGCGACTTCATTTTATACTATGTAATGATGATGATGATGAAGCGTTTGACCGTAATCTCACCTGAGGTTAACCAAAACAGAAAAACAGAAACAGCTTCACGACTTTCTCCCCAGGCACGGTAGATATCTTCTCAGATCCCTTAGTACCAAGTACTAACTCAAGATTCTTATTGAGGATGTCTAAGGGGGGTAGTCAAAGGTACGTCCAAATATTACATTTGGCACATACCCACATTTTGCAGTAGTTGGTATTCCATACGTGACAGGTTGCAAGCCCATCGCCGCTGTTAGAATACTAACTGGTTTCCTCACGATGTTTTCCTTCACCGATTGAGAGCACTGGCATTGCGTACATAAATTTTTCGAAGAGAAAAACTCATTGGTACACGACCGGATTTGAACCCACGACCTTACGATCGGAAGGCGGGGTCACTCCTACTAGACCACCGGTGCTCTGAGGTTAAGTGACGATGCGGTCTACGGTGTAGCACGCTTACCTAGAAGATTCACTCGTCCCTTGAAAACAAAGCATAGGTACCTAGGCGTTCGGAAAAACAGACGCTGCCGGCAAGGAGTTCCACTCTTTCGCTGTTCGCATTACCTATAAAAGTAGAAGCAAAGCGCTTTGTGCGGGAAGTAGATACCTACCTACCTATGTCAACCATGAATGGATGTCTCGTTTCCGTACGACTAGTGGTCCGGGGTGGTAGAACGGGGATGGGGGAACCAAGTTGTGGAGTTCCATCGAACACTCTCCGAAATGTATCCTAGGTACTTACCTACTACCTACTTAGAAACCTACTTATAAAATACCGATAAAAAGGCATAGAAATAATACCTAGGTACCTAGGTATGTACTAATGTAAAAAGGCAACTTTGCGGCGATGATCAAGTGTCAGTGCTTAGACTCGAACGTGTAGGTACATAAAACATCGTCTCGCTCGTCTCTCAATAGTTTCCAAGACTTCAATCTGATAGGTAGTTAGTAAATATCCTTTGGGTTACCTAAAGGTACCTTTATCACAGGTCCAATCATCGAGATACATAGGTAGGTACCTACCTACAAACTTACATAACGTAGTGCGTACCTAGTTGGTACAAAATTTTGCTAAGGTAGGTATATCGATGGGTGGGTTGCCGTGGGGCCCCGGCATAACATTGGACCCCTCCATCACCTCCCGTGGAAGTCGTAAAAGGCGACTAAGGGAACACACCGGGAAATGGGCAGCAGCAATTCCTGAATAAACACCACAGCAACACTGCGGTCACCAATCCGCCTGCCAAGCATAGAAATAATACCTATGTAGGTACTAGGTACGTACCTAGTACCTACTACTGGACCGATTTTAAAAATTCTTTCACCATTTCAATTCTACATTAGGCTACAAGGCTACAATAGATATTGTGTGAATTGTCCATTTTATAGCAGTACGAAGTTCGCGGGGTCAGCTAGTATTTATATTACTTTAAGGAATTTATTTTTTAATTAAATCACAATTAATATTTGCACGCCTTGACGAGGCAGAATATAACGGGCCTCAAATATACCTATATTTTTTTAATGGAAAATCAATTGTACCTACATTCCTGCGAATAAATGATTATTATTATTATTATTATTATAAAAACTCAAAACACGCAACACTGGTAGCGTGTTTGGTTTTTTCGATTCCCGCCATATCGCACCGCATAACTGATATTGTAGATCAGCGTTGCCAGATGTACCGCTTTTCCGCGTTTTCCCGCCAAACAAACAAAGAAGCCGCCTTCTGCATTTAACTTATGCGGTTCCGATTTTTTCGAATTTATAAGAACAAACCCTTTTTTGGCGGATAGGTACACTACACGGCACGTCGAGGTTAAAAAGCTGGGTTCATTTTAATCTAATAACGTGTCATCTCTTTTGAACGCGTTGATTTTGTATTTTAGAATAAATAAATAAATATTGTTGGATATTCCACACACCACTATCTCGCAACAACGCACAACATGCCTAGCTGATAAACTACTCACATATATACTTTTTTTATAAATACATACCTACTTTGAATATCATTAAATAACACGGCCACACAGAGAACAAACATCTTTGTTCACCACACAAATGTTTGTTCTCGGTGGGGATCGAACCCACGGTCTACGGCACAGAAGGCTACTACCGTGAACTGAGTACTGAGCCGTGAATGTATGTTTTATGTTATTCGGTTGTCAGATTATTTCTGAGCAATTCGAGCAAGAAATTTCGCTATTTGTTTTAAAAATCCGCGTGTTTTAAGTACAGCTATCGCATTTTCAAATGTCTCATCTGGCAACATTGCTTGATGGTATAGCCGGCCGGCCGTGACGCGGTGACGCGACGCCATTTTGTGTGTGTGTTTGGTTGGATTGGAACTTTGAATTGAAGAAGTCTTGTTGAGAAATGCACGATCAAGATTGTAATAACGAAAATTGGCCAAAACAGGCAAGTTCTGATGTAAAAGAACTTCTAGATGACTGGAAATTGTCTCTCGGTGCTGTAAAAGCTATTATTGGTAAGTGAAAAAGTCAATTTGAGAGCGCCTACGCACTGGCGACCATGGTAGGCGGCCAGGCGTAATGGTACCTAATGGTGGCCGCTAGTCGCTGGCCGCTAAGTGCGTAGGGGCTCTAGCGTTTGCCTTCTATAGTTCAGAATTCACTGGCCGCGGCGGCCAGGCCACGGCGGCCATGGTCGCCAGTGCGTAGGCGTTGCGTTTAGAGTTGCAATCAATGTTGCAGTTTATTTCGATTTTGGAGCCATTATTTAGTTTCGATAAGTTTCACACTACACCTAGGTAGGTACAAGTACTTTACCTGGCATATTTTAAAAAGCTGAAGTCTTTTTTTTGGTCCCACATCGTTTTTGAACCTCTTGAGCTCAATTCACATCATCAGATCAGCTCCAAGGTACAAAATTATATAATTGTCATCTTTCTCAATATCAATTGACTTTCATAATATTATAGGTAGGTAGGTATTTGAAATTTGAAGGGGATTTGATCATCTAATCCAGCACTCTTTTTAGATAAAGGGTATACCTCTAAGGAACTTTTGAGATCTCTGGAACCATCAGTCGATAACTTTGCATTACTGAATTTGCCAACAATGCCTGATCAAACTATGTATGCCATGAAGTGGAAAAACTGGATTAATGATTGCAAAAAGGTCAGGATAATAATTATTTAAAATTCATTTTTATGCCATTATTATTTTTTACTATTTATTTGGCAATAAGTAAGCCCTCTGACCCCCCGTTTACACCAAAGTGTAATACATGTATTTTATAAATTTTGTTGAATGATTTTGTGTATAAACATGTATTATACCTTGGTGTAAACAAGCGGTTAGAGGGGCCTAGACAGATAATAAAAGTAAATAAATATTGCGGACACAGTGATAAAATCATGGAACTTATTTATGGAAAATAGGTAACAATGAAATTGAATCATAATTTTCAGAATATTCAATTCTTCTCTTCCAACGAGGCAAACATTCTTAGCAGGTACATACATAGATACATACCTTCGTACCTAGCCTATTATGAGTAGGTCTTGCTTCTGAATATTTTTACTAAGCCTTGTGTTCTGTGTTTAATGCTCCAAGCTTGCTATGGTATTGTGTATGGACTTGAACTAACTTGGTGATAGCTAACTATCTGCTGTGTGTATGTACATAAAATATCTATGTTTTATATTTCACTACCTACTGTAATAAAGGAAGGCTGCTGAGATAGCTGTCTCTCGGCCTCTTCCTACGTCCATATAGGGCTGGTGGCCTGGCATGTAGCATGAAGTAGCTAGCCGGGTAAAGCGGCTGGGTTAGCCGTTGCAACCTGGGTCTATGTGGTTAGAATATGGATCGTTGAGGTTCAAACTTCAAAACTTATTTTTTTCCCTTAAAGGGAATGTCTATGCATGATATATGTATATGATGCTAAATAATACTAATTGAAAATAGTAATAATTATTTTAAGGCTAATTGCTGACCCACCTATAATTGTATGTTAACTTTTTTTTTTAATTTCAATTGTAGGCTGAAGAAGTGCCAAATTTATTGGAAAATCATCTTTCTGCACCTGGATCCAAGTGTGTTGATCTAAGTGAAGTTGATAAGTGTACAAGGTATGTATTACTGTTTTATAAATTCATTAAGAGTACTAGAGCTCTAATTCGTTTTGAAATATAGGCTTGTTGGTATCAGTCATTGTGAGATTAAGTCGTACCGATATCAGACATTTTGGGATTAAGTTCTTATGGACCGGAAGCTTGTAAAGGGCTCGTCCGGGGAAGTACTACCACCATGCCTTTTTCTGCCACCAAGCAGCATTGAGGTGTTTCCGTTTGAAGAGTGTGGTCACCGGTGTAATTACAGGCACATGAGGCTTAACACCTTTTTGCCTCAAGTTGATGGACGCAGGGCACGTTCCTAACGTGCGTGACCTGCGAGACAATGCTTTGTTATAGGCGATGGTTACCACTTCACATCAGGTGGGCCATATGCTTGTTCCATCAGCAAGTAGTATAAAAAAAAAAAAAATATACAAAGTGTTTTTTAATTTATTTATTCCCTCACGCACAATGGACCGCCTTTGAGTCTAAATGCGGAAAAGGGAGTCCAATACAAGATACAAGATAATTTATTTATTTATTTCTATTTATGGTTTATTTTTAACCGACTTGAAAAAAGGAGGAGGACATCAATTCTGTTGCATGTTTTATATTTATATTTATATATATATTTTTTTTTTTGAATTTTTTTTTTTTTGTTGGATTTTTTTTCTTTTTTTTTTTAGGTTTTTTTAGGTCACTTTTTTAAAAAAAGTTAGGTTTTAAAAAAGAACTTCCCAGTTATCCCCACTGGGGACAACTGGGAACAACCCCTATGTTTGATGAAGATCGGTAAAGAATAGCAGGGGTTTTAAATGTTTTAATTAATACTTGTTAGTAGGACAGTATCATCATCAGCATGAAGAAGTCCATTGCTGGATGTAGGCATTCCCTATACATTTCCAGGAATCAATGGTTATGGATGTAGGGCCAAAACACATCAGAGTTTTAACATTAAAACGTTATTTTCCTTGCAGTCCACCTACCAAACGGCAGCGTTCTCACGCGGAAACTTCCCATGACAACAACTGCAACCCCTTAAAAAAATTATTATTAGATAAATCTACAGCAACCAGACAGTTGCTGAGAACTGGACTGCAGAGGGAATTCAGAAGAAGTGAGCAGAGTGAACTCTGTGATATTATTCTTGATCACCTTCTAGAGAATAGGGGCGATCAGAAACCAAAACTTGACTACGGTGTTTTCATTCAGTGGGCGAAGCACGTCCACGATTTGTTCGCGAAGGAACCAGAGGCTATTTGGTTTTGCATTACCCCTCCCTTTAAATCAGAGAAGACCCAACTATCTCCAGGTGCTAAAGCACCACAAAGTGCCTCTGCACGGCCTCATGGAAAACTGTATGATAGGTATGAAAATAACATTACGATTGTAATTTTATTGAAAATTTGTTTTTTGTTCAATTATGTAGTTTAATTATGACGACCTCTGCGAAAGTCGAAAGTCCGCTTGCGACGCAGAGGAGGTTGCGGGTTCGATTCCCGCTTCGGGACAAATGTTTGTACGTTCTGCAGATATTTTTGCCGGGTGTTCTGGTCGTTTTCTACCTATAATAAAAAATACCTATCTATGTAATGTATTGTATTATGTATATCAGTCATCTAGTACCCATAACACAAGCTCTGCTTAGCTTGGGGGGCTAGATGATGCCATGTGGATTGTCCAGCACTATTTATTTATTTAATCAAGCTTATCTATATCTCATCTTGAATGTACGGAAAGTCCAAGAAATGTCTTTATTAATTTTAATCCCATTTCTTACTTGGATTTCATGTTCTGCTGAAGATACGGCAAGAGGCAAGCTATTTGGCGGGAGAGCAGAGGCTTAATAAAAAAAAAAAAACACGCGAAGACCTCATCCAGCACTACAGCTATTACAGCTACAGCTGATCGAGACGAAAATCTTGAGCAGGAGCATTTAGAAGGTGATAACTTGTATACCTCCCATCAACTGTGTGTGATTGGTTTACAATAAATCAGCATGTATGTTATGTCCAACTACACAAAGCATAACTTATGATATTATAATATTAACTATACTTATTTTGTTCCGCAGAAGAGCTTAGAACTAACCCCGATATTACCACAATATCCAAGTACCAAGGACTGGAATCATCATCAATATTGGAAACAGCTTGGAAAGCAACGTGGGCTCTTCGCAAGCGTTACTTGATGACTGTTTCAGTTGCAGACTACCTAAAGAAATTCCCTGTGCTCTGTTCGCCGAGTGTTGGTCCACACCTGGTAAGTTTTTGACGACGTGTGTGTGTGTTTGTGTGTGTGTGTGTGTGTGTGTGTGTGTATGAGTGTGGCATTGTAGCTCCCAAACGGATAAACCGATTTTGATTTAGTTTTTTTGTTTGAAAGGTGAATTAGTCGGGAGTGTTGTTAGCTATGTTTGATGAAAATCGTTCCAAGTTTTTTTTTTAGATTTTTTTTTTTTTTTTTTATTTATACTTGTGCTATTTACAGATAACCATTGACTTTACAACTGTCAACCCACAAGTTAACCATTCAGCGTTGTATAATGGGTTAAGAAAACATTCAAATATTATTGAGAATAGAGCTTATTCAAAGCTGCGATCACTTGCGAAGCCGTTGAGAGCTCAACAGCAAAGAGTGCATGATCTTCCAAAAGGTAAATAAATCTCTCAGTTTTATCTCTTTCTTTCTCTCTTTCTTTCTATCTCTCTCATCACTTTTTTTTATCTCTGTAATCATTTTTTTTGATAAAATGAACAAAATTGGACCCAGTATAAAATTAAACAAAATGTTTGTTTATGTTTTACGTTGAAATAATTCATTTATTTTATGTGATGGGGGCATTGTTTTCCACGAACTGGAAAACAATGCTGGTCGCCATTTTAGCACGATTATTTCTAACGGTTATTGGTTCTACGACCTAATTACGGCCTTTTCATTGCAACTTCAACTTAACTTGATTCACTAATATTTATTATATTTTTCAGATACTGAGCTACAGAAGCTAACTGCAATACTTCTTTTATTGCCATTTGCAATCGTCGGAGGGAAGACCGGTGTTCGAACAAAAGCCTCAAGATTCGACGCAGCTATCCACTTCATCTACTTGGCCAAAACTCGCAGCGAGGGAGAAGCTCATCTACAGGAGCTTCGAAAGGAATCTTCAAAAAAATCTGCATCTTCAGGGATCGGAGTGCAGCCTATGGTTGTTGCTGTGGGTGAGGACTTGGCTAACATTAATAGCGCATTCGTTGTTATTGATGGTGTGTGGTTTTATTGTGCCAATATTGTCGAAGCTGTAGACCTTTGTTTTCAAACATTCTACGTTTTTAATCTTAGATACCCAATCGAGTGTGAGCATATCTGGCAGGTGCTTCAGTTTACTTGCTACGGCATAAGAGACGTAACGCAAGACAAGTATATAATTGATGTCAATAGTTTTCTTAATGAAATTGAAACCTTCCGCACACAAGAGATTAGAGACTCTTCCTCACAAGAGACTGGAGACTCTTTCTCACTAGACATTGGAGAGACTTCCTCACAAGAGACTGGGGACTCTCTGTCTCAAGAGGTTGGAGCCTCTCCCTCTCGAGAGACCAGTAAATCTCCCTCACTAATATAAAATTGATTATAATACTGAATTCAATATGCTCACTTGCTATTACTGCAAAAAAGGTTTCCGTGATCTGTGTTTGCTGTTTTCCCACATAACTGTGGGTTGTCCGAAGTACAGTGATGTCGAAGGCTGGGGAGGTTATAGGTGTGGAATGTGTTCACGATGGTTTTCTGATGTTTATACGTGGAGGCGTCATGTTCAACAACACCACGCCCCACTCGCTGCTCTGGTGTCTCCATGTAAATCAGTCCCTTCTCCTGCCAAGGGTTTAAATACACCTGGTTCCAGTGGTGTTATGCCTGCATTCAACATATTTAGAACCCCTGAGAAAATAACTATATCAGGTAGTGACACGTCCTCTTTTGAACAAGTTATGCAACCAATACTAACACAATCACAATGTGCGTCAACATTTTTGCAGCAACAGTTAGGGTTATTAATCAGCTCTTTTCACACTAATACTGGTATATCTTTTAAAACTGTTCAGTCTTTTGTAGAGGCTTTTCGATGCTTTAACAAAGACCTTATGGATGTAGCTTTAGAGTTAATGGAGAGTGAACTTCCCTCAGTCACGGGCAATGTGGTATGTGAACATGTCTCCTCATATATAGAACAGTTACGTAAAACTTTATGTACAGTTATGGAGCCCCTACAGTCGATTTACAAACGAGAGAAATACTTCACCAGCTTAGGTTCTTACATTCCTCCCCAAGATGTTTTTTTAGGGGTTCGAAATGAAGTAGTCGGACGTCACCCCCCACCACGCAGTGTTCCGGTTGTTGGTCAGTTCATCCCAATACACAAAGTATTTCAGCGGTTACTCTCAATACCAGGGTTGATGTCTGAAATGGATGTATATATTAGTCGCTGTCATGAATCTTCCTGCATAAAGCACTTTACACAGTCTCCGGTTTGGAAAGAGACAGAGTGCCAACATTCCATAGGTGCAGATAGTAAAGTGTACCCCTATCATATATATTTCGATGATTTCGAGACAGGAAATCCATTGGGATCTCACGCTGGAATTCATAAACTTGGTGGGATGTATGTATCTATTCCTTCACTCCCCCCCCGTCTGGCTTCCCAGTTGAAATATATACTGTTGTTTTTTCTTTTTCATTCAGATGACCGTACAGAGTTTGGTAACTCAATTTTCAAGACCATAATCGATGAAATTAATTTCCTTGCCACAGAGGGTGTTTATGTCAAAGTTGAGGGGTTTGAGGGTAATGTGAGGTTTATTCTCGGTCTCATCATAGGAGACAATCTAGGTCTGCATACTATTTTGGGTTTCAGTCAGAGTTTCAGTGCTAACTACTCTTGCAGAATATGTAAAGCTTCGAAGGAAATAGCTAATTCTCAATGTGTTGAAGATCCCACTTTGTTGAGAGAGAAAGAGACATATTCGGTAGATGTGGCCCTGAATAATGTCACAGAAACTGGTATTAGGGAGCGTTCAGTTTGGTTGGATGTAAAACACTTTGATCTTTTCTCACATGTTGCTGTTGATTATATGCATGACTTGTTAGAAGGGGTTTGCAGATACACCATGAAAGTAGTTACTGAAAATCTTATTGAAATGAATATATTCACATTAGACTATCTGAATTCGCGAATAATAGAGTTTGATTATGGCCCTGATTCCAATAACAAACCACCCACTATAAAAAAGCTAACTGCCAAATCAGTTCAGATTAAGATGTCGGCCACTGAATGCCACAGATTTGTAAGATATTTTGGCTTGATGATTGGACACCTGGTAGATGAAGTAGATACTAGATTGAGAATGGGTCGTCATAGGAAAGTTCCGTCTTCAGCAAAATACTATGAATGCTATGAGTTGTATCTCTTGCTACGCAAAATAATGGACATTATCCTCACTGAACAAGTTTATCCCCAGTTGACTGAAGTGCTTGGCATTTATGTAAAAGATTTCAATGAACTTTACATTAAAATATCCAAATCCACGCTCAAACCTAAGTTTCATCATTTGATTCATTACCCAAGAATGATGTCCAGGTTGGGACCTATCGGTCACATTTCTAGCATGCGTTACGAGTCGAAACATAGAGCTGGCAAAGCTGCTGTCAATGCAGGAGCCGGTAGAGTGAATGTTTGTAAAAGTGCAGCAAAAAAACTTCAGCTTCAATTGAATCATTTATTACTAACTAATCTGGCTGCTGCTGTTAATGTACCTGGTTCTTTAGGTACTCTCTCAATTGAAGAAAAGATAGTTGTGATAGATGCGCTGGCACTACATATGGAAACCTCAATTTTTTCAGTTTCTTACGTTACTGTTTCGGATTTTAACGTTACCTACCGTTCTGATGATATTTTGCTTCTTGAGTTGGTGGTCGAAGATATGTTTTCCCCCTTGTTTATGTCACTTACTAAAATTTATTACGACAGAAGTGTAGGTAAGGCTTACGCAAAAGGCTACCTTTTCGAAACACTGTACTTCGACAGTCATTTTCATGCTTACAAAGTGATGAAAACTAATGAGGTGAAATGAGGGGTGTAGTATCAAAACTCACTAAAACATTTTCTCCCGAATTTTCACAGGCTTAATAATACTGTTTAAACTTGACCAATAAAACGAAACTCATAGTTTTTGGTCATAACGTTTGCTCTATGGCATCGCGACACTAATTTGAGCTTGACAAACAGAAAACATAGATAAAAAACTGAATAAGAAGCAAATTAAAATCCAATTAAGAGGAATTTGAAACTAACCTTAAGTAATAGCGGGTTTTGAAAATGAGCAGTCATATTTCGGGGGGTTTTGCAACCAACAAAAACAACAAAAAAATGGTGGGTGGATGGCGTTATGCAACATTAATTGGGGCAGGTAAGTCAATTTATTACGAGGTATATTATCGTAGGTATGTTATAGTATATTTTAAACATTAAACATTATATTTACCTGGGCTGCGTGGGTACTTAAATGAAATAAAAATACAAAGACTATTTTTATACTTAATGTTTATTTAAAGTTGTTCTAAGCATGCTAAGTTTTGCTAGATACCTTGATATTATGTGCCCGTGCGAAACCGGGGCGGACCGCTAGCCTTTTATATATTAAACGGAACTTCTCCAAAGCCTGGCTCACATAAACCGTCACACTCCTGATCTTGATGATTGTCTTCAGGTTCATGATCATTATTTACATTCGCTTCTAAATTTTTGTAATATGCCAAACATTCTAATTTTTTCCACTCCTTACCAAAATGTTTTTGAAGTAGATCAAAAACATCTTTTAGTTTCGTTGCCTTTGGCAAAATTGTGTGAGGCTGAATTATTTGCGGTGAAATATTTGTGATTTTTTTGTTCTTTTTAGTCACAATTTTTTTTAAATTTGTCTCCATTCGATACGCCTCTTCTCCCTGAACTAAAACATTTTCTGTTTTAGTGCGAGTTATAAAAAACCGCTTAGCTTTCATAAATGCGAAGTGCCAGGATGACGTCGGTTTAATAATGGTAGCGTAAGCTGTCTTCCAATCATAAACCGGAATAGATGCAAGGTCTACGCATGATGCATTTTCTTCCAACACAGCTACATATTCTGATGGAGAAGTTACGACTTCTTTTGTCTTCAATGTGTTTTCAATTTTAGCGAAGACACGATCGGGTGGTATGAACGAGTGCCCTACAACTGGAAAAATCAATTCAACTTTCTTTATATGTCTTGGAGCTTCGATATACAGCCATTTTCCTAGCATGCTGATCATGCCCGTATTTTTATTTTGGCCCGAACAACCATCACACACTATACGTAGAACTTTTACATGTTCTGGGATCGAGAAATTCTGAAGAAAGTGGTATACGGCACTTATTATTTCATTGCCCCCTTTGGCGTGAGTCGTCTCATTCCAATAATAAGAATGCACGTTTTCTTTTCCGAGTTTAGCCTTTGAGTTGCCTTCAACTATGGCAAAGTGATAAAAATTAAATTGTCTACTGAAATATGCAGATTGATCCGGCAGTTTTGGAAGTGGCTGATTTTTTTGGCAGTCAAAGCTGATTGTTTTAGTCGTTTCACTCTCTTCCTTTAGTATGCTGTAAAAAGCCTTGTATTTAAGAGAGTGTATTCTTTTCTGTATCATAAGCTCATTTCTTTTTGTCGGATCTTTTTCAACTTTCAGTTGTTCTTGCAACGAGATACAAGTAGAGCAGACATCTGTTCTTGGTGAGCCGAACCCGATGTTGTAGTAGGTGTTAAATATCTTTCGAAAAAAACTTTGTTTTACTTTTAGTTCAGCGTCTCTTGCGTTATTGTACATTCGCCACATTTTTCGAATGTTCAATCCGGCTGGCAGGTATAGCCTGTTTGTTTGCGACCTACAGTAATGGCTTTCTTGGCCTTTAAACTTTTCTATGAACCACTGCACTGACAGTCTTTTTGCTTCGAACACAGTAGTTTTCCGATCGCCGCCTCTGTTTTCTTTAAGAGGAGAGCCATCGCTTTTGTAAAATCGGTTCATCACCCCTTGGACCCGATCTTTCTTTATTTGCAACGCATTCAGAAATGTTTTTTGGCATACGGACACTAGTGATCCGTCTCTCGTGCATATAATATACTTTATAGTAAAGTTCCTTTTGCTGTTTTGCTTGGATTTGCGCGCTTGTTTTATATTGCAGTATCTCAGAATAAAATTGTCTTGTTGAAGCTTCGTCGTGCATTTATAAAAAAATTTGTGGAACCTTCTTATGTCTTGGCATGTCAACCTGGTACAGCAAAAAGCTTTCTGGCTGTGCCCACATTGTGGAAATTCTGGCAGTTTCTTGGCTTCGTACCTGAATAAAAAACATTAAAAAAATGGTATAGGTACCTACATACACACATAGATGCGGAACACTCAGGGAACTCTTAACCAAGTATAAAAAATAATTTAAAAAAATCAAAATTCATCAATATCGGTTGAACCGTTTTGTAGTTACGAAGAAACATAGAGACGGACATACATACATAGGTGCATACATTAACACAAAACATAACCCTCCTTTTTTGCTTCGCCGCAGTTTAAGTGTGTACAAGTGATCCCTGTGATTTAATGGAATAAATAAATTTTGAATTTGAATTCTACAAAACAACAAACTAAAATGCTCATCGCACGATTGTTAGCCTTTGGAAATCTTTGTTAACAAAACTTATTGAACTTCACTTCGGGTACCTAAGTACACGACTATTAGCTGGATACATCTTGCATAAAACTTTTTTGTTTACTTTCGAAGTGATTTTTGTCAAATTTTCACTCACCGTTTTTTGCGCGCCACTTCACATTTCCATGCAGATTTATCGCGTGGTCGTTTCCTTGCATGTTTAGGGTCAGATTTTTGTACAAATTGGGCTAATTCATCCATTTTTCCGCATTAAATTTGATAAAAAACCAACACTCTTTTTTTGCAGACACTCAACAACCGCCATACTGTTTTCACGATCAGGTGACGCAAATGCGGTGCTGTCATTGGTCGATTGAGTTATAGAGGATTTTGATACTGACATACGATGTTTTAGGGGCTTTTGATCCTGAGATCGTTCTTTACTGTCCGATTTCTCTATGTTTTAGTGGATTTTGCTACAAAACCCGCCAACCATTTTGAAGCAATTTTTAAGATCTTTCTATCGATGGTACTAACCATAATTTGGTAAAAAGCATTATAGCGGGTTATGATACTACACCCCTCAAATATGTTTCTCTAGATAAGTTACAATTTCCCTTCCCCAACACACTGACGTCCTCTTTGATTGATGACGCTTGGTTTGTAACCGTTCGTAATGCCATAGACTAGCTCTGTGTCTCAATTATCTATTAAACACAAGAAAATTAACTTTGGAGCATGCAGATTTTTTAAGGTTTAGGTACCACCTTAAAAAATCTGCATGCTCCAAAGTTATCTTTGCTGTGTTTAATAGATAATTGGGGTTATTCCCACTTGTACCCTGCGTTTGTCCAGTGGGGACAGTGGGAAGTTCTTTTTAAAAACTTTCCCACTTGTCCCCGGTCGGGACAACTGGGAAGTTTTTTGAAAAGGGACCTACCTATTTGTCCCCATTTCAATTTATGATTTATTATAACAGACTTGAAAAAGGAGGTCATCAATTCTGTTGCATGTTTTATTATTATATTCATATTTATATGTATATTATTTATTTATATATAGATATATATATTATATATAAAAATATAATATATATATATTTGTTATATATATTATATATATATATATTTTTTATAATTATTTTAGATTTATTTTAATATTATTATTAAAAAAAAAAAAAAAAAAAAATAGGATGTATATATATACCTATATATATGTATATAATTATTTTTATTTTATATGAAAAAAAACCTTTTTTTTACATTTTCATTTCCAATTTTTTTGTTTATTTTTTTAAATAATAATATTAAAATAAATCTAAAATAATTATAAAAAATATATAAATATTCATGTGTACATACATATATATATATATATATATATATATATAATATACATTTATTTATACATGCAACAGAATTGATGAACTCCTCCTTTTCATGACGGTTAAAATAAATCATAAATTGAAATAGGGACATCGGAGACAAGTGGGGAGGTTTTTAAAAAGAACTTCCCACTGTCCCCACTGCAGGGGACAAGGGGAATAACCTGATAATTGATCTAAGATCAGTCATATTTAACGCGCAGAAACATAATACTTGTGCATATTTAGTGTTAGACAGTGTTTTATGTACCTTCAATTATCTCGCAAAGATGAATCTTTAGGATACCATAATGTTCATATTGTTTGATAGTCTGTGTCCTCAAGTCAAATTTATAGGTATTATTATTAAATGTAATATTTAAGAATAAAATTGGCTGTTATGTGTAGGTAGGTACATACATAGACTTTTTGTGATACTTAACTATATGTATTTTTTAAATAAATTTATCAGTAAACTTGAAATGTTGTTATTCTTTACATTACAAATTGACCTTCACCACAACCTAGGTAAATAATAAGCATACATTTAGATTGTTTTAATAGATGTAGACTT
This sequence comes from Eulithis testata, assembly GCA_947507515.1. Classification (NCBI taxonomy): domain Eukaryota; kingdom Metazoa; phylum Arthropoda; class Insecta; order Lepidoptera; family Geometridae; genus Eulithis; species Eulithis testata. The sequence goes on from OX382219.1 coordinate 5,360,794, forward strand.
CTTATTCTTTAGTTAATGGTAATTATGTTCATTTTAAATCGCACTGTATTATTTCAGCTTTTCCTGTATACCTGAGTTTCGTCTTCCTTCTTCCTCCACAGCTGGTAAACCTGTAACATTCGTGTCAATACGGCTACTTATGCCATTTTTTCTTGTGAAAATGTCACGAGAAAAAATGTCGTAGAAAATGTAGTAGGTAGTCGTATTGGTGCTGTAACGTCACACGGTTCCACCAGCTCCATTGGGAAGAAGGTAAGCGTCTGGTAGAGCCGTGTGACACGACATGAAATAGCCGTGCTAAGCGGCTGCTTCAGTCGTGTCAACACGGCAGTCTCAGCCGTCTTCCTACGGCACTGTGCGGCTGATACAGCCGCTTAGCACGGCTATTTCATGCCGTGTCACACGGCTCTACCAGCCGCATAGTGCCGTAGGAAGACGGCTGAGACTGCCGTGTTGGCATGACTGAAGCTGCCGTGTAGAACGGCTATTTCATGCCGTGTCACACGGCTGTACCAACCGCATAGTGCCGTAGGAAGACGGCTGAGACTGCCGTGTTGGCACGACTGAAGCAGCCGTTTAGAACGGCTATTTCATGCCGTGTCACACGGCTCTACCAGCCGCATAGGGACGTAGGAAGGCGGCTGAGACTACCGTGTTGGCACGACTGAAGCAGCCGTGTAGAACGGCTATTTCATGCCGTGTCACACGGCTCTACCAGCCGCATAGGGACGTAGGAAGACGGCTGAGACTGCCGTGTTGGCACGACTGAAGCAGCCGTTTAGAACGGCTATTTCATGCCGTGTCACGCGGCTCTACCAGCCGCATAGTGCCGTAGGAAGACGGCTGCTTCAGCCGTGTTGGCACGTTTGAAGCAGCCGCTTAGCACGGTTACTTTAGGCCGCGTCACCCGGCTCTGCCAGCCGCTTAGCACGGTTACTTTATGCCACGTCACCCGGCTCTGCCAGCCGCATAGGGACGTAGGAAGACGGCTGAGACTGCCGTGTTGGCACGACTGAAGTAGCCGCTTAGCACGGTTACTTTATGCCGCGTCATCCGGCTCTGCCAGCCGCATATAGACGTAGGAAAACAGCTCAGCCAGCCGCTTCACACGGCTCTGCCAGCCGCATAGGGACGCAGATAAACGGCTGAAATAACCGTCTTCACACGGTTGCAATAGCCATTTTAAACGGCTACTCTAGGCGTGATGTTAGTCGTGTCTGCTAATAGCCGTGTGGACATATTGACACGGCTGCAACTGCAGTACCGTGTGCAAATTTAGCCGTGTCTGATCATAGCCGTGTGGACATATTGACACGGCTGCAACTGCAGTACCGTGTGCAAATATAGCCGTGTCTAATCAGAGCCGTGTGGACATATTGACACGGCTGCAACTGCAGTACCGTGTGCAAATATAGCCGTGTCTGATCATAGCCGTGTGGACATATTGACACGGCTGCAACTGTCAATCCACCCCTAGCCGTGTGTCCACTTAGCCGTGTCAGCGACACACGGCAACTGTTGCCGTGTTAACACGGTTGCAACTGCAGTACCGGGTTTAAACGGCTCTGCAGAGCCGATAAATGACCCCTTTTTTCTCCCAGTGTAGCATAATGTCTGTCTCAAGAATACTTATTTGTGTCTCCGACAGTCTCCGTTGCAGTCCTTTACAGGTTTATTCTTCAGTTTTCACACAAAAACATACAGACATATCATATGCATTTTATAACACTTTATGTATATTGCATAGCATTTTTATTAATTATGATTACTTACTATTGCAGATATGCTATCAGAATGTTCAAAATGATCAGAACTTTGCGTAGGTAGGTTTAAAAATATCATGATTCAAGTGTTTCAAGCAATGTCCTCTGCATTTCTGCACAAAACTCCGCAAAACTGACGAGCCACTTGGAGATACGACACAATAAAAACCCGTGACCTCATTAACCGAGCGTGTAAGTGTCACGCAGCCATAAAACCCATAATAAATACCCTTATTAAGCGACCTACATGTGTTACACGGCTTTTATGAATTAACAGACTGACCCAAAAACAAATCTGAAACTCTACATCAGATTACTTCGACTTACTTAACACATTCATGACCTGGCCATACTGTGGTTTGTATTTGTCTCCAGACATTGCTGACAGTTATAGAAGAATGGAAAGCAACTTGGCCAGATCGCAAACTATGCCAGCAAAATTCTTCGCCTCGCCTCGCGACTTTCAAAGTACACTTTCTATAATCCAACTTTGTTTGTACTTCATGTTTATCTGGTGAAAGCACTTAGTGATCTAGTAGTATACCGACCCTGTCTTTCGATCCTTAGCTCTGTTTTAAACGTGTGCGCATGCGTGGTTCCAAACGGTACAGATCCCGCATGGTTGAATACCTCTGACCCTGAATGGAGGGGAAGTGGTAAGGTGCTTTGCGCAGTGAAAGAGGTATGATAAATATACCCTCTTTTTTGCTTCGCCGTAGTCGGGTCCTAATTAGCCTGAAGAGCGTGGAGTATCAAGAAATTTTAGGAGATATCGACCATGGATAGGGATTAGTTGTAGATCTGTTTTCTTTCCTTCTCTGCTTAACAAATGTAAATAGCTTTAGGCCATCCACATCGTTTCAGGTATTTAGGTTGGCGAAACACTCAACGCGTATTTTAGTATCACTAATTACTTTTTGATGAGCGAAGTGTAAAGTAACGAGATTACAAGATGCAAGTAACATGACACATGACGTGTTTGCACAAAAATGCCTATTTAAAGCGATGATACAATGCATAATTAGCCTTAGGTACACAATTTGGATATGCAGTAGACATTTAGCATCGTATGTATTGAACTTGATCTAACATGGGACGAGTTTCGAGTCAAAGATATACGGTCAACTTGCATGAGCTACTTGAACTGATCTCAATTTTCTCGATCTAAAGCACAAAGGTAGCTGCATTCTAGAGACAGAGACTTTTATCGCGGGAAAGTATCTTAGTCCAGACGAAGATGACGTCCACATCCACACGTCGACGACAGTCGACTTTATCCATTATATTATTTTTCGTATTGACGCTGAGTTCTTCAGTATAATACTCAAGATTGCTTTTAATAAGCTAGTTTCAGAAGCTATTGAAACCTTTAGGATGCGATTTTATACAGAAGAGAATAATATTCAAAGTAAAGCATATTTTTAGCTAAAAATTTAGCGAGTTAATGCTCGTGCATTTTCTAGAAAACTGATTAGCGGTTGAGCAGTCAAAGTTGAGAGTATATTAAAAATATTCATAAAAGCTTTTGTGAAATACTTTAATAAAATTTCATAACGTGTAGGTTAATGGATTTTCATATAGTTATTAGGAATGTTGACTTTGTTACACCGGAGTAAGATCGACAAATATCTTCAGTATAATAAAATAACACAACTTATGTATTTAAATTTTCTTCGCAATTTCATCTCTTGCTCGATTTTACAGTTCCCCTGATCCTAAGAAAACTTTAATTTCAGTTTTATTTACATTCGCGAGACGGTCCAACATTACCGTCAATTGATGAAACGTCTTTATTAACAGTATTTATTTTAGGCGTTAAGCTTCGCTGAAGGTTTTCCGGATCTTTTCAATTTCACAGCTTCCGCAAATTCCTTCTAGTGCCATTGACAGAATGTCTATCATCATCATCATTCACAGCCCGACTTCATCCACTGCTGGGTATAGGCCTCCCTTTGTTTGTGCCACTCATCACGGTCCTGAGCTGATCTCATCCATGTCTTGGCCCTAATAATTGGTTGACAGAATGTCTAACCTTATAATAGTAGTTTCTTCTTCTTCTATTGATAAAATTCATTCTCTAGCTGTCACTGTGATGTGGAATTCTTTTATGACTCTGATTAAGGCGTTTAAATATTTTGGCGAAATTGCGGGCAACACAGCAAAGGCGATAGACAAGAATTGAATTAAAATCATATTTTATATTTGTGGTAAATTCAAGATCCACCTATTTTTTTACTTCTTTTGATAGATCTGATTCATTTATGCAAAACTCTATATACCTTATTCACGTCACTTCCAGATAATAGATACTTCGTAATACAATACCACCCTTTTGTTGAAATTGGAATGGTTCAAGCAACGGTCAGAGGGGTCGAATATGCCATTTGTCGATATTTATCGTGTATTCGATAATGCGATGACCTCTCGCTCAAGAACGGTTTCGAACTGAAGTTTGATCATAAAAACGTACATAATACATTTTAAGGCTTTAAAGTTCTTTGGTCAACTTATGCATTTTGTGAAGTGGATATCATACAATAATATTTTTAGCATAATCACGAGTACGATGCATCGAATGATAACATATCAGACAAAATGCCTATTCATGAGATAAGTGAATCCGTAACCTTTAATACCTGAACAGTACATCCCATGGCCAACAGAAATAGAAACGACATTGACGTTTCCCTTGCAGTTATCTAACACGATAAATCGGAATATCGACTTGAGGTATCTTCTCCAGAGGTTGGCAATGCCGATGGAAACGTGTTGGCACAGTTCGATACATTAGCTGCCCCGATGAACATCACTGTCAGTAGATAGCATCGGGGTATTCCTAATATCGACAACATATCGTTGATAGCATCAGTTGTGAAGATTGCAATAGTATTGATTTTATTATGAATCCTTTTACACAACGTGGAACGTGGATCGAACTTCTGGTAAACCGAAATAAGAAACCAGTAAAAAGGTAAAGTGATTGTGAAGAAAATGAGAAGGATGACGGATGGACTTTTGAGTTAGCCGATGACGCATTATTTTAAATTGATGATTTAATTGAGTTTACTGAAGAACATGTACGTGATGGTCACGATTTGCAAAATGAATTGCACGAGTGCGATATAATTACAAAGCCGTATAAGGATTCTATCTGCTGTGATCCATCACTAGAGTACAGCGATAGGGGCGAAGCTATCCACGTACAAAACGGAAGTCACGTCCGTCAGAGACCGTCTCTCTAGAGGATTTACCCGCATCAGTCGCAACCGATTGCGGTGAACTACGATATTACACAATTATAAACCTTATATTCCACACAGTACAGTTTAGTAAGCAAACTTTAAGATTTCGTTTATTTTATCCAAATTTGATAGCAAACCGAGCAAAAGTTTACTTATTATAGACTGATTTACGACGGCGCCGATTTCTGGCGACGTCTAAGGTTATTTCAGGTAATAGATTGTGCTAAAGATATTGGTATAGCGAATATAATGTACATCGAAAGGGGAAAATGTTAGTTGATAAATCACTGCTGGTAATTCTACATACGCAAACATTGGAAACAATCTTTAAAGTGAAAAATGTGCTTGTTCGTATACGTGGAATGTACAAAACAAATACTTTTAGATTGGGGGAGGTACGGTACATATTTACATAGTAGGTATTTGAAAACAATTTTCATAATAGAATAATATCTGAAAAGGTTTTACAAACGGAAGAATTTCATTTTATGCTGACGATCCCAAAATAAATACAAAAACGAGTTTCAAATATAAATCTGGAGCATGTCGTTTTGTTGCCTTACTCCTTTAGCGAGGAAGGGTATCTATTGTTACGAGTCTCCCCAGACGGAGCACAAAAGAAAATGGCACGAAAAATATATTTAGAACATTAAAAGATTAACGGTTGTTTGCTTTTGTAACCACGCAGTTTTCAATGAATCTAGAAGTATGTATAAACATTATGTTAGTTAAGGTGTCATTGGCTCTAATACAGACGGAATAAGTAGGAAACTAACGACAGGACTCAAAACTGATAAACAAAACGCTATAACTTCGCAAGAGCCAATTGTGAGAGCTATTACCGGCAGTTTAGATATTAACAGGGTGGCCATTAAAGAAACTGTTATCAAAGACATTATCAAGGGTGCAGGATACTTGCGAACTCCCCACCTGTTCGTGGAGTTAAACGATCACTATCAAAATGATAGTTACTTTGTACCTGCAAAGTTGACAAAGGTACGAACAATCAGAACTGATGTTATTGATAAAGATAATTTAATAATTTTCGTCTAGATTAAGATAAGAACGATAGTTTAAATATTAGTAGGCTCATTTGTTTTACAGTAGGTATTATTAACACACGAAACAAAACTTTGTCACGCGAAGGTTACAATTAACTATGACCGAAATGAATAAGAAACTCCCAAGAATATCGTTATGTAGGTCAGTGGTTGTAATTTGGAGCTATTTGATATCGATAACAGTTTTTTTACATTCTAGTAGATATTTGAAAGAAAAATTCAATTTCAAGTTTACTTGAAGAGGTGGCTGTGATAGATTTGGATTTACTCGTATTATCTTATCAACCCAAATGCTGACGACTAAGAAAAGGTATATATGCTATTCATCTTTGCTCTTCTGCTGTCCTAACAATGGCCGACCATCATCAAGCAGTTGAGCTGGTTACTGGTAAGGCATCATCCATTGGTACTCTGCAGTTCTCACAATGTGCAGTCGATTGGTTGGTCTAGCTGGTTACTGTAAAGACAGGCATGTATGACTTACCGTCAGTGGGTGACGTGTATAACTTCTTGCATATGTCCTGCGGCCCGCCGAGCGCGTTGATCCTGGCGAGACCCTCACTGCCTCGCGACTCCATGAGCTCGCGCAGCTGTCGCAGCGAGACGCCATATTGCGCCGGCCGCCCTTCCACCGTAGCCATGGTGCCGGGCTCGCGGCCGCCGCCCGCACCAAGCCCGACAACCCTCTAGCTCTGGAACAAGAGGAAAGAACAGGTTAGATACGTAACACTCTTAGTCACATCTTCATACTGTCGAGTATGATAATGTTAGTTCGTGAAATAGGCTGTAATGTAAACAATATAACTTTAGAAGTTACATCGTTCCATTTGTAATGATAATGTCAATGTCGTCAAGATCTAACAAACCGAAAACCCTCGAATTTTAGTTGAAGATGTCTTTCTGTATGACAACTACAAAATTCCATAGCATGGTGAACTACACGAAGACTTAGTATGGACTAAAGCACGTTTGTACGTTTATCATTTTTTATTACAAAACAACTGTGGTTATCAGCATTTAAACCAAACATTGCTACAGACTTGTCTCGGAAATACGCTAATGACACAGCAGCTGGTAAAACTTCTGAGTTGGACAAGTCAGAAGTTTCGCTACAAATGATATGAGGCGCAGGATTGTACAAGTTTGTATGTGTAAACTTTTCAAACTTAATGCGGATAACTATGATATGGAGTAGAGAAAAGTAAACAATTTATATTGTTATTTTGTTTAAGACAGGCCGCAGAATACTAATACACTCGGTTTACTTTAGCACAACGAAGGTACTCTTAGCTGGTTACATGATAGAATTTCATACAAAATTCTCTGAATAATCTAGCTAGGTTCTCGAACTGCGATCAAAGCATGTTTACGATGAAAGACAAAATATGAGGCATCAAAGGACTGCCTTAACTCTATGTAACAACAATTCAAATTTTTCAAATAAACAATGCTATAGAAATGGAAAGAATACATGAAACATGTTTGTCAATGATATAATAGCTGTTGTTGTGGATAAACCTGATACTCTTAACAAAACGTATGCATTGCCAACATGCTATTTTAAGAATAAGTATTTGTACATTGTTGCATTCATATATCACAGTTTATGAACATTTTATCGCACATTATTGTGAATCAATAGTTAACCGGAGTCACCTAGAAGCAGTAAAGTGACAAGAGCAACATGAAATACAACATTTGGAAATAACAACTTTTTATGTGAGTTCGGTGCTCTAGTTAAAATACTGATAGAGATTTTAAACGATTCAGAGTATGTACTATAAGAACTTTGCTATTTCGCGTCAGTTCGAAAATGGATCTGATATAGGTAAAGTAAGCTAAGAGGCCGACTACCCGCCCGATGGTCAAATGACATCTTAGAACGAACTGGAATTTAATCGTCAAGAGTCGCAAGGGCCCGAAAAGAATGGCGTAATAAAGAAGAGACCTATAGTCAGCAGTGGGTTTAAACGGGCTAGAATGATGATTATGATCGCATGCAGAATTTGACCCATTAAATCAAAAGCTACGTACAACCGATGCAATTTCACTGGGATATAAAAGGGGTAGTATAATAAAGGTTTACGGTTAAATATAAAACTTTCCGTTCGAGCGATGCACCTTGATGTCGGCGCATAATTAACCAAGGGTGGGCTTCACACCTATACCACCACGTCCACTACACAGGGTGGGATCCACCCGCAATTAATAGGGATAGAATATTTCAAACGAGGGTGCTTGGGGGTCGAGAATTTGCAATGTGTAGTGGATTGTGCTGTTCAGGGTTTTATTTTCTACTTGCTTCTTTTGCGTGGTTCTCCAATAAATACTCGTAGTAAATTATATTTAGAGAGAAGAAATGATTTCTATACTTATACACAATAGATTGAGCCATTACGGTAGTTCAACCCGAGATAAATAAATTATATGAGTGACAAAAGAAATAACTGGGATGTCTTGAAAAAAAAAGGAATACTAAAAGAAAGAAAATAAGAAAGGTTAGTTGAGAACTGGAACCATCGATACTAATTTTGATGTAATTGAAACCACCCAATCGTTTGTATTTCGTTGGAAATGAATCTAACGAGATAACAGAAGAGGTAATTCATAAGAATATAATAATATGCTGTGCTGAACTTACCGTTATTTGATGTAGGTCATTCTGTGGTAAGACAAAGTATGAATTGTCTAAGGGATCTGCGTATATTATTCGCGAGGTCACTGAAGAATGTTTATACACCTGAGCTCTTTTACGAGGCCATAAAGACGTGCGATCAGCGATGCACTGTCATACATAATTTAAGACCATGGGTGAAGCATCGGCTTTGAATAATAAGGATCCAGCCACACAACAAGGTAACTGACTTCAAGGTGTTCAAAAAAGAACTAGCCATCAGTAGAGAAAACTAGAAGGAACTAATCATAAGAGGAAAGAAAAGTATGAGATATGAAGCATCAAAATAACAGAAGTAGAGTTGAAAAAACCAAAAATGTAGATAACTTAGTTACTAAATTAAATATGCATATCGTACAGAAAAATATAACTTCGTTTAAGAACATACGAAGCTTAAATCACGGGTAAAATTCTATAGAAACTAAGTAAATTAAAGAGAATTACGACACCTCAAGGCAAGAAACAATAGCCCGAAGCAAACAACAGAAAACAAAGCGTGCCAAAAAAGAGCGGGTTAAGTACTCTATAAACTTGCTGAATACACAATTTAGGGTACACAACCTCCCCCACTTCGTTAGCAAACTGTAGCGAAGTTAGCAAGTGAGACGGGATACGTTTACTTTTAATTCCATTTTGATGTGAACGTTTATTATCATGAATGTTTTAACTGGCGTTCAGAGCTCACTCTAAATTACGAATACTGATACTGCATGGTTTTCTATATAATCAGTTAAGCAGATGATGAGCGTACCTCATCCATCACTTTTGTTCTCTTTTTACCTGCTTATTTCGCAGCTGCTTTTATTACTTTACTGGGTATCTTCTTACTTCCGATGATTTCGTGTTTGGTCCGAATTCGAATATATAACCTTTATACTGACTGAGTATGATGGAAGTGTATGAGGTATGAAAAATGATATTAAACCTAAGTTCTGACCAAGTAAAGCTCATTCTACTCCAAAAGCTGTTATTAAGTGGAAAAGGCCTGTTTATGTACAATTTGTGTAAGTAATTTGCGTGTTTGTCTTCAAAGGAGCTATTAATCTAAACATACGCTTTGAAATTTGTTTCTATTTGTGTTTCATTCAATTTAAAACATTTTCAATGTGTGCGGAGATAATTTAAACAAAAGATTTTTTCTGGACACAAATTCTATGAGAGAAGCGACAATGAGTTCTTAATGATACAAACCAAATACAAATAGAAGAATTGTTTTTGTTAAACAGAAGACTTTTATCGATATACCTCGTTGGAAGCTTAAGGGGCACTTAGGCTATAAATAAACCTAACTAGTCTATCTAATAAGAATGAAGGCAAACTCGACCAACGCGGCGCCGCAGAATGACGGCTTAATGAAAACATCTAGTCTCGTCCAAAAGAATATAGCTGTACAAGGTACAGTCCGCCTGTGGCATCAGTATGGCTGGATCAATCACATTGTGCTGTGTCAGACCACTAATGGTCATACTCAAGAATCATGACAAGGTTCTATGACTCTTGTAAAATACAGAACATCCCTGAGTTCTAAATTTCAGCGTCGGACACATTAAGCTGGGTTCACACGGCATTGTCCTGCACGTTTTTTTGCAGTATACGTCTTAACGAATAAGGTGCATAATTTTATGAAGTACATACGTCGTGTGAATGGTCCTATGTACAATGTATGATCCACTATTTATTCGGTAAGACGTATACTGCAAAAAAACGTGCATGACAATGCAGTGTGAACCCAGCCTTAGGGGTTCTACCGCCACTAAGTGCTCAGCGACAGCCACTTTTCATACATTTCTCCATTCGGTCAACTCACTGTGCCGAAGATTATGGAAAACTTACCATTGCTGGCCATTATATTACACAATATTAGTACAAGTTTACGCGATTCTGTATGGTAGAGCAGGTTCAGTGCTTACCAGAATATCAGTAAAACTGACGGAAATCGGATGATCGTACCAGCGTTTCAAGCCACGACGGAGGCCTTAAGGCGGCCTAAAAACTCCGTCACCAGAGTTACTAACAGATACGAGCTTGCTTGCTTTTACCAGCGTTTAGGTCAAAACTAAACGCTTTTGTGAGCAGGTTCGTGTGGCGTTGGCAAGTGCATTAGCCGTCCTTTGTAAGCTGGGTGCCAAGATGGGCATCAACTCGACCTAATTGCTAGCCGTTCAACGGCACTCAACCCGGATGCCAGAAACCCTTGCGTTGCACCCCCGCACCAAAGTGCTAATAGCATGCACTTGATGTACTGGTTACTTGGCGTCCTTACAACTCCTTGTTTTTAGGATAATACTTTTGCCAGCAGGTGGCAGCATTGCAAGTTTGTCATAGTTCTTCACTTTACTTTCCATACTTGAATTATCTACCAAACTAATTGAGGATTGAAAATTAAATAACCTGATTTAAAAGTGTGAACTATTAAATAATGAAGCAATTGCTACAAACGAGACCCCTTAGAGACTCTACGGGTACTTGTACTTCAAATTCAGTGTCAGCTCTCCGCTTGCCAAAGACGAGGCCTCGTTCGGACGGGTCCAAATGGGTCAAGCCTGAGCAGCTTAAATATAGTTACTTATCAAGTTTACGAAACTTGGAGCAAACAATCTCGAATAGAAGCTTAATCAGATTCATTGGAATAATCGACGAAGGGAAGTACTTACTTGCTCTTCAAGGTTTGTAGCCGCAGACAGAAGTTGTTTTCATAGTTTTCTAAAACTATCTATTCTCTTAGATAAGATAATTAATATTAGAAACTTCTAGGAAGAGTCCGTGTCTACACTTAGAAACAAGATGAGTAATTTACCTTATAAACACACCGGCTTAAGAGCTACCATAGAAACAAAAGATATGTACATTGTTTATTGTTTCTATCCATTCATTATAAAGGATAAACTACTGAAGGCGGAACTAACACAATACAAAATGATATACTTACCCAAGTGCGAAAGTGAAAATGAATACCAAAACCTCGCCTTAAGACCCAATAAACGTGCTTTATAACATTGGGAGAACATAAGCCATGTTCTAATAACTAGTCGCGAAAGCCAGGTGTGGCCAAGATAAAGCCGAAGTAAACACGCGATCACGCCGTACCACAGCGAGGTGTGATTTATCAGGCAGACCTTGTGTTCACGGTCTAACTAATCGTTTGCAGACATTGCAGCGATGGGTGATTGGCCCTGATTGGCTGTGTATCGATTTTGGACAATTACGTTTGTTCACTTGAACTTTTGGTGGCTTAGATTTTCTGATGAAAAAGGATTGGGATGTTAAGAATATCTGTTGGCATTTAACTCTCTGCACAAGATCAAGTTAAGCATCCAGTTCATCACACATACCTTTTATAAGCTGGTGTTGCCTTTTATAAAGATGAAAACGGAACTTGTAAGAGCAGACGTGCCCTCTTCGGCTTGAAAAGAAACACAGACTTCAGACGAAAAGCATAAACCACATTTACCCAACGAATTCACAACTATAAATACCCGTCCTACCGAAAGTGGTGTCACGCATGTTACCATCAAAAACTTGAAACAAAAGACAGAAACTGACAGCGAAACAAAATGGCGGCTTTTATGGTCGAATAGATAAGGTAGTGACACTGTATTTGGGCATACTGCTATTCCAGTAGCATCCAAAAGCATCAATATCACATGAGCACAGACACTTTGCATACAATAGCATCATACAATCGTTTTCATCTATTGAATTTGCCCAATGGTTCTGTAATTGATAAGCACAGTTCAATCCACCTTTATTGCCTAGTTTGAAAGTTAAATGGATTGAAAATATCGCTTATAATAGAAGCATACAAAACTTTGCTTACCGAGCATGCGATTGTTGGCTAGACAGTTTTGTAAAGAGAAGAGAGTGATTATCATACACTATACCGATAACATGTAGAGTTTGTAGAGGTTAATTGCTAATGCTTATGCTAATGGTGGCTCTTTAGTAATATTAACGAAATTCCAGCTCATGTGCGTGCTACTGAAAATACCGAGAACGTTAAGAGCATCAAAAGCATGCAAATATTATTAAATTCCATCGCGCAAAGCACTTTCCCCCAAGCAATTAAGTCACCAGACCTGGAGTTCATAGACCTTTTGAAAGATTCCGTCATGATTGATGAAGTCAATGGCAATATTTATAGGTCAAATGCCTCAAGAAATCAATCCAAAAATAAGTTCAAAGAACAGCAAGGGCATTCGATGACAAACGCCCGCGCCCGGTAATGAAAACGTCTAAATAAGAAGGAAACTCAGTCAGCAAGGCTGGAACGAAAGTGTAACTATTAACTATAGTTGTCATAGTTTACTCACAACAGAGATCTGAAACTGTCAAGGTTGATTTAAAGTTGGACGTTGGCGTAGATTAAGTAATAGCTGTGGTAGCATTTGCTGAAGATGGAAGTTTGCAACTAGGCGAGAACTTTAGAACACCGTTTGAAAGGCATGGTCACAACTATGAGTAGGTATACTCTCAGATTGAACAAGCTTCATCTTTGAAGTGAAGGTACTTGCAACTAAAAGGAGAAAGTATTCCACCAGGGGTATTTTGCTTACGCAGAAACTCATTTGATCAATATTCATAGTACATAGCGTACGGTAACCCGGCCTATGCGTGATAGAAACGATCCCAATTCTGCTCACGTCTCGTCCGACACCTTTATCTTTAGAAATATTCGTAAAAACACGTACAAAGTTTAAACGTATTAAAATATTGTTGGGTACGTGAGGTAATCAAGAATTAGTAGGGAAGCCGATCCCATGACTCGAGAGCACTCCATTTAGCTTGAGATATCGATCAAAGAAATACAGCTCTGCTGAAAATACCATCTATTATGGTTTCAAAATAGGTAGTAGGAATTGTCTAATCATTCAATTCCAATTTGAGCATCTAAGTAGGTTGGTTCTAATAACTAGATTCACCAGAGGGAGACAGAAGTTCTTTAATCTGAGAGCAGAAATAGACAATCTAAAATCGGAGGATCGTAAAAATGGTTGTCGATTTTACACGATTAAAATGAAATTAAGACGCTTCTTAGAGCATGAATATATAAAACAAGCAAGTATATGATTAATATTACAACATTTACAAAGAAAAGCTAGATAACGTCTTATACCAAACCAAGCGGTCGGTAAAATGAGGTCGTAAACGATATTACGACATGAAAGATAAAAGCTCAAGAATTTCCTTCCCATGACGACGATTGTAAGATATAGCGTTGCACAGCTCGTATACAGGAACAAACTTGAATATTTATTAGAAGAGGAGACCAGAGAACGAAGAACTCGGGGAAGCCACCTATGCACCGATTGACGCCGGACCCACATTTTACTCTCAAGTTCGTTTTAAAACGTTAAATATAGAACTATAACAGTAGTAAATTTTATTTATATATCAACTATGATACACCAACAATAAACACATCTGTGAATTGAATATATTGTGTAATACACGGGGGAAGTAGGAGGCAAGTCCGAGAAATGAATTTGGCACGTGCCCACATTTTGCATTCCATAGTGCCAGATTGCAGTCCATCGCAGCCGGTTATAACATACCAAGTACCCAACACCGCATGTCGTCGCCTGAGCACTATAAAGTAAAATGTACCAAATCTAAATATTGGCTAGGTAAAACCATGAATGCATAATTACGAAGAACACGTATCAGTATGTGTCAAAGTTTCTCCGATAAATCAATGCCAATTTACCTCTGAATCGCAATATCGTGTACCAGAGGAGCAGAAAATCGCGTATTCAGCACGCGCCCGCCTTGTGTCACCGCTAATCAGACTATCTCGTGACCTGCGGTCGGGCTCTGCGGTCCTAATGGGAAAATCGAAGAGTACAGAGGAGTAAGCGATACGGCAGGGTGAGTGGGGCTGTAAATAAGGTTAAAAGGTGAGAGTGGGAACATTAAAGATATCGATCGTAGCAAATTTAGAGGCACATTTTAATTTTACACTTATTTTTAAATTTTGTTGTTCTATCATATTCATAACAAAACATTGAATCTCAATCACAGCAGATCATTTTCGTCTATTATTGGTATACTGCTGTGTGTATGACCCACAACCCACCACACCTAGCACGTCAAAAGTTCAAAAAACCATTGCGATAAAAATGAACTTAGCATCTCGAGAATACGTTTTATTGTGAAGTGGTAATGTTACATTCATTAGACTCTTTACTCAATCATTAGACTCTTTTGGACATCGACGAGGCGACAAAAACCTGCACTGTTGTTTCGTCGCTGCCACCTTACTAGTGCAGCCTCGGCCGAACACAAAACACTCCCTAAGCTTCCGTACGTAACAACACGTCGTCGATCGAAATTCATCAAAATTTCAAACACACCCAGCACTCCATACTGTCATAAATCAAATTCTGCTATTTCCTGTTACATACATGCACGAAAACCATAACACGTGCTGTATCAGTATTCGGAACGCGTTAGTAGCAGAGTTAATCAGGACTCTTGATTCAGGAGTGGAATTGCGAACAGAGTCCACTGGGAGTTGATGTTGCTTTCCTAAGCAGTCCGCATTTAATATTTAAAAGCTTCTAATTCTAACAAAAATGATGATACTATATGATTTGAAAGCTAAGAAAAATTTATCAGTAATGCTATCTGACCTTCGCGTCGAACCCTTTCTTGCTGGTTTCTTATCTAGGCACCGAATAGAGGCTTAGGTAGGCTGGAATTTAAGGAGAGGCTCTTTTCCTCATTTACTTTTAAATTAAGATTGTCTTATGATAAGCCCATACTTGGCGACGGGCAACGTTAAAATCTGACCGAAAAAATCTCCTAAATTAAAACTTAACAGCCTCCTTCAGCCTTCATTAAAACTTGACAGAACGACAGAAGGCTCAATTGTCCAAAAAAGTTCATTGCTTACTAAAGCATTGGTAAAATAACTAGTACCGGTCGGTACTGACTGACGATCCAGAGAAAAGCATCTTGGCGCCTACCATGGGACAATCACAATTATTAAAAAACATACAACTATAAGACTTAGGGAGAACCCGTATGCAAAAGCGCTTGAATGGTCACTGGGTTTGAAGAAAAGTTTATTTCGCAAAGGCCAGATTACAGTTAATTAAGTGACGTTTCAAACAAAAACGGTCGAATCTTTATTACATTAAAATCCTAAATTGCGCCCAAGTAGGGTTTCAGATACAATTAAAGGAATTTCATTGAGCTCAGATCTGAGGACTTTCTGTTCATTTTGTAAAGTGGGGTCATCTGTTTTGATTAAAGCGATTGTTCTACTAAATTGTGGATAATCGCAATTTAAATTGTCTTGATACGTCATATTTAGATAATACGATGAGAACTGTAATAGTCGGTTAATAAAGTACTTGAATAAGAGGCAAGCAGTAACTAACAGTTAAAGAAACCACAAGACATAACAAGGGTGGTCTTAACTGCTCCGGAAAACTTCATTACATAAAGTGCGAAATGAATGCATTATCTTTCGATTTAACGTTTTTGAAAGTAGAACAGCTCAACACAACAATTCTACGAACAAAGAAAGTAGCCTACGCTACAATTTTCTGTTGATTCCTAACTGTGAGCTATATCACAGTGCATTTTAAACTAAGCTTGAAGAAGGAAAATAAAGTGAGGTATTCCATCAACATTTCAGAAATGAATAACGTAGATGCATACACCGCTTTAAAATAACGTAAACTGGCATCGCGTGAAAGGCGTGAATCGAAAATGAAGAATGTTAGAATGGAAAACATGAGTTCGCTGAACTCTAACAAAAAATGCTCTTTCACGCATAAAATTGTGGAAGACCTTTTTGTATCCAGCAAACTCATAACGATGGTTTTGGTCTTATTTTTCGAGAACTCATAGGTTGGAAGGATGATGACATAGAATATTACAATGTCGCATGTTAATGGTATAGTGTTGAAAAGGGGTTTTTACATATCGAGTATCTTACAATATGAACGTATTCAAGTATCAACCAGCGAAGACGCACTGCGCACATCAGTCCCTAAAGTATTTGCCGAACTGGCGCCTGTATTCGCCTAATTTGAAACTTTTCTTGGTGGTTCTTGGGGTTTTTATTGAATAAATACGAATTGACCTTGAGTTAGATTACAACATAAACATTTATCCTTTTGTGAAAGAAATCTCAGAAGCCTCTTTGCTGAGCCGCATTAAATGAGGGTCTTGATTTGTTGAGGGTCATCAAATTATGCGTTGTAATTTGTTACTATTCAAGCAACAGTCAAACTTTTAGAAATTTAATGATAGATAAAGTGTTCTGCGAGGTCTAAAAACTTCATCACTATATTCAGTCAGCTATTCAGTCACTAGATCATAAAACTGTCTTTAATTTTCATATTACAATGGAACGCACGACCTAGGTCATAATATGACGCATGCGATGTCCTTAGTGTTCAAATATTATTTGAATGATTTATCGATCTTATCGGTTTGGAAGATTGCCAGTTCATCATTTATGTAATTAACATTATATTGACGCCATACCAATAGAACCCCATTTTCCTCTAGGGAAAAGGAAGTATTTTTTTAATTAATTAGTTTGGCTCATCGGTCACTAGCACCTACTCATCTCCCTTTACTACTTGCTTTCTGGTTACCATCAGTTCCTTAATCAGGTTTTTGTTGTGAATTGTATTATACAATACCTGCATCTTATTCTTTGGCGACGGGATATTATTGTACAAGAACTTTTTTGTTTTATTTGATTTTTTATCTTTACACGAGTCCTTGGGAGTCAATCTAAGGTCAGGGGCGTGCGAGTTTTTATACAATACAGGTAGGTAATGTTCAACACCTGACTTATTTTGCCCCAAAATCAGCAACAATAATTCTGTGTTTACTATTGTGTATATTCCTAACCTACTTAAGGTCCGTTACACTTCAAATTGATACACTAGCTTGATTCCTCAAAAGAGTATTAGTTAACACAATAGACATTGCAAACTAATACCATAAACGCTTAGCCTACTTCAAATTGTCTGTTCTGTTATTCATTAAGTTGCTAAGCTAAGCCCAACTTAGTCAATAGCAAGCGTCTCTGAGGAATGAAATACCGTGGGTAGACCATTCAGACTTTTAGAACGTTGTTGTGAATTGTGAAGTTCTTTTCATTGGATTCAAGCTATTCAGAGTTTGAATCCAAAGTAGAATAAAATCAATATGTCGAAATAATGCTAGCAAAAGTGATGGTAATATAGGAAAGAGACTGAAGAATTAATAATTCAGTATGTATTCGGAGGTTTATGTTTAGTGGATGCACAGAGTGTACTAAGTTATCGTATAAACGAAAATATATGCGGCAAACCTACTGCGATAAGCCCCGATAAGTACCTAATCATAAAAATGTAACAGAATAGTAAAATACTACACATTTCGTATAAAAATAATTAACAAAATAGCCTTTTTTCAAACCCACTCATTCAATACTAAACTTTACTACACTGATACACTAGACTCTCCTAAGCCACTGACCACACAATTAAAGCAGCAACTAACCCCACTTGCGGCTTGACAGCTCGAATGCAATAACTGGAACTAAAATATCCACAAAGGAAGATGGCCTTTCGTCGCTTACGTTTAAAATCCAAAATTGTACGACACAGAGAAATTGTAGACTTAAGAGACTGAACAGGCAACGATATCATCTAACTGCTAGCATTTAGGTTCAATGTTGGGCAGCACAGAAATGGTGCAGAGCAATAAATTTCGAAGGAATATAGCCTCTAAGCTCCTACAGCCTGAGGGTTTCGAACTGTGTGACACAATTGAGGTGGCAGGGTTAATTGATTGCAGTAGAGTCGGGAGACGGAACCGCAAACTTGTATCCGTAGACTCCGTAGTGCAACTTGAAGTTGACACAATTGTACGAATGTGGTTTGGCGATTTTATTTTAATGCGATCATTAAAGAGCAAAGTGTAAAACAAAGACTTTAGCGAGGACATTAATATTGCCATGGGAGGAAATGATGTTTTATATTTAGAAATAAAATGTATAAATGAATCATCAGAAAGTCATTGAGAGGACGGTTGTTTCGTTTCTGTTTTCAAAAGTACGAGCTCATTATAAAACACTTGGCTTTCTGCTTCGCTGATTCTCTTTGATCATTTTACGAAGGAAGATGTCTTAAGTAACACACTTAAGACATCTTTAACGTAATCCAATATACGAATGTATTCATAACATAAAACTGATTTGAGTGCAGATTTCAGAAACCCAATCATTTAATGTAAAGTAGGTTCGGTATATTCACCTTTATCTAACCTTACGTATCTGCTCGTATTATTTTGTGTAAATTTTAAATCTGCTTCCATATCTGTAATGGTATTTCATATACTACTCGTTTCGTTAAGCTTAGCTGCAGAGTGGAATACTAGTGTATGATCTACACTTTGAATTCGAATAAATTCTGTATTTTGCTGATGTTTCGTCTCATTTCCAAAATAATTGAATTTCTTATTGATAAAAAGCATTCCCAAGGATCTTGATCCCCCTCAGATCTCTATCTACCATGCATGGGAAGATTAGAGACGTGACCTCGTTAGCCCATTTTTGAAGCCGGACTAAAACGAGGGGTGATAAGTTTGAGCGTGTCGTCCCTTCCGTTTGTCCATCACTATTATATTGTTCGTTTCGTTGTTTATCTCCGAAGCGGAAGGTCCAATTTCGATAGGGATTTCGTGAGATACCTTATCAAGTAATGTTCTCGGATATCATAGTCAGTAGGTTATTAAATTTTTAGAACGCCCAACTTTAAATTGAACGACAAAATATTCATTTTCTTGGCGGACAACTTTTGATAGTGTGATCGTAAAACTAGTGTTTTGACTTGGCTCAGCACGGTGTAATTGGGTTCTGGACTGATGTGATGTAAGATCGTAGAAGATTGATGATGATGAAATATTGTTTGATGGTGTTACAAATTACGGTTTTGTACAAGATGTTATTGAAAAAATTGTTTCGCGACGTGCTCCGGTCGAGAGTTTTTAAAAAGACTTGTAGAAAATCTTGTAGAACTCTAATAAACACCATTTGTTTAATGGGGTGCATGACAGCAGAATAAAAAAAAAATTGGCCGATTTAAAAGTAACTTTTCCTATCATTTAAAATTATGTCTTGCTCATATGTTCGAATTACTTTTTTATGGTTTGTAAGTATAATACAAAACAAAAAAATTGTATTGTCGGAATAATGTAACCTAAATTGAAGCGGCGCGATACATTCACCCTGGTGTATGAGTTAATTGAATTTGCAAGAGCCTCGCTGCCGGCCCTGGACGTGATATGCATGGAGGTCTCTCTCGAGCTATAAAAAAGTATTACATAGTTTTATATGACTGGTATATTATAAGCTGGGTGTCAGTACGATCTCCATTACTTTGATTTTCTATAAGCAAGGATCTTTAAGAGAATAATAATAAATGAACAGCCACGGCAATAATTTGAAATACTTAAACTGTATTAGGAAATACGTGTCCTTGCTTAATGGTTAGCATTAAAATAAAACTATTGCGGAAAAAATGAGGAAAGATAAACCACATGAACCATAGAAAAAGGAAATCAACAAAATAAAACAACAAAACCTATTGCAAACAAATGTGAGAACAAAAAAAGATGATCACTCGTCGGTAGTGAAAGTTCAGGAAAAACAGGAGAGAACGATTTGAACACCAGTGGCCTTGTATTGTGTAAAAATCGATACGAAAAGAGAAATTCGGATTGGAAATGTGTCAGTGACTCGAGCTGACGTTGACAGCCGAAATTCGGAGACTAAGCACGAGGGTGAACAAAATAAATATGTATTCAAATCAAATTCATGTTTACCCTCAAACGACGTTTATCAATAAACTAACATTGTATAAATCACGGTTTTGTACATTGAGTTTGATCTATCAAAACAGGGCTTCAATGTTAATGCTAGTAAGAAAGATTTATTAATTTTAACTATGAAGACCAAGGCAGGAACAAAATTAAATACTTATACATATATTTAAATACTCACTTACGTAGTGTCACGCAATAAAACACACTATATTCATATCACACAATAGTTAATAGTAGGTTATTATACACTATACAATTATTAATAATGGTTTTGTAGCAGACAGATAAGAATAAAATGAAATAAAAACCCTGTCATGTGTCGTTGGAGAGACAAAGGTGACTGAAAATGTAGCAGCAATACTGCTAAAGTATAGAGACGGGTTAGATTAGGTTGTTGTAGTGATGACGTAGAACCATGACGATATTGGTACAGGAAAAACCCAACAGAAACAATATGAATCGGCAAGAGCTATATTGGAGTTAAGCAAATACATAAAATATAAAAGAAATAATCTCAAACTAATTCAATAATTATTTACACGTGATGCTCTGTTCAGATATTAGATCAATGAAGTCATTAATCTGGATAAAACATAATATAAAAATTAATAAATTATAGTGAAAGAGCACGGGTAATGGATAATCGATACAGAGCTACATTACCTACTCCTCAAAACAAAATGATTCACTAAATTGCATGAATTGATTTAGTATATTACAGAGATAGAAACCAACTGATGATGTATGTAATGAATCGATCCATTACATTCGACTTCTATTAATCAATTATTTTGAGGATGGATGATTTTTCAGAGCTTTTTAATGTCTGGCTTACTAAGAGAATGATGACTTATAAGAATCAGATAAATCCCTTCTCGTTTTCCAAAGCAAGTCTGACGAATCTGACGACACTATAAAAGGAAATGCACTGCACTTATAATGCGGACGACATAACAGTAGCCCTTGTTAATCGAGGGGCCGTGGGAGCGTCAATCAAAGGTGTATTCTTTGATGTAACTGAATGAAATGCGTTTAAAAGGTACGTACCACGAGTGCGTGTCGCACCCGTCTTTCCGCCGCAGCGTGTGGCTCCCTATTATGCTGCAGAGGGCGATCTGAAACAATATAAATAGCTTTAGAAAACACATTATACCACAAACCCGAGAGATCAGTGGTATGACGAAGACAGGGTTGGCCCTGTCGTTGCCCCTCATTAACCTATGTACTTGTTTAGAACCACATACATTAATCGAGAACACCGGCCATGCTAGACCAACTAAACCTTGCTTTTGTCTGATTCTTCACGTCGGAATTGCTATTGGAAAAATATTTGTGCGCAAAGCTAGTGATTTCAACAACGAAGGAAAACATGAGGAATCTCGCGGCTAAAGCAGTTTCGAATTACTTAGATATTTTTTTCCTGTCGGTGCAGATTCAGACGACTAGGTTGATAATGTACCCAGATGCTGGACAGTCCAGGCACTAAAGCGTCTCGTGTGTCTACCTACACTAGAATGGCTATATTGACTATGAATCCTTGCGTTGCGTTAGCATGACTAATGTTCTGTAGTCTAGCTAATGTAGCTTTGTTTAAATATATACAATTAGGTTAGGTAATGGTATAAGATAAGATAATATTTATTCAGCCATCACATACGATAAATATGAATAAAAATCTAAGAAATAAAATGAAAACTAACATTAGAAACTATAAATATATGTTATATCTAGACAAAACCATTATATAATAAATAATTGTGTAGGGACTCATAGTTGTGGTGAAGAGGCCTACAGCTCAGCATTAAGATTTTGCATGTTTCCATACAGAAGCACTGGTCGTAACAACTAAATAAAACAAAAATATCATAGAAAATAACAAATTTAGATCGCGCAGCAGCCAGTTAACCTATGAGCATACTCAGATAAAATAAGTAAGTAATAGTACAAATCTTTAAGATTCACAAACAAACAAAACTTAGACAGACCCGGTAATATAAAATAACATAATGTTAGAAAAATATCAAGCCTCAGAACAAATGCACAGAAATGAGGGGGAGGTGAAAGAATGGTTACCGCTATGCCAGCTTTGGTTTATTTCTTTTTCTAAAATGTAGAGTTTAAGTTTTGACCTAAACCAGTCAATATTATTAACGTTGCGAAATTGCGGGGGAATAGGTAGTGTTCCATGTACAGGTGTTGCCAGTAAAAGCTCAGACCCAGCTCTCGTATTATATTTATTTCCGTCACGGAACCACTATTAGAGAACTTCTCCTTAATTAACCACCGACATCTACTGTATTTCCGGTAAATCCAAATAATTAGCCCAACGCAATTCACATCAAAGTATAAAAGCATTATGATGGGATTATGAAAAGCCAGGTAGCGACTCCAAATATTCATCCGTCAAAGCAGAGCGAGCTATTTTAATCAGTTTAAGCCACGTCTGGAATCCGTATGGGCAGGGCACGAGGCGTGCTTCCGCATCTTAAATAACTGCTTATCCATTAAGCAAGGGAAACCAAATGGGCCTATCGAATTACAAATTCAGTTTTAATACAAAACAGAAGTGGATTGAGATACACCATACGGGTTTTGTGGAAACGGTTTATTTACGGCGGTTTTATTGCTCTTGTTTTAGACTGGCGTGATCAGCCGTCAGCAAAAAGACTCCTTTACGCTCTTAAAATTATTGCATCTGTGTCACATTCTATTCAAAATATAACAAGTGCACCCAGATAGATACGATATCAAAGCCAAAATAGCAGTATTAATTCAAGCGATATTACATTCTGGGAAAATCGATCGTTTGAATAGGGAAACTATGTTCAGAGAAAACCCAAAAGCGCCGGATTCTGCGATCAAAGTTTCCAAACGTACAACACAATGTAATCCCATATCCTTTTTCTATTTTCCATGCAGTTTTACGACGCTAAAGACCGTTAAAACGAACACTAGCAACAACTTCATTTGCTCAACGGAGCGCGGAAAATCGGAGCCATTTTGCGGAGCCATTGTAATAGGAACCACTGAGTGAGTACTTACGAGCAAATGCACAATGCACGCACCACTAGCGAACAGACGTCCATAGACTTATAAACCTCTGGCACAGGGTAGATTATACCTTTTTCCAAGCCCTACGAGTAAGCAGGAAAGCGGATGCTGCTAGACTGTAAACAGTCACTGTAGTCGAAAGCGGCCATAACGACAATAACACATCGGGCAGAAGTAAAGCTGGCCTCACTTTACTGTACTTCTTAATAATAATATATCTGGATTTAAAAAGAACTGACTACGTAATTACCAGAAATCTATTGAGCGACTGGTACACCTTTCCGTTGCCGGAACCGTTGCAATTGTATTCTCGAAACAAAGACACAAATGAGTTCCAAATGGCCGAATGACTAATTACAGAGCTTAAACTGTCCGCTTCGCAGTACCGGCACGTCGGATGCCGGATGCAATTCCCGGTACGTGGGCCCTTACCATAGCTAGCATTCATTCCTGAGGTGATCGAGAATTTTACGCACGCATGAGTATCCGTGGTCAGAACAGAACCCCTTTTATTACTGGACAGTTTGAATAGCCATCAGCTTACCGGCCTCCTGATAGATACAGCAACGACAAAAATGTAATGATGTAAAATATGGATGAAACCTCCTTTTGGGGCAAGAAAGCTGAGCGGAAACTCTGGTATCCTTTGAAGAGGATTACCGGGAAAAGTGAAGAGATGACAGAGCCGTCATGTAAATGCTCTCTTTAAGTAGGACGATTGGCAATATGGGCAAAGATTAATGCGTGTCTCAGCAATACAGCTTATACAGCTATTTGGTTGTTCAATTCAATTGGCAAGCTCAAGACCCATTTACATTCTCGCAGTAACTCAATTCATTTGCTATTCGTAGTAGTGGTGCCATTATTTAGTCGGAATCCGTGAGTCGTTGTGTAACCCGAGTCAGCCAGAGTGCGATGGTTTACGGAAGCGGGTTTGTCTCATAGCAAATTGGCTTTCTTTACAATGAACTGTATTGCGCTAGCTTTGGATTCAATATGGCTCGTATGCGGTATTTTCGCCGATCGTAAATTCGGGACCTGCGTTTTTCGATTCTGCGGTTTTTCGTGCCGGAAGTTTAGAGCGTAATCCGTATTGGCTTACAAATCCGACGCATAAAGAGGGTAATTATTCGGTTTTGAATAATTATGATTACTATATACTTAAGCAATTATATTTACCAAACTCCCTCACAGTTGAGTAAATATAATTGTTATAGTAAAATTCATAAAATTTCGGTGATAAGATTGAACTCTCCTCCACAATATGTGGCTTCCAGTTCACAAATGTGGTGACTTCAGTCGACTACGAACTTCGTAAATACAGAAATGATATACGATTCCAAGAGATAGATAATACAACGAAAAGATATAATAAATCAATAACTTAAAATATTGGGTCGGCAACTCCAAGAACGAGTCTTGAACGCGAATAATGTACAAAGCCCGCTGGCTTCATTCCTATCGATACCATCGACGGATCCACTCGCGACGACCTCAAAAAAGTCTCAATAAGCCCCTGCTTTTTATCTTTTCATGTTATCACTTTAGGCAAGTACTTAAGGGTGCAGGGTAGAAGGTCGGAGAGTAGATCAATAAGGCGGAGTTGATGGAGGCAAATATTTGCCAAATGTCGTGCGGTGACGTATGGCCGAACAGAACACACTAGTCTGTTGATTTTGGAACGCTCTTTTGCAGGATAATTGGATGTTACCTAGTCTCAGTGAGTCAGTTTTCTAAATTCAGAATAGATATTTCAGCTACAAAATGTGTTCACCCGGTGACTTATATTCACTAATTTAAAGTCTGCATTTTAAGAAAAATCTTATAAGCACTTGGGTAAGAGAGAATAAACAATACAATCAGCTCAAGGTTCTTTAATATAACTTCAAATACTTATATTTTTTATCGCAACAGACGTGCAAATAAAGCCTATCAAAGTATAAAACTCCTAAACAAACAACAGCACTGCAATAAAAATCTAGAGACGAGTAAAACGTATTTACATATAAAAGCAAATCCTCCTTCAAGGCAAGAAGGCTTAAATAGAACACACCTAGGTACTTATGTTGATTAGAAAAATAGATAATTCAAAACAATAAACATCGTAATTTTTGATTAAGAACTCTCTTATACAAAGATTTATAATAACTAGTATAATAATATAAACGTACAAGAGTAGTTTCCGCAAATGATAGACTGAATTCCTTTAAATGTTGTGCAAATATTATTTGACTGATGACGGTAAACGTAACGACAAGGTTAATGTAATATTCCATGATATGATTGCTCGTCTTACTCCCAGTAATGATAAATCTAAATGCATTAGTGTATCTTCAAGTTTAGAAGAAGAAAGTCTTAAGCGAGGTGTAATATGTTTATTTTACCATCACATCAGCCAGCCGATACGAAGAGCTTAGAAAAAGTTACAGAATAGATACTCGTGGGTATAGTAACTGCGAAAGAAGGTAAAAGGACGAATTTAGAAGGAGTAACGATAGACGGCACGAACAAGCTCAAATTATGTAGATATAATATTGAAAGAAAGTAATAAGATGAATTTAGACATAGTAACGATTGAGAGCACACACACGCTCAAGACTATCAATCACATGAACGCACGTACCAAAATAGCGAGAGACAATGAATTTCAATCTTGTTTTATTTATCCGTTGGCAGAGCTACTGTTATTACAGGGCAAAACAAGCATTAACGGTTTCACCATTAAACAAGAGATGCCATCAAAAAACTGTTTGAAAACCACATTGCATGAAAACCGGGCGCAATTGCAAACGTTTAATCTCACGATATGTTTGTCGGCTGCGTAAATTACTCGTGAGCCAGGCCTATGATTATCGTCTGTGGTTCTAACATTACAGCTTTAAGTATAGAAAAAATAAATTACAATAACTTCAAATTTAAAACCACGTAAATCTCTTTAGATCCTCTTCATCAATGCCGGTCATCATCTAATCTTGGAGTGTGAACACCAGTTTCAACTAAAACTTAATGTTTCAAACTGCAATAATGCTTCAGGTTCCTCAAAACTGGTTTTAAGAGCTGATGAATATCCTCATAACTAGGAAACTGATCCAGCAATTTTCACCAAACATGGCCAACCATTCCAGATAAACCACCTAACTGAAACAAAACCCCGAATCCAATTAATGCACTACTTTTACAGCAACGAGGGCACAGACACAACACCGCTGCTTCCGTTTTCGATCAGGGTTTAAAAAGGTAGCCAGCGGAATTTCTAACTATATATAGAATGGAATTTTGTGCTGAATTGTAGAAATGCTTTTGACTACTGTGTTCAATCATCACTTTATGATTCTACAACTTCAGATCGTGTTTCAGCTTTCCTAACCCCGTTTATTTGGGAGAAGTTCTGTTCGTTAGCTTTGATCATTAGATAAATTCATTCCATTCAAATGTATATTAGCTATTTCTACCTACTATTATCTTTTATCAGCTCGACTGAAGGTATTCACTGTTGGAAATGTATGGAAAAGTCGAGCTTTCCCGATTGTCAGGAAGAATAATTTTGAGATTTCCAATCTTCACAGGAGACTTCCTTCGTGTCGTTTTTAGGTTTATTTGCCATTTTGTCAGTTCCACATCTCTGTTGCCTGCCCATTGCTTTTAAACTTGCTAATTCTGAATTTTGAGTTGGTTTTTCTACTCAACTTTTTAATCACTAAATTTAAAGCTGTACTAGAAACCAATCTATGGAACATTCTGGCTTCTGACTTTAATAGTACCATGCCATTTAAGTAGATACAGTGGAAGGCAGACTGCAACGGAGCGTGCAGCCAAGTAGGTTGGAACCTCGGAACGATGATGTCACGGTTGTGACGTCATCATAAGACACGAATGCTTATGGATACCATAAGCATTCGTGTCAGTTTATTACTAATGAATAATTAAATATTTTATTGACTCATTCGAAAAAGGTCATCCATAAATGCCCCCAGTGTTATGGATGACCAATGAGCCACAAAAGTCTAAGAGCTTACTCCTATAGTAGGTGCCAAATAACACCGCAATACAGGTCAATCACCCACCTTCATCTCGATGTCGCAAAATTCAATTTATGTATGGTAAACAAACAGTACTACGAGTCTACGAGATTCGAGCGATTACTGTCTTAGCGACAGGTTTGTATGGAAAGCGACAGAATTAGCTATTCATAAATTGAATTTTGCGACATCGTGGTGAAGGTGGGTGAATGACCTGTATTGCGGTGTTATTTGGCACCTACTATAGGACGTTACCATTTATCACCACTATAGGTAGGTATGTTGTACAAAATATATCAAAACATGGATTAATGACATATTATGCGACAATGTCGACAAGCGCTGTCACTGTCATATCACAGATCCTTATCCATCCAGTCGTTTCGTTTCAAAGACGCCCACTTTAGGACGAGGTCTGGTGTCATGTCAATCCAATCAGCTTTGCCACAGTAGGTCAAATTCGATTACCTCTGCACTGTTCCACTCCGAGTTTCCAATATCCGAGAGGCAATCGATTTCAAATTCGCATGAGTCACTTCCAGAATGCTCGCTCTTGTTGGCAGTATGTAGGTATAATTACTAGTATAATGTGTCTGTCTAGACTCCCGGCGACATCCAGGCGACTACGGGTTCTTGGTAATATTAAAAGAAATACAGGCCTTTTGGCTTTATAGGTTATGTCATCGTAGAGGGGAACAACTACTCTAAGGCAAAGCTACTACGTACCTGTTCAAGTTCGGTTGCGACAGAAGAGAGTGCACAGGACGGGAGAACACGAAGAGATGCTGTTTCCCGAAATACTTCTTATCTCCATATCACTTCACGGGAGCACCTAATTGTCCCCTAGCGCGGACCATCATCGCTAAATGCGACATCGATATACCTTTCAGGCAAATAATTTGCCAAATACATCAGGCACTTGACTCATAATTTGGTTGTGAATTTTCGCGCGGCACTAGGGGGGCACACATTATATTATGGAATAGTAACGGGCACACGTGCTATCGCAGCAGAGAGGGACGGATTCACTGAACGTCCTTGGTGAGGGGGCGCGCGGGGCGCCTGCGGCACCAGACGTTTCAATCATCCCCAGAGCGAGCGGGATGGAAACGACGAATCGCGTTGCGAGTGAAAGAGACGGGCTATGCCATGCTATTGACCGGCTCGCAGACCACGCCCATTCGGGCGCTGATGCTCCAAGTGAAAATCGACCGTCGGCCCGGGCAGACGCTGAGAGCTGCTAGCTGCACCATCAAGGTTACGAATGATGCACTTCCCCTTCATAGCATAGCATCCGCGCTTGTCGCTCTAAGCCCACACTACTAGCACCGAGCCCTAGCAACAATAGGAATTCCGAGTAAAATCTATAATACTGGTTAGATCGTACGGTTCGATATAGGTACAGACTTGGCACGGAAACAATATGGGCTGCCAGAAAAGGACGTCAGCACTCAGCGGTCGCGAGTGAGAGGAGCTGAAAGAATAATCGACGCGGAATTACAGCGGCCGACACAGGGCATTTCATTTTTAATTAAATCTTCACGCGACGGGTTGTGATGTTTCCGATCTAATGAAACGGTCAAGTGTAAGCTGAACGTGTAGTACGCCCCCTTTACATTTTTAATCCCAAAGAGTCAACGTCCGATTACGTAACAGAGGAACTTCCCTGTAATGGGAAAAAAATTCGCAGTAGTTCTGTCAACAGAACTACTCAACAGAACAGGTGGGAATAAACGTATTCGGAGACTTCTAAATTGAAATAAGCGAGTACACCGTACACCATACCATATTCTATACCACATTTTAACTCGTGATTGCGACATCTACTCTCAGACATGTGATAAAATAAATCTAGTTATTAAAGAAACAATAAAAAAACTCCATAATGCGAAAAGGGGCCTCATTATTTTTAAATTCCTATAAGTTAGGGAGGGTTAGCGAGCGTAAATTAGCTTACAGGTAATAGAGATTACGTAACCAACCGCAGCCTTGTGCTTACATGTTTAGCTTCGAAATTCGCCGGAGTAGCGAGTTAATAATGTATGTATTACATTTCATTGAGTAATCCTTCTATATCTTTATGTTGATGATATTATGTCTGGCACCAAATGTACTAATCTGGATCCATTCTACTAGGTGCATTGTTTTTTTTCACAAAGGATTTAAACCAGAAATGAGGAATTAGTCAACCTTGTAAGCGGCTTTTCAAAGTTAAACTTTTGCTTTCGTCACCAAAACAAAGAACAGGTTTCCTTAAGACAAATTTAGTAAGAAACTCCAACCCCGGCAATAAAGACAAATAAAGACTTACAATTACACAAAACTCAAAAACTTTGCAAACAATTGCAAAGAAATTAAGTTCCAATTGTAGCTGTTTTTGTAAAGCACGTTTAATGTTTTCAACACTTGGTACACATCACAATCAAAAGAAAATCTAAAGCCCCTCGCAATACCGTTCAGATTACACCACTCCATATTCGCTACATCGAGTAAAACGAGCCAGAGAGAAGAGAACCTAAACGGTGCATTCCTTGACCCGACCTATTAATACATTCCGTATGTCTGAAGGCTGTACTAGCTTATGTCAAATGATGTCACAGCGATCGTACATCACCTTCGACTCAAGGAGAGTGAATGAAGAAAGGCCTACGAGAATTTCATGGAGCAAATTGGATTACGCTACGGCCCAAACACGCATGCTAGATACCTAAAGTAGGGAGTCTTTTGAACGTATACGCTAGCTTTTCTTGAAATCGGAAGAAGTTGACTAAAATAATAGACAGACTAGACGATGCTCAAAGGTCGTAACTTCAAGTTCACACAAGTCTATTTTATACAAGATACTGTGCAAGATATGTATGAAAAGATACGTGGCAACGCTATTTTTAAAAACCGAAAAAAACCCACCGTAATTTTGTCATTATCTAAAAAAATTTGTAACTAAGCTGATTACTTATAATCGAGGCATAACTTTATTCAGCTGTTTAAATTATTGCTGTCTCTTACTATTAAGCTATTATAAATATGTCTCTAAGAATAAAGATATGAAGAGAGTGGCAGAATTTTAGGTTTTCCAATATTATCAATATTGATCAATGTCGTATCTACATGCAAATAGAAAGCCGAAATCCAAAGAGGAGCTAAAGGTAAACGTCACGTCTCACAAAGCAAAGATACTAACGAAGAACATGGCGTGTATACCAGTGATTACGGCTTTGAAAGGTAAAAATGTTGCTTGTAAATCTCAACTCCACAAATACGGAAAACTTTTCGTCCATATTTTAGAAGCGGAAAAGGGAACTTACAACATTTGTTACAACGAAAGTTGTGCAGACTTTGTAAGTAGATATCCCCCAGCTGTAATTTACTTTCATGACGGTAGTTTTATAAGGGTTGTTAAGCGGTATGAACGATGCTTCATTTGAGTTTTAAGACCTCACGCCCGTAATCATACTTCGCTCAAAGGCTAGCCAAATATAGGTATAAGTAATAGCCAAATGTACATGGCAAAAACTTAAAAACGAATAACACAGTAAAAGAGCAAGGACAAAAGAAAAGATTAGCTAAAGATTTAAAGAAAGAGTCAGAAACTTATCGGCCTCATTGAAAAAAAACCAAGTTAGGTCGAAAAGGAATAAACTTTCTAGAGGTTTGTCTTTCAAGTGTTGAATAAACCAATTAAAAGCTGGTGGCGTATGAGGATAAAAAACTATATACAATACACAATAAGGAAAATTCGTAGCACCATGCGTAAATCAACAAATTTTAAATCAAACACCAAACATTTACTGAATGAATGTGCGTCGCTTCCTAGCTTAGTTGTTAGTTGCCTATTCGCCATCGATACGATAACCTAGATCACTAACTGGATTTAGGGCCACGACAATGTAAGCTAGCATAGTAAACAAAGTCGTACAGTGTTGGATGTTGTTCTCGGTCTCACTAATGCAAAATTTAGCTTATTTAGTTTGTTTTTAATTCGAAAATGAAAGAGGTCTGTAGCAATTTGCCTGGAATTAGAACCGGTGCAGATGGCAGCACTTATATGCGCAAAGCACTAACTGGATATACATTTTTATATGGCACGCTTGCCAAAGATTTGATATACGTAACGGCCTGCATTTCGTTTTGAACAGTTTGATTTTACATTAAAATCGGGAGAAACCCAAAGGTTTATAAATGGTACAATATTCCCCAGTGTGATTATTTAGAGAGTAAATAGTAGTTTGTATAAACTTGGCAGAATACCACGAGTCATTGTTTAAACTGCGAAATGGTTTATTTGTTCGTCATCCTGTTCATTCCATGCGGGTCATTTTAATTCAGCAATTGGGTCATGGTTTCATGATTCTTTATATTTCTCTTTGCATTTAAGAAGAACATAGAAACATCAGTATACAGAAACGAGATAGAAGATCTGAAGGCTTCTGAAGATACTGCATATTGAGTTACATCAATCAACAGCTAAAATCTGGATGTAAAATCTGAATGACGATTGGAATTGGGTCTAAATACCAAAGACATTAATCCTTATGGAGAGATTAATAAATAGTCAAGGCCAAAACTCCGAAACGCTCTCAATATGTCCCTAAAAATCTTTATATTTACCAATTACCTTATTTAACGGCTCTTTTACGTCACGTCATAACTAGAAGGGTTCAAGACAGGACAGTGATGTCCTTAATAACTCTGAAGACGGGTGGTTTATGGTGGAGGCGGTTTGCAGACCCACTCGCCAAAATTGACAGTTAGCTGAAGTGAGGGCGTGAGCATTTTATTATGCTTATTCAGTTTTAAGACACGCTGAAACAATATTTGGAGTATTCTGCATGGTCCAGGCGTTACATGGTATGTCTATATGGCTGTGTCTAGCTCGCTGTTAAAATATTAGATGAATCCTTTGCATGACAAAAAAATACATTCCTACCTTATTAGAAACACCTCATCCTAAAACCTATTCAAGAAGCGGTCTCTAAACATAGTACTAAGTAGGTTAATGTACATAATTTAACAAAACCTGTCGCGTGTACTTTTAAACATAAACATAAAGTGGTACAATCCCTAACAAAGATATATGTCACAGCGACGCCTATGCTGTAAATCATAGGCACAGAACATCGCGTGTCAAACAATTCAATAAGCGCCGACGCAAAGTTACTAGCTCCTTCTCATTCACATCCAGTTAGCGTTGATGGACCTACAATAGATGGACCACAATAGGGGACTGGTCTCGAGCAAGATCTGATGGGCATAGTTTCAAATGGCAACATGGAATATAACAGAGATTCAAATGTTTACATCGTTTTCAACTTGCAGAACAGTTTGGTAATAAAGACAAATAAATAGAGCTGAGGAGAAGAAATGGTTCATTTTCAAGTATAATTAGAATAAATATAACAAAATACACAATTTTTACTCAACGAAAACATAAATCATTTGAAATCAAGTGAATTGATACTAGTTTCACGCAATCCAAGTAACTGAAAATAGATAAAATCGATAACGGACGGAAACACATTTGGACTCATATATTTCCAAGACAGCGAAGAACTTGCGATAGTGATACCAATTCCAAGAACTGGAACAGTGCAATCAATCTAAGGCGTAAAAACTAGTCGATGGAGAGAAGTAGAGCAATCACAACTCTTTGTGATAGAGAGCTTGTACTTTATACTTCCGATTGTCGCCCAGACATTTAATCAAGACATTGTTCATAGTTTGCGTCAAACGTAGGTAAGTTAAATAAAGCTACCTATACAGTTCTGTATTCGTATCCTTGTGTTGTTTGGTACAATTTGTTGGTTGTTATAAAGACACGATTACTCCTTGTCTGCCATTTTGGACAATCAAAACTAATATTCTCCTTATCCATCATCTTTCAGTCATCGTTCCCAAGTTACAAAGTTCATTTCATTTGAGCTGACTTGCTCAAGTTCATTACGCACGTTCGTGGGGTTTCGAAGTTTTCACGAAACTTTTGACTTGATCGTTTTGGATTAGACTTTTCTGTTATATAATTTTCTTTAGTGTACCATGTCACCCTAGTAAAAGTCCTCTGATGGACATAGCCCTCTTCAATAGATATTCATATCCTTTAGGTAAAGCATTTGAGAGATTTGAGACCATGCTCTACGAAGTTTACAGGAGCACGAGCAGGAGAATTTGTATGCCCGGAGACTGAATCTTTGTCACAAACGCACCTGCTACTCGCTTTCCGCGCGACCCTCCGCATTGACAGACATCCCTCACCCCTGTACATTTGCAGGGACGAGGACTGACTTACTAACCTAGTATGTTTTATTTACGTACCATAGTCGCAATAACGGTAACACATGCTAATTTTTCGAGTGAACTTTGATGGTAATAATATATTCCAGTGAGGTTTTTTTGAATGGGAATGGTAAAGGAAAACTCATTGTATTCACATTAATTAATCACATGACACTACAATTTTTATAAAGAAGCACATCCACGACTATAAACCACCATTCTTAAAAAAAATCTTTTTAAATCTGATTCTTAATTAAATAAATCATTCGTCAGACGAAAATCATTAATAACGTCTAGTAGACTTTATTGTAGCTATATTTCACGAAGTTTATCAATTAAGGTGTACGGGCCTAACTAATGAGAATTCAGTTTACCTACACTTAATACACTGTGCCACAACTCGGTAGTACCACTAGTACTTCTATGTTTACCTACCAGTACGTACAAGTAGTATGGTTATGTTCATATGGCTCATTGTGTAACCCGCCCACGTTTTAAACGTATAGCGGAATGTGAAATGGTGGATTTCTTGCGAAAATATATACGCCATATAATTATATTTGTTACCTATTTTATTCTGAGTGCCACAGAAACATCATAATTTTAAACTATTAATTATTGTGATCTTTTTTCTTTAATAAACCTATCAATTTGTACACCTACGCCTAAAGCAGATCGCAGCGATTTCTTAAATAATTCATCTGTTATGTAAGTTTCACAAATATTTATATGAATAATAATTGAAATGAAGGTTAGGTGGTTTTAGGGAGATGAACTAGAATAATCATCAACTAGAAATCAATAAAGACGCTGCTATAACGCAGTATATTATAGTATATCAGTATACATACACTGTATGCACTATGTAGTAGGTAGATAGTTGAGTGTAGTTGAGAACTGTGAAGATGATCAAAGAATATAGTCGAAGGTACGATAACATTAAAGCTTTAAAAGATCAAATGGACTTTTACGGAGCTATTAAACTAAACCTTTGAAATGTTAACTTTTCTAAGAATCTAAAGTCAAAGAGAGCAAGAGTTTGTGTGGATTCTTTTATAGGAGTCTTGACAAAGTTTGTCTTTTAATAAACTGCGACTGGATTCTATCAACGCATTTTTTTCAAACCAATATATTGGCACAATCCTAACGTATTATCTAGAAAACGTACTCAAAACAAAGCCAAGTACTAACATAATGCTTTCTAGGTCCTTCCTATTTGAAACTATTTTTTTCAGATTACCACTAAATACAAAAATACTGGTACTTACTAGTGTTGATATACCCGCGGCTGATTCTATCCTAGTCCTGAAAGCTGGGACTCCCGATGCACGATGGAAACAATCGCTTAAACCCTTAGGGGCCCTTGAACATATCTAAAGTTACAGATGAAGTACAAAATTTTATGAAAAACACCAAAAATACTTTGCCGACCGAAACCGCATTTAGAACTCCTGGAAAACGCTAAAAGTACAATGCTCGTAACAATGCGTAATGAAAGCGATTTCCAGCAATCGCGTAAATATATCCCTGAAGACCCACCTTCCTGTTTAATCGTTGGAGCCAGTGGTAGCAAAACCGCCGGTATACTTGAAAATCCAAAATCTCATAGCAAAGAGATATTACCTTCTGATTGCGATTAAATTATCCAACATATCTTTTGCATTATACAGTATACTGCAGATGAATTGTTTACTGAATTTAGGGCACATTCAGGGAGTATTCAGTTTTTAGTCGACGATGGCAACAGAACCGGTTAGGAAACCAGTCCTGCGGTTAGACTTTTAATGTCATTTGACCTCGTTCACGTCTGGCTCCTTAGAAGACGGAAAGAGGAAAACGTTAGCAGTTCCGAATCAAAAACAAGATTGTGTGTGCAAGCAAGTTACTGACTGCTCAAGCACCAGTACAATAACCATGGTCATAGTTTTAAGCAGTACTGACATCTTTTTGTCAAATTACTGACGTCACGCAAGCAAACGCTCCAAGGGTATTTTTTAAGAAAGATCATCATCATTATGACATCCACTAAGCGGCTCTTTTGCTCAAGGTATGTTTTTTCATTACTAATAGCCAAACATGTTTGCGGTTAGGTATGTGTGTATTTGGAAATCAACGCAAATATAAGAACCTAATATTGATATAGGAGTCCATAAAGGCCAACATTGTTATGTAATGTTAGCTAATCGTTTGACCACCATAACAGCTGATGGAACGTGGAGAGGGACCCTAAGACAGGGTATGCTTAGTTATTATATCTGTTAAATACTATAACTTGAAGAATGTAGGAAGGAAAACATTGACAAATAAATATGTGTGTTAAGGACCATATGTTATCACCAACGAGGTTCAGCATCCCCTCGTAGAGAAACCCAGTTGTTTCGATATGCCTGTGGTATAAACTCAGCAGTAATTACGAAACAGTAAGCAATGAATCTCGTGTTATCCAGGTTTTTGTTGGCTCGCGACTTCGTTGACTAGTGTTTGGACAAGCTGCCCGATGGGAGGCGAAAACGCTTCAGATAAATGTTTACATACGCTTTTTCGACGAATGAAAGGCTCAAATAGCCTGGACATGAAGACGTCATGCTGTGAGTACCGTTTTAGATGGAGCTAAGTATGAAAAACGTGTCATGCTTTGGGGAATCTTAGTTTTTCGGTTTTCCGTCTCTCAGAAGCTTGCAGCTTGCAGAAGCATTATAGATAGGTCACTGGTAGTTGGGAAGTCTGTAGTGTAGATTATTATAACAGTAATCTGTCCAAGAAATCACATTTTAAAACTCCTAAGAGCCGTATGAATAGATACAAGAGAGGACTTGGCAGACCAACAGCCAGATCGATGGAAAATATTGTTGCCGTACGGAAAGACCTGAATTCAAAAGACTCAAAAGACACAGAAGTGGGACTTTACAAGCTGCCTGCCTAATGCCTATGACGATGAAGCCCTGAAACATTTTTAGTTAGATGCTTCGTAGACCAAGTCTTTGTTTATCTTGTGGAATAAAGCAATTAGCTTTAAAAACAGTTAACAGAGCCGGAGTGCTAGAAGACTAGAAACTAGAAAGGTGCTAAGTTTGTTTCAAACTTCTTGCAGATTCCAAGGCAAAGTTTTTGCATCATCCCATTCACTGTTACGAGAAATTTAACCTTGAGAAGCTTTAAACATTAAATTGTAGGACATAAAATTTAAAATCGCATTCACTGAACGCAGTGCCTCAAATCCCTTCTAGCTAGAGGAGCCTTTGCATCGTTTATAAATTCGAGGGTTATTATTCATACAAAATTAATAAAATGCGATATTGATAACATGATATACAGTGCAGATATAGAAACTGCTGATAACCCTAATAACGGTGAAAGAATTTATCGATCAAATAATCATATCACAGTGCGGCAATATTAATTCGATTATCAATGTGGCACTGGTAGTATAGCGATAGCGAGCGACCTTACCTTGTGATCTTAAGGTCGGGGGTTTGATGATGGGTTGATGCAGTCGTACGCCAAATTTATCTATATGAAAAATCATAATAACTTTATCAATGAGGAGGTCGATATCTTGTTCGTTTTTGCTTGTTCGTTTCGTTCAGTGTTCATTGACCTTCACGTCACTAACCTATATTTTGATTGCTGATCTGAAAGAAATGAACTTATTGCCAACGTATCTAACTAAAATTCGATCGAGATATGTTTAAATTTTTGTGGTAGTCTGCGTACTTAGTGTACCTACCCAAATTAATGCGGAATTTGATCAGAGAGAGAATTTGCACGCAGTAGATAAAATAGTCGACTCATCACAGCGAATATTTGCAATAAAAGATAAAATCTTCGACGACATGATGGCAGGATGGTAACTCCTTGGCAGAACCCCTCAATCTTCTAAGAAACTAATGGCAAACGTACGCAAACTAATAAAGCAAATTGGTAGTAAATCTGATGACAAATATAAGAAACGCGCAGACCGTCCAATGATGTAATGCTGGTTGGCCTCGACCACAGACCTCTAGCTCCGATTACCGACCACGTGGGATGAACGTCATCTACCTAGTACCTACCTATTATATCGTTTAGCACGTGGAAACTAAAAGCATTTACTTCGTATTTGTCATGAATTTTAAGCCTGCTAAATGTTCTAATGAGAGGTTTCTGAAGATGGCGTGTATAATCTAGAATTTTGCATGCATAACTTATGTTATTTAAATGGTTATTTTTAAAATTAATTCTATCAGTCTCTGCTTTTATAAGTTAACCTCCTCGTTATACAATGAGAGTGTTTCTGATTATGAGTAAATCGGAAGTTGGAGCTGTGAAACACCCATAACACGCTAGATACGACATGATGGCTTCAATTAGTACGTAATATTAGTCACTACCAATATTACCTCATACATTTTCAAGACTGTGAGACTATAGAATATAAAAAGTACTTCGACAACGTGATAGTGGTCAAGGCCATAACTTATCGCAAAACCGAGACAATATTCTTTACAACATGGCCAAGTATATTCATTATTTATGAGGCCCTATTTCGAATATTTAGTGCCATACCATGCCAATAATCATCCTCTTTATTATGTAAGACAATCCCAAAAGCAACTTATGGTTTGCTCTCGTCCCGTCTCAACTCCCATTCTTCCACGATACTAAAGAGCGGGATGAAGCGATAAATTGCTTTCGTTTTGGTATAATGGGGGTTGAATAAGTACTTGGCCGAGCGAGGTCGAACTGCAACTTAGTTAGGTAGAACATCATCATATCAGGCAGTAGAAGGCTGCTGGACATAGGTCTCCGTTAATTTTTTCCCAGTATGATCGATTTTCATCGTCTTCCTGTTATCGTCAGCCCATCATCGGGCCAAAAGTAAATTGATGATAAGAATAATCAGGGTAGCAATATAACCATCATTAGAAGCTTCATAATAATGTCATTGGCTCGCGGCCTTTGACCTTGCTAGTTTTAGGTTCTGTTCATTCATTCGCAGTGAAGGTGGATTATAAGTCGTACTACGCCTAGTATCCATGTAAATTTAGAGTACATTGCTTCATCCTTCTTATTTTCATCAGTAATGATCATATCGAAGGCATTCTCTAGTATCCTTATTTTTGTATGAGGTAGGTACATGCTCCACCCAGCTCAACTCAAGTCCGTTTCCACAAAAACAGTCGAAATCGAGTCTAGGCAATCTTTTTATAGCTCCAAAAAACCTGGATAGCAGCACGCTTGACAGCACAGAGTAAACTGTGCTCGATAATTACTTATTGTTGTGCGCCATCTTCGGCGGTGAGGTCGGTGAGTCATACCATCCTACGCGAACCGGTTTGCAGATACACCAGAGTCAAACAGTACATCAAAATTTATACACACAATGTACACAAGTTGTGCTAATTCAGTATGTATTGATAGATGGGTCGTGTTTTTGCTTACTAACTAGTAAATTTTATAAACCTGTTAGATTTTTTTTGTGCTTTCTTGTTTTCATTCTTTCTGTACTGCACCTATGGCTAGAGAATTTTAGTTAAACACTCATGTTTTTTCCAAGAAATCCAGTCATAATCCCAGGTTTTTAACGTACTCAAGATGCTGGATCTCGTTCGACTCTAGTATATTGAGTACAAATATCTTCAGGTGAAGCGATCTGCGGCGTGCAGTTTTCCTTTGGGATTGTCTTTCACTCAAATCTTTCTCGTTCAGTCAAACTGATTATAATGGTTGCTCTAGAACGTTTATTCCCTGAATAAGAACGCCAAGCAGCTGTTCGTAAGTTTCCTAAGTGTCTCCCATTGGGTAGGTATAATTAGTAACATAGAATTAAATTACACCAGCACTTGCGACGCAGCTTCCTAAATACTTACCTAAAACGAGACTGAAATTGCTGCTTGAACTATGATGCCACCATTCAGCACTTCGCGGGCAGAATTACTCACACATTTTGTGCTAAAATCTATGTAGGTGTATAAAATAGCTACGCGACGCGACTGACTGGCATAGCACACAGCTTCATTTTTTAAGTAATAAAACTGTTCGAACGTATTTAAAAAGCTGCTTGCCTGATGGACTCATCGAAAAAAACACTATGTATTTTGATATTACCGAACTAAAAACTCAATAATATATATCTCATAGATCTGTTAAAAGCAAACTATCTACGCTACATGGTGACCTGAAGCCTGCCCCTTACTCAGGGGTGCTTTGTCAAACCACAAAAGCCTCTACATTCTCCAACTTATGTAGAGCATAGTTTTGGCCCAACGCCGGAATCACGTAATCGATCTATAGCGCGCGCCAGCAGCAGAGTCAAATTCGGACAACGACCTTTAAAAATATCTAGACAAGTTACGGCAAAGCAGGCAGTAGAAAGTTTGATAGAAGATAAGTAGGTATACATACGTGAGTTATATGGCATTGCTATTCCTTTATCATAAAAAGACTATTAGAGCCATCATGGTGCTCTCAAACTCTCAAAACAAAATTTCTTTTTTTTTCAATTAAAATTGTTGTGGCTAGTCCAATTCCAGGGCATAAATATTTTCATTATTGTAGGCAATGTGAATGTGGTTGACCTTATAATTGTAGAGGTTAATTCGACACCCACTTTTCGAGGTGATGACTATTCCAGTTACGACCCTTGCCCTGAGTGACCCTCGACAATTGACTTAGAGCACTGGTGTTATAATATAAGAGCTGCATAGGTAGGTTATTTACTTACCTATTTATCGTGTCTGGTATAGTATATACCAAATTCTGACTTTGTTTTTTTCAGATTCCTGAGGATTAGGACTACATGTGATTATAAAAGCATGTGAAAGATACATACAGAGGGGTAGTAACAGAAAAACAGAAGCTTTTTAGACTCCACAACATTTCGTCTAAAAATATCGTCCAATTTACAAAACAACGAACTGAA
This sequence comes from Eulithis testata, assembly GCA_947507515.1. Taxonomy (NCBI): domain Eukaryota; kingdom Metazoa; phylum Arthropoda; class Insecta; order Lepidoptera; family Geometridae; genus Eulithis; species Eulithis testata. Next base: position 5,401,610 of record OX382219.1, read on the forward strand.
AATAGGCTGAAATATTTTCATTGAGACAATGGTTTTATTTCGGCTTTATTACCCTAAACAAAATTGGCTACGAAAGCCGAATGGATTGACAAGTTACAATTTCGAAGTAAATTGAAATTTCGAGGACTCCTCGTGACGCGGGCGGCCAACCGAAGCAAAACCCCTGACAGATGGGACAGAAAAAGGGGTTAACGGTACGATTTGTTAAGTGTAGCCAAACGTTCTTCGTCGTCATCAAAAATTCAAATCAACGTTTGAAATCCGGCGACAAATGCTAGGACAATCTCTCGAATGACTCCACACAATCATAATTTCCCCTCTAATGGTCATCCTGTCGACGTCTTTTTGGGTAAAATTCTCGGACATCCCAAGGTCTCCTATTACTATTCATACGTCCTTAAGATTACGAACAAATGGCTGAGAGAAAACAAACTGCCCTTTGGGGTGATAAATAGTGAATTCGGGACGTTTTTCCCAAGCCGTTTTTATATGTTTTCGGATGAGAGACATCATTTGTCATATACCCTGGCTGCGCAGTGCCTGAATCCACTTAAATGGTTGACGGAAACAGTCGTGTAACCATGTTTTAGAGATTCGGGTAGACTTTCTGTTAAATTTGTAGGTTCTGCTGTTTGAATTACTGTACTGCCTCCTAAATCTTCTAGGTAAAGCCAATGCCAGTGAACTGTGTGGGTTTAGTTATGTTTTAGCGTAGGTTGGGAGAATAATGGCGTGCGAACTAGTCGGCAAAACGATATAAGGTGTTTTGGAAGGCGTCTTTTAAAGTGTTTCTCGTGTTTTTTTAGACAGACGTGGTTAGACAAATTTTGTATTTTGACCTTCGTTCTGGATCCGTAGTTTGCATACGAGTGGAAACTAGAAAGGTCACCCGACGTATTATACACCATTCGTAAGGGGTTACCAGATAACATCAGTGGTATAAATCCCGTCACAGTTTAATACCTCTGACCTTGAATGGAGGAGAAGCAGAAGGATGCTTTGTGCAGCGAAAGAGATATATAGGCATTCCCCTCTACTTTCGCCTAGAGCTATTAAACCGTGCCGGGGCCTGTAAGATGCTTGAAGTAAAATTCGAACAGTCGTCCGTCACGCCGAGCGGTGCTGGCGTCACCTGCGGCCGGCGAGGGTCACAGAGTCTATTCGTGTTGAGTGACGCACGCGCCTGTGACGCTTCCGAGACGAGTGCCGATCTCAAGCTTTAAATACCAACACGATTGTGAGCATTTGCCTTTGCATCGATGTATAAATCGATATTCTGTTTGATGGATTCCGTGTTTGTTTGATCTCGATATCTAGAGATCAGACATGTGTGACAATAGATTGATGCTTTTGATTCTCGTGCGATGAGTTACATCATGTTCAGAAACATCGATGTATGTATTTATATTATGGAACTTTGACGCTGATTTTCACGAGCATTTTTATTATGTTGTCTATTTCTGGTACAAGCTGTAGTGTAGGTATCAGCTCCACCAAATATCTATAAAAAATCCTAGAATACGGAAGTGGCTGTGAATGACCTATTTATCTTCAGAGAGGCCATTTTCTCCTCCCCCTCCTATCTAGCCACATTCCCCCATTTCGGGGTATTGTACAGCAGAGCACTGCCAAATTGCTCTAGACGAATGTTATTGCAGAAGGACATTGAAATCTGGTTTAAGGGTTGGCAGTTGGTGGAATTGCTATTTTATACACAAAAAAATATGTACCCTGAATAAGGTGAACCTGGGCTTTAATGCATTAATCCATGTATATGACGTCCAGTATGATAGTCGATTAGTACTAGTAAACTTAGAAGTAAATGAAAGAACAAGGTAGGTGATTTATATTCCATGAATCCAGTTTAGCCAAACATTTCCAACAATTTCCCTCATCTCCGTCAGTGCAAATATTACAACAAGAAATCAAACAATGACGTCATGACCAGAGACAACCCTAGTTTTAAAGATCACCCCCCATAGCCCCCCCTTCTCATAGTCCTCATTTTATTTTATTCCACACGCGAAATGGGGACAATAGTCATACTCTCGGTGCGGCACCTGCCTTTTATAAGATAGAAAAGATTTATAGTATGAATGAATTTAATTATTATTCAGATAGTTATGATTAATTATTATTATACAAATTCAGCCTACATACAGCATGATGTTATATCATACGGATAAGGCTGTGTCACTCGTAAATGCATGCCGTTTTTCGAATTTATTTTTGTATTTAAGACACTTTTTCTGTTCTATCTCTATTCTCTATCTATACTATTATAAAACTGTAAACAAGCCAAAAAGTAAAATTAAAGATATAAATAAATAAATATTCACGGACAAAATATGCAGATCTACTAAATAAACGACTCTGATTCCAAAAATAAAGTTTGTCTGTTTATCTGTTTGTTTGTTCGCTGATCACGCCTAAACTACTGGACCAATTTCAATGAAACTTATACCAATTAGAAGCCCTTTTTTCGAATTGAAACATAGGCTATATTTTATTGAAATCATAGACGTGGATTCTTAGATACAGCTTGAACTCTCTAAACCAAAAGCAGCCTTTGGCACGAGGTTCATCGTATACTGGTTGTCAGATATTTTGGTGGAAAGTTTCGCACGCGTACGAAGTCGCGGGTATCAGCTAGTACTATTATAAAACTGTAAAAAAGCCAAAAACTGAAATTAAAGATATCGATAAACGAAATATGCAGATCTACTAAATAAACGATTCTGATTTCGAAAATCGAAAGTCACGACACGAAATCGCTCGCGTGCTTGACACATACTTCGTGTTGGAGTGAAACAGACAAACAGCTAAGCTATTAAAGTTAGTAAATACTATGAATATTCTGTGACGATGGCAGATGGCCAAATTAAATATCAATACAGCTATGTGCTGTGCTTATTGTAACAAAATATTTAACCAAGAAAATACAAGATGTGAGTAAATAAGCAGACTATAGCGACTTTATAGTGAGACTAGCTGAAATGCGCGACTTCGTACGCGTGCGAAACTTTCCACCAAAACATCTGTCAACCAGTATACGATGAAACTCGTGCCAAAGGCTGCTTTTGGTTTAGAGAGTTCAAGCTGTATCTGAAAATCCACGTCTTTTTTTCAATAAAATATAGCCTATGTTTAAATCCGGGAAAAGGCCTTCTGAATGGTATAAGTGTCATTGTAATGGTCTAGTAGTTTAGGTGTGATCCGCGAACAAACAAACAGACAAACTCGATTTTCGGAATAAGAATCGTTTATTTAGTAGATCTGCGTATTAGTTTATCCATATCGTTAATTTTAGTTTTTGGCTTTTTTACAGTTTTATAATTATAATATATATACTTTTGTCAGCGGAAGTGGGTTTTATCGCTTTGCGTGAACTACCTACATCTAAATATTATAATAATTGTGGATAATATAGTATTTACGGGATTTTAACCAACTAATACAGTATTCACATTATTTACAAAATACACATTAAGATTTGAGCTATACGTGCTTACGAGTAGGTATATTGTGTACAGCTACATTTTTTCTATGCATCTTTTGTACTTACTTATATTGTTTTTTCTTGCTTCAAAGCCAATTCAATATCGCAATAACGAAGACTTCTTATAAGGCGTATGTATAAGGCAGACAACCCTCTCGCTTGCACATTTCAACATGTCGAGAGAATAACAATGCAAAGGTTCAGTAAAAATATCACATTGATCGAAACAAGTTTTCTAAACCAAAAAATTTATACCAACGCTATAAATTAACGTGTAAATTTTTTGGTAACAAAACTAGTTTGGATCAATGTGATATTTTTACTGAACTTTTGCATTGTTATTCTCTCGACCCTGAAGCTCTGCAATTTCACATCAGTTATATTATATCTTCAAAAATGTTGAAATGTGCGAGCGAGAGGGTTGTCTGCTTTTTACATGCGCCTTAAAAGCATTCTATAAAATATCTGATAATATATGTATAAAATATGTACTAGCGGTTACCCGTTTCGTCCGCGTGCACCGATTTTATCGGAATAGGTATATTAAAATATGTTTTTGGCAACAAAGATGCTGCTCATTTGCAATCGATGGTCATTGGGCGCCGTGTGTTTTCGTGAGCGCGTTTCAGCTTTTGTATCAATTTAGCAGTGATATCTAGTTATTTTGATAAATCAGTTTCTTCAACATTTTCTTGTGGCTGTTCGGTGGCATTTACTTGTTTACAAAATATTTACTTTTGACTAAAGGCGGAGATCTGCGTAGGTAAGTTATAAAAAATGTAATCAAAGTTTTCGCCTGAAGCAATTGAAGTAAAGCTGTCCTCTCTTGTCGAAAAATGTGACGTCACTAATTCCGTTTATTTATTTAAACCTGTAGGTCCTGTTAATTATACGGGATAAAAAGTAGAAAATATGGTAATCCAGGTTACGAACTATATATATTCCTAGTTTCAACCAAATTGGTTCAGCGGTTTTGGCCTGATTGAAACACAAATATCCAAATATCTAAACTTTCGCATTTATAATATTAGTGCGATGGGATGGGATGGGATGGGATTAGAAGACAAACCAGATTGGGATGGAATAGCTCAAATTAATTCAACAAAAAAAATCATGTATAAATATAAGAAAAAGAAAAACATTTTGAGTTTGACTTTTATACAATATTACTAGATCAATGGACTGAGGTACTGACGGTACTATGTATTAGATCAATGGCCTGGCTTATTGGACTGGCTAAATAGTTGGCCTTGTATAAATTATCCATTATGGCTTGGGGTGTGGGTGAATTTTTTTGTTGTTTCTTAGTTTAGGACACAGATTAAATAATGTAACTTAGTAGTAATAACATTGATTACTGCATTGGGGGGGAGGGGGGGAAACATCAGCTGAATGTATGAAGATAGATGGGCAACAGTCGTCACACAATGGGTGCCTGTAGATGGGAGACAAAGCCGGGGCAGACCGAAGAAACGTTGGCGTGACGACCTCGTCACATTCCACAGAGCCTGGTGGGAAGCAGCCGGTGATCGTAGGAACTGGAGGGATATGGGGGAGACCTTTGCCCAGCAGTGGGAAAGTATAGGCTGATAAAAAAAGTTGCATTAACATTGCCAATAAAATGAGGTCAGGTGGAGCGGGGAAATTCCATCATTTTCATTTATGTAAAACTTACTGAATGGGAGTTATATAACCGTGTTATTAAACCACCCCTCAGACGGAATTACCCCACTCGCCTTTAGAAAATATTAATTGCATATTTGCATACAACTTAGCATTACAAAAAAGGGCTTAGTTATAATTCCCTCTCAACTTCTGCCAAAAGTTAATCACATTACGTTACAGCACAGGCAAACAAATTTCTGTCCTATTTGGGCATTACTAATGTCCAAGAATATTTATTTATAGTTTGTAAGAATATTTATTTTGTTTTGATAGTGACAGTGAAGAGGCGATTATAAGTAAGACCAGAAATATGTAGGTATGTTACATATGTACTTTACATATAATATGTATACTTACATACACATATTTTTATTTTTGAAACTTAATGCCAACATATTCTCATTACTTCTGTTATCTATTCACACTCTACTTTGCACTCATTTTGATAATAAACGATACCTACCTACTTTTAATACCGAATACACGTTATAAGCACATTGATATTATTATGCTCAATGGCCGGAATACTCAAACGCCACTTAAGTTAAGTTCACGCTGAAATTATTGCCATCTCTTACAAATGAGTAATGTCAAACAGAGGCAGAGCAATTTTAAGTGGTGCTTAAATTTGAGTGACGTTTCAGTATTCCGTCCTATGTTAATTGACACATTTTCAAAAACTTTTTTTTTTAATTAGTGATTACAATGTGCTTCTAGTGATAATTTTAATATGTGTCTGAGTCACCTTTAAAAGAAAAAAATTGAGGCCAAAAAGAACACAACGGGTAGTCCTTGTGTTATATTTGACTTCTTTTAAAGATAAATCAGGCAGGAAACTTTCTGCTACACACAAGCAACACTTGGCTTTCCTCATTGCTAACATATCGAGGAAACTTGAAAATATTGCAACTCAATCCCTGGTGTTAGAAAACGGAAAGGCAAGAATTGAACATTATGTACAAAACAGTGATTAAAAGATATTCTGTAACCCAGTTTTACCCAATAGCTCTACTACACAACTCTAAACAGCTGCTAGTACAAAGAGTATGTATGTCTAAGCAAATAATTGCATGGTGACTTGAAAAGAAATTAAAAGTTAATCCGATACATTTTGTTAGCGCCTTTTTTTATTTAAAGGTTTCGATCGGAGTGCAATTACATTGCCATATTTAAACCTTTTGTATATTCACATGAACAGACTCAACAGTTTGTTCAACACTCTATACATAAAAGTTTGCTGGCTTCGCACCCCTAAGGCCGGGTTCCCACTATGCCGGAATAGCAAAAACGCCAGATCCGGGATAATGTGAATAGCTCCATATAAATTGTACAGCCACTAGCCCTTCGGCAGTTTTACCGGCCCGGCAGCTTTGCCGGTCCGGTGTAGTGAGAACCCGGCCTAAGTGTACCAAGACTACAGCAGCCCCAGTGCTAGGACTGGTGATATTGAATACTACTTACACGGGACATTGCAATTTTTGCTTTTAAGTTGGCTTATATGGCTTTTCACTAAATTGTGGAGCAATTATAAGTAGGTACACATATACTATTACATATCGATTTCTGATAACCTGTGATGAAATGAATCAAACCAGTATATTAGCAGTAGTTTAGACAATCATGTTTTTATGCTTGGATCTATCAAGTTATAGTTTCAATGGACTAGTCCAGACCATAAAAATAGTAACCTATTACTGTTGATGGTGTTAAGTAGGTAACTATGAGTGAACTAAGTAAGTATACATAGTTCACTCACTAAGACAGACATGGTTTTTGGTAAAATAGGTACATACCAACAGGTAGGTATTACACTAATACATGGATGTATTGTTTTGTAAGCTACTAGGGTAATAATGGGTTATGGAATTTCAAATAATCAGACAAAATGCAATGCTATTGCAAGAGCTAAAAGTCTCAAATCCAGATGCAGAAAGTCGTTCCTTAGATCTGGTTTCCTTGAACCTTTTGCTCCACAATAAACCTAACCTATAGGTACAATACAGTGAATATTAAAATACGCTCTAATAATACGTTGCCCTCACACAGCCGGCTTGTCTCGATATTACCCACGTACCTATTTATTTTTACCCATTACGTACGCACAGCTGCGTCGGCCAGTCCGCGCCCGGACCAAGGAAAATTCGCTATAACTAGCTATATAGGTGTGAAACTACAGGTACGTAGATCCACTTTACTTTAGAATGAGGCTACAGGCCTGCAGCGCAAACTACTCTCTATATTTGGAACAAAACCCGTTGGCAAGTAGGTAGGTGCCTACCTACGCGAGAGAAATTGCCCACAAGGACAGATGTTTGCACTGCACACTTTAGCGCATTAGTTAGGTAAACGGTACATACCTCTGCCGGTCCGGGGAGTAAGAATGTATCCTCACAGAAACTATTTCTCGAAGAGAAATCACAAAAATTCAACACAACACGGGCGAGAGAGCACGGGGCGTGCTGCTACTCAACTCACAGCCGGCGTGAAAAATTCACAAATCCAGTCGAACACTCGAAACAGAAAAACACAGATTCCACTTACGTAAAATCTATGATTTCCACAAGAAAAGTATTAGTTGAACCTAACGAAAAACGCGCCAACTGTCAAAACTAAAAAACTACAAGCACCGTGAAACGCGCCACGCGACCGCTCGTTCTGAGTCCGCTCTGCTGACTGGCCCACTTAGGCTCCCTACACACGAACTACTGCCGCACGACTGCGCGCGCCTCGCACACACTGCACGACAATCTCCGCGTACGTACCTACTATTATACCAGTACCTACAGAGTTGTCGCAGTTTACTTTTCATTTATGAGTATAAGCTGTCCTGTTATCTCATAATTGATAAAATATTATAATATAACAACAGTGCTATCTACATCGCGATGCGACAAAAATGAGATAACCACTCGACCATGAATTCCGCTGACTAGTTATACGACCAATATGAAAAGATCATAGCTGGCTACGAAAATATATACGATCCAACACTCATCTATAACCGTACGGAATAGACGTAAGCCAGACGCGCATGCGTCAGGCAGACCGCGACGTCAGTGAATGACAAGCCCGCGCTTGCTTGTATTAACCGATCGATTTCAAAAGAAATAAGATGTCTTGGGTACAAGTAGTTAAGCAAAAGCTTTTATATTTATTACAGTCAATATCCATGTCCAAGACCATGCTATCAATCTACAGTTAATTTGATAAACTTTAATTTAAGCTGCAATAATTAGTAGAATAATACCTAATACCTAATAAAAATATATATTCATTATTCATAAACATTTAATAAACATTTAATAGAAAATAAATGCCTGTCTATGTCTATGTCATTTATTATGATGTATGTGAAATCAAATTATTTAACAGATACAGACAGAGATAAATAAATTTCTTGTGTTCAAATAAAATAAGTATCGTTTATCATGCAACGCACAATTTGATTTTAAATCTTAACTTAATACATTATTATTTTCGCTGTGTTGATTTGGGTAAGTTGAGGTGGTACGTATCTATGCTCGTTTGTGACGGTCTGCAGGTTATCTCAACTATTGCATGTGTATTTTGTTATAATTTTGTTAATAATTTATTTATATTTTGCTTTTCTTGTTCTACCTAAGGTTTACTGCACTGTCTTGTTGATGGGGGCATGGGTACCTAAATATAAACTGGCTCCGGATGCTGTACTTATAAACTATCTAGATTCGTTTTAATTAATTCAAAGGCCTAATTATTTCTATTTATTTGCTTTGTTGAGTTAAAATATTAATGAAAAAAATTACAGAAGGTAATTATCGCGAAAGCTCACAGATGTGAGTAGACTGTCCAGTTGTGCTACGTAATTATAGATTGAAGCTACCAAATATGTAAAAATAAATAAATAAATAAATATTCACGGGCATTTAACACAACGCCTTCTAGTCCCAAACTAAGCAAAGCTTGTACTATGAGAACTAGATGGCTGATAGAATACATATATACCTTTTTTTTGTAAATACATACATATAATACATACCTAGTAACACCCAGCCATAGAACAAACATCTATGTTTTGCCACACACGCACAAATGTTTGTTCTCGGTGGGAATCGAACCCACGACCCACAGCACTAAATACTTTACACTTGTAATACTTTGTAACTCCTGATTGCCTCAACCAACCTTGGAAGATTAGAGCACAAACAGTTTTATCTGTAATTTCAATGCTGCCTTGCGGTGAAATACGTGTCGTGGTGTCTTACTTAAGCTATTACAATAGGTATGCGTCAAATGCTATCACAAATAAATATTTATTTTAAAATTAACGTTCAAGTACAGCAGTCTTTTGAATCATTGAGTCTTCCGTATTATTTATTTACGTAACTACCATTAACTTGAGCTGAGTATTAAATAAACTATGTTACTTTTATGTTTTTTTGTTGGTAGGCCCATAAGCAATAACATCAATAGCCAGGCTATATTAATACTGGTAGGCTATACTTTATCAATATGTAATTAGGTAGGTATGTACCTATTTGAAATATGAGTACCTAGGTAGGCAATGAGAAAGGTGATGTAAGCTTACTTAAATCGACTGTTGAATAAACTATGATTCATGAAGTGAACTCTAATTTGTGAGGTACCTATAGCTAATCTACTTATGTATCACATCGACATAGTGACATCATGATTTATAGTTTAGCATGTACAGGAAGACAATCGAACAGTTCAAGGTGAGCGCATGGATAGAAAACAGTTTAAACCTTCATGCATCCCGAAATACATGAAACAATCGAGACTGGTGATTTTATCACTGTTGTAAAAAATGTACTTACCTACATGTCACAGTGATTTAAATTGTTGGTTAGACGTATAACAACCTAGGTATATTATGTAGAAATGACAAAGTGACATCCAGTTTACTTAAATTTGCTACCAGTCAAAATACTTACCTACAATTAAGTAGGTACCTATTCAAAGTAATCTAATATAATAAATTATTTTAGTCAAATTAAATCTTTACTTATTGTTAGTGAACCATATAGATGTTATTATTCTTTAGTACAAATATAATTACGAAGAGCAGATATTACATAACATAGGTAAAGTCGTGAATTGAATTATCAAAAAGAGGTACCTAATAATATCTAAGTGATGAATATTAATTTATATTTGATTCAATATTTTATACATCTAAGTAATTATACATACATATAATAATACCTGCCTAGGCGTCTTCCTACAAAAATAAAGTGTGTGATTATATGAAACATTTTAAACAGCTATACAAAAAGGCTATGTATAAAACACATACAAAACATCTAAAATAGCTAGAGCTCAAACAACACAGACTAAACAAAGGAGAGTCAATCCATCTATCAAACAATTTTATGTGCCTAACAATTTTAGGTATTGATCGAATAAATCTGTATTATGTTACCAGTTTATCTATTTTTAATACTTTACTACCTAGTTATCACTAGCGTAGAAATTACTTAGTATTTTTGTACACAAGTAAATATTTAAAAAGTTCTATAGAATAATGTACCCAATAGAATTATTATTGGGTATGTAAAGTTCTGGTGAAATCGTTAGGTATCTTAAATATTAATCTTGGATCTTGAAACGACTTATATGATAAATTAATAAAAGTATATTAGTATATACATAATTTACTGACGCAAATTACTTTTTGTTTGACGCACTCTTTGAATTGATAAAATGGATTTGTCGCATTGTATTTTTATCTTTTTATTTCTTGTACCTAGTTATTCTTACGTAATTTCGATAAAATAAAATCGTTGATTTTTAACATTCCGTATTTATTAAATACCGCTAACTTTTTCTATAATTATCCGAATCACTAATTAAGATAAGTATAATAGGTACCTACAACATTATTATAATATAATATAACTTTCAACGTGAGAAACTAAAAAATAATTATTATTAAGTTTCTAAAATTGATAGAGAAAAAGCAAAGTTTAATTTACCTGGCTTTATATTATAGCCATGACATTATTTGCTGAGGTTTAACTTCTTTTAAAAATCATTCTATCGGCCCGCCCGGCAACGATGACGTCACCGACGGCGCGCGCAACACAGCATCGATCCACACTGCCATCTCGCAGCGCTGCAGCGAAATATCTTTTCAAGTCGAGAAGCAATGCTAACTTACTAACATTTACCTACCTAAAGCACTGCCGCACCGCGTTGTTAGGATAGTATATCTATCGGAAGTGTATTACTTCCGATAGAAGATAGCTTTTACTGAAGCAATTTTCTTATTTAGGTACTTTGGAAGTTATTATGTAATAATAATATTATTTTGCGTTCACATGTTCGAAACTGACTCCTTTAGCGACAGTCCATGATACATAAGTCAAAACTCGCCTTATATCGAAATCGGCAGATTACATCGTCAGTATAGTCACGTCTATAGAAAGCCTAAACTGATTGACAACTTTTTCTAGCAACCAATGAACTGCAAAATAAAACAAAAAACGGACCAGAGTGGGTGGACCATGACAATACTACCAACAAAAAAAATTACGTCATGCAATTCGTGTATGACATGCATGAGATCTGTGGCACGAGATGAGAGGACTGGAGTGGACTGGACAATAAGTTCCTTGGGACTGGACGAATGACTTGACTCTGTGACTTGACTTGACTGATAGGTAATATTTCAAATATATCACTTGACACTGGCAAAATTGTCTGTCGAAATGACGGTCAGAGGCCATAGAGAAGAAAATAAGAAGAAGAGATGAGAGCTCTTGTTACCAACTTGTTACAGAGTATTCTTTTTCTATGGATGAGATGAGAGTATGATGATGTGATGATGATGGTGGTGTGATGGTGTGATGTGATGATGTGAGTTTTGTTTTTTGATTTATTTGGCCTACATACCTACCTACCTACTTTATTTCAGAGTAGGTATTACCTAGTAGACTAGATTATGCGAGATGATTATTCAAATTTTACGACCCGACCGCGATAGGTATGTATTTATCTAGGTAGTACCTACTACCTACCTACTTATACCTACCTACATAGAGAATGTCTTAAGTAACTAGGTAGGTAGATAAGTTCAAGCCCCTGCAAAAGCTCTAAGTCAGGGAGCCGTAGGTAAATAGCTGGGTCAAGCTTCCACCCCCAAAACTGAAAATATGAGTCCTCTACAAACCGAAATTGTGGATCGTAGAGGACCCATATTTTCAGTTTTGGGGGTGGAAGCTTGACCCAGCTATTTACCTACGGCTCCCTGACTGAAAATATGGGTCCTCTACAAACCGAAATTGTGGATCTTAGAGGACAATCTACAAACTATCTGCACGGTATCTATTGGTAGGTATCTACTTAATTAAGCTTCTAAAAAACTGTGGAACACCCTACACCCTCCAACTCAGTAGGTGATGTTTTATAGGTACCTACTTACCTACAAGAGAAGAAGACTTCTGCCTCTAGCTACGTACCTAGATATAACGTTTGTAAATTTCGTTAGAGATTTTAATTTGGTACATATCTACCTACCTACGTCAAGAGTATTTTTTTTATGCTACGTAGGTATACTAAGTTGGTATGTTGGTACTAGGTACCTACCCATTTAGGTACCTAGCTCAATACCAGAGCGTAATCAAACTACAAAGCCACCTGCAACGAAAATATTTCTAAATTGAAAAAGAAAAAAAACAAACATACATGAATACATAAAGCCAGTGCAAATGCACTACAACGTCCACAACGCAAACAAAGTAAAAGTGCCTGTATAAACGTTCATAGCAATCTCGCAGCCGGGTCAACGACATCGCGAAACTTTCAGGAGAACATAGACCACTTTATTTTAGAACAAGAAAAGAGAAAATTAAATACTGGAACGATAAAATAAAAAATTAGACAGAGTGTAAAAAAATCACATGCAAAAAACTGCTGACATGTACGCGGTCAGTAGTCAAGTCAGACTAGAGATGAGTATATCGAAACGTAACTAAAAACGGTTATGGGTCGGTTATCATACCATATCGATACCCTACATCCACATAACCGATTTCACGAAAACTACCTACTGTTAGGCCGCGTAGCGGATACCTACGCTTTCGTACGATTTTTACTCGTGAGTAGGTACACGTACGAACACCCACGAACGATCCCGACTTTCCAAGTACCTACCTACTATGGGAGCGCGCAGCGCGCAGCGCGGACTGGCCTCAAGTTAGCCGACGACCAAAACGAAAACTTCACAAACCAACCAAAACTATAATGAAACACCGATACGACTACTCTAAGAACATTGTAAAATGTCGAAAGAAGAATAAATGAAATGAAATGAAATGAAATGATACGCTAAATTCGCCACCTCTCTTTCTAAGTATGAATAGTTTTACTGGTTAGAAAGAGATGGGGCGAATTTGAGTGACGTAAAGTTAGCTATATATTTGCATGTTAGTGGCGTGCGTAAAAATATGTCTTAAGAAGCTAACAATATGGTTTACTTTCTATTGTAACTTTTTTTGGTCCATGGTTTTGCGGCGCGAAAGCACGAAGCGCATATCGATATTTGAAAACCGTTATTGAAATCGATATGCAAACTGTATAGCGGCTACGTAGCCGTTTGCGAGAAAAAACGAAAACGCCCATCTCTAAGTCAGACTGATCATTTGTTTCAGATTTTTTTATACAATAAAAAATGGAACGACGCATTGCCTCACTGGCCACATCCACTGAGGACGTGCCCTGTGGTGCATTGCACTGCACCCACCAGTTTGAGACAAAGGTGTTATCATGTGCCTGTAATTGCGCCCATTTTACCCATTTTATATTGAAGACTAGCTTCCGCCCGCGACTTTCTTCACATAGGTACCTATTAGTAGGAAGTAGGATAGGATTTTATTTCCCTTAGACAGAATGGTACCTACACCTAGATAGTTCGTTTTATTCTTTGTGGACACTGCTCGAGAACTCTTCGGCTAAAATGCGGTTATAACATGGCCATTGCTATGTGACACTCGCCTTTGCAGGTAGTAAGGTAAAGGCACCTTATTCCGTGGTATTTTCACTCAAACTCGAAAAGATTAAGCATTTACTGTACCTTTCTGGAAGTTGGGTTTTTATTATCAGAAGCTGTAATGTTTACTTTTGAAAACTACTAAAGTTTTGACAATCAGACCTTGGTTTCTATTTTAAAATAAATAAAATAATACGGTATCGCCTAATTCAGTGGTCAAAATCTTATTCAGTGGTATTTGACTCGTAATTCCATGGTATGAAAAGTGTATGGAGAACAGCAGTAGTAAACTGATAAGGGTGTCCGAATAATTAACTTTATTATTTTCGTGGAATACGGGTCACTTTTGGTGGTACCTACTATTCGTATCAGATTTTGATACCATGGCGGTTTGAATAAATGAGTACCTACAAGGAATTTGGTATAAACTTTAAACCTTTCGTAGAACATTAAGTTCTTAATAAAACATGCAACCAAATGTGTAGAAATTATATTATGTATATTCGTATTATTTTTTTTATACAACCCATAAACAAAATACATAAATTAGGTACCTACTACTTTTGATATATATATATACCTACTTCGTAAGGACGACTGTAAGTTGTATCTCAAACACAGCGCTCGTGGCGTAGCTTGCTTAGCCAATCACCACCGATTATCTAAGTTAAGCAACGTTCTGTGCGGTCACTATTTGGATGGGTGACCGTTAGTGGCATTTACATCTGAGCGCTTCCGTGCTTCGGAGGGCACGTTAAACTATCGGTCCCGGCTCTAGCAGTCGTTAAGCCACGACGGAGGCCTTAAGGCGGCCTAAAAATTCCGTCACCAGAGTTGGCCACTAGCTCATACGAGATTGTTTGTTTATCTCAAACACAAAACTTTTGCGACAAAGAAAAACTTCAGAATCAGTGGTAAATCCTGTTTTTTTAAATACCACGGAGTAAGGTGCCAGTTTTGGAATACCATGTAATAGGGTGCCTTTACTAAGGTAAGCCTACTACATTATACATAGGTACCTAGGTAATCTGAGTGTGACAATGATTATTTAGTAGAACGCGTGCTATAAAATGACTTACCTGACTAAATTCGTCAGACCAGCTCAATTTTCTGCAAGTGTCTCCACGGCCGTCGCATCACACAAGTCGCCCGTACACCGCGCGTCCCCCACACCCAATTCTCAATCTTATTTCAATAGCTTTAAAAACTATCTCAATCACGCATCATGAAAGGCAAGTTCTGACACAGATTTGGCAGTATTATCTACTACGGATTTTGTGACTTTTAATTCGTGACGAATCACGTGGTTTGTACCCGTCTTGCTCCATATAAAGCGTTTTCAGGGAGTGAGTTCTGTCTCTGTCACACGCGGCGTATTAATCTGAAACAAGAGAAGGTCTGATTAGGGGATGCCGGAACGCAAAGAGATGCTAATTGTGTACAGTTTTTTGTGTTTGTGGAACAAATGAATTGCTTATTCAGTGCTAGAAGCCTTGAAGTTGGATGTAAAATAATTACAAATTGTTTTCTAAGCATTGGGTTATTCCCATCGAGCCCACCGGCCGGCCAGATGGGAAAAAAATCCCATCGAGCCCACACATTTGCATAGTGAGCTTTCAGAACTAAAGCAGTTTTGCACGGCTTATTACCAACGAGCCCATCGGCCGGCCACTGGTGGATCGATGGGAAAAAAATTCCCATCGAGTCCACTCATCACCGATATGAGGCATGGTAACTGTAGTGCATTGCACACCTAGCGTGCACTGTGCATGTCTGTTCAGTTTTCGGAAGTGGTCTTTTAACACCCTGTAAATTTACTACGTGCATTCACCTCGCGAATCTTAAGACTTCATATTTTTATCTCTAATCTTTCCTTTAAATTTACTTACTAGATGCGTTCGATAATACCATCATACTAATATTATAAATGTGAATGTAAGTTTGTTTGTTACGCTTTCACGCGAAAACTACTTAACCGATCATCATGAAACTTTGTATACATATTCTTGGAGGTATTAAAAGTAACATAGGATACTTTTTATCCCGGAAACTAACGGGATCCAACGGGACGCGAAAGAAGTCGCGGGCGGAAGCTAGTACGGAATATTTTTATATTTACGATCTTTTTATAATAATTATGATACTTTGACGTAGGGTGGGTCTACGCCTCGTAGCGCATAGCAAAGCGTGCGTAGCGTTCTCTATGGCTACGAGTGAACCCTAAGCTACGCCGCCGTAGCAAAGCTACAAGATTTCAATATGTGTATTATAAAAATCATTTACGAATTTTTGAAACACCTTTTTTTTCTGTAGCGATTCGTGCTTCGTCGTTTCAACAAAATCAAAAAATTACAGCTAGCAGGAATCGATAGAAAAATACAACTAAGTAAATTCGTCGAAGAGCAATATGCATATTTAGAAGAAATACTTTTTATATGAATCTTTTTATAAAAAAAATGTATTTTAGATAGAACCAAAAAGATGGTCAAGGATTCTATATCAGTGGGTTTGAGAACGTCTTTCTCTAAACGGTCAAGAGACTATTTTTTTTTTAAAGATTCGGTTTTTGGAACACGTTGAAGACATAGATATAGTGTTATGGAAACATATACGCCGAGGGTTTAAACCAGCCCCTCGATAACTGGCTTACTGTATAGAAACGACCACCCGAATAGAACCTCTTAGAACCTATACTTCACCCAAGTGGGATATCAACTTTACTAGCGCGATTCAGGTTTTCCGAACTCAAACTAAAAGATCCCTAAAAATATGTACATGTATTGCATGCATTTTATAACGAAAGGTAAAATGGATAGAAGAGTCTATGGTTATTGCAATAAAAAACTAATTAAAAAAGTTTTTCATTCATAGATCGTTAAAATATTCCTAGATCGCCCACCTAACGCCATCTGTTATGATCGATCGAAAGTATTTAGGCTATGAATCAGAGATCAATATTAAATCTTGTACGTGCCTGAAGTTTTAAATAACTCAAACAAACAAACATAAAAACAATACATGACGCATGTAACTTGACTTTGTTATAAAAATCTAGATTAAGACAGACCAATGTACCCTGAGCTCCGAAATAGTTCATACTACACTACAATGAAGTTCTGATTAAACTGGTTAATTAATCTACTCTGAATAGTTATTGAGAAGAAGCCAAAATGTAATAAAGGCCAATATAAATAAATCGTCAAGTATTATTTTGTTGCATGTTAAACATACCGTCTTAGTTATTATAACACCCTTTGTAACAAATTTTTAATTTGGTGCAATACAGTATTAAATAAATAAAAATAAACACTCAATAATTTAAACTACTTTTGAATTTTTTTTTATCTTTACCCATCAATTTCGACATATTGCCAACTATATAAGGTAGGTAAGGTACATACATGAATAACAAAATAATAAATAAATAAACGCCACAAAGCTAAGCAGAGCTTGTACTGGGAACTAGATTGCTGATACAATACAGTTTATATATCTATGTTTGCCACATACAAATGTTTGTTATTTGTGAGGATCGAACCCACGACCCACAGCACGGAAGGCTGAGCTGTGACGCCTGCTCAAAGAAACTTTTTTTATGCAACTTACATTAACCCGTTTATTGGTACCATGTCTGAGTAAAAACATTTGTCACTCAACTAGGTTTATTTTCATTCAGATGTGTATCAGTAACTGATACGATTTCTACTTAAAAAAAAAAATTACGCAAGACATACACATAAACAAACTAACATATGGGAAAAAACAACGTAAGACTAGGCGGTATGGTTTTAAAACTATAGCCTGCTCCGAGGAACGAAAAATAAAAAAAAAACAACTAGGTTTATACCTAGCCTACTTAGGTGGTCTACTACAACACTCCACAAAGTGGCTTTTAGCAGTGATTGTAAGCCGACGGAAACCTACCTACATACCTTCAATGTGCATTGTTCATTGATCGAGTAAGCGAAGCGAACGAAGATTTTAGTGACAACTTGGACAAAAATGCTTTGTATGTTTGTATATTAGTTCTTAGAGATCTTTTGAACCGCTTATGAGATCTTCACAGAATTTGGTAGGTATACGGATAGTACTCTTAAGTTTTACTGGTATGTTAAATGAAGTAAATCGGTCAAGGGGTCGTGAATTTATGAGGGTCCCAAGGGAGTAAAAAAAAAAGTCGTACAAAAATATCAAGTGGGGTGTCATATGATAAAGTTTTGTTTAGATATTCCAAAACCGTTTTTATTTTGATTCTAGGTCTAATAGTTTTTGAGTTGTTGTAAAAATTATAAAATTGGAAAACCCAGTATAACGTGAGCTACCATTTATTGGAGTTTCAATGATTTTGTAGTTCAAGTAAGACTGGTACTTAGCTAGGCGGCGATTTCGATGCGATTTGCAAAGTTTATTGCAACCATTGGTCAATAAAAATTGTTTGGGTTTTATTAACCTCAGACCATAACGAGATCTCAGTTCGCAGCGAACTACTAGTAATACATAGTTGGAATATAAGTTTAAAATGGCTCATTAAATGGTTAATTTAGGCATTTTTTTTGTTTCTTAATGTATTATTGTTTTACCGTGTTATACTTGTGTTGTGTTCTGTGCCAAATAAATATTTCTCTATCGGTATCTCTATTTTCCTCTCAAAGTAACCACGTATTTTGTATACATCTATTTTTCTCTCAAATTAAAGGTACAATTTATTTGTATACGAGTAGATAGGTACAATTTTTGAATGAAACAAAGACATACGAGTAGAAACGAAGATAAGAGATTTCTCAGCCTAGTTGATCCTCCAGCGACATTTAAAATGGCGAAAGGACCAAAACTAAATATACCAAAATTTAAACACTCCCGAAACTGGAAATCTCCTATGGCGATCATAAATTGCGCCAGATCTTGGGACCTTGGGAAACCGGTGAATAAGGCTCAGAATATTTATTTCTAGAAATGTATGGCTATATCCAGCAGTGTGTGCGTGTGAAAGAGAGAGAGAAAGAGAAAGAGAACATTTATTTAGCACACACCACAACACAAGTCTTTACTTACCAACTGTGCTGTACGGTTGACTTTTACAGCCTGATATGATAATGATGAAACGAAATATTATTACTATAGGCCTTTACATTTATTGAAGATGGATTATACAGCGTCAGGAGGCAACCTATGCCTACACTTAACGGGACACTGTAGTGTCTGGGACAATGTTTAGATGAAGTAGGCTTGTAGCACTTATACCATCCTCTCAGCCTAGTCAGCCATATCCACAGGAAAGACAAGGTCAATACGTGCGGAATAACGGTTAAACAAACCAACAGTTTTGTTGATGAACACCAACTAAGCTTATCGTTAATCACAGTCGTTAAGGATAGCTCGTCAAACAGTAATTCCGCCCCGTTAACTGTAGGCCTTAAATATAGGAGGCTGTAAATGTTATTACTCATACATTAAGTAACGAAGCAATGTGTAAATTCTGCAGTAGTACACTACGTTACAAGTGTGCTATGTTGGTCATTAAACTATGGATGGTTTTTTTATGTCTGGGTGTTACTATGTTAGGTGCCGTGTTGGCCGAGTGGGATTGCACCTCGACTTTCGATCCGTGCATCAATGGATTTTTCGTTTCGGAAAATTTATATGCGCATTAACACGAGCCTAACGGTGAAGGAAAACATCGTGAGGAAACCCTTGGCTTAGTCAGCTCCGCACGTATTGACCTTGTCTTTCCTGTGGGTATGGCTGACTAGGCCGAGAAGGGGATGATCGTTGCTCACATCCGTAGGAATTGCCACCATAACCCTACACGTAACCCCGGGGTGGCGCTAAACGAGCAACAGCACTTGGCTGCTGCACCTATTCCTAAAACCTCACAGCACCACAATCGTTCAGCAACAATATAATTAATATTGTGAACGATTGTTTGAACGCCATACGAATAAATAAAAACTATGTTATGTAATCACTGACAATTATGCTAATCTAAGTATGTAATATAATAAGTATGTATTCAAATATTATGTAGTATACATCGTGAGGAAACCCGCGGCTTAGTCAGCTCCGCACGTATTGACGATGTCTTTCCTGTGTATATGGCTGACTGGGCTGAGAGGATGGTATAGGTACTGGGCAAGCCTACCCAATCTAAACATGGTCCAAGGCACTACAGTGTCCAGTTAAGTGTAGGCATAAGTTGCCTCCTGACGTTCTATCAATCATCTTCAATAGATGTAAAGGCCTAAGAGAGAGAGTATTGCAAAATCGTAAAGGTTCAGCCAAAAAATCATTTTGATCGATACAAGTTTTCTGACCAAAAAAGGTGCAAGACAGCTGGCTACAAGGATAAAAAGCTAGTTTCCATCACGTACAGACCTATTCGTTTGAAAAAAATTCTGTGTCTTCGTTTAGTTCGTTTATTCTTTTGATTCTAACTTTTAGACAGCCTGAAAAAAGAATTGCCTGACCTGCTATTAAAAATACTATTTTACCACAGTGTCAAATATCATAAAACACTATAGATTATTTTTCAATGTCAAACACATTAATATTCATGCCTGCCTCTTGCAATGAATTAATACATACAAGTTCACTTCACATAATATCATGGAAATCTTAGGTCATGGCTTTGTACTTGATTAGTGGGGCAAGGGTTGCTACGCTTCAGTTTTAACCGACTGCGCGGAGGAAAAGGAGGGCTATGAGTTTATCAGTCTATGTACAATGTACAATGATCATTCATATTATGAAACGAAACCATAAAGTAACTCTGAAACCACTAATAAGATTTATATTAATTTCCTTTTTTTTTTTATCGTTATTACTGGTTTTAACCATAAGTATTATAGTAGGTGCCAAATAACACCGCAATACAGGTAATTCACCCATTATGAATTTTGCGACATCGTGGTGGAGGTGGGTGAATGACTTGTATTGCGGTCTTATTTGGCACCTTGTGCCGGTGAAATTAGCCGTTTCGGAGCGCAATGGAGCTTTTTCGATCGATTTTTCGGTCGTTTCTGTTCGTATTATAAACGGCTATATACTTCACGATTTCGTACATCCGTCGACTACTGTATTTAGTTAGTTTTCATACTAACAGAACAGTACAATACATATACATCGTGGTTTTTTGTCATATTTTAGGACCTAACAGCTCAACAATAATATCCTTAATACCAGTATAACCCTAGTGTTCAAGTTTATGTCATCCCTGAAGAGGGTGAGAGGGGCCGGGGGGTCAAGGGCGGCTCGTCGCCACCCTGTCGGAGTGTCTCTTACTTGGAGATGCCGAAGACTTGGCACGGATTCTGACGATGTTGTTTTAGAGTGCCAATACGAAATTAACATGATTTATCCATACTTTCTGCAGAAAAACAGTAAGATAACTTTTTCAATCGTATCTTCGCATGTAACGTTACGGTGCCGTCGACTTAATTCACCCACGCCTAGGATGCGCACGCGAGATATTTGTAATGTCGTTCTGTCAAAATGTAAGCATTTTGCACCAGTTTTTGAACTTTTGCATTATTTGTAGTAATGTTGTCGACAAAACGCGCCTTCTTGTTAGTCGTCGTACCTCTCTCTGAGGACGAGATAATAGTAATGCAGAAATGTCCAAAGTTGAAGATTCAAAGGCGCGGTTTCTCGAGAACATTACCACAGATAATGCAATAATTTAAAAATTGGTGCAAAATGCTTACATTTTGACAGAACGACATGACAAATATCTCGCGTGCGCATCCTAAGCCCGCACGTCTATAAAAGTGACCTAGGTGAATTTAGTCACCTAGGTAATTAAGTATACTATTTAGTAGACTTAAATACTCTATAGTAGGTGCCAAATAACACTGCAATACCGGTCATTCACCCACCTTCACCTCGATGTCGCAAAATTCAATTTATGTATGGTAAACAAACAGTACTACGAGATTCGAGCGATTACCGTCTTAGCGACAGGTTTGTATGGAAAGCGACAGAATTAGCCATTCATAAATTGAATTTTGCGACATCGTGGTGAAGGTGGGTGAATGACATGTATTGCGGTGTTATTTGGCACCTACTGTAAGACATGACACTGAGTAAGTGAAAGGCCCGTACGCTGAAACCGAAAACGTTACTCAAGCATAGATTTGACTAGAGATTTTCATACAAAAATCTATGCCTGAGTCCGGTCAACAGTAAAAAGTTACTTTGACAGGCTTCACGGCTTAGTTAGCAGTAGCTCTGCCTTCCGTGCTGTGGGTCGTGGGTTCGATCCCCACCGAGAACAAACATTTGCGTGGCAAACATAGATGTTTGTTCTGTGTCTGGATGTTACTATGTATTATATGTATGTATTTACAAAAAAAAACATGTATATAAGTGATATATCAGCAATGTAGATCCCATAATACAAGCTTTGCTTAGTTTGGGACTAGAGAGCGTTGTGTGATATGTGCAAGAATATTTATTTATTTATATTTTTCCTGCTAATCACGTTGCTACCACTTAGAGGTATTTTAGTAAAGTAATAATATCCACTTAGGTACTAAAATAAAATAGAATGACGTCATCAACAAATACAGGAAGTTGAAAATATAAGTACTTATCATTTATTTTAAGTTTGCTAAGTATGAACCAAAATAACTATAAGTACATTTAGAAGGAAAAAACTTTTTTTGTTAAGGTAAAAATAAATTGGTCACAAATAACATAAAAAAAAACCTGTGCGTGCAGTCTCTACGCGCGGAAGAAGTTATACTTCGAGTGCCACGCATTCACTCTCGCTCTGTGTTTAATGTGAAATTAATTTAGTGTTTATTTTTATGTACTTAACCAATATGCAGTACTAAATTTTCACTTCAAAATAAAAAGTAAAAAGTTGCATGAACACTGCCATCTATTATATTTTGACTGTAGCTTATATTAGTCTCTTTCTATTCCCCCCGCTGTCAGTTGGAAGTCGTATAACTTCAAAAACACGGGCGGTCAATTTCTATTCCCCCGAATAGAAAAGGGACAGAGACTATGTCCTCTCGAATAACGCAACCTTGTTGGAATTCGCATTAGAAGTATAACTTCAATAGAATTTACGTCAAGTATAGAATGTGCCCCAGTTATTAATAAACTAGTTATAAACTCGATTTAACCCCTTAGGTTTTTCATCGTTTTTCTAGTAACTACCTTAGCATTCTAAAATCTCCACCGGAATCTATGGCTCAAGAAACCCAGGGGCATACCTTAGATCTACGAAGGCGACGTGACTCTACTCACAGATCATAAAAAGAACTATACCTACGTAAACTATGCGTAAACTATACCATACTAAAAATACATTATACATACATAAACTAAACATACTATAGGTTACTGCATAATATTAATAGAAACACAAATACGCGCTTCAAGGGTTAAGCTTGGAATATTTACACCGTGCCACAGATTATATAATACTATACTAGACCGTGTTGTTATTTGCAATTGACAAGAATCTTTGATCGAAAATAAACAAAACACGATGTAAGCAACTATTTCATTTCCATACAGAAAATCTATTGGTGTACGACCGGATTTGAACCCACGACTTTAGGAGGTGCTAAAACTTCACCACCAGCGCTCTATATAATAATATAATATGCCTAATATTTTCAATACCTTAAACTTTACAAACGCGATATCTCATTTTGAACTTTTGGGCAATTAATTGTTTTGCGCAGTATAACGGCGATATACTATGTTTATTTGCATATTTCAAACCATATATAAATCACTTTAATCACTTTTTCTCACTCATTTAGATTTGTTTTCTACTGTCTAGTGATTTTGGCATCATGCCTTGTAGTATATAATATGTAGTAGGTATATATGCCTGATGTATATATGCCTGATGTATATTTGCATATTTCAAACCATATTTAAATCACCACAGCTTAAAGCTTAAGCACGATGCGCTAGCGTATTATTATACCACAATGTACGCCTACGTGGAATGTCACGTATCATAACGTAGCGTATTTAACGGACCGGAAGTACTACGTCGGACCGGAAGTGGGGCCGTAACGGCACCTGTGCGGACCGCGTTACGTGACTAAATATTTTCATTTAAATTAAAACGCTCTGTAGTATCAAACTAAGCGAAGCTTGTCCACTAGATTGCTGATAGAATACTTATAAGTACCTATTTGTATTTATTTGTATTTATTTATTTACTTTAATAAAAACGGCTTGCACCAATTACAATTATTAAAGATTAAGATTAGAATAATAATAAACAATCAGACAAAATAAACAGTCAAAAATTAAATACGTAATAAAAATGTCATATTAAAACTATTTTTTCTATTTTGTCTATTTTTTATGAATACATACGTTTGATCTCAGGGGGGATCGAATCCACGACTCACAGCATGGAAGGCCGAGCTTATACTGAGCTATGACGCCTGTCGACTGAATATGACCTCAGTGGGCAAAGTCGTGGTTTATGTGTTGTATGTCGAAGGTGTCTTATAATTTACGACTGAAAAATTTTGCGTTTATCAAAATTTTGACAATGTAATAAAAAAAGCGTCACTCACATCACGTCGGTGCCTCGTGACATCATCGAAATGTTTACTACGAAAAACTATAATCCAAGATTCAATAGTAATATTTTAGTCTCATTGCGCGAGCGTTGTGTGCGACCTCTTTTGAACTGACCACACCGCTGCGCAATGTAATGGAAAAAGTGAAATAAATAAATATTCACGGACACTTAACACAACGCTTTCTAGTCCCAAACTAAGCAAAGCCTGTACGATGGAAACTAGATGGCTGATAGAATACATACATACATCACAAAGTGCTAACACACGGTCATTTAAGTGTTTGGTTATCGATGGGATATTTATGTTTTTGGCTGGTTTATCAACTGGATGATCGTGGAACTGTGCCCATTTGTAACCTTTAAAACGAAATGATTCTTTTAAAAACTCCTTTTATCCCTACGCGTACTCGCTCGATCGCTACCCAGATGGCAAGATAGCGATCGACGTCGAATTTCACGAAAATCCATAAAAAACCTGTGATTATTTTTAGAAATGCGTAAGTTTCATTTTTATTGCCGTTAAAATGTATTGTTTTTCAAATAGAGATTCAAGACTTGTAAAGCGGGTAATTTTGAGCTTTCTCTTACTCATTTAGATGAGTTTACTTTCTAGGAATTTAAGCATCATGCCTCGTAAAACGCGACGTTCTTTTACTAAAGAATATGTAATACGTAGTTCCTACGTAAGAAGAAGCGGGACTCCCATTCTACCAAAATTACACACTCAAAATCTCGTTTTGTATGTAACGTGATTCAAATTTTGGCCCCCGTTTTATACATTGTTCGTTTTTCGAAAGCACGCGTCTAGTTCGAGAGTTTCGCCAGTCTGGCTTTTACAATGAAATAAAAAAAAAACAGCGTTTGAGGATTAATCATACAACGCAGGTTCAAATCTCATCCAGTATAACTTTTTGCATCTTTTGTGCGCTTTATCTTTAGAAAACCCATTTACTAACATTCCTCAGCGCTAATAGACTGGTAATCAGGAATTGGCCACTAGAGCATCACGTGGATAATTTGGCATCTATAACCCTCACATTCTTCATGTTTTTCTAACATTCCCAAACGAATTTCGACCTTAACCTACTGTAATAAGGAAGTCTAGTTATTTAGCGATGCGTGTATAGTTTTGTAAGATATTTAAGTATAAACTATTCTTGGGAGATAGGTACATTAATTCGATTGAGCTAAGACAAGGTTTTTTTTTTAAAACAGTTTAAAAAGGGATACAGTGTACGAACTACCAACCTAGGTAATAACTATGTCTATCAAGAACTAGAAGAAACATAAAGGACTAAGGTAGGTAAAATAAATCCAGTTTAAGCAGAGGGCCTAGTAAGAGTTTTGGCGTGTATCTGGTGTAACAGTCTGACACCCAGCATACCAGTCTGCGCTGATTTAAAAGCGAGGTTATCCAAGAAGTTTAGGACGAAGACGTCTAGACGGGCACTGGGCGCGAGCGCCTGAACGGGCTGAACGTATAGATTTTGATAGTTTTCTTTTACAGAGATGAATAATAACTAAATTATAATATTTTTTTTACAGTTCCCTAGTAAATAATAAGCCCTATCTTTTGATATAACTTTGACATGATTTCAAAAAGAAACATCGTAGTATGAACCGTTTGAAATATCGATTTAGTGTCATCTTTACGATTTTTTTTAATCGAGAAAATTATTATTATTCACGTTTCTATCTTTACAAAGCTCTAGGATATATGTTCAATTTAATTAAAATATTTTTTTTTCGTGCAACTTTTGCACTTCAGTAGAGATACAGTTGTTAAAAAAACCTAAAAGTTTCGGATAACCCCGCCTGAACGAATTCTTTGACGTCCTTGATTTACACCAAGCTCGTACTCCCATGTCAACGTCATACGGGTTTTCTCAGTTCATAAGTTATGTTATTCATTGTCCATTATTCAATATATATAAAACTCTTTTGAAGGTGACTTTAGAGGTATGAAACTTGGAGGGTAGTATCCTTATATAGTGTAGGGGTGCACTAAGAAAGGAATTTTGAAAAGTCACATTCTAAAGGGTCTATTTAGAACGCGAGCAACGCCGCGGGCGACGACTAGTGAACAATAAAAAAAAAGCAGATTTTGTGTATTTAACCGTTTTTATTACTGAAACCGTTAGATAATAGATGCGCACGCGCCGCCCGCTGCCGCCGTGATTGATTCTGAATCTGCCGATGATGATTTATTGTTTTCCGATAACAGGCGTCTGTTAGTTCAATATTTAGGGTACCTATTGTTTATATTTGCTGGATGCATTCTGAGTGTGGTGTGTGGAAAGCCGTTTGGGGCCAGCTAAAGATAAATCATAGAAAATATAATTAGGATTTTGATGGAAATATGTCACTATTGGACGAAACGCCACTCAAACCCCACTCAACTTAAGTTACGCTTCAATTATTGCCATCTTTTACAAATGAGTAATGTCAAACAGAGGCAGAGCAATTATAAGTGGTGCTCAAATTTGAATGACGTTTGAGTATTTCAGCCAGGCTGACATTTTGAGACTAGCAGGCCTAAGATGCGCACCGCGAGATATTTGTCACGTCGTTCTGTCAAAATGTAAGCATTTTGTACCAGTTTAGGAACTATTGCATTATCTGTGGTACCTAATGGTGTCGACAAAACGCGCCATAATGTACACTCTTGACACTTCTTAGTTGTCGTACCTCTCTGAGGACGAGATAATAGTAATGCAGAAAAGTCAAAAGTTGATAATTCAATGGCGCGGTTTCTCGACAACATTACCACAGATAATGCAATAGTTCCTAAACTGGTACAAAATGCTTACATTTTGTCAGAACGACATGACAAATATCTCGCGGTGCGCATCTTAGGCCCGCTGTAATATTTTTACTACGAGAACAATATGGTATCTAACGATGAAAACTGTTTTAGCTGTTGTGAATAACAATTACACTGTGAACTTTGAACTCGACAGTTCTATTTTGAATAGTCCTAAGTGCGCGTAGAGTCCTTTCCATGAAAGAAGTCCCGCAGACGCGTCGCTGTAGTCGACCTTAAGTATTATTTCTCGGGCAGCACTTTTAACAACTTTAGGCATTGAAAACAAGACTTTGATCACAGAAACCAAATAAAAACGCACTAGCATCCGAACACAATAACAGCACCTGACAACTAATTTAAAATTTAGTTTTAAAGTTTAGTTCCGGAAATTTCCGCGGGACTTCTTTCATGAAAAGGACTCTAGAGCCTAAAGCCCAAACACACACATGCAGCACAGACATTTTTTCACAGAATTTGAGTCTAAAAGTATTCCAATGTTTCTGGCTACCTATCGTTTACTGTATCGTTTATTTTCGCCTAATAGAAAATAAATCGTAACAGTTTCAAATTAAAATAGCCCTGCCGTTAGAATAATTTAAAACCGGACTAAAGCGATTAAAATAAATCTCTAACTGATGGCCAAAGTTCACCAATATTGTAACCAGACGTTTCAAGTTCCTAGTCGTGCGATGTGAGTGAATGAATGAAAACGCTTTATTGTACATATATAACACCGAAACATATTCCTATGATATAAAACAAAACAGGTTGCATTAAATATACAATAGGCGGCTTTATCGCTCAATAGCGATCTATTCCAGGCAACCTTTGGATGGAGAGGATTTGAATAAATTTAGAGAAGGGGGTCGGGGTGCTAATAAGAGAAATTTCGTGATTTAGTAAATACATATTATATAATTCTACGTATATATACATAACATGTTATACATAATATAATACATATACAATTCCAAAAACTAATAAGATGCATTGGAGTAATTGCAAAAATGGGTATATTCCGAAAATCCATAAAATCTAGTAACATAATGCGATATTTTCCTGTTGGCAACATTGGTCTAGACGCCATCTTGATTGGCATCGCCGTGACAGTCCTATATATCCTCGTGCCAACAAGAAAATATCGCATTATGTTACTTGATTTTATGGATTTTCGGAATATACCCATTTTCGCAATTACCCCAATGCACCTTATACCTGTTTAAATATAATTAAAAAACATATATACAATATATATATATAATAACAAACGTAAACAGAGAAATGATATCATAATCCAACATAATATATGTGTACGAACTAGGTTGTACATTGACCCGCGCTAGAGCTGCGCTTGCAGTTTACAATACCTAGTCCGCGGTCGCAGCCTTCGTGCACGCGACCCAAATTCAGACAGTTCGCAATCATCCACCAAACCATTTACGCGTACTCATTTTTATCATAATTTGATCAATATATTTTACTATTCTAACCAAACCAAATCTTTAATATAAACCACCAAAGGTTGTACGACAAAACCCGTACATCTTTGTTTTTGGTCCTTCGACGCAACCGGTTTAGCGGGGACCAATCGCGAGTGCCAGTGTTACTAGCGTGTCGGTTCTTGTCTAGATACGGTGAACGAGCACCAAGCTCATCCCGTCGCACCGCGACTACCATACCAAACCATTACCATCGAGCACTAAGGCTCACCTCGTCATAAGACGATATACTACAGGTCATCAAGGACCTAACCATTATACAACGAGCATCAGCATTCAGGAGCAGTGTAAAGGATTGCAGTGTAAGGACGGGGCCAGTGATCGACTAAGAGGTCTACAATCAATAACAAGTAAGATCTTTCCGTTTTTTTACAAATAAATAAGCAGTAAGTTGAGATGGAAGGGTATTTGGCAACACAGAAGCAATTGATAGATGCAATAGAACAGTCATATTCAAATTTTAAAAAGGATGGTCCAGATAGAAAAACCATTGATAACATTAAAAGGAGACTGGAGACATTGGAGACGTACTGGCAAGAGTTTCAGTCGAACCATGTTACATTGTGTGGGTATGGCATTCGTTCAGGTGAATACTTTGTTAATAAGGTGTACGAACAAACCAAGGAAAGATATGAGCACATTCGGGGTATCCT
Source organism: Eulithis testata (assembly GCA_947507515.1). Lineage (NCBI taxonomy): Eukaryota > Metazoa > Arthropoda > Insecta > Lepidoptera > Geometridae > Eulithis > Eulithis testata. The sequence goes on from OX382219.1 coordinate 5,431,282, forward strand.
CCAAGACTACATGCGTAAAATTGATGAGACCTCAAAGCAAGAAATTCAACTGGATAAACCAGGCACCTCCGATTTCATGGGCATTAGATACGATGCAAAGTCGAAACCATCAACTCCGCAACCTGGAACACCGAACATGGAGGTGCGACCGCCTACATTCAAGCCGCAAGGTACAGATAGCAAAACCGAAGAACTTTTACGGAAACAGTCTAGCCAATTCCGTTTCCTACAGCGTTTAGTAAGTAATTTAAACGTAGACCTAGTAACTGAAAAGTGGGAGCTGGATGATCTTCTTGAGACTATTAAATCACGATGGTCCGGTATTGAATCGCTACATTTAGACATTGATAGTGAACTTCAGGGTAACAACAAAGAATATGAGAAAACATTTTGTCATTACGAGCAAATATACCAAAATATCAAAAAAGCCTTAACAAAAAAAACATTGTCAGAAAGTCACAGGGAGAAGACAACGCCGAAGATTGAGCTTCCTACGTTCACCGGTAGCTATCTTCAATGGACTTCATTTAAGGATCTCTTCACAGAAACTATACACAGTAATACCGCTTTATCAAAGGCGCAGAAAATGCAATATTTGAAGAGTAAAGTCAAAGGGGAAGCTGAAAAACTTATTCAACACCTTGAAATTAGTACGGAAAACTATGATGCATGCTGGGATATTTTAAACAATAGATACAACAATAAAAAACTGATTTTTACATCTTACATGAACACCCTTATGAATATACCGGTAGCACAGCAACCTTCAGTAGCTAGCTTGAAGAGGCTCCATGATACAACAGTTGAAACGGTCAACGCAATCAAGAACTTGGGAATTGACGTGGGTACTTGGGACCCGTTGCTAATATACTTTTTAGCTCAGAAACTCGACCCTGAAACGCACAACGATTACATTACCGCCCAGAAACAGCCACGTGAATTACCAGTGTTGAAAGATTTTCTGGCATTTATCGAATGCAAATTTACTGCTCTAGAGACGACTCGTAGGAAGCCAGAAAATGTTGAGAGAAAACCGGAACCACAAAATCATTACAATAATCAATCATCAAGTAGGTTCATGACCCGTAATACTTACACTAACTCATCAAATAATAACAGAAGGCTTGTGCAATTTGCAGCTAGCAACAATACCAGGAATCAGTCATTGAACCTAAGATGCGTATTCTGCAAAAGTAACGAACATAAAATATTTTTTTGTCCTCAATTAATGGAAATGAATGTGTTCGCGAGAAAAGATGCGATTGTCAGCCTAAACTTGTGTCAAAACTGTTTAAACAATCATGCAGGTAGAACTTGCCTATCGCAATTTCGATGCCGGGAATGCAATGCTAAGCATAATTCTATTCTTCATGACGCATTTATCGATCAGCTGGGTGACAACACGTCAACCGCAAATAACGTTTCTTATGAAACTTCCGAAGAAGTTCAAGGAAGCACCAACGTTTCCCTCCAGCGGGAATCACCCGAAGTCTTTTTGGCTACCGCGGTTGTACGTATTCGAGGATCAAACGGATCATACCATAAATTTCGTGCTTTATTAGATCAAGGCTCTCAGACTTCGTTGATCTCAGAAAATGCAGCGCAGATTTTAGGCCTCCCACGAAAGAAATGCCAGGGGGTTATCAAGGGTATCGGAGATAAAAGTAACTCCTGCAAAGGTTTAATCACCATAAACTGTGCTTCCATCCATAGCGATTATAGCTTCGAGACAGACGCAATAATAATGAATACGTTGATCAAAAACTTGCCAAGTCGTACTTACAATAGACCAATAGATTGGGCATTTATAGACCAAATAGCCCTAGCTGATCCTACCTTTTACGTCAGCAGCACAATTGATGTTTTACTTGGAGCTGAAATATTTAGTGAAATCCTCATGGAAGGAGTAATTAGACCCGGTGCCAACCTGCCTATAGCGCAACAAACTCGATTGGGGTGGGTTTTAAGCGGCACAGTCAAGTTAGAACTCTACTGCAACGTAACGTTAAATAACATAGAAGACATACAACAATTTTGGGAGATTGAAGATATAAGTAAAGACAATGACATGTCATCCAGCGACCAGAGAGTCATGGAGTTTTATAAAGATACCACAACTCGTCGGGAAGACGGAAGTTATGAAGTTCGTCTTCCATTAAAATCAAACATTAATCCATCTGAGAAAGGCTCCCAACTGGGGGAATCTAAAGGAAAAGCTATTGCTCAGTTCAAACAACTAGAAAGAAAGTTTTATAAACACCAAAATATTACCCAAGAATACAAATCATTTATCAATGAATACCTATCTCTTAATCACATGACACTTGCCGTCGGTAACCAAACACCTGATTATTATTTACCTCATCATTGTGTGATTAGAGCTGACTCGACTACTACAAAACTTCGTGTAGTTTTTAATGCATCAGCCAAAACAACATCTGGACACAGTTTAAACGACTTAATGGAAAGGGGTCCAAATCTACAACAGGACTTACAAAACCTGATCATAAAATGGCGTCAATATGCTTACGCCTACACTTCGGACATTGAGAAAATGTTTAGAATGGTTTGGTTAAACCAACAAGACCAAAAATATCAAAAAATAATTTGGAGAGACTCCCCGTCAGCTAAATTACAAGAATATCAATTGGCAACAGTTACTTATGGCACAAAGGCCGCACCGTTTTTGACAATGATGACGCTTCGTCAACTCGCCAGTGATGAGAAGTTAAAGCACAAAGACAGTGACGCTCCAGGTGTAGTAGAAACCTCCTTTTATATGGATGACTTAGTTCATGGTAGTCACACAATTAAAGATGCCAGAAAGTTACTACTTGACATTACCAGTTTGATGAAGTCGGGTGGATTCAACTTGAGGAAATGGAAATCAAATTATCCCGAATTATTGGAAGTCGTAAACTCAGACCATGAAAACAAAAATTACGATTTCAAGTTAGCGGAGTCCTCAAAAACGCTCGGTCTAAGCTGGAATACAGAAAATGATACTTTTAATTTTAACTCTAACATTGAGTGGTCAACCAAGCTGTTAACAAAACGAACCCTGCTCTCTGACATCTCTAGATTATTCGATCCACTAGGATGGCTGTCTCCCGTTACCACAAGATTCAAAATTATATTTCAAAAAGTTTGGAAATTGAATATTCAATTGGACGATCCTCTCCCAGAAACAATGCAAAAGGAATGGATTACCATGAAAAACGATTTAAGCTCTATAGATCTGTGCAAACTTCCACGGTGGCTGGGGACAACTGAAGGAGACTCCATTGAACTCCATGGGTTCTCGGACGCATCTACCAAGGCTTACAGTTGTGTAGTATACTGTAAAATAAAAAGAGATGAGAGAGTATCCATAACTATGATAGCAGGAAAAACAAGATTAGTCCCTGTCAGTAAAACAGTAACTCTCCCCAAATTAGAGCTTAGTGGGGCACTATTATTGTCCAAATTAGTAGAAAAAATTACAAAATGCCTTGAATCATACAACATTATATCATATGGATGGGTAGACTCCATGGCAGTCTTGGGATGGTTAAATGGCGACCCAGAACGCTGGAAGCCATTCGTAGCAAATAGAGTCAAACAAATAAATCAAATTATACCATCAGTAAACTGGCGTTATATCAAATCGGCAGAGAACCCAGCTGACTGTGCTAGTCGTGGCCTTACAGCCTCACTATTGAAAACTCACACGCTGTGGTGGGAAGGACCGACCTGGTTACCCACCTATAAAAGTCCAGACAGCTATAAATCGGAAATTCAGACCGACCTAGAAGTAAGAAAAGATATACCATTAACAACCGCAGCAGCGTTACATCAAGAAGATAGCATTATTGAGGATCTACTTATGCACCATAGCTCATTATCTAAAGCTACAAGGATTCTAGCATGGGTGTATCGCTTCTTATCGACAAAATATAAACAGCAAGTTAGGAAACCATACCTCACGCTTAGTGAAATAAATAAAGCAAGTATCAAGATAATAAAACAGACCCAACATGCAGAGTTTTATCACGAACTTATGAATATAAAACGTTCTATCAAGTTATCAGAGAAAAATCAACTCAACATGTTGAATCCATTTTTGGATGACAATGACGTTCTGCGAGTAGGCGGTCGGTTAAAACATGCAAATATTAGTTCAGACATGAAACATCCAATCATCATACCAAAAAACTGCCGACTATCAGAATTAGTGATCGATCAATGCCACGAGCTCACTTACCATGGCGGAGCTCGCCTAACACTGTCCTTCATACGACAGAAATACTGGCTAATTGGAGGTATCAGAGCCACTAAAAAACGAGTAAGCCGGTGTGTCACCTGTCGGAGACAAAACCCCAGTCAACACTATCAGATCATGGGAGATTTACCTGAATCAAGAGTGAATCCTAGCCGTCCCTTTTTTCATACAGGAGTGGACTACACAGGTCACTTTTACATCAAGATAAATAAAGGACGTGGAGCTAGAACCACCAAGGGCTATGTCGCCGTGTTCGTATGCATGGCGACTAAAGCCGTTCATCTTGAACTTGTCTCAGATATGACCATATCTTCATTTTTGGCCGCACTTAAAAGAATGGCAGCTAGACGAGGTTTACCTGCCCATATGTACAGTGATCAAGGAACAACATTTATGGGAGCAAACAGAGTCCTACAGCAAGAATACGAAGAAATAAGAACTATTTTTGAAGATGAATTCATGAAAGAAGTCACAGATATGGGTATAAGTTGGCACCCCAATGCACCCTCTTGGCCTTCCGCTGGAGGCCTTTGGGAAGCAGCCGTCAAGAGCCTCAAATATCACCTAAAACGGGTTGTAGGTGAACAAAAACTGACCTTTGAAGAGTTTAGTACCCTTTTATCCCAAATAGAAGCCTGCCTTAATCAAAGACCCCTATGCCCCCTTACAGAAGATATCGACAGTCTAAATTGTCTAACACCAGCTCATTTCCTAACCAACGGACCAACATTAGCCTTATTCGACACGGAGACTGATTTACGTACTAGATGGCATATGACTCAAAAAATATTTGCTGATGTTTGGAAAAGATGGCGGTCGGAATATCTTACACAACTTACAGCACGGAGCAAGTGGCGCCAGTCCCAAAGCAACATCAACGAAAATGATTTAGTTATTATTCAAGATGCCAATCTTCCAGCTGGAAAATGGGCCCTCGGGCGTGTGATCGAGTTACACCCCGGGAGTGACGGATACGTCCGTGTAGTTTCTCTGAAAACTAAAAATGGCATTATAAAGAGACCGATTGTTAAATTATCAGCATTACCAGTTCACCAAGAACATAAACAACCCTCGGATTTTCAGCGAAGTAAGGAAGAAACCACCGATAAAAAATGTTCAAGTGCTCAAAAGAATCCGAAATCACACGCAACAAGCTACAAAACAAAAGCGAGTACCTATAAGTTTTCCTCTCTCGTAATGTCTTTACTCATGTTTATTATGACTCTTATCGCTACTACGGAATGCAGTTACAATATCACTCAATTAAAACCACAGCAAGGATTATATTTCGACAAGATCAGCAATATGTACTTAATTAGAGACGAGTGGCGCCTCGTCGTCTACTACGACATGGAACCATATTGGGAAGGTTCCCAAGCTCTTAATAAATACATAAGCTATTTAAAAAACATATGCAAACAGATAAAAGAGCAGACTCAATGCGAATCTATAATGTCTCAACTTCAACACGGCTTCACAGAATTACAGTATTATGACGATGTTTTAATGAACAGAAAGAACTCCACACGGTCTCGCCGAGGTCTCATCGACGGAGTAGGAAACTTGGCTAATAAACTGTTTGGAGTTTTAGACAGCAGCTTTGCCGACAAATACGAACAAGACATTGAGTTAATAAGAAAAAACCAAGATCATTTAGCATTACTATGGAAAAATCAAACTTCAGTCGTGGAAGCCGAGTTTAACATTCTGAAGAGAACAGAAAACATCATGACAAGCCAGCACAAACTAATAAATCAAAGACTTTTTAACTTAGAACAGTCCTTAAAGGTTTTAATAAAAGGCACTGGTCATATGACCATCGTTTCGGAGTTCACTCTGACGGCCATGATTGCAAATACAATGCTACTAAATTTAAAGAAAATGCAGGAAACGTTGCTGGACACACTTACGAATATTTACAACGGACAACTGAGTCTCCATCTGTTGACACCAAACCAACTTCGGGAAGAACTTAACATCATCGCAGCTCAACTACCGAAAGACTTATCCACCCCAATAGAAACAGTTGAACTCCCAAAAATATATCATCTACTAACGGTTCACGCAAGCATATCAATGAAAAATCTCATATTTGAAACAAGGATACCCCTTATCACACGAGATGCCTACGAAATTCTTCACGTTATTTCTGTTCCAGAATCGATAAACGTAAACGAATCCGTACACATTTTGCCAATATCAGATTACCTTGCCATTAACTTAGAGAAGGATGCCCTAATATTGATAAACGAGAATGATTTAAACGCATGCTTAAAACAAGACATTGACACGATATTATGTCATTTAAAGACTCCAATTTACCATATCAAGGACGACTCGATAATGTGTCACAAAGATCACATTACAAAACAATGCAACGTCATAAAAGAATCATGTGAGCCACAGTGGATCGAATTGCAGCAAATAAACACTTATTTCTATTTTTGTTGCAAAACCTGCCCACTTATACTATTGTGCAATGACCTCACCTCCTCGCTCACACTATCGAATGTGGGACTAATAACAATAAGCCAAGGATGCGTTATAAAGTTCAAGGACTTTACGTTCCACACTCATCAGCAAGGAAGGACTGACCTTTATTTGAAGGCAGATATACAGACCCCTATCCTGGCCCCTATCAATCATATCATCAACATCTCCGTACCCTTTCACAACGCAAGCCAAGCCGAGCCCGACACAATCAAACACCAACAACAATTATTAGAGCTCCAAAATCAGATAGTTGAAATGCAGAAGACGATCCCTCTTTACAACACTGTATCAGCACACGATGTTCATCACTACATCGCCACATATACTACAATCACTATATTTATCGTGGTTGGTATCATCGGATACGTGGTATTGCGGAGAAAAATAAAAAGCCTACAAGAGGAATGTTCACCAGCAGCAGTAGAAGTGCCACCGATGTCGGAGGCGGATGCCGCGGAGTCAGGTCCGCCCTGTCCGCAGCGCGCCTCCCGCTCCGGTGCTGCAGGGCCGAGCCCGCAGCACACCGCCGCCGCCGCCGCCGCCGCCCTCAGGGCTTGTGCCAAGTGCCAAGTGCAGTGCTCATAAGCTCAGTGATAATATTGAAATGAGTAGGTTATTTAGAGAAAACAAGGCGTCATCGCCAAAGCCGGGACCCAAAATGTTTGATAGTTTTAAATATAAAAATACTGAAGATTAAGTTTTGCAATTGTTATAAAAATAAATGTTTAGTTATAGGTACCTACTAAAAATATGACTAAGCTCTAATAATTATAATTGAAATCACCTTATACCATTGCTTTGCACCTACTAATTTTAACTCATTACTACATCTCATCTCCTAGGGGCGGGAACATGTACGAACTAGGTTGTACATTGACCCGCGCTAGAGCTGCGCTTGCAGTTTACAATACCTAGTCCGCGGTCGCAGCCTTCGTGCACGCGACCCAAATTCAGACAGTTCGCAATCATCCACCAAACCATTTACGCGTACTCATTTTTATCATAATTTGATCAATATATTTTACTATTCTAACCAAACCAAATCTTTAATATAAACCACCAAAGGTTGTACGACAAAACCCGTACAATATGAATAATCCTGTTTTAACATAAAGATGATCAATAACAATACCTAGCACAATTTCGAAAGATAATAGCTCTTCACTCGAGCTTTGATGTGTGTCAGTACAATTCGATTTGACTCAATGGTTTGAGGCAAGCCTGACTTCTTAACAAGTTCTCCTTATTCTCGTGTTTCAAACAGTAGGTACCTACCTAGAGAATACAGCCACACCTGAACGTGATCTTTCATTTTTTTCTTAAAATCCAGCATAAAATAAACTCTATTTGTATTATTACTCGACTTTCTAACTACAACTGTCATGAAACTGCACACGCGTAAGGAACTTACATCTTTAAAAAAAAATCTAGCATGTATTTTATTTTACATGGTTTGATTATAAAGGCGACGACCTACCGTTGCCAGATCTCGCCGACAAAATCTTGGAAACTCGCTGAAATTATAAAAATCTACTGTTAACGAACAGTTAACGTTTGGTGCACACTGGACTTAGCCTTGGGCAATAAAACAATACATTTTCCAGAAGCATTGTTCGAAGTAAATCGAATTAGAATTTACTTTGTTTTTCATAGATTCACTGTGACTATTTTATGCCAAATGTAACATTGGACGTGTATCTGCCTACCCCTGCTACACATCCGCATGTGAAATAAATACTATTGAATCTTTTAATCATTTTTCTTAACTATACAAAGATAGCACTAAAATCATAACCTTGTCTCTTCAGTTCATGAGAATAGTCTTAGGTTAGTTTACGAAAATGAAACAACAGAATCGGGGACAATATTGTATTGAGCGTCATATAAATAACCTCCGTCTGGATTGAGCAATTCTATCAGATCAAGATCAAAATTAGGCAGAAAAATGTAAAAAAAAATTGGAATTCATAGCACTAATCCAAATACGTTAGATTTAGCATATATTTTTGAGTAGAGATACTGGCAAGAAAATACGAGTCCGGATTAATGCTTGAGCTGGAAGTGAAAATACGGAATTAGAGTACTTTTCATGAAAGAAGTCCCGCGGAAATTTCCGGAACTAAATTTTAAAACTAAATTTTAAATTAGTTGTCGTTTGCTGTTAATGTGTTCGGATGCTAGTGCGTTTTTATTTGGTTTCTGTGATCAAAGTCTTGTTTTCAATGCCTAAACTTGTTAAAAGTGCTGCCCGAGAAATAATACTTAAAGTCGACTACAGCGACGCGTCTGCGGGACTTCTTTCATGGAAAGGACTCTACGAGCCTCACTACTTTTACGTCACAGAATGAAGTTAAAACAGAAGGTTTGCTACATGAGGGATTTTAGTGTGAAATATTTATGTCGATACTGTACACTGTGGCAATAGGCAATCAAACCACAGAATATGAAACCGCATGGATGTCACGATCTATTTCTGTTGGCACCTGGAGCCACGCCAGAGCGAGGCACACAGTCCTCACGGAAAAGCTATTACATTACTAGATATCATTTTTTTTAATGAAACATCATTTTTTTTACATATAAGGTGCATTGGGGTAATTGCGAAAATGGGTATATTCCGAAAATCCATAAAATCTAGTAACATAATGCGATATTTTCCTGTTGGCAACATTGGTCTAGACGCCATCTTGATTGGCATCGCCGTGACAGTCCTATATATCCTCGTGCCAACAGGAAAATATCGCATTATGTTACTAGATTTTATGGATTTTCGGAATATACCCATTTTCGCAATTACCCCAATGCACCTTGATGGATTTTTTTTATAAGCCGGTATTATTTTGTAAATGCAATCTATTCTTAAAATCACTTAAAATCAATAGCATGTCCTTACCTACTGTCTCCTAATACGTACCTACTTAAGTTTACCTATCTGCCTCTGTTTGTTCTACCTTGTTTTGTAGGGAGAAAATAAACGATTTATTTATTATTATTTATTATTAAAATTATATTAGGTATTAGAAATAAAACAAGCCAAATTAATTATACTGTTGTAATTTATTTATTGTAAATACGTAAGTACTGCCTCTCTTGATCACTATGTCTTCAAGGCAAGAGTAAGAAGAAGTGTCTTCTAGACCGTCTTGTCTTGCTGCGTGGTCGGTTTCACCGTCACTGGTGATATTGAAGTCAACAGATTCAAAATAAAAAAGAAGTTCTTACTGGGAATTGAACTAATTTACTTATAGCAAGGTTCTTCTTCTTCTATACCTCTATAGCAAGGTTAGTCAACGCAAACCTAATTTGACAGTACTAAAATTATAGCCACCTGTGTCGTTTAGAAAGGGACGGCAATATATTTAGTCCTGTCAATTTAGGTTACAGTGCCACAAACTTATCTGGACCGGTGGCCAAAAGAGGAACTAACGACGCCATTTTGAAGAAATGTCAATTTGCCTGCCAACAACACTTGCCATGTAGATGATCATAATTATTGCGTTAAAATATAAATATTTTCGAGGAATATGTTTGTTTTGGTTTTTTTTCTGTAGATACCTAATTAACATTTTACCAACGTTCCTTTAAATCGTCAGGTAGTGTGTGCATAATAAAATTTTAAGTTTTTTTAGCCAAGTTCAAAAAAGGAGGCTATGAATTTGGCACGTATGTACCTACGTATTATTATTGGAACGCAATCGCGGAATCTTGGTTTATCCTTTGCTTACCCACTTTATTGTAAAATTTATTTTTCTGGCAACACCAAATGCGATAACAGCGACTCTCTCACCGGTCCAGATAAGTTTGTGGCACTGTAGTGGTAGCAGTCACTGTAGATCCTGTCTACGCAGCTTGCTACGAGTGCTACGAGTGCTTCACGTGCTACGCGGGCTACACTACATTAGGGTTCATAGTGTCGTGCGTCCAACAAAAAATATCGTAAAGCCCTTTTCTCCCATTACGATACGCACAGGCGATTCAAGTATCCTGCAAGTCTCGGAGACTAGTCGCCGCCAAGTATCTCACATACATTTGAATGCAGGCTCGCACACTACGCTACTGGTATCCTGCATTCAAATGTATGTGAGATACTTGGCGGCGACTAGTCTCCGAGACTTGCACGATACTTGAATCGCCTATGCGTATCGTAATGGGAGAAGGGCTTACGAGTGCTACGCGTGCTACACTACATTAGGGTTCATAGTATCGTGTCGTGTCGTGAGAGTGCTACGCGTGCTACACTACATTATGGTTCATAGTGTCGTGTCGTGTCGTGAGGGTGCTACGCGTGCTACGGGTTCATTTTCTTGTGAAAAGCACGTAGAAAGTAGTTTAATGGTACAGTCAACATCAAAAGAAGGCATTTGTAACAAGGTTTTATAGTGTTTTATGAACTAAAACACGTTTTTTTTTTAAATTGACAATCAAAATCATTATAGGTACTATTATTTTTATTAGTAGGTATGAATAAAATAAATTCAAATAATGCTTCGACTATTGAGAAGTCTTCTTCAACTTTAAAAGATAAACCCAACAGCAAAAAAAATAAGTATTTGTATATTCTGTGGGAATCGAATGATAGACAATATATTTTGTGTGCTTTGTGAATGAATCAGCTGTTCTACGCGCACTGTGCCATAGAGTAATGACTGTAATAACGCACAGATGTGACACATCGCCCGTATGTCCGGGGCGTAAGGTGCAAATTACAAATACCTTCCCGGCTGATAGAATGCACAGTTGCTAATTGTTTTGTCTGTAAGAATTGGAAGTTTTATTTAAAAAAGATGTACATTAAAAAAAAATTAATAAACATCTCTTATCAATCAGAGGGCCTAGTACGAGTTTTCAGTGTATAGTGTGGGTGTGAAACGTCTGAAGCCCACCACACCATTGGGCGCTGATTTGTATGGAGACACTGAGCAGATTCTTTGAGAAGCTCGAAATGCGAGTACAGGCTTGGTGTAGACCAAGCTTCTCAAAGAATCCTCTCAGTATCTCCATACAAATAAGCGCCCACTGGTGTGCTGGGCGTCAGACGTTTCACACCAGATTTACACACCAAAACTCGTACTAGGGCCTCAGTACTGATTAACAACTTTATTTTTGGTGACAAATCAGAGTGCGGCAGTTGTAGTCAGAAGTGGTCGTGGCGTAGCTTGCTTAGTTAATTTTCACCGATTATCTAAGTTAAGTTACTATTTGGATGGGTGACCGTTAGTGGCATTTACATCTTAACGCTGCCTTGCTTCGGGGGGTACGTTCAACTGTCGGTGCCGGAGCAGCCGCTAAGCTTCGACGGAGGCCTTATGGCGGCCTAAAAACTCACCAGAAATGGGCACTAACTCAAACGAAACTACGTAGCTTTAGTGGAAGTAAATAATAATACTGTAAGAAAGTTTTGTTCCATCCATACCTATATAAAATATTCATATTTTATGAGCGAGTATGAATACTTATTTATAGTGCTTTCAGTACATAATATAGAAAGCGCTAGCCAGAGTAGGTCGTCATGCTCATCACTCGATCGGCGCCGGAAAACAGATGGCGCTGTACGATAAAATAGCATTGTCATTTTGCATTGTTACACAACCAGCGTAAGCTGAGCCACAACTCCGAGATGTTACAAACAAAAGTGGCACGCGGCTGCCATTTACACAGCTCTAGATAAAACGGTGGTCGGAACTATCTGGGGTGAGCAATATAGGGCTGTGGAAATCGGAGATTGAAAAAACACCCTTTTGTAAAAAACAATGCCTTTGATTGAAAAAGCTGGACGTTTTACGCGAGATATTTGTTTTTCGAACCATATTCCAAAAATTCTTATTGTTCTCTAAATTCTTTTATTGTTTTAAATCGTTATGAATGTAAAAATAAAGGAATGTTTTATTACATTTTAGGAAGTAACTTCTAAAATCTTCATTTATAAAAAATTAAATTTAAACGTCATTAAAATCTTCATTTTCCCACCTATCTACTTTTACTGTCATTAAAAAAAAAGTTTAACTATAAAATATCAAAGAATAAAATTAAGCACTGATAAGTGACAACCCTGGAACGATGAAAATGCTATTCTGAAGAATGACTTGAAAAGAAAACTTTACTTTAGTGGAAAATTAGATTTATAGCATTGAGGTCAAACGATGAAGGAGTTGTTAGAGATTGATCAAAGCATTTGTTCGAGCCTGACATTGTCAAAACTATCAACATTCTGCGATATGAACATGTAATAATTATAATTTTGACGAAACTTGGGTATTTTTTGCATGAGTAGACGCTGAAATGTACTACTAACGCCATCTGTTATCAACGTTTGAAGTTTTAGGTCAGCTTTTCCAACTGCCCACGAGAGGGTGCTGCAAAGATAGGCGCTAGGTATGGAAAACATCGCTTCAGTTTCAAAATATCCGCTGTATTGTAAAAAGGAATGCATAATTAGCTATACCAAAAAAAATGGATAATTATAAGTTTAAATATAACTACATTTAAAGGTTTTTTTCGTGGTAAGTAGCCTAGCTCATGGCGGTGAGCTCAAAACAATTTGTTGATTATTTCGTATAATCTCATTTAAAAACTAAATCCTACGCCTCGTCTCTTAAGCTAAGTAGAACAATAATAATTTATACTAAGCCTAATGTTACGGATTACGAGTTTTCCGCATATTTAAATTATTTAGGCCAAGTATTAACAAGACAGTCATCTAATTGAAAATATCCTATCTTCATAATGCTATCTTTTATACAAAATTTCTCGCTTTGCGATTTGCGGACAGATTGCGTAAAATAGCAAAAAAAACACAACGCGGAGATAGACTCAGGGCACAGGGCCCGATTTGTTTTGTTCAGTATCCATTCATTCATACTTCATGAATTAATAGTAAATGAATTAATTGCAGAAAATAATATGTTCTAATGACTTTATCCTTTAAATATAAATCCAAATATATGTAGGTATCCTTATAATAATTTTATAAGAAAACATGATGGAAAATTCTTTTTAGTTTGTAACTTACTACTGGTAAGATGGTATACTATGTCAATTGTCGCAAGATTATTGAGTTTGAAAAATAATGTTTTAACACGGTTTCAAATATAATATTCAAATGAATACCAAGAAATCTCTTTATTCCAACAAACTAATGTTTTTGGACATTTTCACACAACCCCTCTAGTTCCAAACTTGCATTACGAGAACTACGTTGACTTACTTATATACTTTTTAATATCATTTTATAAATCCTAATTCTAACTACCAGACAGAAGAACCATCTAAGTTTCCACATACAAATGTCTCTACTCAGTGGGGATCGAACCAACGACCCACAGTACAGAAGGCAAGACTACTACCGACTGAACTGTCAAAAAAAGTTAAGCTGAGTACATATAACCACAGATCATATAATACTATACTAGTACCACAGATCATATAATAAATAAATAAATAAAATAAATATTCTTCGACATTACACACAACGCCCTCTAGTCCCAAACTAAGCAGAGCTTGTACTATGGAAACTAGATTGCTGATATAATACTTATATACATTTTTTTTGTAAATACTGATAATACATAGTAACACCCAGACACAGAACAAACATTTGTTTGCCACAGAAATGTTTGTTCTCGGTGGGGATCGAACCCACGACCCACAGCACGGAAGGCAGAACTACTACCGACTCAGCTATGACGCCTGTCAAGATAATACTATACTAGTACCACAGATCATATTATTATAATACTATACTAGTACCACAGATCATATAATACTATACTAGTACCACAGATCATATAATACTATACTAGTACCACAGATCATATAATACTATCCTAGTACCACAAATCATATAATACCGCTAGTACTATCACTAAGTATCGCGTGTTCCAAATATTAAAGGTGCAGCCTTACAAAACCTTTTTTAAAGTGAAAAGAGCCTCCAAAAAGTGGAAGTTTATCCTACTTGTGCGACCCGTTTGCGACCCCTGACCTCGGTAAATGTCAGGGGTCGGCAACACTCTAGTGGTGCCACTATGCTCCCGTTACGAGGATTGCAAGCTTAGTTGAGATGGAATACGTTGTATGTACGGTAACGTACGTTTACGTCAAATCGATACGCCTATTACGTTATATCACGCAGTAGGGCTGATGCATGTTTAGGCAATTACTTCATTCATAAAATTAATTTTATCGAGTGTACTAGTTTACTAAAAATAAATGATTATTATGAGAATAGAAAAGAAGTCTTTCTTGAAGGTTCTTAAATTGACTGTATGCTCCTATTTTTCGCGATCATTCCGCAATTTATGAATCTATTTTGATGATTTTTCTTTTCTTTAGTCTCAGAGGTGGTCCCATATAAAATGTTATCATAATTGATTCCGTGGTTTGGCAGTTAAATAAGAATAACTGAAAAACAACGTCAGCCACGTATACGAGATCGCGTAGTTTGCTTTCCTGTGACTTTTCAGTGGTGTTTGCGATCAATAGAACAATTTCAGTGAGCTATCATCATCATCTGACGATGAAGGTAACCAAATTGAATTAGTTTTTTCCAGTTTTTGATTTTTCATAACTAATATCAGTGATATTATTTATTATCTACAATGTTGAAATATGCTAGTGAAAAGTAGTTTCACGATTATCAGCGTGTCAATAGGTATATTCTGGTGTATATCAATTCAGGTTTGGTTCAGAAGCCTCGGTGAACGAGTCCATTTGCACTTGACTGAACTTGTTTTACTCGTGTATCGTTCATCGTTCGATTTTTTCGGTAAGTACCAAAAAAATGGAGCGCGTTTATGTCTTTTATATGAAAAATCGATGAATTGAGGTCAAAAGTTTTACATAATTTTATTTATATTAAATACTAGCCAGGCACTTTACTTTAAAATAGTGTTTTATAGGCTTTTTGAAATATTCAATTGCTTTTATTGTTCATACCTAACTTGGGACCTTTACGAAATTGAAATTTCCCTATCTGGTAGTACCTAGCAGTATTTTTATATAGATGAATACGATATCTCACGAAACCCACATGAATAAAAGAACTTATGAATAATTCAGTCTGTAATAATGGTTTAATCACGAAAACTATTGTGCTGAAAAAGTCAATAGTTACCACCAACGCCATCTCTGATTGGTTTCTGAAAGCTTCTTTCTAGGCTAGCACTAGGGTTAGGACTAGACTTGTTAGCTGTAAATATAGTTATATTAGGTTTCGATATTCTGAGAGTCGTTCTTTTGGTCGATTTACACAATTTTTATGTTCTTTGATAATGGTTTTGGCTGAGTTGAGAGACCTAGCTATATAACAAGTAGGTGCTTATAGCATCTATTTATAAATAACAATTGTTGTAGCTTTCAGCGAGTGATGTAGGATGAATAATAATCATGTTTTCTCGATGTTTTTTTCAAATCGATCGCTAACACGTTTTCTAAGAGAATCGATTCGAGTTTCATCTTACAATCATTTACGCGATATTTCAGGCCTCTCGATTGTACCAAGCTCACTAACAAATTTCATTCGATCAATAAGTATTGGCTAATTACGCAAGCACATGCGGGTCGTGGGTCTATATCGACAGGAAGGTTTCAGAAGAAGGCCTTCTTCTGAAACCTTCCTGAATCTATTCCGTAATAATGATTAGGGATTTCCATGTGTGAAAGAGATTGGTGTTTGTGTGTGTGAATGTGTTTTTAGTATGAGCAGAGCAGGGGAGCTCGTTTTAAATATATCTATTCGCAACACTTACACCAGAGTCTCCCAGAAACAAGAAATAGACCAAACACTTACACTAAACTATCCTACAGCACAATTTGAAAACAACTAGGTAAGCTTACATAATTCTCAGGCTGACATCGTTGTTCGGCGGGCGACACTCGCCTCTATCTCTTGGTGTTAAGACCGTCTTCCATGGGTTTATTTCGGAGCTGCGCCCGCGTAACAACCTTGAATTCGGAACGCACCTTTTATTTTAGCCGGCTAACCTAGATTCGGGTGGATCGATAGACGCATGCGCTGTGGGTGTGGTGGGTTCGAGGGCCGCGGTCCGGCTCGCCTGGCGGTGGTTCGCGGGCGACTGACTGCTGATGCCGTGGCGTGCGACGCGCCTGCGCTCTGCCTTCACTCACCATCGATCGTCCTCGCCATCATGTCACAACCAAGAACAGGTGACGGCGGCCGCTCGCGCCCAATCAATGTATACACTCTACCAAAATAATCTACCGCACAAGAACATTCTACAGCTTTTTATACCTATGGAAGTCGCGTGGAATCAACGACACTACCAATGTCTCTAGTATTTGTTTCTATGATACTCTCCTCAGGAAGGTTGGTAGGTACACGTGGAAGTCTTGTCCTCAGGAAGGATTCATAGCTTGATTCCCTTAGTTCCCAAGTTCTGCCCATCCATAGAGATCGGAAAAATTATATGACGGGACATGGTATTTTGTAGGTTTTTTAGGCATCGTGCTATCCCATATGACTTTATCTGCCTAAATATAAAATACTTGGATAATATAAAAATTCTGAGTACATATTCAACCGTTACCGTGGGTTTCCACCCAAAAACATTCACAACGCAATCCCTACAAACGATTTGTTTTATTGAGCTAGCGTTTCCACCAAAGAACTTGTGTGGATTGCATGTAAAGATTTGCTAATGATTTGCTGTGCCTTGCGTTTCCGCACTTTCGAGATTTGTACAACACAATCCATACAAGAAATCCTTACAAACAAACTGCACAAGGTTCTGAAATGTCAAACATGCACAAGGGCTGGCGATAGAACCACAATTCGATATCTTCCCAGAGTTGTGCATGTTCTGTGTAGAATTCTTCTTGGTTGAAACCTAAAGTTATCTTGATTTAGACAACGGCATTTTGTTTAACTACTTCTAACCTAAAAGCCATCAATCAGGCACAGTGGCGCCGACACGGCGGCCGCGGTGAAAATCAAAAGCTTTTGCGGAATGCTCATTTGATCATTTCTAACACAAACATAGTTTTAGATAATTTAAATCAAAATGATGCACAAAATATAAAAATTGACCTCTTAAGAGGAGTATGTAACATACTCCTCTATTTCTTTATGGAAATTTATAGAATTAGATTGAGTGAAACTTGCCTAGGTGGAGGTTTCAGTTTCTTAGTGTCATATTCAAATAAATATAATATTATTTTAAAAGCTATAAAAATAAAAGAAAAATAGATACATTACGTTTTATTTTCCAATAAAAATTAAATTACATCACACTAAAACGGACATCACATTATTAGGAATACATTGATGGTATGTACAAAACTTAAAAATATGTTATATTACTTCAAATAATTCGGCCCAGGCTTAAATAAAATTGTATATTTTTCGATGGGGTTATAAAAACTAATATTTACCATAAAATGTCACATCCACGATATAAGTTGGTATGTTTTTTTATAGAAAATTAATGATTTACCTTCTAGATAATTTCAAAGGTAGCCGCTTAGCATCAAATGGGCCCCTTGTACATAATCTCATAAAAAAACCGTCTACACTCAAAAATCTGTCCATCAAGAAATTTCAAGAGATTTTTTTTATTAAAATAAACGTATAGCCTACCTGACGTTAAGCGGTCTGCCTAGATGTCTACCGTGCCTGGAATAGTAATGAGCCTATTTCAAATTAATAAATTATCTATAGTGACATGGAAAAAATAATATCATCGGAATACCAATACACGGTAGATAAGACTGCCCAGCAGTGCAAGTACCGTTCTTGTCGATCGCATAATTTGACATTTAGATTCGTCAAAATTCGTTAAAAATGGTTTTATCGACAGTTGGGGGTACGTTACCAACTTAGACGATCGGTAGACAAATTCGCTTAATTTTAACGAATTTACAATGGCGTATGTTTACTATGTTTTAAATCTAACAAACGAAAGTGATTAACAGTGATATTGACAGTAAACTAGTAAATCATGGCAGCAGTGAACGAATGATTTCGATAAACTCTGGACGATCGTAAGGCATTGTTAAAATTTGTCGACAAGAGATCCGTACTCCCATGGAACGATACGATTCGATACGTTTATCGACTTTAGCGATCGACAACTAAGCGATCGATAAGAACGGTACTTGCACTGCTGTTTCGTATTTTGAAACAATACTGGGGGGCAGTCGTTGTCTCTTTAAAACCTGCCAAGTTTAAGCCTGACAGGTTTTCTGGGTAGCTCCCATTTTGTTCTATAGGACTGTTTTTAAAACCTTTTTTATCTCTGTAGTTCCATGGTAGGACTATTGAAACTAGCCCATTAGGGCTATAGTTTTTGTTTCAATAGTCGTACCCAAATGGAAGTTACCAGATATTAGGGATAAAAAAAGTTTTTACAGTTCTAGACGTAACAGTTCTATAGAACAAATGGGAGTTACCCGGTTTTCTGAACTGTTTTCATACTAAATCATTGGTATTCTGTGACTAAATAGTGACATTTAGCGCTTTCCGGCGCGTTTTTTGCCGTCAAAAGCTTCTTGTTTTCGTATAACTGTAGCCACGTCGCTTGACATTATGCTGGGCAGCGAAAGCAGTTCAGAGCTTGTGATATGGGAGCTGAAGCATGCTGCAAGTATAGATTTATTGATATTTCGCACACACACGTCAAAAAAATTCATGTCAGTAACGACGTTGACCGCCAAATCAGGACGGCGTTTTTTCACAATAATATAACTTAACAATCTCACAAATAAAGATTGTATGCTCCAAAAATACCTCAGCACTTAGGTCCTCAAGCATTTTTGAGTAGAGATTTTCATTGCAAATGTTAAAAGAATCCATGCTTGAGTCTACAGACGAGTAACTTTGGAGCATAGAGGGCGCTTGTTGGACTGGCACTAGCACATCACTATGGAAGTGTCCCGTCCCTATGTTTTTAGTAAAAATAAGACATCCGGTCTGTCAGCCATATTGTTCTCGGTCTCAAAAGATAGCTAAAGTGTGTGCGTGTAATAAACACAAATTCTATCAGTAATTCACAAAAGTTTCATTTGTAGTTCCTTAAAATCCTCTAACAGCGCTCTACTAAAAATTTGCCCAGTGGGTGCCATTTCAAATTGCAAATATTGTATCCCAAAGTTGATTTATGTTCGACCAGCGGCAATGCAGCCAGTGTCTTGGGCACGCTTCCGATTGCTACTGATTTGGACCAGTTGAGCTATCTACAAATCGTTTGCAACGGTTTGTAGATAGCTCAAGTTTCATGTGTATTTTGTAACTATTGTAAATACTGTATTAACTGTAATTTTCTTTGTGAATAAAGTTTCTTCTGTGCCGACTACCAGATAGATTGCATAGTTTTCTTGAATAAATACTTGTAAATCAGCGGTGGTTTTAGTAGACGCCCTCTAGCACTAAGGGGTTACATAACGGTCTTCTAAAGCTTCCATAGCTAAAATAGCTGCTAAATCTGTTATCATTTTGTATACCACCTAACGCTTCTGTAGATAAATAGCTGCTATAGTAGGTGCCAAATAACACCGCAATACAGGTCATTCACCCACCTTCAAAACGATGTCGCAAAATTAAATTTATGTGGCTAATTCTGTCGCTTTCCATACAAACCTGTCGCTAAGACGGTAATCGCTCGAATCTCGCAGTACTGTTTGTTTACGATTCATAAATTGAAATTTGCCACATCGTTTTGAAAGTGGGTGAATGACCTGTATTGCGGTGTTATTTGGCACCTACTATACATATTTTTTATACCTCTAAATGCTGATGGCCCTGATGTTAAGATGTTGCCAGCTTTAGAACACCAATATTAATACAACCATAAGCATTACCTAATCTTACTATCTACTCAACAGCTCAATAATTTACATACTACATAACAATTCACTATATACACAACAATCTCGTTTGTATCACATCATTCATTCAAAAAAATATATTTTAATCTTACGCTAATAGGGTCACTAGTCCCGTGGCCTTAGAGAACTTAGGTTAAAAGAATGGCTTTTTGGTTAACATTTTCACGTCATTTTCTGTTTAAAAATCGTATTCTGGTTTAAATAATTAATTGTAAATTCAAAAATGCATTTAGGTAATATAACAGCACACTTGTCTTGAAGTATTAAAAAAGGGAATTAAAAAAAAAAACTAGACTATTTTTTTATATGCACAACTAAATAATGATAATAATAACTATTGCCTTACAGGACATGTCCACTAAGGACGTGTCCTGTGAGGCAATAGTTATCACTTTGGACATCGGCTTATTCCATTATTTAGTTGTACAGTATTATATAATCTGTAGTTGTACCTATAAAAAAATATCCTAGAATTTTTTTTTGTACACGTCCACTAAGGACGTGTCCTGTGATGCATTGCATTTCGTCCACCGCTCTGAGATATGTCGGTGTTGTCTCAGGTGCGTGTACTAGTACCGGCATCTTTCAAACCGGAACACAGCAATGCGAGCATCAATGTTCGGAAAAATAGTAATAAATAAAATATTATGGTTCGCTAAATACTGCGCTATTGTACTTAATTAATTTCAACTAAAACTAAGTATCTAATGGCCGAATACTCAAACGCCACTTAAATTAAGTTCACGCTTAAATTATTGCCATCTCTTACAAATGAGTAATGTCAAACAGAGGCAGAGCAATTTCAATAGGTGCTTGAATTTGAGTAATATTTCAGTATTCCGGCCTAATTCTTATGATTCCTGATTTAACATCAACTTAAGTTTTATTATTCTCTTTCCTTTTCTAAGGAGAAGAGAGAGTAAATCGTTACTTATTTTCAAATTACTATATCCAGTTTACATACAATCTTAAATTGATTTTTTACTTAGTTTTGGTTAACGTTTCATTCTTGTCAAACAAAATTAACTTAGTTTTGGTTAAAGTTTCATTCTTGTCAAACAAAATTAGTTTAGTTTGGTTAACGTTTCATTCTTGTCAAACAAAATTAACTTAGTTTTGGTTAACGTTTCATTCTTGTCAAACAAAATTAACTTAGTTTTGGTTAACGTTTCATTCTTGTCAAACAAAATTAACTTAGTTTTGGTTAACGTTTCATTCTTGTCAAACAAAATTAACTTAGTTTTGGTTAACGTTTCATTCTTGTCAAACAAAATTAACTTAGTTTGGTTAACGTTTCATTCTTGTCAAACAAAATTAACTTATTTTTGGTTAACGTTTCATTCTTGTCACACAAAATTAACTTAGTTTTGGTTAACACGTTCCATGCTTGTCTATAGACTTACTATTTTGTAGGTTGTAACCTCTTACCTTAGAATCATTGCATAATTTTATTCAGCTGTATTATTATTGCTGTCTCTTACTACATGACGGTAATAAAGTCAAAAAGTGGCAGAGTTTTAATCAACTGTTTAACTATTCAGCTATTATAAGTATGCGACATAGACTATAAAAGGTTATAACCCACACAATAGTATGTAAAGAGTTATACGATAAGAACAATAAAAAGGTTAAACTAATTTCCATAGAGTCAATAACTGAGTAAAGTTATAGAGTTCTAAAATATCTAAACTAAATCTAAAAATATAATGCATGCCATTTTCCTAATGTGCAGTTAATCAAATATTAATTCGCCTTATAAAATTGATGTCAAATTAATTGTTTTTAATTGATATCACAGCTAAAATTACCTCTAAGCTTTAAAACAATTGCTTTTTTTAATTCGTCAATTATTAAAATACTACATTGCTCTGGAATACAATTTTTCGGAATTAAATTTTACTAACACCCAGTTAGCTATCTTGGCACTAAAATACTGTTAAAAGACACTTTTATTGCGTAACACTACCTATCACAAAAATATAATTTACAAAAAATATTAGCAAAATAGTTTGTACGGCTCGAAAACGGTGAAGTTCGTAAGCAGACGCGGACGGATTATTACCGTTAAACGTGTTGGAAAAAGGAATCAACCAATTAGACGAATTGCAAGAAGGACTCAAGCAATTGGACCTATTTAATTGCAAGAAGGACTTAAACAATCGGACCTACTGCAAGAAGGCCTCAAGCAATCAGACCTATTGCAAGAAAGACTTAAGCAATTAGACGTATTGCAAAAAGGACTCAACTAATTAGACGTATTGCAAGAAGGACTCAAGCAATTGGACCTATTTCAAGGTGATATAAACATGAAACATTAATATAAAAAGTGGGTTCAAAATTCATATTGTTCTGGCATTCAATAGTTCCCAAAAAGTTTCTTTTGATATTTCGGTTTAATATCGCTTATATCCGCGTCCGCTTATCACAGTGTTCGAGGCTTTAGGCTTATCTAAGCATCGCCTAAGGTAACCAACCTTTGGTATTTTTAAGTTTAACTACACAATTCATAGCCACATTGGTTCTTTCACAATCTTATGGTCCTTCTCAGAGTCCACAGTGGCAAAGACAGGACCAGTGAGACGAACAACGATTTTCTCGTCTAAACATAATTGACAAAATAGGTCTACCATCTGTGGCAACGATGATCTACAGGAACATACACCTTAAATTATAAGCAGTATGTTTAGTACGTCAATCTTTTTTAATAGGGATTATGTTTTTTGAAAAGGGTGATTGGGGAGGTTTTACCTAGTATAGTCAATATTTGTCATTTCATTTCATATTATGCCATCATATAATGAAATAGAATTAATTTTTGGATAATAATTTACTTTATTTGGGTACCTATCAGAATACCCATAGCAAAACGACATTAATAACAAAACGCCAAGATCGTAAAATGTCTTAGTATTCAAGTCGTCCAGTTAAATGTCCTACAAGCAAAACATTCGGATTGCTCTTAGATCAATACAGTTGAAGTGAATAACCTCATTACTTATCTTTCGATGGGTATTTTTCTTACGTGTAGGTATCTCAGCGGACATGTTTCAAGTACTGACTACCCCTTTAAGTGATTGTGTATGTTTAGAGATTGCAAAACAGCGCATGTACCTAATGTTACGCTTTGCATCCGTAGATTAGTTAAGAGATAGACCGTTCGAACATTACTACTTAGGAGCCATATGTGGCCGCTTTTGCGTGGTCACCTCTCGCCACGCGTTTTTATTCTGATGTTCTTATTGAAACTAGGGTAAACTACCCTAATCTTGGCACTCCCACCAATAGTTGGCTCTTCTCTGAATTATCCTATTTAGTAAGAAAAAGCCAGACCTCACGATGTTGTTATATAAACAACAACTTAACATAATAATAAACATCGTGAGGTCTGGCTTTTTCTTAGTAAATAGGATATTTATCCTATTTACTAAGAAAAAGCCAGAGCAATTGTTGGCACTTCTCTGATTTCAGAGAAGTGCCAACAATTGGTGGGGTTGCCAAGACTAGGGTAGTTTACCCTACTTTAGTTCAAAATCCGTAATGACTTTGATATAACAGTAGTTGTGGACGTTTTTTATACATCCCCCACTGCGTCTTTTATTTCGCTGCTTGGAAATTACTGCAGTACAAAACCAGCAATGGCTGCGTTAGTTTTGCAAACCATCTCGGGAAATGTAGGTACATCAACAAATGTCGCAGCTACACCACGCCTCTTTGCGATCTACTATTTATCTATCTATAGCGTCTACAGTGCCTATGACACTCTAAGGGCCGAATACTCAAACGCCACTCAAACCCCACTCAATTTAAGTTCCGCTTAAATTATTGCCATCTCTTACAAATTAGTAATGTCCAACAGAAGCAGAGCAATCTTAAGTGGTGCTCAAATTTGAATGACTTTTGAGTATTCCAGCGTAATTCTGATTCAAATAGTCTCTTCAACACTTCACTGGACATTGTTTCCGTACTCCATGCCGAAGAGCGAGAGGGTCACGAAGGCCAGTCCTAGGAAGATGGAGCCCAGGAGATCTCCCAGTGCTGTGAGGTAAGGGATCGCCGCGTTGTCAGGGTCCTTCTTCTTCTTCCACATGAAGTGGATGAGAATGTATGACAGGTACAGGAGCACCATGACCTGGAACAAAAAATGAAAAATTATTTATTTCACACCATATACATAACCAATAACACTTACTTAAATGAACGAAATACAGTAGCTTAAATTTAACAGCGAAACAGAAGATTCTTATTAGTCAGGTAAAACTCAGGACAGAGAATAATCGTATCATACTTAAACTGGAATACTCAAAAGTCATTCAAATTTGAGCACCACTTAAAATTGCTCTACCTCTGTTTGACATTACTCATTTGTAAGAGATGACAATATGAGTGGGGTTTGAGTGGTGTTTGAGTATTCGGCCATTAATATTATAAATGTCAAAGTTTCGATGTTTGGATGTTTGTATTTTAATCCCGCTTTAACGGCTGGTTTGATTTTTGGAACATATACTTTCCGTGACCTGGATTAACACCTAGGCTACTTATCCCATAAGATTAACTGGGTCTAACGGGACGCAAATAAACTCGTGGGCGGAAGCCCGTGACTTCATTTGACTACGATTTGGCTTCATCATGAGATGATGATGATGGCAGTACATTTATTTATTTAATATTATTACTTTATTGCACAAAATTATAAATTTTTTACAGAGGGTAGACTTAATGCTGATAGCGTTGTCTGCCAGTCAGAACCAACCCATGTATTGGGATTATTGAATGTAAATAGGTACCACTGAAAAGTCACAGGAAAGCAAAATACGCAGTGTCGTGCACGTGTTTTTTCCAATTCTTCTTTTCTTTTTTAACTGCCAAACTACTGAACCGATTTTGACTGTCTGTAAAGCGTAATATAAAAACAAAACGACTTTCTCATTAATAAGTACTTAGTTCATGTTTCTCACCTGTAGCAGTG
This sequence comes from Eulithis testata, assembly GCA_947507515.1. Classification (NCBI taxonomy): domain Eukaryota; kingdom Metazoa; phylum Arthropoda; class Insecta; order Lepidoptera; family Geometridae; genus Eulithis; species Eulithis testata. The sequence goes on from OX382219.1 coordinate 5,456,841, forward strand.
AGCACATAAGATATGTGATGCCAAACGGCACCTGTATGGTCACCATGCCTTGGTACACGAAGTCAGCGACTACCATGAAGATGATTTGCCCGAATACAGCCAGCACCAACAGCATCCGAGCAACTTTAGCTGCAGTAGCTGAAGAGAAAAATATTATAAACACATTTAAAACTTAAAGTTAGTCATCTGCCTGCTGAAGTTAGCCACGACGGAGGGTTTAAGGCGGCCTAAAAACTCCATGACCAGAGTTGGCCACTAACTCATACGAGCTTGCTTGCTTGCCGAAGTGAGCATAAGTCGACGGACTGAGCAGATGTCGACAGAAAGAGGAGAAATAGCAGAAATTGGATAAAGTCAAGCTGGCTAGTTCATAAGTCTTTCTGTGGCTGGACGTAGCGCTCTCCTAAGAGCCATTAGGCCAAGTCTTCGACTCTTATCAAGGATTTAGCTTGTTACATTTTCGCACATTATCACCACACTTTTCCAAAGAGTGTCTTATAAACACTTACCCAAACGTGTTTCACTTGAACTTGACACTTGACCTTCAGCGGCGATAGTGACCTTTGTTTCTTACCCTCGACCAGCTAAATATCTGCTCCTTAATTTTAGCTGAATATAAACTTACTTCCAAAGAACAGCGTCCTCCACGGCCACTCAATAACAGCTAAATATCTGGTCCTTAACTTTAGCTGAATATAAACTTACTTCCAAAGAACAGGGTCCTCCACGGCCACTCAATAACAGCTAAATATCTGGTCCTTAACTTTAGCTGAATATAAACTTACTTCCAAAGAACAGGGTCCTCCACGGCCACTCAATAACAGCTAAATATCTGGTCCTTAACTTTAGCTGAATATAAACTTACTTCCAAAGAACAGCGTCCTCCACGGCCACTCAATAACAGCTAAATATCTGGTCCTTAACTTTAGCTGAATATAAACTTACTTCCAAAGAACAGTGTCCTCCACGGCCACTCCATAATCTTAGTTCCTTCCGGCAGTTCCCCAGGTATGGCTGTCTGATGCAAGTGGGTAGCCATCCTTGAAGATTGCACGCAAACCAGGTTACCACCGATCCCGTTGACAATCGGCTGGAAGACTTCGTAGCCTCTGTAGTGATCTACTGCTTGGTCCAGAACTATGCCTCCGATGCTGGAAAGATATCGCGTAATTTAATCAAAATATCATTCAGGCAGGGGCCGGGTAAAACCCAAGTCGCTATCACAGTCTTGTGTTGGAGTGTTGGAAGTCAATGCCAGGAATCGGTTATGAGAAAAAACCTGTATCCATCTGTATATGTGTACCGTCTCTGCTCTGCTGCTCTTCTACTTGAGTAGGACACCAGTAGACCAGAGGCGATAAGTGCAATCCTGTGTTGCAAGTCAAGCGTTATGTCAGCTGGGTGATTGTCTAACTTTTAATACCATCAGAATCTCCCAAACTGCAATTCAAATGACCTGTAAATTGTAATTTGTCAGATTCTGACGGATTCTGACGGTATTTAAAAGATAGACAATCAGGGGGCAAGTTGCTGATCTAGGCACTCCTGAAAACCAGCGCTAAAGGAGACACTGTGTACCTTTAGCATTTGCTGAGCGGGGTACCTTTTTTATGCTTCTGTTTTTAATAACTTAATGTTTATTTTATTGTGTCTTTGAAGGTGTTTTTGCGTAAAATACATATTTTTTATTTTTATTTCATTCTCATTTCATCAAAAAAATCCACAGTTAGACACTAGGCCCTCCCTATTCTCCCACCACTGGCTTCCAGCTCTCTATACAAAGCTGTTGATTCATCGCGTGAAGGGCCGTGCTACGTTATGTCTTCCACTTTGATGACAGTGCACATCTTGTCCGCAGTGTAAGTATCGAAGCTCAAAAGTTAAGCTGTAGAATATGTTATCTCTGATTGACAATCAACACACAGCCTAAACTATAAGTCCTAGAGGTATGAAATTTGGAGGGTAGTATCGTTATAATAATATAGTGTAGGGGTGCACTAAGAAAGAATTTTGAAAAGTCACAATGTAAAGGGTCTAGAATGCGAGCAACACCGCGGGCGACGGCTATTAATGTATATCATTCTGGGAATCTCCCATGAGTTTAATTAAATCCTCCAACTTACCCACTGATGAACAGAGCGGATATGACCGGGGTCCAACCACTGGTGAGCACCACCTTCGTATACCGGTTCCGGTAGACCACAAACACCCAGAGTGGTAACAGGCTGTAGTACACGCAGATTAGGACGATTGGCTGCCATAGGGATACCTCTGCAGAGGAACATAATTAAAACATAATTAAATATAAGTAGGTAGGTATTATCTTAGACTAAGGGCGGATTCGACCAAACTATTTATACGTAGTATAAGTCTTATACTGCGAATAAAATCAATAATTACTCTAGTGATACGAAACTTTTTGTTCTACCAAGTCTTATTCCACGAATAACTTGTCTATCCGAGAATAAATCTTATACTGCCAAAATCTATGGTATAAACAAGTTATCTGTCGAATATTTTAATGGTGGCTGCTACATTTGACAAAACGGCTGTTTGTTTTCATAGATATTGACAACTTGACACCCGGATAATTTGTGTGCACATGTATTATTGCGTTGCGCTCTCTAAGCAATTGTATTTTGAAATAAGTTGTTTTTTATGTATATACAGAATAACAATACCTAGGATTGGTTACTCTCAAGATTGCAATGGAAAAACAAAAACGAATTTATCTAAGAATAAAATCAAATAGTAAAGTTATACAAGGGATACTTATTCAGGAATATCATGACTTTTGGACGAATCCGCCCTAATAGAAGTATTACACATAATCAGGTCTGTTGATGAAATTATTTAAGAGATAAATAAAACTGTTTTTTACATCATTATCATTTTACGGCGCATTCATACTTGGAAAAATAAAATGGAATAAAGAAGAAATGAAGTTCGTAGATTTATTGGTCATACTTTTGAGTCATAAAATATTTTTTGTAACTTCATCATTTACTAAGAATGATTCTGACTGTACGACCACCATTGAGCTTATGCCCTTTACTAAGAACTAAAGATCCATTTTTAATCATAAATTATCTTCTTATTTATATATTATATAAAACTCTTTTGAAGCTGACTGACAATCAACGCACAGCCTAAACTATAAGTCCTAGAGGTATGAAATTTGGAGGGTAGTAAAAAGTTGCACTCTATAAAGGGTTTAAAATTAGGATCAAAGATTTTAACCAAATAATGCGTATGCTGCTACCACGCGAGCAAAGCCGCGGGCGACAGCTAGTCATCTATAAGCTAACTTCACCCATTTTTCCAGCCTTTACTGGGTCGCGTTTTCTTTCAAACGTATTAAAGTTACACAGTATGCAAACCACTACTGACGAGTACCCACCACAAAACTACATCATCTAATCTAGACCGGAGATCGAAGTATTTTCAGATCGTAAGGATATTCTAGCGATAAGACCGTTCATTGTTTTCTTCGGTAGTTTAAACAAAACAAAATGCAGTCATCACTGATTAGATTGCATAAAGATATGAAAATACACTTAACCGATAAGGTACGTAATTAATTATATACGTCCTTAATTAATTATTATAATATTGTACGTGTTTAATTAACAAATTACTGAAATATTGTTAATAAAATAAATCAATAAAATAAATATTCCCGGACACTTAACACAACGCCTTCTAGACCCAAACTAAGCAAAGCTTGTACGATGGAAACTAGATGGCTGGTACAATACAAACATACATTTTTTTGTAAATACATACTTATAATACATAGTAACACCCAGACACAGAACAAACATCTATGTTTACAACACACTAATGTTTGTTCTCGGTGGGGATCGAACCCACGACCCACAGCACGGAAAGCAAAGGTACTACCGACTGAGCCATGACGCCTGTCATGAGTATAATTATTTATTTTTATCCAATAATCTTTTAATTATTGACTTTATCAGTAGAAATATTTACGTGGCAGTGCAATCTCAATAACTACGTAGTTAATGCATTTAAATGTACATAACGTAGTATACAATGATTGCAACTGAGGGCCTAGTACGAGTTTTGGTGTGTAAATCTGTTGTAAAATGTCTGTCGCCCGCAGCGCACCAGTGGGCGCTCATTTGTATGGAGATGAAGACACGGAGCGGATTCTTTGAGAAGCTTGGTCTACACCAAGCCCTAGTGTGCTGGACGTCAGACGTTTCACACCCAAACTATACACTAAAAACTCGTTCTAGGCCCTCAGTTCTAATGATAGTACTAATGATATACATTACAGCAATGCTTTATTCATATATTGGAGTCCCCAACATCATATACACCGAATCACAGAATATGAGAATAACAAAACAAACAGAGGCATGCCAAGTGAGTGTAACAATAATTATAGGAGACAGACAACAACTTAAAAATATGAGTTCTTATTACGAGTGTGTTTAAGCTGAGGTACAAATCATATACCCTCATTTTTGCTTCGCTGTAGTCGGGTAATGCCCTTTTGATCAAGTTACCTTAGGTATCTGTTACGTGAGATGCCAATGAAGGCATACCTTTGATTTGCCTAAAAAGCTGTTTACTCCAAACGAAAGTTGCCAGTGAAGCATTATGCCTTAAATGTGAAATCGACGAAGCAGTTTGCTTGCGTTCTCGTTTATGCATTAATTGTTAATTTCGCGACTAAGCAATAATTCTTATTTCGCCACAAGATATATGAAGGAAATTAGGTTGAACCCTTTCTAAACTAAATCTACCGCGTTGAACAAAAACAGAACTACAAATGTATGGTCGGTTCAATTGTAACTAAAACATTTTAATCGCAACTAGTAACTTACCAGAATAAGGCCCATCCGGTCCTTGGTAAATGTTTTAAAATAGATAATTAAATCAGTAGATATCATCATCAATTTATACAAAACTCTTTTGAAGCTGACTGATAATCAATGCACAGCCTAAACCATAAGTCCTAGAGGTATGAATATGAAAGGTAGTATCCTTATGTAGTGTAGGGGTGCACTAAGAAAGGAATTTTGAAAAGTCGCACCATAATGGGTCCAAAATCTTTAACTAGGGTTAAAGATTTAAACCAAAATAATGCGTTGCTATCACGCGAGCAAAGCCGCTGGCAACAGCTATCTTCATACAAGGGGTTAAGTTTGGTAACCTACCAGCCAGTTGCTAATTTGACACTCTAGAAGTCTAGAGTTTGGCTTAGACTTGGCATCCTAGCTTACCTACATCTATAAGTATACAATAAATAACTAAACAAATATTCATGGAGAATACACACCACGTTCTTTAGTCCCAAAATAAGCAAAGCTTGTACAATGGGAACTAGATTGCTGATAGAATACTTATACCTATAAATAATAACCAAATTTGTTTTTATCTGTATATTTTGTATAACTTTTGTACATAGTAACAACAGATATACAACAAACACCTATGTTTGCTACGTTAATCTTGGCAGGGATATCTAGGACCCACGACCACAGAATAGCACAGCACGGAAGGCGTATTATGACTGAGTTGTGACGAATGACGAATGTCGTATTAGTCCATTGAAATGTTACAATTTAAGGACCGAATATTGCATTAGTTTGAGGACTCCATTTTTTTTTTGGAACATGTATGAAATAATTCTCACTTTTTTGCTTATAACTTCTTTAATTTTTAATTTAGGGCAAAAAGTTGTATACACATTTTTGCAAAACTATTTGCTACAAATTATGTCTTTAAGATTTTTTTGCAAGACACATAGTTTCCGAGATATCGCGAAAAAAGCGTTTTCACCTCTTTTTCCAAGATGGCGGCCGGGGGACAAGGGTGGCGATCCCACAAACTTGAGGTTAAGCTTCTATTGACCCCCTCCCCCCCACCCATGTTCCAAAATAAAATTGAAATGCTCATGTAACATTTGAATGGACTATATATTAAGTTTTAACTTCTTTAGAGTTGCACTCCTACATTAGACCTACATACAAAAGAAATCTACCTACTATTCAATCATACTTATACGTACATTCATTAGGTTTTTACATTTAGTATCGGTCAGTAAATCAGTGACGTGAGTAATCTTATGATTTTATGATTGTATCGCAAAATGCACGAAAAATCCCCACATCCTAAAAAAATTAATATACCGATCGATTGTGCGTTTATTTTGATAATGCTAGATAGATTATCTATATAGATTATCGTTAGATTTTTGATTATTGCTTCTTACTTTTGAGTTACGCTACCTGCTTACAACGTAATTAAAAACAATCGATTAGGTACCTACTCGTATCAGAGGGTCAAATCTTGTAGGTGGGTACTACTATAGAAAATTTTCTTTGTTTCATTTCCTTCCATACTTGCAGAGCCTCTAGCGGAAACTTCAGAAACTACAAAATATATTAAAGAAAACGACACAAAATAATATATTGTAATACTATTACTAGACCCTCAATATTCTTGGATATTTTGCACAACGCTTTCTAGTACCATACTAAGCAAAGCTTGTACTATGGGAACTAGATTGCTGATAGAATACCTACATATATTTTTTTTTTGCATACTTATAAGACCTAGTAACACCCAAACAAAACACACAAAATGTTTGTTCTCAGTGATCGAACCCACTACCCACAGCACGGAAGGGAGACGGGAATAACGGACTGAGCTGTGACCTCCGTAGATTTCACAGAACACACAAAATAAAATAAAAAAAGTATAAAAACACAAAGTAACAAAGCTTGTTGCGCCCACGCAGACACCGCAGTCTATGATAAATTAATATCTTTAACTATACTATTGTAAAACTGTAAAAAAGTCAAAAACTAAAATTAAGGATATGGATAAACTAAATATGCAGATCTATAAACGATTCTGATTCCGAAAATCGAGTTTGTCTGTTTGTTTGTTCGCGGATCACGCCTAAACTACTGGACCAATTTCAATGAAACTTATAACATTCAGAAGCCCTTTTTCCGGATTGAAACATAGGCTATATTTTATTGAAAAGAAAGAAGTGGATTCTTAGATACAGCTTGACCTCTCTAAACCAAAAGCCGCCTTTGGCACGAGGTTAGGCATGCTGGTTGACAGATATTTTGGTGGAAAGTTTCGAACGCGTACGAAGTCGCGAGTATCAGCCAGTCTGTAATAAAATTAAAATACACATTGAACTTACTTATCTGTTCGTACATATACTGCGCAGTGACAGCTAGCACAGTGTTGCTGACAATATCACCGATCGACGCAGCTAGGGGTGTCGCGACGTTATCTGGATTCACTTTGAACTTGTGCGAACCGTAGATAACCATCACCATCACAAAGTCTAAAGGAAAAGTGAACAAATATTATTATTACTAGTAGCCTATACTGTAAGTAAGTAAGTAAGTAAATTATTTATTTGCAACACACATAAAACTACAAGCAAGGGTTTACATAAATACAGCTCATAAAATAACTGTGCAGTGGTGCTGCAAAACGGTCCCATTGTTGGTTAAAGCCCCCCCCCCCCACTTCCGCCAAATATAACAAATAAATAAACAAGTTTTATATTTATGGCGTATGTAAAAGGCAGACAACCCTCTCGCTCGGACATTTCAACATTTTTGAAAATATAATATAACTACTCGTAAATGTAATTATGTGAAATTGCACACTTTCAGGATCGAGAGAATAACAATGCAAAGGTTCAGTATCACATTGATCCAAACTAGTTTTGTAACCAAAAAATGTGCACTTTAATTTATCGCATTGGTATAAGTTTTTTGGTCGGTTTTTTGGCCCAATTGTCACTTTTGATTTTAATATTTTTGTTACTGACGTTTAGGACAAAATCAAATGGAAGCTGTTGAGCGTGTGGTGACATTAAGGTTCTACTCACCAAGCACGAAGCAAGTGGTGGTGGCAGTGAAGACAGCGGACGCGATCAGCAACAGCACGTAGGATCCGTTGATGCCTCGGTCGGTGATGGTATTCACCACTATGGCGAATATCGACACCACTGTTGCAGCTACTATAGCCTGCACCTGGATTACAAAAACAACACGCTGTAGAATATAGAAACTAAAAAAAAACAAATGTAACGTTTGTATAGAATATTTAGAATAGGAATAAGAATCCTATAGCTTGCACCTGGATTACAAAAACAACACGCTGTAGAATATAGAAACTAAAAAAAGCAAACTTAACGTTTGTATAGAATACTTAGAATAGGAATAAGAATCCTATAGCTTGCACCTGGATTACAAAAACAACACGCTGTAGAATATAGAAACTAAAAAAGAAACCAAATGTAACGTTTGTATAGAATACTTAGAATAGGAATAAGAATCCTATAGCTTGCACCTGGATTACAAAAACAACACGCTGTAGAATATAGAAACTAAAAAAAAAAACCAAATGTAACGTTTGTATAGAATACTTAGAATAGGAATAAGAATCCTATAGCTTGCACCTGGATTACAAAAACAACACGCTGTAGAATATAGAAACTAAAAAAAAAATGTAACTTTTGTATAGAATACTTAGAATAGGAATAAGAATCCTATAGCTTGCACCTGGATTACAAAAACAACACGCTGTAGAATAAAGAAACTAAAAAAAAAACCAAATGTAACGTTTGTATAGAATACTTAGAATAGGAATAAGAATCCTATAGCTTGCACCTGGATTACAAAAACAACACGCTGTAGAATATAGAAACAAAAAAAAAACAAATGTAACGTTTGTATAGAATACTTAGAATAGGAATAAGAATCCTATAGCTTGCACCTGGATTACAAAAACAACACGCTGTAGAATATAGAAACTAAAAAAAAAAACAAATGTAACGTCTGTATAGAATACTTAGAATAGGAATAAGAATCCTATAGCTTGCACCTGGATTACAAAAACAACACGCTGTAGATTATAGAAACTTGAAAAAATAACCAATCGTAGCGTTTGTATACTTAGAATAGGAATAAGAATCTTATGCCTCAAAGGTTTGCAGGAAGAAAACTCTTATTAGAGTTAAGCTCGCCTTTGTATTGTACATAACTTTAGTTTTAACTTTGTTTGCTCGTATTTTTATGTGTGCAATAAAGAATTAAGAAGAATCATGCATACTGATGGCCAGCTTAGTTCGAATTTTGACTATTTCTTTATACAAAGGACATATTTGCGCAGAATTCATTTCATTTATTTTTGTGATCGTAAAACGTTAACCTCAGTACAACTCGAGTTCAATAAACCGGCTGATTTGGACCAGTTGAGCTATGTATAAATCGTTTGCAACGGTTTGTAGATAACTTAACTGTTTCATGTGTATTTTGTAAATATTGTGAATATTGTAAATACAATAGTTGTAATTTTCTTTGTGAATAAAGTGCCTAGTAAACGGCCTACTTAAATGAGCCAAAACCAAAATACAGCTCCTAATCGATTACCTTTGCTTATAACAACTCAATGGTACAATACCTCACAGATAACGTCTTCCGTGGACGTGCTTAGAACACTCTGAGTCTGTAAGCCACTTTAGACCCAGAGCTAGATCTATCTGCGAATGACCAGAGGTTGGTGTCTAAGATTCAAGATAACTGACCTGCACTAATGATATGTTCCCAACAACCATGGATATGACCTCCTTTGTCGACTCCATGTTGCCCAGGTTGGCCTGCGTCGATAGCCGTGACGCCAAACACATGTCCAGATTACCTGGAACCAGCATTGAGATCATCTTTTAGGCCAGAAGGGTCAAATGTGGCCCGAATCGGTGCTGAAAACGCTGGTAAAACCTTTTTAGTTTAAATGATATAGTATTTCATAGTCTGATATAGTTTAGCATAAATAATTAACACAAAAAAAGCGTTTGCTGTGGGTTGAGTCCTTTCTGCCATACTGCAAGTAGGTATTTATTTGTAAATTTTTACGTATGGACATACGTATCCACTTAATATACGCAACGCAACACCCAGGCACAGAACATAAATATGGCTGGCAGACAATGCTTTTAGCATTAAGTCCATCCTTTGTAACCAATTTATAATTTTGTGCAATAAGGTATTAAAATAAATAAAATAAAATACATAAAATAAAATAAAATAAATCTATGTTTGGCATCAGACAAATGTTTATTCTCGGGGATCGAACCCACGACCTAATGCACGGAAGAGAGAGCTATACCGACTGACAGCTCAGTCGCCTGTCAATAAGATTGTTTTCTTATTTTTCTGTAATCTCATATCATATAGACCAAATTATTGTTCTAGACGGTTCAATGCTCCCAACCTATTACTAACTTTTAACAAACATGATCAGAATATTGTTTACAACAGTAATATTCTAAAAAAAAAACATCTGATCAAATCAACTCAATTATATGTAGTTCTTATTGTTCTCGAATTAAGGTACAGTCAGAGATATTAACTTGCTTCTTTCGATTAAGCCCGATTTACATTTCAATAAGTACAGTAGCGAGTTAACTTGCGTCATCGGCGAGTGAAGTTTTTAATGTTGTTTGAACGGCAAAAGGGAGTTAAGTAGTAAGTTGATGATTAAGTCGAGTTGAATAGATCGCGATCCTATTTTTTGGCGAGTCCAGTGCGAAGAAGCCCTCTCCCGCGTCTCCCGCGCCCCGCCAACTTAACTGACCGGTATGTAGACGGGCGAGTTTAGTATACAGTCCATATATTTGTAAAGTGCAGCCGCGTTCGTTGTTAATGCAACTTATGACTACTCACTCCGCCCGTTTGGACGCTACTTAAAACTTACTACTTATTATTTAACTGTCCGAGTTCTTAACTCGCTACTGTACTTATTGAAATGTAAATCGGGCTTAACATTGTTCGAAAGACGTGAAGATGTCAATATTGATCCTTGATTGGAAAATAACAGACATGTGATTGCAATAAATAATAACAATAAGTACTTAGTTGTTCCAATGTTATTTTACAACTGGACTCGATTATAATTCAAGCCAAGCTAATACTCGAGTGGAGACCGCGTTTTAGGCCAGCGTAGTGTAGGACGCCCTCCACCTAGGTGGGGTGACGATCTGAGATATGTATAGCTGTCAAACACTGACTTGTTGACGTTTCGGAGAAAATATTTTGGGACAAATTCTCCCAATTGTCACTTTTGATTTTAATATTTTTGTTACTGACGTTTCGGACAAAATCAAATGGAAGCTATTGAGACAAAATATGATATAGCAATTTAAATTGCTTTGCGAGCGTGTGGTGACATTATGGTGGTTCGATTTCAATACTAATTTTATTTTACCAATTTTGGATGAGAAGAGACGTGACCGGGCTCAGTGGCGCGTCTTGGGACCTACGCCCAGCTGTGGACCGATATAGATTGATGATGATGATGATAAATCTTTTTGAACTTCGATGCCAGATGTAGCTACTTTACCAATGTTGAAAAATTTTATAGTAAAAAATTGTTCACTAACAAAAACTCGTGATAATTTTGCATAATGAACAGCAAAAGTGACGATTGGGAGAATTTGTCCCAAAATATTTTGTCCGAATCGTCACTAAGTCCACAAAACAAGCAGAAACAAAGTTCAAAGACATAAGTCGATTTTGTTTAACTGAACTTTGAATTCTCAGCGAAAAAATTTACCTTGATACTTTGGACCTCACAATTTTCCCTGCCGACAGTCGCCGTGGTAGCTAAAGGGATTTATGGACTAAAGTTCCAGAAATCCCTTACGCAGGGGATTTAGTCAGGGGAAAATTGGAATGAGCCAAATCAATCATACTCGTACGATACTAAAGCCACTAAGTTTTTTAACTGGACTTTTAACTGTTCAAATACTTTGAACTCGCATTGGGTAATTAACCTTTGATACTCTGAACTTATACAACCTACTTTTTGTTCGATGTTTATCTATAGTAGGTGCCAAATAACACCGCAATACAGGTCATTCACCCACCTTCAAAACGATGTCGCAAAACTAAATTTATGAATGGCTAATTCTGTCGCTTTCCAAACCTGTCGCTAAGACGGTAATCGCTCGAATCTCGTAGTACTGTTTGTTTACCATTCATAAATTGAATTTTGCGACATCGTTTTGAAGGTGGGTGAATGACCTGTATTGCGGTGTTATTTGGCACCTATAGTATTCTTAATTTGCATTGTTTCAAGCGGAATAAAAAAACATACGGAACTTATTTGAGATTTTAAAGCTAGCTGTAAATGAGGTTACTTAGGTATTTCTCATTCACTACCTATATCACGAAATAATCTGACGTATTTCAGTTATATTGCGCGTGATGCCAACCGTTGTATAGTGTCACCGCGCAGTGTATCTCGGATATTACGATTCGTTTGCAATTGTTACATATGTGATCAAGGCCCAGTTAATAGTTGACTGTAGGTACTTAACTTACGTCAAATTAATTTCCATCAATTTCGGTGTTGACTTATTTGACGTCTTTTGATGAAAATTTGTCGTTTGTGGCGTTAAATAATCAATGTAAGATTGTCATTCATGAGTGCTTATGCTAATTTGAACTTTACTGTAAACATATTAAGAACTTTTATGTATTTTAAACACATTTACTTAGTAAGTTGCCACTTACTTACAACTTACACACTTAGATACAACGGAATCAATCCATTGTATTTCCCCTGTAATTTCACCTTACTGTATATTCTGTGGTTCGGGTGTGAACTGAACTATTCATAGAAGTACACTAAGTACTTACACTTTGGAATAAAACGTTTTATAATGTATGCGTTTAACTGTTACGAGTGCATGCAAAAAAAATTCTACTTAGAGTAGTCTCCAGCAAGCTATAGAGTTATTTACGCAAGTATGAACCATATTCAATGGAAATTCTTCTATTCTAAGACGGTATATTGATCATTGCTGACATTCCTTGCTTGTTTAAACAAGACACGCGTCTGAACTAGCACGATCTAGGAATTTATGATGAGTGAGACAGATGAGAAATCCGCTTTGCGGGCTCTGCGGCACAGTCGCAGAGCCCGCAAAGCGGATTTTCTGACAAAAACTCCAGAAATCCCATTCGCAGGGGGAACTTGCAGAGAATTTTTCGAATAAGCCTGAAAAATGAAGTGCGCGTATTGGTTGATGTTTTCCGCGCACAGCAAATCCTTGCAAATATTTGGTAGAAAAGCAGCGTATAGCCTGCTATAATTTGTTTCAATCCCTCTTAGCTCTTTGAATAACTTCCTGCCGTTCCCAACAACACAGTTTTTGCGATTAGAATCTGTCATTTTCTTCAATCTTCGCAATCACACGCTATTATCATTGTTTTGCGGACAAAAGGTAGAAACGCGAGTAAACACATGTCATCTAATGGTATGTCAAGACAATATCAAGGCCTAGATGGGTAACAAGCAAAGTCAAACTCAATGCTGACCACGCAGTTGACAATATTTGGCTATTTATTGGGTAAAACCACAAGGTACACTCAAATTCCATCCCAACCCATCCCACTTCCCACTAATTTTATAAACTAGCTTTCGCTCGCGACTTCGTTCGCGTCCCGTTGGATCCCGTTAATTTTTCGGGATAAAAAGTAGCCAATGTGTTAAAGTTAAGAACTATATAATTATAAGACAGGCGTCATGGCTCAGTCGGTAGTAGCTCTGCCTTCCGTGCTGTGGGTCGTGGGTTCGATCCCCACCGAGAACAAACATTTGTGTGGCAAACATAGATGTTTGTTCTGTGTCTGGGTGTTTCTATGTATTATAAGTACGTAATTACAAAAAAAAAAGTATATATGTATTCTATCAGCCATCTAGTTCCCATAGTACAAGCTTTGCTTAGTTTGGGACTAGAAGGCGTTGTGTTAAATGTCCGTGAATATTTATATTTATTATTTATTTATATATATTAAATGTATGATCCGAATCGGACCAGCAGTTGCAGCGTGGTTGAAACACAAACATCTTAACATCCGAACGGAAATAACTTCAGAATTAGCGTTTGAGTATTCGAACGTTGGTCAGGGATTTTTTGGGGCATTATTCTGTATGACTTAGGAGATTCCTTGCCGTAACCGTATGACGTCACCGTAAGGAATGACATTTATGGCATAGGAAATACGGCATAGGCATAGGGCGATTTCACGCCGCTGTCTTGTCGTGCTGCGTAACGCGCTTGTATTGGTCATAGTGAATAAGGCCCCAGAACAGGGCCTCTACTCTGAATAATGACTTACGAAGATTCGGTAGTGACGTTTGTGTACCCTGCGCGGTCAATGAAGTAAAAAAATACGGATGATTCTACTTGTATCTAGATTCCATACCAACTAGTTGTAGAACATTTAGTAGCGGTAACCCAGGTTATGTTACAAATGTCAAAACAAAGATTGCACCGCGTTTGTTATTACAAGAGCTCGAAAATTGTTGTACTTTCTCGTAACAAAAGATTACCTAATCCATGCTTTAGTTAAACAATGACTAAATTGCCGACACGTGTGTAAAACTTATGTTTTTTATGTTGAGTTTGAATCACACTGCGACGGATCAGAGAGCTAGAAATAGTATTAATTTCCATTAGACACGCCACTGACGTATTCAGAAATATTGCTCATGTCCAAAAATCTTTAGTCACTTCTCAATAAAGATTGACGAAAAGTCCGTTCTTGTTTTTGAATATGGGCCTTAAATATCTTCAATAGCCAATGGCACTGATTAACATTGCCAATAAATCACGCGATCCACGGATCACGGAACGCAATATCACCGCGATTGTATGAAAATATTGTCAGTACCGTCAATATTTCCTCGATACTGGACTGCAGATAATATTTATAGTCATTGGTCGTGTAAAGACCGTCAATATTTCCTCCATACTAGACTGCAGATAATATTGATAGTCATTGCTCGTGTAAAGTACCGTTAATATTTTCCTCGATACTAGATGGCGGATAATAATCATGGTCATTGATAGCGTAACCGGTGTCAATAGCCCTTCTAGCAGAGGTGTCATTCTTCAGATGAATACAAAACTCATACTCACATGTGAGTAAACCCAAATATTGAAAGTGAACCCAAAACGTCACTTCGAATTCATTTGAAAATAGACATATTTTAGTGTCATTGGTATCGATTCGCTTGTTGCATTTTTCTAAACTAACCTAATTTGACAGCACTAAAAATGTTGCCGTCCCTTTCTCATAAACTGAAACGATAAGGACGGCTATAATTTTAGAGCTGTCAAATTAGGTTAGTTTAGAAAAAGGCAACAACCGAATCGATACCACTAACTACCTATCTATGACGGACAGAAGACGTAAGTATATAGGTACTCAAAGAAAAGAAAAGAAAATCTAAAAGCTAAGTAAAGTCGCGGATATTTTACTAGTTTGATGAAAGTAGAACGAAGCCACTGAAAACTTAACCCAGCTGTAAACTAGGTTAGCTATGGATGTGAAGGAAAACGGGGCGAGAAAACATGTGCTGGTGCAACCATTTTTCACTCCAACTTGGAAGTTAAGTTAGATGTTTTGATGTTCCACATTATTTGAACATCTATGTTGCGTTCACACTATGCCGCAGTCAGCAGGGACTTGGGCAGGGAAGTGGGCACGAGCATAGTGTGAACACGATCATGCCTCTGTTCCGTCTCAAGATACACTATACAAATATTATAAAGAGGAAAGGTTTGATTTTTTGTTTGTTTGTTTGTTTGTATGAATTGAATAGGCTCCGAAACTACTGGACCGATTAAAAAAATTCTTTTACCATTAGAATCCTACATTATCCCTGATGAACATAGGCTATATTTTATCCCGGAATTCCCACGGGAACGGGAATTACGCGGGTGAAACCGCGAGGCGCTGCTAGTTTGCATAATAAGTGTATAAAAATAAATAAAATAAAATTCGTTTATTGCAGGCACGGTAGGTAACAAAACATTGTACACAGACCCATATCACATAAAATTAAGAAAAATAAAAGAAATGTAAATAAAAAATAAAAATACCTAATAGAAACACCAGTAGAAATCTACCGGTGGGTAATTTCTTGTTTTTGTCCAAATGGACAGAGATCCAGTGCCTGAATATTGGATTGGCGAGATAGTCGAACTTATCTTAAGGTATTAGGGACTTTTAAACTTATTTATATTTACCCTTTCGGGTATCGCAAAATGTTTTAAATGTCTCCCGGCCGAAGTTCATGCCCTAGCTCACTAATGAGAACAAAGGCGATGTTGCTGTGGCAATAAGTCCGCGGCAATCATGCCGGCAGCGGCATGGGCATAGTGTGAACGCGGTATAAACTTTGGCATCTAAAGTTGATATTATAGTAGGTAGATTATCAGTAAAAAAATAATAAAGTACTCACCTTTGAGTCCCGATAGAGATGGCACGAGTACAAATATGGCTGATACGTTCACAAAAACCTCCCAATCCTGAAAAAAAAAACAAACGTCACTTAAAAAACTTACAACCGAATCGAGAACTTCTTTGAAGTTGGTTAAAAAAATGAACAGACTTAATAAAAATGAGAAGGTTCTCCATTCGGTTGGTCGGTTTTTTATCAGATAAAGTTAAGATTTAATTACCAAAAGCAACCAATTTTGCTTAAGCTTTCTACTAATATTATAAACGCGAAAGTTTGTAAAGATGTATGGATGTATGTATGAATGTTTGTTGCTCATTCACGCAAAAACTACTGATCCGATTTAGATGAAACTTGGAATTTATATTGTCCGTGACCTGGATTAATACATAGGATACTTTACATACGTAGACTAGTTTGTTACTTCTTGATGGCTTTTTCTCAGTTTTTTTAAGTTTTAAGTAAGTAGGTACAGTCAAAAACTTGCGTTGATAACCAATTTAGGATTACCTATACAACTAAGTAAAAGGCAATGAAATGTTCGTTATGCAGACATATCCGGATGTAGCAACCAGTCATTACGACGTCTGCCTATCTCCTAATCTTCACGGCCCAGAGTATTGCATGTATTACCAAATAATGACCATGAGGAATGAACAAAGAGCAACGTTCATAATGCCAAAGAAATTACACGGGTACTTATACAGTCGCACTAAGGCCGGAACACTGAAACGTCAATCAAATTTAAACACCACTTAAAATTGCTCTGCCTCTGTTTGACATTACTCATTTGTAAGAGATGGCAATAATTTAAGCGTGAACTTAATTTAAGTGCCGTTTGTAAGAAACACTAATTAAAATTAAGTTTGCGGTGCCTTTAATTAAAAACTAGCTCCCGCCCCATATGATCCTTTTGATTTTCGAGGATAAAAAAAGCCTATGTCGTGTTAATCAGGGCCAGCAGTTGCTACGGATTAAAACACAAACATCTAAACATCGAAAGCAGCAAATATCATATTTTGCTTAAAAATTGTTTACCTGACTGTACTCAACTGCTTCCATTTGATTTTGTCCAAAACGTCAGCCAGTCAAATAATCTTTATTGCTTTTATAGAAAAGTAAATAAATGTTTGTTTAAATAAGTTGAAAGGTAGTGTTTCGTTCCAGTGGAACGAGATAGGTGATGATGATGATGATGTCTTCCTGGCCGGTTTCGGCTACGGCGACATTGTTGCTGCTTGATGCCCATGATGGGCTCTAATGTGACTTGAATAACCAATTTTGGCTTTAAAGGTTCTTGCACACAATGTGCATGTAAGAGCGCCGTTAACGTAGTTATAGTTAATGTAACGAGATAGGTACCGGTAGTCCGTCATTCAATGGTAAGAGAAGGCAATAGAGATATCATTGGTTACCTTTCGACATACATCTCTGAGTGCGACTGCAAGAGTACGTAGATGGACGACTTAAGTACGTAATGTACGGATACAGTAGGTAAGCGAAATCAATTTGTTCACCTTCGTGTTAGTTAGATCAAAAACCAAATAAGAATGTGTTTTTAAAGAACTTTGAACTGAATATCGTTCATTCCATCCAGCCCTATCAGAAGTTCGATTATCTAAATGTTTGAACAAAAATATTCCAAATTTTTAGACTAATCGAATGTTGTTTGATCTATTACTATAATATTATAAAACTGCAAATCTTAAATAAAAGAATTAAAATTGTAATTGCGTGTTCGTGGTTCCAAAAATAACATTTTAATTACAAGATTGATTGTTTCTATCTAATCTAGAATATGTTTACGATGGATTTATCATAAAATATCATTAGATTTTGGCCATTAGCTTATTCAGTGGTGTGATTGTTTATCTTTCATAGCATTAGAATCTAACAAATTAAATTTTAAATGACAATTTAGAAACGAGACAGATACATCGACCGATAAACTAATTTTTATTGTAATTTATACGGTTTTGATGTATTAGAAGATAAACAATCAGTGCATTGATCACAAATAAATGTGACAAACGTAAACTTATCGTAACGCTAGCATATGCGAGATACACTGCGCAGTGACGCTACAACGTTTTGCTGTCGTGCTGGCGTTAACGCGCAATATGAACGCGACTGTCAGATATCTACATTCAAGGATAGTCAATGGCAAAACTGTTTCCAAAACTGTTTTTTTTCAAAATTTAGCAAGATGGTAACTTTAATTTATTTATTTTTATAGCGTCAGGCGTCATGGCTCAGTCGGTAGTAGCTCTGCCTTCCGTGCTGTGGGTCGTGGGTTCGATCCCCACCGAGAACAAACATTTGTGTGTTGTAAACATAGATGTTTGTTCTGTGCCTGGGTGTTTCTATAATACATAGAAACACCCTACATACAAAGATCTACATACAAACAAATTCTACATACAACAAGATCTACATACAACAAGTCTACATACAAAGATGTTTTTTTACGTTCTCTGCAGTAGGTACCTCAAGGTTGTCTGGTAGAGATCGCTGTTTAGCGATAAGACCGCCCATTGTATGTCATAGACTTAAGTTGTTTTGTTTCCTGTATGTTTAGTTTTTAGTTGTGGTGTGCAATAAATTATTTTCTATCTTCTATCTACCTCACGAACAAATGGACAGTTGCCGCGTTAAGGTTTGGTAAGTGTGACGTCTAAGCTATATATATATATATTAAGGATGGTATAGGTACTATAAGTCTACTCCACCTAAAAAATGTCCCAATCTCTACAGAGTCCCGTTCACCGGGGAAAGTGACCCCTGACGCAAGATTACCTAGATTAGACACAACCGACTAACAAGTGGAAGAAACTTACCCTGACAGTGCCCAAGACAAGACCAGCTCCAATGGTGCCACATCCAGCTATGAAGAACGGAACTGCCACCTGCATCAATGTGGTCCACCATTTTTCTTCCTTCTTCTAGAAAAAAAAACAGAAAATTAGATTGATATTCTTCTTTGCGAAACTTCAGCTTAGTTTTGGTTCAGACTATTCTATGCTGCTCACAGACCACGACGTGTGAATCCAGTTCGAAGATGAACTAAATGTGTGATTACCTGATGACTATTAGCCGGTGCAGGTGGGCTATTAGCCGGCAGTTCATTGGGATTGTTCTATGATCGTAAACATTACTAATCTCAGCAAAATACGCAATGTCGTGTCACGTGGATAACGTTTTTTTTCTAGTAATTTTTATTTAAAGGCCGAACTACAGGTCCGATTTTGATGAAATTTTTTAAGACCAATCTGAACGTATGTCTTTTCAGATAATAAAACAAACAAAAAAAACCACCGAAATCAAAAGTGTCAATTGGGACATTGTGTCCCAAAATATTTTGTCCGAATCGTCAGCAAGTCAAATTGAGACCCTCTTCCTGTTTTGAGGTCGGCTTAAAATCACATAAAAGTATATATTTTCATAATTATATACCTATTATCGTATATTATTATATTCATATATATATATTGTTGGAAGCCCCTCGAAGAAGCCTGGATTATGTGACGTCACTTGTTTACGCACTCCTTTATAAGGCGATGCGCGCGGCGCGACCGGGCAGTCTTGATCGGACTTTCGTCCGATGCACATGTCTTTATAGCGCTCTAGGGTTGCTAATTATTGTGCGAGACTAACTGATTGGTCGGTAACGATGATCAGTTACGAAGTTAGTTAGATTGTTTAACTAGTCAACGCTGATTTGTTGGTTAAATGTAAACTGTGAGGTTATTTGTGTAAACTGATGATTTCTCGTCATTTTTTAGTGCCATATCCTGATTTCTATGAGCATTAATGCGATTTATGGAAGTTAGCTTTTTGTCAGCTGTTAAAGTTATGTGTTTTTACCTCAAATACTACTTCTTATGTTTTTTTTATTTGGAACCGCTTGTGATTCCTAACATCAGAAGTGGGATTGCTCTCAAGCCCATAATGGTCAAATGAATTTTATTTTTATGTACCCGCATTGAAAATGTTGGGAGAAATCATCAATTTTATAGTTGTCATAACATTTTATGGATATAAAACGCGTTGGCTGTTCACTAATATTGTTTACAAATGGATTACTCGAACCATTTCTCCCGAATGAATTCCGAGTAAGTGAAAACAGGTCGCGAGAAGTGTCCGGAGGTGATGGCAACAGATGTGCGTGGCATTGTGACTGCCAGCTCGATCATCATGTCTACATGCCGCAGTCACGCCTGCGAGCACTGCCCCCAGCAGTGCCAGTGCCAGTTGCAGAGTTCGCGACCCCAGAGCTTCAGTGCCAGCTTGCGATGCTAACACAACGTGTGAGCCTCTTTTGAGAGTGCTATGTCGTCGTTGGACATCACTGAACGCCTCATTTGGAACGTTGAGAGCGTTAAACAAGGTTAGATCCAACCATTATTATGTTCTGATCTTTGATCAGGTTGTGTGATATCGATTCTTAGTGCAAAAAGGTTAAACAGGCTTGTAGAATTGGACGCTGGAGGTACAGCGCGTGCTTATTCCGAATAGCTAGTTGCCTGAAGGGCTTATAGTTGGTTTAACATTTTAAAAGAGTTGAAACCACTGTGTTCACGCAGAATCGATATCGCAACAGTTTTAAAAGGCTATGTATGCCGACGGTTGTTACACGTGTGTAGATAATGCCAGGCTCCTATTTTGCGCCCTATCATTGTCAAAAGATCATAGCGAAGAATGATGGTTGTTACTTTAATGCGTGGAATAACTGATGCATAGTTAGGTACGTGCTTACATTTTATGTGGTGGCATTGGTTATCTCCAGCGCTTATGCAATAGACAGATGGTTTTTATAGTGATAAAAACTAGATCTAGTACCTATGTGTGTAGTTAGATAGAAAAACATCGAGAGGTATACCTATGTTTGTTCTGAAAAATACCAGGTCATGGTTACTGTCTTTTCTGCGAAATAACAATCTACAAAACAAGTTTTATTTCTTATCAAGAAATGTGGGATGCCTCGACAGATAGTGGCATCAGAACTGTGGTTATTCAGTGCTTTTTTAAGGCCTACCTACCTACCTACATATACCTATGGACGTGTCTAGCTCGTATTCTGCTGAATATTTTTAGACACTTTCAAGTACCCTCACCACACTCTGCGAGGTAAAAGATAACCGAAGGATTGTGTGTATGCCTGGGTTACCCTTGACATTGAGAACTTCTTTGAAGTGCTTATTTGGTTTTGTATTTTTCAAGTGTATCGATTTGTTTTTAGTGTACCCTACGTCTTCCTTCTGCAAACAGTTACGGGATTGGCTGCGTATAGGCCATCAGATTATATATCTCGTTTGAAAAATTAAAGGAGGTCACATGCTTACGGATAAGCATGCTTATGAGTGGGTATGATCAGCATTGGTCAGGTAAGCCGAACGTGTCCAAATTCTTAGACGAGGCACTGATGGTTTTTATACGAGCTTTTGTTGTTGACAGGACACAAGTTTATGCTACAAGCGTATGCGCTTGGGTGGATAGCGTGGTTCTGCAGCACTTCTGGGTCACGCGCTCTTAGTGGTGTCTGGCCTGCACGTTGCTGCTGGGCGCTTGTGCTGTGCCCTGGCGCCTGTGTCGTTAAGCGCTTCTGTCTCCGTGCCCTGGCGCCTGTGCAGCGTAGGTCTGGCTGTGCGCTGCTGTCGCGCGCTCTTGCTGGGCACCTGTGCAGCGTAGCTCTGGCTGTGCGCTGCTGTAGCGCGGCTCCGCCGTGCTCCTGGTGTCGCGCGCTGCTGATGCGCGCCTGTGCAGCGCAGCTCTGGCTGTGCGCTGCTGTAGCGCGGCTCCGCCATGCTCCTGATGTCGCGCGCTGCTGATGCGCGCCTGTGCAGCGCAGCTCCGGCTGTGCGTTGCTGTAGTGCGGCCCCGCCGTGCTCCTGGTGTCGCGCGCTCCTGATGCGTGCTGGTGCAACGCGGCTCCTTCCGAGGGCCTGCTGTCGCGCGCTCTTGCTGGGCGCCTGTGCAGCGCAGCTCTGGCTGTGCGCTGCTGAAGCGCAGCTCCTGCTGTGCGCTGCTGTCGAGACGTGGTTCTGACGGTTTTTATACACGCTGTTTCTTTGACAGGGTGCAAGTTCTGCAGCACTCCTGGTGTCGCGCGCTCCTGATGCGTGCTGGTGCAGCGCAGCTCTGGCTGTGTGCTGCTGTGGCGCGGCTACGGCCGTGCGTTGCTGTCATGCGCTCCTGTTTGGCGCCTTTGCTGCACCCTGACGTGCGTGTGCTGCGCGTCCTGATACGTCGCGCACTTTTGGTGGAAGGCCGAGTGGACTGAAGAGTCGTACTCCGCTTTCTTTGAGGGTTGTTATACCCGTGTGGCCCTTGAGGTATTGGTTTGGCCCTTGAGGCATTGGCACCAAGTCCATTGGAATGGTGTATGGCCATGGAAGCTGGTCGGCTTTGCAAACCGACCAGTCGCTGTGTAAGTGCGTACACAGTGTTCATTATTTTTGGCATGTAATGTTTTGACTTTACATAATGTTGTAGCTGAATATTTTTGAGTATTCGGTTACAGTTTTTGTGGTGCTGGAGTTGTTAGTTATAGTTTTGTGGTGTTGGAGTTGTTTACTAACTAACTTTTACTGAATGCTTGCAAAGATGGTACCCCTGAAGGTATTGACTTTGTTTTCTCATAAAACCATGTGTCTGTTTATTAGAAGCAAGCGATGAAGTGGACCAGCCTTCTTCTTTTCTCGTGGATGGACCAGTCTGGAACCTGCTAATCTGTCGGGACGCCAGAGTGTCAGGAGAGGCCGTGTTGGAAGCCCCTCGAAGAAGCCTGGATTATGTGACGTCACTTGTTTACGCACTCCTTTATAAGGCGATGCGCGCGGCGCGACCGGGCAGTCTTGATCGGACTTTCGTCCGATGCACATGTCTTTATAGCGCTCTAGGGTTGCTAATTATTGTGCGAGACTAACTGATTGGTCGGTAACGATGATCAGTTACGAAGTTAGTTAGATTGTTTAACTAGTCAACGCTGATTTGTTGGTTAAATGTAAACTGTGAGGTTATTTGTGTAAACTGATGATTTCTCGTCATTTTTTAGTGCCATATCCTGATTTCTATGAGCATTAATGCGATTTATGGAAGTTAGCTTTTTGTCAGCTGTTAAAGTTATGTGTTTTTACCTCAAATACTACTTCTTATGTTTTTTTTATTTGGAACCGCTTGTGATTCCTAACAATATATATTAGTATATATTTACTTTCATTTGTTTTATCAAGAGCCAAACAATATTGATTTTCAACAAACAACGCATATGTTTGTTCATAATTCTCAAACAAACTCGTATTACATACCACGCTTACAGGATATTATCAAGTACCTTTCATCACACTGGGCAGTTCAGTGGCCACAAACGATATCCATATACAGGCTGTAATAAGATCACTCTCAAAAACTTAGAGGGAATAAAGTACAATTTTTCTAAACGAACTATATTTTTTAATCGAAAACCTTGTTTGGATCAAAATTGAACACTGTCTGTTATTAAGAGTCGATATTTCGATATTTCCTGTATATTCTGGTTTACTTATGATTAATATATTTTATCTAATCTCTGACTAAGTATATCCGTTTCATAGTCATTGTTCAGAATGTAATTCCACCTTTTCATTATAATTTACTAAGAATATTATACCTACTTACGTACAGCATTAGGGTGCTTTTACACCAGAGTCAAGATAAGATACATTGCTAAGAATGTGCATCCAATAGAAATCGTTTTTAATATGAAAATCAACCATTCCTAATGGTGGATTTCAAACACAACATTAGCAACGTATTTTTAGCTTAACTCTGGTGGAAAATCACCCTAATACATTTTGAGTGACATTTTTGATGGTATTCTGTTTTTTATAGCGACTATGTAAACATAGCATATTAGATACATAATATAGTCCGGTCAACGTATGACCTAAAAAGGGTTGAAGAGCGCATGAGCAATGACCTAATCGATTCCTTTAGAAACTTGTTTATAGTGCTTAGGATGTGAACTTAGTAAAAGCACTGATGTCTAGATAAGCCGGGGAGAAGGACCCAAAGTTCCCTCTCTAAGGGTTTTTGCTTAAATCTCAAAAACGGAGCATCGCAAGGTATTTTTTTTAAAACCTCATAATATTCTTTAAAACTTTGATACTATACCCTTTTTCCGAATTTGCAACCGTTTTTAAACTACACGTTGCTCAAGCACTCTGCAACTTCGTAATTGCCTGGACTAAAGAATAAAAAATATATTAATTTTTTGACACTTCACATGCCTTTTAGTCCCAAACTAAGTTAATTATAGCTTGTACTATGGGGACTAGATTGCTGATATACCTAATACGTATTTATACTTACATATTTTTTGTATAAATACACACTTATTATACACATGAACACACATAGAACAAAAATCAATGTTTGCCATCACACAAAATAAATGTTTGTTGTTTGTTTGTACTCGTAGTAACTATCGCGTTTTTTCTTTTTAAATACCTCAGGTCCCAGTTCTTCAAGGTGCTACATTCCTAGTGTCGTGCTACATTCCTAGTACAGGTACTCTTCAGTTTCATTTCATCATCATCTCCGCTGTCATCATCAACTCCGCTGCGCTGAGGTTCGAGGAGCCTGACATTCATGTCAGGCTCCTCGAACCTCAATCTTTGTTCAGCATCATTTTCTATTGCTCACGTGAGTTATTTCACGAGGGAAACAATTGATTACTTAGGTACCTACACGAATCTACTGTCAATTTTACTTGTACTTTTACACTCGGTAACTTTTTAATAAAGTACCTATAGCCCAGTCGGGTTAGTCAAAAAAAGGGCCTGAAATTACAAAAATTCCCGGCAGCAGTTTTTATGCTGCAACCTTTAAGGAGGGTAATCTAAATCCAAAATGGCGACGAAATTCCGCCGGTGCGTTAGCCGCCATCTTGAAATTAAGGGGAAATGGCTTAAAATCTCGGTCATTTTCAACTTTTCAAACCAAAATGGTGAGGACTAAAGTTGTTGTAAATGTGAATCTCTACAATTTATTTCTTGCAAGTTTTTTCGTACGATCGATATTTTTCGAGTTATACGCGAAAAAAGTGGTAAAGTATAATTATCAAAATCACAACACAGGTTTTTTAAAGTTTTTACTACGCATATGACCGTTTTTTTTGTTATTATTATTTGGATCTGAGTAACTCGTTATTATAGAGAAGCGTTTGACCACGCCGGATTATAACCCTAGGGACTTTTTGGGGCACTAAGCTACGTCACCGATAACCTAACCAACTATTAGTTACGTTTTATAAGTTTACTTGCTTCCGCCTGCGACTTCATTCACGTCCCATCGGATCCCGTTAATTTTCCGGGATAAAAAGTATCCTGTGTTACTTGTAACACCTCCAAGAATATGTGTACAAACTTTCATGATGATCGGTTAAGTAGTTTTCGCGTGAAAGTGTAACAAACAAACTTACATTGACATTTATAATATTAGTATGATTTGCCTGCTAAATAAATCAAAAATAAAATTATCATTTGTATTCGAACACCCAACTGAGCGAATATCGAATAATAATTAAATGGGTTTGGCTATCACCAAATAACTACTTAGATTAGCCTATGGTTGTCTTATCCGATAGAAATATGCGATAAGGAAAATCTAGATGACTTCTAAAAACTATTGGACGTCCAATAGGTACGACTCAGAAATACTTCTAGGAAAAACATGACGTGGGAAAATAATGTTGTCCGAAATCGGTAAACTATCGAACAAACTAGATTATTCAAACCAAATTACTCACGCGCGACAAATTAGGCCACGCGGCACATAATACCGCGTGCACACTATGCCCATGCCGCTGCCGGAATGTATAGCCGCGGACTTATTGTTACGGCAACATCGCCTTTATTCTCACAAACGCTTAAATTATTGCCATCTCTTACAAATGAGTAATGTCAAACGTAGGCAGTGCGACTTTAAGTGGTGCTTAAATTTAAGTGACGTTTCAGTATTCCGGCCTAAGTCCTCTCCCTTGCCGTCCGGAGCAAGTCCTCCACTTTCCCATAGCCTTAACCACATTTTAAATACCTATGTCATGGAATTGATTGTACACTTTCGGTCCAGTTACTAATCCCTCCAGTTGCTGTGGAGACCTCCACGGGTCTTTCTGTGTTATCAGATTTTATCTTCTCAGCTTGATCTCCACTTTTTAATATCACGATCCTTGACATAATAATATCACTTGCTATCGAGATGACTCAGATTTCTCAATAGTTTTCATTTTGAAATATCTTATCTTGTGTTATTTGATTTATAATACTTAATAATATGTTCTTTTGATATAGTAGGTGCCAAATAACAGCGCAATACAGGTCATTCACCCACCTTCACCACGATGTCGCAAAATTCAATTTATGAATGGCTAATTCTGTCGCTTTCCATACCTACAAACCTGTCGCTAAGACAGTAATCGCTCGAATCTCGTAGTACTGTTTGTTTACCATACATAAATTGTAATCCAATATCTTATGTTTTGAAAATCGATGGGTGTTATTGTAATGGTTCACATACACCTAACTCTATACGTCGTACCTACATACTAACCTGTGTAAGCACACACAAAAGGTCTAAACAGTAACGACATATGTAGATGCACTGGTTCCAAACACGCAAGTTCAAATCCCAATAAGGTCAAACTTTTTGCATGTTTTCTTTTGTTGAAGTTATACCTTTAATGCGACTTCCAACAACGTTGCGTTACGGGATGACGTAGTCTTTGTCTCTTTCTATTCCCCCCGAATAGAAAGAGACAGAGGCTAATACGCTATAAATGCTACAATCAAATATAGATGGCAGTGTTCAGCAATTGAGCATTTGACCGCCCGTGTACGACTTCCAACTGACAGCGGGAGGAATAGAAAGAGACTATAATACGCTACAATCAAAATATAATAGATGGCAGTGTTCATGCAACTTTTTACTTTTTATTTTGAAGTGAAAATTTAGTACCTACTGCATATTGGTACATAAAAATAAAATAAATACTAAATTAATTTCACATTAAACACAGAGCGAGAGTGAATGCGTGGCACTCGAAGTATAACTTCTCCCGCGCGTAGGGACTGCACGCACAGGTTTTTTTTTTCACTCACCCCTGATAGCGGTTGTTTTTCAGCATCAGCTTCTTCTAGCTTCTTATCCGGTGGGTCTCCCAGACTCTTTACGTCTCCGTTAGAAGAATTTATTGAAGACATGTTGTAGTTGCTGTCGCCGATGCCAATTTCATCTGAAACAAACAAAAAGAGTTTTAGATAAATAATATCTTTATTGTACTCAAAAAAAACAGTGTACAATGATACAGATTATAAGTACTTTGTAATAATAAGGATCACTTATGATACTATGTGGTTCGAGGTACCAGTTCCTCGCGACCACGCCTAGTGTGTACGTTTTTTGTATACTAAAAGTTCCAGTAAACTATGTTTTCATTTAGGGACTAGCTGATACCCGCCACTTCGTTTGCGTGCGACACCACAACCAAAATATCTGTCAACCAGTGTTCGATGAACCTCGTGTCAAAGGCGGCGAAAGAAGTAAGAATCCACGTCTTTCATTTCAATAAAATATAGCCTATGTTTCAATCCGGAAAAAGAGCTTCTGAATGGTATAAGTTTCATTGAAATTGGTCCAGTAGTTTAGGCGTGATTCGCGAACAGACAAACAAACAGACAGACAAACAGACAAACTCGATTTTCGGAATCATAATCGTTTATTTAGTAGATCTGCATATTTTAGTTTATCCATATCTTTAATTTTACTTTTTGGCTTTTTTACAGTTTTATAATAGTATAAGATTGTGCAGCGCCTCTAGCGGGAAACTACTAGTCATTATTCTGTCAGTTTTGTCAAACAAAATCACCCGCCCGTGCCCCTGTAAAAGTATCTCGGGCAAACTGTATGGAGCCACAGGTCCCACATTTTTTTTAAACTTCCAATGATGAAACTTTGCTTGTCAATACACTTACAATGCAGTTTAAAAAAATGTAACAATGTCATTATAAAGTAGCGGGAATGATTAGTTATTAGGCATTTTACTTAAAAAAATACGTCTCTTTCAATATTGTTTATCGTATTTACAGGGGTTTACGTCAAAATAATTACTTTATTTTGCGATTTTATGACTGCTACTGCATAATAAATTATGATAAAACCAACAGCAGTTATAAATAACAAAATTAATCTAAAAATTAAATAAATGTATGGAAATCGGGACCGGAAATGCCCCAACTCCTTTCGTAGGGAATGATCTCATTTTAATGGTTTACCTTATGTAGACTATCTTGCCTTTTCACCGCAAATCACCAGTAAGTATGATAGAGAAACAATAGGTAATTAAAACTGTAAAATACCTAAAGTGCACGTGGGTAGGTACGTACCGGCACAAATAATTAGATAAACACGCGCGTCTATACGTAACATTGCATAAATTATTATATACATTGTACAATAACACATATAATAATACATAACTATGTAATTATTTTCTAAGATGCTCATGAAACCGTGACATATCTCTATGTCACGGTTTTCACGTAGCGACGTTTTCTATATAGTATTATGGATAACTGTACCTACAGAGTCAAGGGCTGCTTTTTTAACCGACTTCAAAAAACGAGGAGGTTCTCAACTCGGTTGTATTTTTCTCAGTACATGGTTTGGTAAGTGTAACTGGAAAAAAATACGCGCACGTACACGACATTGCGTATTTTGCTTTTCTGTGGTATTTACGATCAATAGAACAGTCCCAATGATGATGATGGCGTATCAATTCCAGTTTTTTAAACTTATAAATTATCATCTCGATGCCCAGAGCCTGTAGTTGAGTTTTATTTAGTTTGAGAAAAGCGTAAGATAAGTAACCTTTTGTGTTGAGAAAATAAATGTTTTATTTATTTATTAGCGAAATATTTTTTATGAAAATCCGATATGCGCCTCTAGCCGTAGATTTGGAAACGATTGTTCTCGATATAAAAACTATGAGTTGCTCAATTCTCATACCTTTTGAAAATCAACAAAATAAAACCTGTTACGGGCTCAGTTACTGAAGGGCAAGAGACCACACACACACACACACACACGCACAGCGTAAAATAGGCTCCCAGTGTTCTTCCCCATAAGCGAGGCTCCTACTTAAAAAGAAACTTTTTACACGGCTCCTGAAGCATACCTCTAATAATAGGTATGTCGCATAATCCCCTTTGAGCCGTCCCCATCAAGGGGACTATGAGACTTTTAAAAATACTTAAACCGTGTTGTATAAAATTACCTTATGTGTGTTTAAGGTCCAACTAATCGCCCAACTTTTAATGCGAAAGTTTCGAAGCTTGTATTTTTTAAATGAATACTGTTTTTACGGTTTGAGGTGTACACAGACATAGACTATGACGAGATAAATTGGTATAATCCTTAGTTTGGTTGGTCAACGCCAAACAGTGGAGTAGTTAGTTACCCTTCCACGTGTGTATGGAAAGGTGGGCGACTATTGGACCTTAAGTATGAAAACTTCATTAATCCAAAAAAAGTGATTCTGCAGTTTTAAATCAAACGCCACAAATTCCTTGGTTAACTATACCAAGGAATTTGTCATTATAATACGTAGGTATAGTATTGATTTTCCAATTTTATCTAAGTCAATGATTACCACACGATAATGGCAATTGGGGATAGAAAGCCGTGGCCGAGTCAAGGTTATGACTCCAATATTTTACTGAACTAAGAACTTAAGAATTTTACTTAAACTACGAAAGATAAGGCGCGTTCAGAACAAAGAGAAACTTGGATCAATTATAAGTGATGACTCGTGTCATTGTATAATTACTGTCACATTGTCACATGCGGGTTTTTTTCAAACCATTGTTTGTTCTTTTTGTTGTTGTAGACTTTTACTCTGTACCACGGGGCAACAAAACAATTTCCTTAGCGAGTCTCTTTCCTTTCTATTCTAAGCCTGGTTTTCATGGATTCAGTAAATGAGCTGCCCAAGAGTAGTAAAATTTATGCTTTCATTTTAGGAAGGCCTAAATTACGTACGCGGAACTCCAACATAATTCTACAGGGCTATCTCGAAACTCACTGTCTCTTAGACCGTAGTCTGAGTTTTGATTTGTTGATCAAAACGCATATCGAGAAGCGACTTGCGAGATATTTTGTATGAAAAAACGATAAAAGTTTATACTTTTATCGGCATATGACCTAAATTATACGCAGAATTCTGCTCACATAGTTCTGTCAGATTCGTTCATCTCGAAGACGTAAAGATGTGACTGTAGTGTATCGGCATCCATACCATTCAAACCGGAACACAGCAATGTGAGTGTTCGCGGCGGAAATAGGCTTCCTCCGACGAGCTATTTGGCAAGAAGCTCTACTAATACAAACACTAGTGCTACTCTGAATGACTAGTATCTTTCTTATTGTATTTGTGAGTCAAACAAAGGGATTGCGTATTCGCTCTGGGGCATTATTCTGTATGACTTAGGAGATTCCTTGCCGTAACCGTATGACGTCACCGTAAGGAATGACATTTATGGCATAGTAAATACGGCATAGGCATAGGGCGATTTCACGCCGCTGTCTTGTCGTGCTGCGTAACGCGCTTGTATTGGTCATTGTGAATAAGGCCCCTGCTTCCCTACAGCCGCGTTACGAACACGGCTGTCTTATCTGCTTAGGAAGTGCATGCAATCATGAAGGTTAGGGAAGCCAGTGAAATTCCATGTAACACGTAATATAATAATATTACATTATCTAACGATAACAGCTAAAGAAATCGTGCGGTTATTATGAAAGTATTGTATATTTTTTTATACTTATGGTTAGTTTGTATATTTAACTAACGGAGAACCGTAGGTGGATTACCATAGCAACGTTGTTACGTGTCAGAAAGAGAAATATATATTTTTTTAATTCACATTGGAAGTATAGTATTAAATGTATTTCGGAATCGTTATACTTATATCAGAATCTGTTAGATTTGTCACCAAAATGATATTTTAAACTTTTAGTGTTTTAAAACGCAATTTTTTCACACATTTTGCTATTTATCTTATGATTAACAACCTATCTATTTTTGTTATGTTTTTGTTTTGTCAAGGAACCTATTATTTTTCCAGTTAAGGCTGAAATACTCAAAAGCCATTTAAATTTGAGCACCACTTAAAGTTGCTCTTCCTCTGTTTGACATTACTCATTTGTAAGAGATGGAAATAATTTAAGCGGGACTTAAATTGAGTGGGGTTTGAGTGGCTTTTGAGTATTCGCCCATAAGTCTTTTAATTTTTCGATCACTTACTAATTAACTTGTAATTAGGTAGAAACTGTTTTGGCAGATAAAGTGATGCGCTATGTACTCCTCACTCACGAGAAAACCGTATCTCGTCATCCCGCTCCATCATCGTCATCATCATTACGCTCAGCGTTTTATTATTTGTAAAGTAATGGTGATTTAGTAGGGTAAAACCACACGTGTTAGATTGAAAATTAGAAATGGACGCTAGATACCCTGTATATTTGTGACAGTACCTATATCCCACCAAAAACATTCAGTAAAAAACTAGCCAAGTCTCGATGGAGCTGCTTGTTTATCTCTAAAAAGTAATTAAATCTAGACAAAGTCGTGCCAAGTCTAAGGTTCCTTACTGCGTCTTCTTTACTATTATTATAGTTAATGTTGTGTGACTTGGCCATCGTCAATGGGTAGCGGTTCTGGCGACAGATTTGTGCAATGGTGTCATGGAGCACCTGGTTTTGTACCCTTGTGTACCCTTCTTCAACGGCCAAGTCACACAACATTAATTATAATAATAATAATAAAGAAATCGCAGTAAGGAACCTTAGACTTGGCACGGCTTTGTTTAGATTTCATTACTTTTTAGAGATAAACAAGCAGCTCCATCGACACTTGGCTAGTTTTTTACAGAATGTTTTTGGTGGGATTTCACCTCTTTTTGTAGAAACGTGGGCATACAGCTGAGGCTAGCTGAGGGTTTTTCATCAAATACCTCAGACCTTCGATTTTTGACATCAAATTAAGAGGCAAACCAAGTTGAATATGTTTTGTAAAGGCGGATGTCGATCTTTAATAGTTTGGAAGGGCTCTTGTGTTTTCAAATAAGGGTCACCAGGTACTCCAGATCTTCGATTATCCTAGTTCTTATAGTTTTCCCTTTATGTGGCCATTAAACCCTAACTCTGTACCAAATTTCAGCTCTCTGAGTTTATGGGAAGTACTAGTTCTATTTTGATGATCATGAGTAAGTGAGTGTCATAAATGCGAAACTTTGCTTTCGCATTACTTCGGAACTAAATGAACTACAGACTTGAATTTTTTTATTTTAAGTATGTGATTATATTTATTTATTTATTTATTTATTTATTGCATACATGGTTTATATATATAGCTTAGGTCTTATTTAGCTAAAAGAACAGTCATGTACCCTGTGAGGGCGCAGCAATTGTACTAAAGTAGATAGCAGTAGTAAATTAATATTATAGATTACCTGCATAATGAAATAGTGATAATGTCATGGTAAAAGTTGGATGAATGTCAATAATAATGGGAGGTACTTATACAATTATCAAGCGGATGCAAAGTCAAACATAAATTCATAACATTATCTACGTATTTACAATATAATTTAAATGACAAAAATAAGTTGTAATTTAATTAGAATAATGTCAGTTTTTATTATGCGCTACAATTTATCGGACAGAAATTCGTCAACAGAGTAATAACACTTAGAAATAAGGAATTCTCTTAGTATAGCTTACTGGATGACGAAAACTTCTGCGTTCTGGTCTTATCCAGAGTTTCTCAAATAGGGGCCTGAAAATGCGGCGAAATGGTTCCAGTAAAGGATAGTACGGCAGTGTTTGCTTCGGGCTCGACTTGTCGGGGGCACTGCAGTGCCCCCAGATAGGTACTCTCCGACGTCATAGTGTGGGCACAGAATATAATATAACACTGTATAACCTTACCTATTATGGTGTACCCGTGGTATTTCTTAAACATCTTGTCCACAGCCACTTCAAATCTCATCCCGAAATTCAGGCACGACATTTTCAATCTTTACACTTATGCGTGAACGTGTTAAAAACACTTTAGTTTTTGATTAACTTTTACAATATGTTTAGATTGTGAAAAATTACACGTTTGTATCAGAATACCGAGAAGTAAGTAAAGCTGTTTAAATATTGATAAAATTCACAATAGTTTGTGTGGAAAGTAAATAAATAGGAATGAACAAACGATCGGCAAGA
This sequence comes from Eulithis testata, assembly GCA_947507515.1. Lineage (NCBI taxonomy): Eukaryota > Metazoa > Arthropoda > Insecta > Lepidoptera > Geometridae > Eulithis > Eulithis testata. Next base: position 5,490,471 of record OX382219.1, read on the forward strand.
TCGAAGCAAACTATTCAAGTATTTTAAAAACTAGTTTAGTCAAATTGCGGAAACCAAGCTTCCTATTCAAAAGATCTGAAAAACTCAGAGCAATTAGTTTTTTACTTATCTCAGCACTTTTTATCATTGATAAGATACGATAAATGTCGTAAGCCTTTGGGATTACTTTGATAAAAAAGTCACATTTTAACTGCACAAAAATATCACCCAATTCTCAATTGCAAAAGGTTGTAATTAATCCAAAAAGGTTGCAACTAAATTGTAACTATTTAAATCACATTTTTGCTAGCAGTAGTCGCGCTAAGGTCTTCAACACTAATGAAAGTTCATGTCAACTGCATTGTACCCACATTTACGATAAAGTAGTTCATGTTTGCATTATCAATTATTTATACCAACTATGACACAGATAATGAATTTGCCTGTCTGTTGTATTCTATTGTGCAATTACTTGATATTTGAGCGGTTAGTAACACGAATGTTTACCTAGACTTTTTTATCAATGATTTTTTGCAATAAAAATATATTTAATCTGGCCCACCAGTGGACACGCATGGAACCCTATCATTAGTATAGTGGATTGGTTGGGATTTCTTTCCCACCTGGCGCACCGGTGGGTTCGATGGGAAAAAAATACCCATTGATTTTAATGTTGAAAAAAAAGTTTTTTACCTCGTCTTCTAATCGCTTCTAGTCTTCTAGTCGTCTAATCGCAAAAATATTACTGAACAATCCATATTTTAAAGAAAAAGATTCTCCTACTGGTTCGAACTTACAATCTGCAGAGCTAATACCAACTGAGCTATGTTTTTTTTCTACAACTAATGCCATGCTGATTTACTGCACAAGCACTGATCCGGACTCAGCATAGATTTTTCTATGGCAATCTGTACTCAAAACTATGAGTAACGATTTCTGTATCAGCATACGGGCCTCAATGATGGAACAAACCGATGACCAACTTCATGTTAGTAGTAACCACTGCCTATAACTAGTATATGTAAACAACAAGGATGAGTAACAAAGACATAGGTAAGTACTAACAATCAGGAAGGAAATGGAGCTTGATAGGAAAACAATTTTCCTGTACCTAGTGTCATCGATCTTTAGAACATTTTCCTGTATGTTCTTAACTGTCAACGATCATAATGGGTAATTAATTTGAAAAAGGCGCCATTATAAGCGCGTTTTATTGTTTCATAGATTCCGTCTGTCGGATGCATGTATGGTACCAGAATATAAAGTATAGGGGTCATAAATGGTTCAGCCCTAGCCGAATTTATCGGGCATTCCCGTTTGTTCCACTGGGGTTCGTCACACTCGTGGGACGAAAGGAAACTCAATAAATCATCATCATCATCCACAGCCCGATTTTACCCACTGCTGGGCATAGGCCTCCCCAAGTTTGTGCCTTCCACTGCGGTCCTGAGCTAGTCTCTCCCATTTACGTATTTATCATTCAATAAATTTTTTATTTAACCTATGTCGTCCTACTGCTGGGCAAAGGTCGACTTCCAATGTTCTAAATCCCGAGCTTCCTCTCTCTTTCGAAGGCGTCTAGTTCGTCGCGCCAACGCTTTCTTGGCCGACCCCGATATCGCCGACCGTCAGGTACCCAACGTGGAGATGGTCGCCCACCTATCGGGAGGCATCCGGCCGACGTGCCCCGCCCAGTGCCATTTGAGCCTAGCGCTTTTGTTCCAACATCGGTTATTCCCGTCATGATACGCAACAGTGTTGCGCACTCGGTCTATCCGCTTCAAACCGAGGATGGCTCTCTGACAAATCTTGAGTTTGGACTTCTGTTCCTCTGTTAGAGACCATGTCTGTGCACCGTAGGTTAGGACGGCCAATATACACATGTCGATGAGTTTGCGTTTAAGTGTAAGAGCGAGGTTACCCTTCATATGCTCCTTCATGGACCCAGTAGCTCTTCCAGGCGTTCTCGATGCGGCGATCAATTTCCTTGTCCTGCCTGTTTTCGAAGCTAACTGGCCCAGGTAAATATACTCATCGACATAATGTATTTATTGCCCATCCACCTCAACCCTACGTTTCGTGCTGTTAGACATGCACTGGGTCTTTGAGCGGTTGCAGCTAGCATTCATTGTTTCCACAATATTCAAGTTTTTATTACTCGGAATTTTCCCTCTGATTGTAGAATGTTTTTTGTAGGTAGTAAATAAATCGAATTGTAAGATAGCTTTGTACTTATTGATAACAAGCTGATTGATACCCGCGACTTCGTACGCGTGCGAAACTTTCCATCAAAATATCTGTCAACCAGTATACGATGAACCTCGTGTCAAAGGCTGTATGTGAGAATCCACGTCTTTCATTTCAATAAAATATAGCCTATGTTTTAATCCGGAAAAAGGGCTTCCGAATGGTATAAGTTTCATTGAAATTGGTCCAGTAGTTTTGGCGTGATGCGCGAACAAACAAACAAACAGATAAACTCGTTTTTCGGAATCAGAATTGTTTATTTAGTAGATCTGTGTACCTATTTAGTTTATATATATCTTTAATTTTAGTTTTTGGCTTTTTTACAGTTTTATAATAGTACCTATAGTAGATACCTATAGATAAAATAGATTAATAATAGTATAGATTAAACATCAGGCATGTCATGATAGCTACCTACTCATTTATTTTTCCCTAATAATATCTATAAGTAATTGCATTGTTATCTTTGTTACAAAGACCACTTTGATAATGTCTATAAATAAACAGTTTTCGTTTTTTTAATAAGTACGACAGGATTATTAGTTTAGGCAGTTTTACACTATCTTAAAACAGAATTGGGAGTGAACGTATGTGCATAGACCCTTGTGAATGATTACACAGGCGTCATGGCTCAGTCGGTACTTAGCTCTGCCTTCCGTGCTGCGGGTCGCGGGTTAGGTCCCCACCGAGAACAAATATTTGTGTGCGACAAACATAGATGTTTGTTCTGTATCTGGGTTTTACTATGTACCATGAGTATAAATGTATATAAGTATTCTATCAGCAATTTAGTTCCCATAGTACAAGCTTTGCTTAGTTTGGGACTAGATAGAGAGTTGTTGGTATTGTTCCAACATCAAAATTGTCGGTGCCGGCTAAACCGAAACGTCAAAAACTATCATTTTAGCGCTGCAGAATCGACATCATTGTACCTCGAAGATTGTCGTAACCAATAAATATAACAGCGAAGACCTGTAATTAGCTCTCTGTTTATGATTTTAAAATTGTTGGTTTTCTAAAACAAATAAATCCTACTAATATTATAATCGCGTGTAAGTTGGATGGATGGATGGATGTTTGTTACTCTTTCACGTAAAAACTACTGATACGATTTGTATGAAACTTGGAATATATTGCCCGTGACCTGGATTAACACTTATAAGCTACTTTTTATCCCGAAAAATCAACTGGATCCAACGGGACGCGAACGAAGTCGCGGGCGGCACCTAGTAAATCATAAAACATTTATTTAGCAATTTTCCCGTTTTGGATATGAAAAATGTGCTTATTGCTTACCGCTGATTGTGTAGACAGGATTTTCTTTGCCGTTGACGTAAGGAGACTGGTCGTCGACCTTGTCTATTGGTTTGACGACATCGGGTGCACCAACCATGCCTGGAAAGATAGAAACAATCATTGATTATTTGAAAATACCCTGAGGGAGGAGCCAACGAAAGCAAAACCAAAATACTGCGCTGAGATCTTTGTAGTTGACTGTTGACACCACAATGATAGAGCATTTTTTAAAGGCACGCTAATACTACAGTTGAATATGAATAAAAGGGTTAGTGTGAACACAGATTATAACACCCGTAGTTACCCATGCACGTACGCGTGCAAAACTTTCCACCAAAAATGTTGGTAGATATTTTGGTCCAAAATATCTGTCAACTAACATACGATGAACCTCGTGTCAAAGGATGCTTTTGGTTTAGGGAGGTCAAGCTTTATCTAAGAATCCATGCCTTTAATTTCAATGAAATATAGCTCAAGTTTCAATCCGGAAAAAAGGGCTTCTGAATGGTATAAGTTTCTTTGAAATCGGTCCAGTAGTTTAGGCGTGATCACTGATCAGCGAACAAACAAACAGATAAACAGACAAACTCGATTTTCGTAATCAGAATCCTTTATTTAGGAGATCTGCATACTTAGTTTATCCATATCTTTAATTTTAGTTTTTGGCTTTTTTACAGTTTTATAATAGTTTACAATTAGGTACAAAGAAAATGACGGTTAATACCGTATTTAATTAGTTTTTTTACTTAACCTCGTCCCACTGCTGGGCAAAGGACTCCTCCAAAGACTTCCAATGTTCTCTGTCCCGAGCTCCCGTATTTACAATATTCACGCAATATAATACCTATGAAACAGTTGAGCTATCTACATACTTTACTTGTATGTCACAATAAAAAACAATAAATGAATCAATATAAGTTTCTATGACTCTCTAGTTGCTATCATTGCACACTTTACCTAGTTTCTCAAGTGCACTTACTTCGTAGAATGTTTATAAGTATTTAAGTACGTATTTATTTGTTTTGTTAATACCTATGTTCTTTGTAAATTCCCTTGATCATCGATAAAAGATATATAAATGTTAATAACCGATGGTAGGTATTAGTAAAAATATATCTTTTCTTGATCAATGATAAAAAATGTAATAAAGATAATCAAATATACTTACCAACTTACATGGTCATGAGTCAAAAATCTGATCCTGATCAGGTCTTGAACGATAAGATAAAAATATTGACTCATAAAGAAATTACTGACGCGTTAATCGATGACAAAAAGTGTGAATATGCTTATTTATAACAAACTTCCAAAAAGGAGAACGTTCTCAATTTAAATGCATGTTTTTTGTATGTATGTTCCGCAATCATTTCGCCAATTATGAATCGATTTTGATGTTTTTTTTTTTCGTTTGGTAGATCGTATTTCAGGGGTTGTCTGATAATAAGTTTTATCAAAAACGGTTCAGTAGTTTGGCAGTAAAATAGAATACTTTTTTTATCTAACAGGTGGAGTTAATTTTCTGTATTTTTTTTAAAACATAGATATAATATGCTAATTTGGTAAATGAAAACCTGTATACAGTTTGATAATTGTTTAAATAAATATAAAACAAGCAATTTACTTAAGTATTTGATATCTTTATTTCCATTTCAATTACTACGATACCAAAATGAAAACAAGAAAATAATTGCCAAGGCTTTTCGGGAACATTACAGTTTACATTTTCGGTAAAGAGATCGCTCACACACTGGCGAAACTCTCGAACTAGCATCGTGCTTTCAAAAAACGAACAATGTATGAAACGGGGTTCAAAATTTGAATAACGTTTCTTGCATACATAACGAGATTTTCAGTGTGTAATTTTGGTAGAATGGCAGTCCCGCTTCTTATTATACCTGGTTTACACTTTGTTAGTTATCAAGCGCGAGTGACAAGTGCAAGTGTTAAGCGATAAGTAAAATCAGCGTGTAAAAGCATTGTACCTGATAAGTGTTGAGTTATGTGACGAGCAATTTTTTGAGCAATAATTGCTCGCCAACACGTATGGATCAATCTGGAGTAATAAATAGCAGAATCAACTAAACACTGTGTAAACGTTCTGAATACACTTAAAACTTGACACCGAAAAACACGTTAACTAACCACTTAGCACTTGCACTTAAAAAAGTGTAAATCAGCTATTACGTAGGAACTACGTATTACATATTCTTTGATCGCTCAGTTATTGTGCCTATTTGAAATTGTTTCATGATGTTTCCGATGTAAAATCACGTAACGAAAATGTTACATAGTATAATCACTTTTATTCGTACAGTCAGCATCCAAATTCGATTTTCAGTATTTCAAAATTATGTACAGAGGGCCTAGTACGAGTTTTCAGTGTATAGTGTGGGTGTGAAACGTCTGACGCCTAGCACACCAGTGGCCGCTGATTTGTATGGAGACACTGAGCGGATTCTTTGAGAAGCTCGACATGCGAGTACGGGATTGGTGTAGACCAAGCTTCTCAAAAAATCCGCTCAGTGTCTCCATACAAATCAGCGCCCACTGGTGTGCTGGGCGTCAGACGTTTTACACCAGATTTACACACCAAAACTCGTACTAGGCCCTCTGTTCTAATAATAATGTTTGGCTTAAATACTGTGGGTGGATTTTTTACTTCTATATCATAGTTGGAAAAAGAAAATGGAGAGATCCTAGATTACAGTCATAAAACATTTTTTAAATACTGTCTCATCATCATTTACTTATGTTGACTGTACTAGTACAAACTCGCACAAGTGAAGCCAAAAAAGTCTAAAACTAGTGCGTGAAATTGGTCACGTTTGGCCCAGATACCACCATCGCCTACTTTTAAGTCAAAGTAACTAACAAAAGCCTACAAATAAAACAAATATAAAAAAACGCAATTTATCAACTGGAGGTTTTCTTCTGATGAACCTAACTAGCCTACTAACAGAAAGTAAGGAGTTTGCCACTGGCCCGATGTTGTTCTAAACTTGGGAAGATCGTAAATTTATGTGACTACTACCTGTCGCCCGCGGCTTTACTCGCGTGGTAGCAGCATACCTACGCATTATTTGGTTAAAATCTTTAATCCTAACTTTAGACCCTTTAGTGTGCGACTTTTCAAAATTCCTTTCTTAGTGCACCCCTACACTATATAAGGATACCCCTCCAAATTTCATACCTAGGACTTATACTTTAGGCTGTGCGTTGATTGTCAGTCAGCTTCAAAAGAGTTTTATATATTTAGATAGATGGCTTCCAACACAGGTGTTTTATCATATAGTTAATAAACTAAATAATAAATAAGAGACAAAGACTGATTGTCCATTGTAGTAGAACAATGAGACAACTGATACTTAATAAGATTTATGGACTATTTTGAAGTTCCATAAAACTCAAGATTGCAAATTGATTACAATAATTAACGTAACAACTCAAAAAAAAACTCTTGGACGTACACATAACGCCCTCTACCCCCAAACTAAGCAAAGCTTAGATAATCGTGGTAATTGAAAAAGGCTAATTAATATTAGCTTCTGTCCACAACTTGGTATCTTAATGCTTTCTTGACCGGCATCACAGATCAGTCGGTGATTCTCCGTCCGTGCTGTCGTGGGTTCGATCCCAGAACTCAGAATAAAAACCAGAGCGTGGAGTCCCTCCGCGCGGAAGAAGTTATACTTCGAGTGCCACGCATTCACTCTCGCTCTGTGTTTAATGTGAAATTATTTTAGTATTTATTTTTATGTACTTAACCAATATGCAGTACTAAATGTTCACTTCAAAATAAAAGTAAAAAGTTGCAAAAAAGTCTATAATGTCGGTTTGGATTTGAACTCGTATCTCGTTGTCGGTCTGACCGCAGTCCGACGAATCACTGTTCAGTCAACAGAGCTCTGCTCCTGATGGTTGAAATTACGGCTATGTTTCTTATTCTTTTGTTTGACGCTGTCAGTTTGAAGTCGTATAACTTCAAAAAATGCTGAACACTGCCATATATTATTTGATTGTAGCATTTGTAGCGTATTAGTCCCTGTCTCTTTCTATTCGGGGGAATAGAAAGAGACAGAGACTATGTCCTCCCGCAACGTTGTTGGAAGTCGCATTAGAAGTATAACTTCAAAAATGTTATATGTGTGTGGATGTACAGCTAGACATTTGTTTTATGTCTGGGTGTCATTATATTATATATAAGGGGTATATTCATATTGGTCTTCTAAAGCTGAGCTAACTAATATGATTGCTAAATCTGTTGTCATCTCTTTTCGTTGTCATGCAAGTGACAATGACAGTTGAATATGAATAAAATGGTTAGTGTGTAATCACCCCCAAAACAAATATCTACAATATTAGCAGGTATAACCATACTAATATTTTAAATGCGAAAGTACCAACTCTTTCTGTCTGTCTGTCTCGCTTTCACGCCAAAACTACTGACCCGATTTAAATGAAATTTAGTACACATATAGTCTCTAGAGCCTGGGAAAGGATATAGGCTACTTTTTAATGCGAAAAAAGGGTTGTAAGGGGTTGAAAGAGGGGGTTTTTATTAATGTCACATTTGAAATAACTGTCAGTTGTTTGACAGTAAGAGTTTGAATGACAGGACTGTCTGTCGGGTCAGCTAGTAACTAATAAATCTTACTAAACTAAAAGTATGATTATGTTAAGTATAAAAAATAATTAACTAATTTGGCATTGCTGCATTTTTTATTATTCTCATTTTATTGCACTTTTCCTAGACTTCAGCGTCAAGGTAAAGAAGAAACACATTAAATCTGTGTTGCCATGTTATTCGAAGGCCCAACGGAATGCCGCATAGACCTTGACCATCAGAAGACTACATTACCCCTGAGCAGCTACAATATTTAAATACCTTGTAACTTATGCTCACCTAGTACTTTTTCCACGAGCGGCAATGCAGCCAGTGTCTTGGGCACGCTTCCGATTGCTACTGATTTGGACCAGTTGAGCTATCTATGAATCGTTTGCAACGGTTTGTAGATGGCTCAACTGTTTCATGTGTATTTTGTAAATATTATAAACTAGCTACCCGCCCCGGCTTCGCAGGGGTAGAAAAGTAAAAAAAATATGTAAAAAGTTGCAAAAAGCAATGTCGCCTTGGATTTGAAGTTGCGTCGGTCTGACCGCAGTCCCATGGCACCCTTTGGCCAACTGGAAGCCTGTTACCATGGTTGAAATTACGCCTGTCTTTTCCAAATGTTATTCAAAAATTACGTTTAGCTGTCAGTTGTGTCAGTTGTGTTTTGCTATACCATTTCTATTTTTCACCTTGGGTTACATTATTGTAAATTTATCAGTGTTTCTCTTCAATATTATTCACATATAAACCTTCCTCATGAATCACTCTATCTATAAAAAAAAAACTGCATCAGAATCCGTTGTGTAGTTTTAAAGATCTAAGCATACATAGGTACATACAGACAGACGCGGGAAGCGATTTTGCTTTATACTATGCAGTGATACTGTATTAAGATTATACACATTTCAAACTTCCTCCGAATTCCAAAATTCCTAAAGAACTGAACTTCTTCGATTTTACAAAGAAAATCGAAAGTTTGGGTCAGCCTTTTTGACGTGATAAGGAGCCTAATGTTTTGTCGCTGAGAACGGATACACCCTGTATTTACAGTTTAGTCTTCAAGAACGGATAGGTACACCCTGTATTTACTCGTATGAAACCCCAGATGGAGTTATGCAACAATGACTCATTCCCGGAATCTACTTCCAGCGGTCGACTTGACATCGAGCTAGGTTTCAATTTCAAGGTATCTAGCTCTTAAATTAGCTAAATGCCTATGCACGTGCAATGCTAACCGTTTTGTCAATGATGATCTTACGATTACGTTAAACGTTCTGTTTATAAAGGGCTCAAGCAATGTACCTAGTAGGTACGTACACACAATAAACCGAACGTTAGGCTGTGTCCACAGTAGGCAAACTGTGAGCGGCCGATTGAGTGAGCCGTAAATTTGTGGCGAACTGAAATTTGAGTTAGCTGCAAACTCAGATAAATTTTTGTGCGTCGCAAGCAAACTGTTATGAGTTAGCCGCTTACTGAGACAGTCGGCACACGTAACGCTGCAAACTGCGTAAAGTGAGCACAAAACAGCAAACTGTGAACACTCCGTTTCAAATATATGGAAGGGCGTACTAATACGCCGCGCCGCAAACTCAGTAAGCCGCTAACAGTTTGCCTACTGTGGACACAGCCTTAATCTTAATGATAGTGTTATAAGATTCAGTATTTAGTTTAGCTGTCTGTCAGAGAAATAAACAATGTTGCCACCAACATTTATAGAATCACTTTCACTGAACTCAGATTCAAACTTGACATTTCGAGCCTTTTTGACAATTGATTGAACAAAAAATAACCTTTTGTTATTCTTAGGAGAAACATCACCCCTTTTATTTTAATTGTTTTTCTTGTATTAGGGTGAGTGTTGTTATTATTTAATTTGAAGCAATAATACCGCGTGCATAATATGCCCATGCCGCTGCCGGCAAGTCCGCGGCATTGATGCCGCCATACATTCAGGCAGCGGCATGGGCATAGTGTGCACGCGGTACAAGTACTTGTGGCCGTAGCATAAAGTGTAGAATTCATTGCCAAGTTTTGAGAAAAAATCCGCTAAGTTGACTTCGAAACAAATGACAGCCGAGTCGACTTGACAAATGACTTGACTAATATTATTTCAAATATTTCAGTTGACAGTAACCACATTATTTGTCGAAATGACGGACAGTGGCCATAAATAGAAGAGCATATAAAAGATTTTATTTTCAAAATTATAGGATTATGATTATAGGCAATTGTTTGAACGCAATCTCATTCAGTGATGATGCGGTCGACGGTGTACCATAGAAGTACAAAGCAAATGGTACTAGGTATAGTAATTGATTCTGTGGCACTGTGCCTAGTAACTGTAACATCGTCTGTGTACCACAAAGTATATTATTATTTTGAGTGCTCCATGTAATCAGAACCACAATAACATTGCACCACTGTGAAAGCGTTTTCGTAAGCGAAGTATTAGACCACGGTGTTGCAACAGAGCCTCCAAAACTCTTTGTTAACTTACTTATACCTTATAATTTACAAATCCTACAGTAACCATTTAAAATGAGACTTCTCCCTACAGGGGCACTGACGGGTCTTCTTCCTCTTCTTCTTCTTCTTCTGCGTGTCAATGGTGCGGACAAAAACTTCTCTAGACTAGGTTCGAATAGAACTTTGCCACTTTAACCCCATCGTCCGCGGCGTTCATTAGGCCATCCCTTGCACAGGTGATAGAGCACAAGGGGCAAACGAGCAAACGGGACATCGATTGAGTAGGGGGCCGATTTCGTCTGACAACTGTCAAATTTTGTTTGACAAGCAATTAATCTTCGTCAAAAATACACCTACTGCTCGCTCTCCGCGCAATCCCCTGTGTACCTACCTACTTGTCCTTCACCCCTTTACATTTGCGGGAATTGCACTGACTAAAGCAAAGACCACGTAAAATTTTGGTCTCGCGATCGTAACGCACAACGCTGCGGTATGCGACATGCGGCGCCGGACATATAATCATATGGAAAGCGTCTAGAATGGTCTCTTGTTCCGTCGCAGTCAGCGTCAGCGGCGAAGAGCAAATGCGGTACGCTGCGTTGAGCCACATACCGTAATGTTGTGCGTTACGATCGCGAGACCAAAGCTTTACGTGGTTTACTTATACGTATTATACTAAGTATTTTAAATTATATTGTATCGAAAAATTATTTAACAAGGTACCTAATTGATAATTATCATTGTTATTGTAAATATATATAAGTAAATAATTCTGTAATTATAAAATAACGTGATATTGATGTACTTCTAGTTATAATTATATTGTACTTGAAATGCTAGGTGACCTACTAAAACCTGAAACGGTAATCAAAGTCTAGATAATAGGTATTACTGGTATTACTAGAATACTTGTAGGATACAGAAGATGTAGCAGGGGTTTTACATAACGGAGCTTTAGAAGGCCAATATGAAAAAGACTGTTAGTGTTTGTTTATGATTTTTTTTATAAGCAGGGTGTATTTTGTATACTGCACTATTTTGTAGTTAGTGAAAATAAAAATAAAATTGTTTATTTTGGAATCAAAACCACAAAAACTATCTTTAGTTTTAACTTGTTTGTTCATATTTTTCTGTGTGCAATAAAGAATTTAAGAAACAATTTTGATGCTTTTTTTGATAATTCCTAAGATTAGCTGCGTAGTTTTTGTTCCTTTCATAAAACTCGAGAAAAAACACGTTCCGGAACAAATTCAAATTTCAAATCATTGAAAGTTGTTGAATAAAAGTAATTGTACAAAATGAGCATTTTGCAAGGCATTCATAATATTTTGCTGTAAGCGGTTGCGTCATTCACAATGGATATTAGCATAAAAGCACGTAGAAAATAATCAATTTGGTCTGAATAATAAGAGCATTATGCTTGCGTTCTAGAAATGGACACGCAGTAGATCCATTCAATTTCACAAAATTACTTATTTATTTATTAGTTAATCTGGGAGTAGCGTCTCCCGGATTAACTAATAACAAAATTGTTAAAACATTATCGTACTAGATACATCCTGACCTGTAAATTTACTTTTATGAATAAATTATGGTATTGTATTGTAAATAATTGGGATGTGTCTAGTTCTCTAAATTCGTTACAAATTCGCCAAACACTAGAACCGCCAGCACTCACCAAATGTAAATTGTTTGACCTAAACTTCTATAAAACATTAAAAAAACAATTTTGGTGAATCACACGCAAAAACAACATTAAAAAGATAAAAATAGTAAAAGGAATTAATTTATGTAAGAAAAATAAGTATAAATAAATCATTAATATCCTTAGACAAACTAGTCTCGACCTAAACAGAGCTTGTGCTATGGGAACTAGAAGAGTAAGCTAATATCTGCATTTTTAGAATTTTCAGAATCAACACCTTTTTGCTGGAGAAACGCAAACAGAACATACCTACCAACTTCTATAAAAAAATTAAATAAACATTACATAACATACTACAATAATTCTGTATTTAGACATGGACATAGACATACATTTATTTCTGCGTTAGCACACAATACAACACAACATACAGAAAATTAAAAAATAATAACAAAATATACAAGCAGATGGAGTAAAAAAAAAATACAATAAAAACCACACAGAGAAATCGATTTACGTAATGATCACACGCAAAAAACTATAAAAAAGACAAAAATATTGCACAATGAATATTTTTGGACAATGCCGACGTGGGAAAATCTATTTTTACTACAAAATGCAAGTACGACCTCTAACCGGATTATCCGAGTTAAGATCGCTGAAAGACGACACTGGCTGCCTGTTATAAGCCGTTTTACATAACACATTTCATTGCCAAGAAAGGCCGTCGTCATGCTGTCAGCGGCACGATACCATAATGGAACAAAAATGGTCCAAAATTATTACTGGAAATTGGGAACGTAAGGTACGAAAAAGTCGAACAATGGTAATTTTTAGCGTAGGTTTTTACTAAGTTTTTATTTACTCGTATTAAAAAAAATGTATTTTAAAACTGTGTAAAATCACTGCAATAATTTTTTTTGTATTTTTTTTAAGTTTAGAACAGTACGTGGTTCAACACCAACTGTACTGATGCAAATTACTAAGAATACGATTCTAAAAATTCACATTGAACATAGTCATTAAATTCCATTGCCAAGTATCTGAAGGAAATAGCTATAAAGGGGAACGGACTTCCTGCTAGAAGGCATTAGATGCGTGAGAATCACTTTGACAAAAAAGGAGCTGTGGTTTTTTCTCAATAGGTAAATTACCTACGAATCGCAATCATAATAATACACATACTCGGTGTATAAATAAAAGACCAAAAAACTTCGGGGGGCTTAAAAGTACGCGAGTCGGTATTAAACACTTTTTCCAATTAAAAATCAGTGTTGTGAAAAGAAACAGCTGTTTCATAATTTGTTTCTTAAGACTAACGCCAAGCAACTTCGCACTTGCATATTTCGTTTTTACAGATGATAATAATATAAAAAATGTGATTATGCAAAATCGCAAAGCTTCAGTTTAGAGAATAACAGTGCAAAGGTGCGTCAAAAATAATCATTTTGTTCCAAACAAGTTTTTCGACCAAAAAATGTGCAGCAAAATCACGTTGGTGCTATTGATCGAAAAATGGCAACTAACGTCAAAAAACCAAATTGATGTCCGTCTGAACTGAGGTATCCTATACTCGGATCAAGATAAAAATTAGGCAGGAAAATGTTAAAAAATTGTTAAAATTCATAGCACTAATCCAATAATTAGTAATAAGGTGCATTGGGGTAATTGCGAAAATGAGTATATTCCGAAAATCCATGAAATCAAGTAACATAATGCGATATTTTCCTGTTGGCACGAGGATATATAGGACTGTCACGGCGATGCCAATCAAGATGGCGTCTAGACCAATGTTGCCAACAAGAAAATATCGCATTATATTACTAGATTTTATGGATTTTCGGAATATACCCATTTTCGCAATTACCCCAATGCACCTTACGGAAGTTATAGCCGAAAAACAGGATCCCTCAATCTAGTATTTCGGGAAAATCGCATAATTAGTTCTCAGAAACTATTGACTAGGCTCATGGTTCTTTCGCCAATAAATGTTATAACATTAAAATGTCGTATGACGTTAGTTGTCGCGTCACACTGCTGCAAATTTTTTGGTCGGAAAACGACACGTCATACAACCGAAATGTCGTTTGAAGTTAATCGACGCGTAAATTTTGTATGGAATAACTATTTATTTTTCATGCTTAAAAGTACTGTTAGTTTCTTAAGAAAAGTTCTGTATATTAGCGGGTACTTTAACCCCTCAAAGTTTTCGGTAGTAGTCTTATCCCACCTGTATAAACCTATTTATAAACCCCTGTACAAACCGTTTCTAAGAATAGTCGGCTGTAGCTCTTTCTAATCTTATTCAATACTAATCAGCAAATAGCTATAAAGATTAAATCTGCCATGGATAAGAAACTGTTTTTATTTCTAAACATCTGTCGTCAAGTGTTACTTACTAGGTATATTACCATAGTCACAGATCATATAATGCTTTATAGCCGATTCGTGCCTTTACTATACTTGTACCATAGTATATTATGATCGGGGCCTAAGTAGGTACTATCTTTTCTCAACATCTGCCAAAAATGTATCACCGTTTAAAATAGTGGCATCTTATATTGTTTAGATAAGTAAATGGTGACGAAAATCTTCCAAAAAATTTGGCCCCATGTGAAACTCGTTCGATTAAAATGTTTTTTTTTTTTTTCGCTGAACCTTTGCGTTGTTTTTTTTGGTATTTTGGTGATTGTGAAGTTTTAGTTTTCGATCAGTTTTGTTCGAAATAGTTCAAATTTTTCAAAACGAAACTTCGCGATTACCAAGCTCTACCTCCTGCACTGCAAGTAGCTATGTTAAATCCTACTTAATATTATATACGCGAAAGTTTGTAAGTATGGATGGATGGATGGATGTTTGTTACTCTTACACGTAAAAATTACTGATCCGATTAATATAAAATAAGATAACTGATTTGGATGAAACTTGGAATATATATTGTCCGTGACCTGGATTAACACATAGGCTACTTTTTATGCCGAAAAAATAACGGGAACCAGCGAGAAGCGAACGAAGTCGCGGGCGGCACCTAGTAAATTATAATGTTTAAGGGATCGCATGCTGATTTACTGCTCAAGCACAGATCAGGATCAAACATAAATTTTTATATGAAAATCTTTACTCATATTTAAGCTTGAGTGACGATTTCTTTATACAGACCTATAAATATGTTTTAACCTTACCATCACTAAACACTTGTTTGTACAGACGGCTAGCGGTATATACAAGGTATAACATAATTACCCTATAAGCCCGAAGGGGGCGTAATCAGACCGACCACCTGAGTGCTTGGACATGTGCAAAGGGTCAATAAATAGTAATTGAAATTTGTATACAAAAGTTCAAATACAAATACAAATACAAATACAAAAAACATTTATTGCCTCAGTAGATATTATAAAAGGTACAAGGTTATAGCTAACAGTAACTTCGAAGAGGGCAAAAGGGGTAAATTCAGCATAAACTGGATGCTAGACATCCAGCGCTGGTTTTCAATTTACCCCTCTCGGATAGATCTGCACCGAGACGTGTGATGTGAAGTTAAACTTTTATTATTTTTCAAATTTGTTTGTTTACTATTTTCCTAAACCCGTAGGTACATACGCATGCACACGTAGGTACCCTCCTACCGCGTCGCACGCACACGCTAGCTGTGTGTAGGTACATTTTAAGTAAAAGTTACGAGCTTATTTCATGAATGAAAAACTTCGAAATCTCAAAAGTCGTAGAACAAACACTCTTCGCCATGACCTGTAAAATACCCCCTTTCGGACTTATAGGGTAATTAAGTTACTCCGTGTATATACTGTAATATGTAAGTACTACAACACCAATGTTATGTTATGTGACAGAATAGCAAAAAGTTAAGAAATTATTTAAATAAAATTCACCTGAGCAAGCAATAAGTACCTATTTTCAATTTGGTTTTGATAATATTTTCTAATTAAGTATAAGTAGGTAAGTACTTATAAAAAAATAGTGCGTGGAGTCCCTCCGCGCGGAAGATGTTATACTTCGAGTGCCACGCATTCACTCTCACTCTGTGTTTAATGTGGGTTTCAATATTAACAACTTTTCCTATGAATGGTTATAGAGTGAAAATCTGCATTACCAGAGGCGTAGCTACCGCCTTATCTGCCGTATCACTTACCCTACATCGGTTATCGTGGACTGTAGGATTTCCCCGTTTAAGGTTGAACAAGTCGCAGTCAGTCGCACAGCTTTCCATACAAACGTGGAAGGGTAACCACTCCACTGTTTGACGTTGACCAACCAATACTAAGGATTATATCAATTTATCTCGTCATAATCTATGTCTGTATACAGCCCAAACCGTAAAAAAAAGTATTCATTTAAAAAATACAAGCTAAAATTACTTTCCATACGAAAATTTAGAAGCTTGTGTTTTTTAAATGAATACTTTTTTACGGTTTGGGGTGTATATACAGACATCGATTATGACGAGATAAATTGATATAATCCTTAGTTTTGGTTGGTCAACGTCAAACAGTGGAGTGGTTACCCTTCCACGTTTGTATGGAAAGGTGTGCGACTGACTGCGACTTGTTCAACCACCAAAGTCATTTACTTCAATGGGGGAATCCCATAATAAATCGACTCGAAATCTTTACCCTTCATAAGAGCCCCCAAACAAATTTTTGTACGGGGCACGGTACGCCACTGTGCATTACCATAATTTTTACAAAGCTGGTAGGTAGATAGCTTTTTGTATGGAACAGCTGATTTTTTCGCGTGTTTCTAAGTAAAATACGTTTTTAGTATTTATTTCCATTCTCATTTTAATTAAGAGACCGTATTTGAATTTTGATCCATTTAGGCCTTTTTCGGACTCGAGTATAAGTTGCAATTTCACTATCGGGTCTTAATTTCTTATCTTTGTTCTTACCAAAATAATGATTAAGTTTACAACCTGTTTTATGACAATGGCCGTAAGATCAATAGCAGGTTTAAACTATGGGTTTCGCTAACTATGATTACATATTGATTGATGGATTAATCTACTGTCATCGCTACCGATGGTCGATCAACTACCATTGATCTTATGAAATAATCGGAGACTGGAGGTTAAACTCTATTTCGTGGTTTAAACCATTGATCTTAGGGCCCTAAGGGCCGTAAGCAGTTTGCTCGCGTGGTTTGCATACGCATTATTTGGTTAAAATCTTTGATCCTAATTGTAGACTGTTTAGGGTATGACTTTTTAAAATTCCTTTCTTAGTGCACCCCTATATACACTATTATAAGGATACTACCCTCCAAGTTTCATACCTTTAGGCCTTATAGTTAGGCTGTGCGTTGATTGTCAGTCAGCTTCAAAATAGTTTTGTATAATTTAGAAGATACCACAGTGATACTTGGGTTTGAAGATCGGCTGCGTTTTTTGCGAAACGCGGTCCATACAATTTCAAAACAGCAATCGCTCCGCCGCCAATTGCTGCAGACGCCGCACCATTTTCGTTGATCATTAATTTGGTTATTTAAAAAACTCCTTTTAACACCGTTTGAGGAATAGGTCTTTCTATTTCTTTTGCAAAAAAATAGGTTCAATTCAACTGCCAATGTCGTTATTACGCATAAATTAAGTCTAAAACTAATTTTGTGTTTTTTTTAAGGATTTTTTTCTTTCATTTACCTACTGTTTTAAAAATATAATATAAAACACAAAGTTTATGAAAAAGCATAAAATATTTTATATAATTTTTTTGTGAAAGTAACCTGTCTGTCTGTCTGTCTCGCTTTCACGCCAAAACTACTGAACCGATTTAAATGAAATTTGGTACACAGATAGTCTAGAGCCTGAGAAAGCACATAGGGTACTTTTTAATGCGAAAAAAGGGTTGTAAGGAGTTGAAAGGGGGGGTGAAAGTTCCTCAACCTTTTTAATGAAAACTTTTGTATTGTCACATTTGAAATAACTGTCAGTTGTTTGACAGTAAGAGTTTGAATGACATGATAACGTCTGTCGGGTCAGCTAGTTATTCATATTTTCGTAGAATAAGGAGTGACTGTGTGATTGAACGACATACTTCAAAACAAAAACGTTTCTTTAATTTATATATAACCAGCTGATACCCGCGACTTCGTACGCGTGCGAAACTTTCCACCAAAATATATGTCAACCAGCTTACGATGAACCTCGTAGCAAATGGCTGCTTTTGGTTTAGAGAGTTCAAGCTGTATCTAAGAATCCACGCCTTTGATTTCAATAAAACACAGCCTATGTTTTAATCCGGAAAAAGGGCTTCCGAATGGTATAAGTTTCACTGAAATTGCTCCAGTAGTTAAGGCGTGATTCGCGAACAAACAAACAGACAGACAAACTCGATTTTCAGAATCAGTATCTTTTATTTAGTAAATCTGCATATTTAGTCACGTTTAAATGTTTTTGTTTTAATTTAGGTATATATAATAGTAAGTATACAAATACATAGAAGCGATGAATTTGCATTTTAAAAGATCGCAAAGGACGATTGGTGACTGACCACACTATAGAATAAGATTGACAATTTATTGAGCTCATTTGGATATATCATCAGATAAAAACAAAAAAATCCTTAGCAAATACAGGGTGTAATAATAAAACTTTAAAAAACAGATGTAGTAAATATCTTATATAGATAGTAAATATCTTATATAGATAGTACTAAATATCTTATATAGATAGTAAATATCTTATATAGATAGTAGATGTAGCAGCCTTAGTTATGCAGGGTGTAATAATGAAACTTTAAAAAACAGATGTTGTAAATATCTTATATAGATAGTACTAAATATCTTATATAGTAGTAAATATCTTATATATATAGTAGATGTAGCAGCCCTAGTTTTTTTTAAAGTCAGATTTTAGTAGCATTGCATTCATTCAGAAATAGTTAGAGTTAAAAAAAAAACACCGAGGTCTTCTGTAATTATGTTTTACTGTTTAAATTGTTTTGATAAATTCGAAGAAAGTACCTAGGTAGTCTCAATTTGATTTACTTCACATCCGTACATTGTTATACATATATGTTTAGCTATATTTCTTTTATAATTTTTTTTTCTTGTTTTTGTTTTAATGTGTGCAATAAAGTGTTTTAATTCATTCATCCATCACATTTTTTATGTCCTACAAAAAAATAACACAAACTCTTCACGATTCCTCCTTCGACAGAATATTTTTCCTAAGTTTTCTATTTTTTTAAGCGGTAACAATTTTTGGGAGTGTTATTGTTGCACCTTATACTTGTACTTTTCTTACTTCTCATTGATTGATCTGTGATTCAAACAGAACAAGGTCATGTTATTATTATAGTTCATATTGTACTAGGTGCCGCCCGCGACTTCGTTCGCGTCCCGTTGATTTTTCGGTATAAAAAGTAGCCTATGTGTTAATCCAGGTCACGGACAATATATATTCCAAGTTTTATCCAAATCGGATCAGTAGTTTTTATGTGAAATAGTAACAAACATCCATCCATACTCAAGAACTTTCACGTTTATAATATTAGTAGGATTTTAGAACAGCAACGGTGTGACCACCAAGCGTAATGGGAATAAAAAAACTATCCACAATTTTTGAAGTTATACTTCTAATGCGACTTCCAACAACGTTGCGTTACGCGGTTGAAATAGTCTAATACGCTACAAATGCTACAATCAAATATAGATGGCAGTGTTCAGCAATTCAGCATTTGACCGCCTGTGTTTTTGAAGTTATACGAGTTCCAACTGACAGCGGGGGAAATAGAAAGAGACCATAATACGCAACAATCTAAGAGAAATGGAGCAAGCAGTTATCCGGAAACTATCTCAGACGGCTCAACTATCACGGCCGACGGATCTGAAATGTGCAATATGTACGCAAAATATTTTGCTTCTGTTTATAGTAATCTGGATTCTGGTAATATGAATATGGTTAGAGCTAACCCTGTAGGGAATATTCTTAGCACAGTCAGTATAGATCATGATACAATATATAGAAAACTAAAAAGTCTAGACAAGAAAAAAGGGGCGTGGCCAGATGGTATTCCAGCACTTTTTATTGGCAATTGTGTAAGCAATTTGGTTGAGCCGCTGTATCTAATCTTCAAAAAGTCCCTCGACTCTTCAGTTTTCCCTGAAGTATGGAAGAAAGCTAAGGTCGTCCCTATTTATAAAGACGGTGATAATAAGCAAGTTTGCAATTATAGGCCCATATCTATACTCTCAACTTTTGCAAAGGTTCTTGAATCTATAATATGCCCAATTATTCAATCACATTTTAAGCAACAACTTACCCCTCACCAACACGCTTTGTTTCTAATCGCTCTACTAGCACTAATCTAGTTTCCTTTACGGAGATGTTGGTAGGTGATACACAACGTCAAGTTGACGTCATATACACCGATTTCAGTAAAGCCTTCGACCGTGTATCCCATAGTATCTTAATTTCCAAGCTTCTACAGTATGGTTTTGCAGGCTCTTTGTTACACTGGCTTAAGTCATACCTTAGAGGTAGAGTATTCTATGTGGTTATGGGCGGGTATGACTCGGGGTTTTATGAAATACTATCTGGCGTACCCCAGGGCTCCCACTTAGGACCGATTCTATTTAGCATATTTGTAAATGATATCACAACTTGCTTTGAAAACTCCTCTCCATTTTTATATGCTGACGATTTAAAATTTGCAAGACCTGTTAAATCTGTTTCTGATGCTAATCTCTTACAAGACGACCTTAATAGGCTTGTCGATTGGTGTAAAAAAAATGGTATGGGCCTGAACTGTAAAAAATGTTTTCATATAAAATTTACTCGAAAACTGACTTGTGTTCCATCTTCCTATAGTATATTGCAAGATGAAATACAAGAAGTTGATATCATAAGAGATCTGGGTGTTCTTTTTGATAAAAAACTGACGTTTGTGCCTCACATTGATTTGATAGTTAAAAAAGCTTCCAAGATGCTGGGTTTTGTGATACGTAACGGTAAAATATTTCGCAACGCCAAAACAAAGATTACTCTTTTTAACACCCTAGTTCGTAGTATTCTTGAGTACTGCAGTGTTGTCTGGCGACCGCATTATGCCACACATAGTCTCCGAATAGAGAGGGTACAGAAGAGATTCATGTGGCATTTGGCTCGGTCAACACCGCTAGCAAAGAGAACGGTATCTTATCGTCGTTTTTAATTTGGCATCTCCTCTCAACTTAAACCACCTGGACATTGCACCTGTTCCTACTATATTATTACTTACCATCTATACAAACCGATTCTGCACTCTATCTTAAACGGTGTCTTGAGAGGAGATCGTAAGTGGGGCCCCACTAATCTAGCTACTAGAGCAAAAGTCAGTAACTACATATAATTTTTAGGGCTAATACTTGTTAATGCTGGATATACTATCTTGCGTGGAACTTCAGCCAACTGTGTTACTATCCAGGATTGTTTTACAGTTGACTGTATTTCTAGCTATCTTACTGTTAAGATTACTTGTTAGTCATTTTTGTTTATTAGTAATGAGACAGCAGTTTAAGGTACATAGTTACTTTTTTTATTCACAAAGAAAACTACAACTAATACAGTATTTACAATATATTAACATTAGACACATGAAACAGTAGAGCTATCTACAAACCTTTGCAAACGATTTATAGATGGCTCATAACAAGGCTATGCCACTATGTTTTATTGGAAGTAGGTTGGCTCTGGTTACTAATTAGTTAAGTTTTGGTCTATTATTAAGTCATTCTGTTATCCTTAGTTTTCATTCACAGTTATTATCTACCTAATGCATGTTGTGTTCGCCTGTAAAAGGTTTGCGCACCTAGTTTTAAGACCACTAACTCTAGTTAAGATAGTGCTGTGCACAAATTGTTGGCTTACCTAAATAAATAAATAAATAAATAAACAATCAAAATATAATAGATGGCAGTGTTCATGCAACTTTTCACTTTATATTTTGAAGTAAAAATTTAGTGCTGCATATTGGTACATAAAAATAAACACTAAATTAATTTCACATTAAACACAGAGCGAGAGTGAATGCGTGCCACTCGAAGTATAACTTCTCCCGCGCGTAGGGACTCCACGCACTGGTTTTTTTTTATGATTTGAGTAGATAATGCTCAGGATGCCGAGTGTGTACGTTTGACGTTTAGTGCAAAGTCAACTATACTAAACTATAATTTTGGAGAATCATCACTTCTGTAAACTACCCGCTAAGGGGAGCTGCTGAATCTCAATACAAAAAATATTATAGTTTACGTCAACTTTGTAGTATACCTAAAACGAACACACTAAGCATAAGGAAAGATGCTGGCTGTAAAAATTACAACTAAGCTTTTGAACGTAAGTTTTTTTTATTAATTCATTAGGTAGGTACACTTGGCGGTCAGACAGCGTAATAAAATCATCGAAACTAACGGGAAATCCTAAAGTGGTACCACCGTGGTCTACACGTTTTATGAGTTTTAGGCATAGATGTTATTTTTTTTACACGATCTTCGGAATCATATATTATTCTTTTTATAATAAAAAAAGCAAAGGGTGCACAAAATCTTAGAGTGTGTTTAAGGTAAAAGGTAAATTCTACAAAATAAGGGGTTAAAAAAAATCATTGCAGTACATGGTGTTTCATATTATGTAGTTTAATTATTGATTAATTTATAAGCCGTAAGATCAATAGTGGTTTAAACCACGAAATGGAGTATAACCTCCAGTCTCCGATTATTTCGTTTACTCTCTGTAGATGCAGTGATCAAGATCCATTTGATTCCATTAATAAAACTTTTTCTCTTTAGATCCATTTCTGATGATTTGGTTCTAACAAGAACTTTTATCATCTGTAGATCATAAGATCAATGGTAGTTAATCGACCATCGGTAGCTTAAACTGACAGAGATGACAGTAGATTAATCCATCGATCATGTAATCGTAGTTAGCGAAACCCATAGTTTAAACTGCTTTTGATCTTACGGCCCTTAGAAATTCGACATGAAAAAACACAAAGCACGAACGGGCTATTTGAGGAGTAAATTAGTTCAAACTCAATTATTATGCTAAATGTTAGTTAGCTTGATACAGTCAAAAACAAAACTATATGCACGGTTCTGGATTCTAATTTCTTTGCTTACTTCGGTCTTGGTTTGACAGATTTTAATACCTATTGAAACTACTTATCAAATCTTAGGGCTTCTATAGTAGGTGCCAAATAACACCGCAATACAGGTCATTTACCCACCTTCACCGGGATGTCGCAAAATTCAATTTATGAATGGCTAATTCTGTCGCTTTCCATACAAACCTATCGCTAAGACGGTAATCGCTCGAACCTCGTAGTACTGTTTGTTTACCATACATAAATTGAATTTTGCGACATGAGGTGAAGGTGGGTGAATGACCTGTATTGCGGTGTTATTTGGCACCTACTATAGTCGAAGAGACGCGTGAACCGAGGGCTGGTTATTATCAGGGCCAGCTTATCAGCATTGCTATTCAGCGCGGCAATGCAGCCAGTGTCTTGGGCACGCTTCCGATTGGCTCCGATTTGGACCAGTTGAGCTATCTATAAATCGTTTGCAACGGTTTATAGATAGCTCAACTGTTTTATGTGTATTTTGTGAATATTGTAAATACTGTATTAGTTGTAATTTTATTTGTAATTAATGTATATATAATATTCTCTTATCAAATTAAACTTATATCGCTGACTGTACCGAGCTACAATCAACTAATAATGAGTTGCAAACCTTCACTAATTTATCATCGTTTTAATTACTCCAGTGCAATAAGCTTAATAATACACTAAACCAACGTTTATAGGTATGTACTCAGTAAGAACTAAATGAAAAAAAAAAATGAGTCTACAAGGTAAAGATTACTGCGGGCCTAAGATGCGCACCGCGAGATATTTGTCATGTCGTTCTGTCAAAATGTAAGCATTTTGTACCAGTTTAGGAACTATTCCATTATCTGTGGTACCTAATGGTGTCCACAAAACGCGCCATAATGTACCTACACTTTTGACTCTTTTTAGTCGTCGTACCTCTCTGAGGACGCGATAATAGTCATGAAGAAATGTCAAAAGTTGAAAATTCAAAGGCGCGGTTTCTCGACAACATTACCACAGATAATGCAATAGTTCCTAAGCTGGTACAAAATGCTTACATTTTGACAGAACGACATGACAGTTAGAGTCCTTTCCATGAAAGAAGTCCCGCAGACGCGGCGCTGTAGTCGACCTTAAGTATTATTTCTCGGGCAGCACTTTTAACAACTTTAGGCATTGAAAACAAGACTTTGATCACAGAAACCATATAAAAACGCACTAGCATCCGAACACATTATCAGCACCTGACAACTAATTTAAAATTTAGTTTTAAAGTTTAGTTCCGGAAATTTCCGCGGGACTTCTGTCATGAAAAGGACTCTATCTCGCGGTGCGCATCCTAGACCCGCTGGTCTATCTTTTAAAAAGTTAGAGTACCTAGACAATGGTATCGATTCGCTTGTTGCATTTTTCTAAACTAACCTAATTTGACAGCACTAAAAATGTTGCCGTCTCTTTCTCATAAACTGAAACAAGAAGGACGGCTATAATTTTAGAGCTGTCAAATTAGGTTAGTTTAGAAAAAGGCAACAACCGAATCGATACCATTGTCTTGTTTACCATAGATACGTAGTCGGGACGGGACATAGTGCCTACTCTAACTTTTTATAAGATAGCGGGTATGATTATGAGCATAATGCTGGGGATACTCCACCGTGATAATATTATGGCAATACCTACTTATGGCCATAAATTATATGATAACACCGAAGTGTAGCCTGACCTTATTTTACCAAACCGAGTATACCCACAACCCTTACTGCTGGGCAAAGGCCTCTGGGGAAGATATAAAGTGGTCCCTTGTTTTGGCATATTTTTGTTTTGTTTTTTTTTTAATTTATATTTTGGCCATTTTTTGGGGCATCGTTTTCTTTAAAGTGTTTAGGTACTGATAATAAAAACGCAGCTTACTAATAAATATCGTTTTTAGTCTTCTATATGTAGAAGTTTAGATATTTTAGTGATTTGATAAAATCGATTTTGACAAAAGGAACAGAGAGTTTGAAACCTAGGCGATTACATATAATTCTGCTTAGACTTAGGCTGGAAACTATTTGGGCGATTTGTAATTTTTTTCCGATCAAAAAAACCTTAAAATATATGAACAAGGCAAACAATGTCCATAACCTATTTAATACCTCATTTACCTACACCTAAGTTGGGGAAAAAACTCCCAACGAGCCCATATAATATGCTTATTGAACTTGAACTTGTAAAAAGCGAAGTAGCAGGCGGAAGGTTGTTTAAAAAGGGTCTACAATTCAAATCCACGATTAAGATAAAATATATTTTTATAAAAGAATTTGTGATAAGTAGGTATTTATAAAACACGATGCGACCTTAATTAAACTTTTATTTTAGTTCAAAACATTCGTAGTTTTTTTTTCAACGTTCACGGAATAAAAAAAAATCCATACATCGGAAATGATGATAAACTATTAAAAGATTTCAAACATACACTATTGCTATTAACATAAAGTGAGGTTGTCCTGGAATAAAATTTGTTACAATTTATCCTGTTTGTTTATCCTCTTATTCCATTATACTTATTTGTTTATCAGTTGTTTTAACCAAGTAGGTACCTAAAGTACCTTCTTACCTGCTTTATTAGCTATACATATAATATATGTATTTTTATATAGACATAGACAATCATTTATATCAAAATTGGTTAGTCGGTTTTTTAAGTTAAGAATAACGAGTTGTGACAAGACAACCAATTACCTTTAAAAACAGATTATTTAGCGATTAGTCCATTTTTCTAGATTATGTAAGTTGCTTAAGTTATATTATTCAGCCTGTTGTATAAAACGCTTATAAAAATAATAAAATTGTTCATGGACATTTTACACAACGTGTTCTAGTCCCGAACTAAGCAAAGCTTGTACTATGAGAACTGGAATAATTACATACTTTTTTAAATACATAGGTACTTGTAGTACATAGTGACACTCAGACATAGAGCAAACATCTGTACCTATTTGTAATCACACAATGTAAATATCGAACCCACGACCCACAGCACGAAAGGCACAGGTAGAGAAGAGAGAAAAGAAGTAATATAATAAAATAAAAAAATAAAAAATATTTTCTGTACATATCCCACTGGATATGCCTTCACAAACATTAACCCTTGTCTGGGCTTTGAGCTTGGGATGGGACATTGTGGAAATGAATTATGGATTCTTTTGAAAAGATTGTATTTATTCTGACAAGCGTCAAACAACTTCTCGACCGCCAACATTTTTGAAGATATAAAACCACTGATTGTAAATTATGAAAAATTAATAACAACCAATTAAAAAAAACCAATAGCTTTAGCAAAAATATTATTTTGAACCAAAGAACTAAGTAATACAAAAAAAAACTACTTTTCGTTTGGTAAATTCAAATTGCTCAATTTACATTCAATGATATAAGTATTACTTAGGTACTTATCTTCAAATATTTTGAAATGTGTAAGCGAGGAGTTATTTCAAGCACGCAGCGCTCTAAGTTACACAAAACAGAGAATATTAAGAATCACTTAATTATAATTTACAAATATATTTAGTAGTTACACACAAAAAACAATAATATTGAGCATGAACAATATTAATGTTCGTGAGGTGAACTATACTCACCTGTGACAGATTTTTTTTAAACTAAAATACGATTAGCATGCAATAATAAAATAAAAATAATACTCACTTGCCGCTGTAACTTCACAGATCCCTAAACTAATATCACAGGATTTTCAAAAAATCTACACTCACTAAAACTTTACGATTATTTACAAAATTTACACAGGACAATGAATTTTTTTTACATTCTCGTACGTATTTACATTTTTAACGAGACGTGTGTCGAATAGCGCGTACGCGGCCAGACTGACGCTCAGCTAGACAACTCAAGTTTTAATAACAGGTGAACAGAAGTGGACAGCTCAATCGGTGATAAATGATAAGAGTACAAAGATCCTGGGATTGCTGCAGAATGCAGACGGACAAACCGGTTCCCCAGTTCAATGGTCTTGCCGTGAGAACTATTATTTAAACAAATCGTTTCGCCGGAAGAGCGCCAACTGGTATTTAGAAATAGATACCGATTAATCACAATTGAAATATGTTTAGTTAATATTTTTATCAATACATGACAGTTTGGCATTATAAACTGATAATTATGAAAAATTGCAAGATTAACAGAAATCAATTCAAATGATAACAGCTACATAATTCATATCATGAAGTAAACTATCTATGTACAAAAAATGCTTATAAGTACATAGTAATTAGGTTTACATTAATTTAAACTTTTATTGCGTCTAAAAAAACTAAGAAAATAATATAACGTCAAGATTTACGCTTACAACCTCAGAGGGGTAAATATTTTTTACATTTGTGTATAAGGCAGATAAGATAATTATAGCTTGTTGCTGACCAGTTATAAGTATCACCTAACCTTTGAGTTACTTAATGGTTTTTTACTTTTTTTATTATATTATATAACTATTTTATAACGAAGTACCTAATAAATAATGCTTTTACATCTGTTACTAACCAACTAACTAATCTAACACATAAAAATTGCGAATGTTAGGTATCTACTTAATTTTGAGAAGTTAAATATTAACTTTATTAACTTATTTGTTTGTTAATTATAGTGGTATATTTCGATTTGCAATTTTTTTGTTTATCAATGTAACATGTAATCTTACGTTTTTCGAGTGATTAAAGTGTTAATTTGAATAAATAGCTCAAAATTGTATAATAATAATTTTAAATCGAGTTTGATTTTTTGCATTTTCTGAGAAGATTTACTATAGTAACATATTTTTTTTTAAACTATCGGAAAGTAGAGATTTTAACGAACAGAAAGCATACCAATTTTTGGAAAAAGCTGAGTTTTTGACGGGTGAATTTTCCATTGAAAATTAGGCCGGGTTCCCACTACGCCGGACCGGCAAAAACACCGGATCCGGGATAATGTGAATTAGTCCAATTTTACCGGCCCGGCAGCTTTGCCGGTTTTTCGATATTAAGTCAAAATAAGGTGAATAAAATCAATATTTCAAATCAAATAAATTACAGTGTATTTGGGACATAAAAAAGTAAGCTTTCACCAAATTTCGTAAATAAAATCATTTTTGTAAAAGATATAAACAAAAAAACAAAAACAAGGTATATAAATAAAAAAACAAAAACAATTTTGAGGTTATGTAAAAAAAGTGTATATACAAAAGTTGTAGATCTTTTTATTACCTACAACTTTGTTATTAATTTTTTTTCCATAGGACTTGTAGTTTTGCCGGAAAACGAGATAAAACCGTTTTTTACCCTTAAAACTCACCCCCTTCCCCTTCCCGACCTCAGATCACCCGTAAATTATTTGTCCTTTCCTTTTTATAATATTCTCCTCCTTTTTCAGTGGGTTTCATCCTACTATTTTTTTTCTCTTTTTATTATTTTTAAGGGCTTCTTCTACCCTGGTCTAATATTGTAAATGGTTTATTACTAAGATACGAACGTAACAGACCTAATACATATTAGTATCGCATTAATTTTAAACGCATAGGTCATAACGTTTATTGTACTGTTTCTGATAAAGTACCATAATAATAAAAATACTTTATCAAACTGTATTTAACGGATTTAAAAATTATATCTGACAGTGTGTAAAAAAATCACTCATGAAAGCTGAAAGTGTTGCAACTGCCATATGCCACCTCCTTTCCATACCTACTCCATTTGAGATGAAACAATTTTCACTATTAACTAGCTGAACTAGCTTTCCACCAAAATCTCTGTCAACCAGCATACGATGAACCTCGTAGCAAATGGCAGCTTTGTTATAGGAATTCAAGCTGTATCTAAGAATCCACAGACAAACAGGCAAACTCGATTTTCGGAATCAGATTCGTTTATTTAGTACATCTGCATATTTAGTTTCTCCATATCTTTAATTTTATTGTTTGGCTTTTTACAGTTTTTTTTTAATAAATATTAGTTATTAATAATGTTAATTTACATATTCTTTTTTTTTATGAAGGAAAGCCAAACGTTTCCTGCCAGCATACCATATAGGTACTACTTAATAATTATAAGTAACTAATCCATTTGTTGAGCTATCTGTAAATTGTTTGCAAATGTTTGCAGATAGCTCAACTGTTTTATAATGTAAGTGTATTGTAAATATTGTTAATACTGTACTAAGTAGTTGTAACTTTCTTTGTAATGTATTTCATTAAGTACATTAATTTGTTGTGAATTAAAAAAAGTTTTATTGGAAAAAGTATGGAAAAAGCAGGTAGTCCAAACGATAACCATAAAAAAAAATTGGATAAGCGACTTGTAAACGGATACAGAAAATCATGTTTGTAAAATCTTGACGTTAGTTTAGAACTAATCCCTCAGGAGTTTGTGTTTTAGACGGTGGTATTTTTACACCCCATATTAATAATAAAATAATAAATGTTATAGGACTAACAGGTTTAGTGTATAGGCATATTAGGACCTTATCTATAAAGCATTTATCAAATCGCAGATTAAATAAAATTTTATTTTATCGATATTATAAATAGTAAGCGATATCGATATTAAATACTTATATAATTTCTTTAGATTCCACATTATCTGATGTTTCGAAATAATTTTTTTGAAATAACCTTATTTTGTCTATTTATCAACCGTCAAACCACGTTGTCTGCCTAGTTGAGCTAATCGTCAACTCGCGAGCGTCAAACATGCGAGTGCGAGCGAGTTGGCACCTTTCGATTTTACCAATTTAGTCGATTATTATATTATTACTAGCTGTCGCCCGCGGCTTCGCTCGCGTGCAACCCTTATCACTAAAGGGTATGAAAAATAGATGTTGGCCGATTCTCAGACCTACTCAATATGCCCACAAAATTTCATGAGAATCGCTCAAGCCGTTTCGGATGAGTACGGGAACGAACATTGTGACACGAGAATTTTATTATAATTATTATATTTTTATCAATATATAGCTATACCTACCTACGCCAGGTAAGTATAGTTTTAATAAATAGAGCACAGTTTGCATATTGATGAAAAAAACCCTTTTTATTTTATTTTTGTGTCTTCCGTTTTTCAGTGTTGTTTTTTCACACCTATAACAATTTAATCCTAATCGAAGTACATACCGAATCCTTTTTGAGCTATTTATAGACCGTTTACAACCGGCTAGGGATAGCTAAATCATTTTATGTATTTAATTTTCCCCTGCCGACAGTCGCCGTGGTAGCTAAGGGGATTTTTGGACAAAAGTTCCAGAAATCCCCTGCGCAGGGGATTTAGTCAGGGGAAAATTGGAATGAGCCTTTTTGAAGTACATCTACATAATGGTGTCAATTCTAAGCTAACCTAAGTAATTCAACAGCTCTTAAAATGATAGCCGTCTTTATAGTTTAAATTTATAACTGGCTGATACTTGCGACTTAGTACGCGTACGAAACTTTCCACCAAAATCTCTGTCTACCAGCATACGATGAACCTCGTGTCAAAGGCTGCTTTTGGTTTCGAGAGTTCAAGCTGTATCTAAGAATCCAGATCTTTGATTTTAATAAAATATAGCCTATGTTTTAATCCAGAAAAAGGCCTTCCGAATGGTTTCATTGAAATTGGCCCAGTAGTTAAGGCGCGATCCGTGAACCAACAAACAGAAAAACTCAAATTCAAATTCAAATCGTTTATTGCGCTTATGTTGTTAAAAAGATGTTGTACAAAAGATAGTGTGGGTACCAAACATAAACCCTGTTAGGGCACAGCAATTTGTTCAGGTGTAGATAGGCACTAGGTGGCATATTTATGTATCTAGTTTTAAATATTTTAATAACTTTCATCTAGAAACTCTTGCAATGAATAAAAACAGTTTTTTATTAAATACTTTTTTAACATATTTTTGAATTTTATTTGTACATTCTCGTTTTTGATATCATTTGGGATTTTATTATAGATTTTTACACACATTGCATAGGGCCCGGAATGTATCATTTGTAATGAAGAGTCAGGTCGGGCTAGTCTATTTCTAGGTCTTAGGTTTTGGGGTCGAGAATATTGTGGAAAGAGGATCATATTATTTTTTACAAAAATACATACTTCATATATATATATATATACAAGTTACAGTTAGGATATTTTCTTTTATAAAGTGTGGTTTGCAGCTCTCCATTGAGTCTATGTTTTGGATTATGCGTATACATCTTTTTTGTTATAAAAATAATTTGTTTGAATCTGTGCTATTCCCCCAGAGTACTATTCCATATTTAAGCCAAGCATATGCATAAGCATAATATGCGCTAGTGGCAGTTTTAATATCTGTATTATTTTTTAATTCGTTTAATGCATAAGTGAATCTAGATAATTTGGATGCTATTTTTTTAATGTGTTCTTACCAATTTACGCTGCAGTCTATATTTATTCCTAATAGTGAGTAGGTATTTACGGATTCTAGTTTAATATTTTGAAATGAGTAGTCTATATTTAAGGATTGTTTTTGACATGGTTTAAATTGAATTATTTTAATTTTAGTTTTTGGCTTTTTACGGTTTTATAATAGATAGATACATTATAGAAGATAGCTCAATTGATGCTGATGGCTCAACGCAAGAAAATACCGTCTTCCTATTTGTATTCGGCACGGAAAACCAAGAACCTAGCTAAGTACCTACATCTTCATGGCGTTTATACCTACCAGTAGGAAGTATATGTAGGCAGTACTCACCTTCTCGGCAGGTAACCGCACCACATGTTACACTACTCAGGTAACTTCCCTACTTGAAGACAATGGTTTTGTTACGAATGAGGTACCGGTATTTTCCCCCTGAAAGAACATAATGCTTGTGGCTAAATAAAGTATGACTACTATCTGTGGTATGACGTAGTAGGTAGGTAGGTGACCCCTAATCTGTGTCTATAACTTACCACATTTTGTTTATTTCGAGCTTTTACGCACTCACAAGACGTAGCACGTAGATTACTAATGCTAGTTAAGAACTTAGAATAATAGTAGTCTCATAATCTGATGTTAAAAAGCACTTTTGTACGTTGTTCTTACAACTGTAAATGAACAAGATGAGTACGTAACGTAGTTTTTTTTTCACGCGAACATAATTTCGTTGGAAAATTATAAAACTTAAAAATATGACATACATACGGAGCATTTGTACGTTGTTCTTACAACTGTAAATGAACAAGATGAGTACGTAACGTAGTTTTTTTTTCACGCGAACATAATTTCGTTGGAAAATTACAAAACTTAAAAATAAGGCTTACATACGGAGCAAATAAAATATTAGTAAAAGTGAAGTTTGTCAGAATTATTTGACGGAAATGATCATAGAAAAAAACTCTTGACAAGAGGTATGTAGGTTTATTTTTTAATTTTTTTTCGAGATTAGTATATAGTAGGTAATTATTCCATGGATAACCTAGGTACCTATATCTTACGATATATTTCTTCAGCATATTTTTGAATTCTAAAATCTTCGGAATATTCGTATTTCCCACCTGGATGTTTATGTTTATTATTATTCATATAGCATTTTGTTAAAGACCAAAAGGTACAACTCAAAATCGTAATTTTGAGTTGTTTGGTAACCTCGTTCATTATTTTACAACTAGGTACCTAACCTACACCTACCTAACAGGTAGTTAATGTCCACGTAGTGGAAATAACGTAACCATCTTATACTTAATTGTTAATCCAATCATGCATATTGAGATCACAAGGAAAAATCGAAATATATCAAACAAAGGAGTCTGCGTGAGTTTCGATTTGCCTACTACTGTCAAACTCGGATGTTGATAGTTTGCTCAAGAGCATTTTTGTTATTTTGACCGCAATATGAATGATAAGCATCTTGAACATCTCAAGCCTTGGTACAACGCTGCGGTGTGAAGCACAACACAACGCAGAGTACCGCTTTTGCTCCTCGTCGCCATAGTTGGGCATTAACTCGTTAATCGTTAATTAACATTTTGATTAACGGATTAACTTTTAAGTTAACTTTTAAAAATGTTAACGGACACGTTAACTTCCGTTAATATGCAGATGTTTTTATTTTTATTCTAGCTTAAATAGTTTTTGAGTTGTAGTAATAATTATAAAACTTTTCGAATCGTATATATCTCGTAATATCTCAGAAACGGTGGCTCCTAAGAAAAGAAGTATTGAAACATTTTTTATAGATAATTTTATGATCTACAATCAAAAACTATTTAAGCTGGAATAAAAATAAAAACGGTTTTAGAATGGCTAAACAAAGCCCTATTTATGCCGTCCAATTTTATATTTTAGCCGGAAATCGTCACAATATGCTTTTTATTGTGATATTTCTTTTTTCTCCCTAACTACACCACACGACGTCTTGTCGTCACGTGTGCGCCAACGCTAATAAAGAAGTCGTTACTCAACGATTTCATACAAAAACGTATGCTTGAGTCCGGACCAATGCTTGAGCAATAAATCAGAATACGGGCCTCATACCTACTTATTTTTACTGCTCGTTGCACTCTTGAGATGGGGATTTTCCCTCAGACAATAGAATTTTTAATATTTTGTAATTTGTGGTAACGTGACGGACGTTACCGCAAATTACAAAATATTAAAAATATAGATTTTATTGATTATTGTAAATGGAAAATAGACTAAAATGGTACCTAATATTTTACCTATTCACTTCATCATCATCATCATCATAATCATCATTAACGTATATCGGTCCACCGCTGGACGTAGGTCTCTCCAAGACGCGCCACTGAGCGCGGTCTTCGTCTCTTCTCATCCAGTGTTTGCCAGCTACATGACTCAGATCGTCACCCCACCTAGCCGGAGGGCGTCCTACACTACGCTTGCCTAAACGCGGTCTTTAATTAAGAACCATACTTATAAATATTAATGGTCATTTCATACACAACGCCCTCAAGTCCCAAACTATAAGTAAAGCTTGTACTATGGACTATGGGAACGAGATTGCTGATAGAATTCTTATACATACTTTTTTTGTAAATACATATTTTTAACACATAGTCACACCCAGACGTAGAATAAACATTAGATTTATGTTTGCCACACACAGATGTTTGTTCTCAGTCGGAATCGAACCTACGACACACAGCACGCAAGGCAGAGCTACTGAACTACCGACTGAGCCGTGACGTCTGTCGATTATGAGCTATGATATTACTTTCCACTTCTTAATAGGTGCCGCTTATCTTCCAAATTAACATTGCGATGTTGAAAATGATGATTTTGTCGGCAGATAGGATACCTAGATAGCTCACAGGAAAAGAGTCAAATCAATAAGATAAGAATAGATTAATTACCATTTAATGGTATTTTTTTAATTGCATCGTTCTACACACAGATACCTATGA
The DNA here is from genome assembly GCA_947507515.1 of Eulithis testata. Classification (NCBI taxonomy): domain Eukaryota; kingdom Metazoa; phylum Arthropoda; class Insecta; order Lepidoptera; family Geometridae; genus Eulithis; species Eulithis testata. The sequence continues at coordinate 5,525,181 of OX382219.1, forward strand.
GGTTTCTAAATTATTATTGAATTACAAAAGAGATATTTTAAAAAAATCTTGGAAAGCTCTCTAGTCCCAAACTAAGCGCAAAGCTTGTACTATGGGAACTAGATTGCTGATAGAATACATAAATAATTTTCTATGTAATATAAGTTACTAAAGTCGTCAGTCAATGAATAGGAAAATGACCAAATAAGTACAGTGTTTACATTTAAAATTTACATTTTGTACCAAGTGTCGTATATTTATTAACATTTGGTCGAGATATAAGTACTTGTAGTCTAGTTGTTGCAAAATTTTTACTATAGTGCATGCTGTAAATTGGAAAAACACTAGATATACCTATCATCATCATCATCCACAGCCCGACTTTACCCACTGCTGGGCATAGACCCCCCAAGTTTGTGCCATCCACTGCGGTCCTGAGCTAGTCGCTTACTATGTAATGTTGAATCAGTAAAACAATAAGATAAAACTTAAAAGTATGAATGCACTTGGTTTTATTACTCTCAATCTCTGTATTAGTATTTTTTCCGTTTTACATCACAATTTTCTTAGCAACCTTTTTTTTTTTTAATTTTGTTCTGGCACTGGAGGCTTGTCCTTTTGCCAAGTCTTTTTTGTTTTCACTTTTTCTTAGTTCTTAGCATGAACTTTTTTCCCTTACTCTATGGTTCTTAGCGTCCATTTCTCTAGTGTTGCCACTAGTCCCCGTCCCAAAATACCTCCAAAAACTCTCACAGATAACTTATTTTAACTATATTTTGGTAAAGACTGATCTATCGATTACTATACTTTGAAATTAACAGTAAGATGAGACATTTTGTTATTTTGTGTACCTATCTTTTGTTAAATAAATAAATAAGAAAGGAAGTCGGTTGAAATAAGTAGTTGAGAAATTAATAAAATACGTATAAGTAATATAAACATTTATCATTCTGAAATCTAGATTATTAAAACGATAGAACTAAGTAACAACCAGTTCAATCAAGTGTAAATGGACTCGCCCACCGAGGCTTCCGATCCGACTCAAAACTGAAACCGTATCTTTTTTTTACTCTTTTCAAAAACTATGTAAGTTAGAGATTATGCTATTCTTCTTTATCATATTATGCGTCATTATTTCAAATTTTTCGCTCCACAAACTTCTGAGATAGCTGGTGTTAAATTTTAGGACTTTTTTCATCATAGATACATAAGTCAAAAACTGCATTATAGCAAAAACCAATTGTCTGAGAATGTACAAAGCAAGGCCTTTTCTATGAAATCCCCCTTGAGTTTTGATCATTATTTTTATTAGGTGATAATAAAAAAATAATAGGTAGGCAAGTAGATTATTTACCTAATTGAATTTCAGAAGTTATATTTAGATAGAGTTATACCTACCAACGTCATAAAATAAATAAGATAAGTAGATAAATAATTCATTATCGGTAACCTTTGTCAACTAGCTTTTAAGCGGTCTGACCGCCAAGTATAATGGTAAAAGAATTCAAAAACTTTGGTCGTAATGATTAATCTCATACCTTAGGATTACTTACCCAATTTTTTTAACAGAAAAGTTAGGATATTCTTGGCTTGATGGAACCAATCAAGATTTTCATTAGCATTATACTTGGCGGTCAGACCGCTGATCTAAATGTAATTTCTTCATATCTTTTTAAGCATTCTTTTTTTTGATATTATCAAGTAAATATTATCAATTATTTTATTAAAATAGGTACCGTGAATTCATGCATCATAGATAATATTGTCATCTATCGCACAAAAATGATCATTATTATCACTATGCTTTTCAAAATATCATTGTCACTCAATATTGAGCCATCCACAATTACCCTAACATGCAATTTACCACAGCACAATCTAACCAACCACGTGCAAAATCGATTAGCTCAACAAAAATATAAGGTACCGTCTACGAAACATCTAGAAACGGAAAATCTAGTCCCACTACACTTTTCTAGATTTCTATCACATTCAACACGTTAACGCATTTTTCTAATTCACTAAATTCTTCTAAACTGCACTCACCATTACATGGCTTGTGAAATTCATCTACAACACAGCACTCCTTACGTCAGACTGACTTAGACAGCATTCGATTTAAAAAAAAAAACAGCTGAGACCAGATTGTATGGACCCCTCTCAGTGTGTCATAACATCGCATTTCCAGATCATTCTAACTTGGTTGGTAATTTCATTCATGTCAAAGGTCAGAAGAATTCTGAATAGGAACACTTTCTATTTTCACACAGAAAATAATTTTTATTTTTTTTATGCTTCAGAATGTATTTCTAATTCTTGTAGTAGTAAATTGGTTTTATAACTTATTATTTTGAAAGTACGCTATTTTTTTCAGATGGCTTTGCGCATGCGTGCGCTTAGAAGGGCAAGGGGTGAAATCAGACATTTAAAGCACAAATGAATGAATGAATAGGTAGTAGGTAGTACCTACATCAGCTGCTCCTCCTAGACATCATAAATTCAGTCTTTCAGTAATCTAGATGGTTCTAGGAATAGATCTCGGTTTTATATTGAGGGCTATCATTAGCAGGCACCAGCAGGCACCACATACTAGCTTCCACACGCGACTTTGTTCGTCCCGTTGGATCCTGTATTTTCCGGGGTAAAAAGTAGCCTATTTCCTAATCCAAGTCAAGGACAAATGATATATACCTATTCCAAGTTTCATCCAAATCGGATCAGTAGTTTTTGCGTTTATGAGGAACAAACATACATACTGTATGTAGGTAGTGTGTGTACCTACATTCATACATACCTACATCCTCACAAATTTTCGCGTTTATAATATTAATAAGATTTTTAATCCAGATGGTAGAAGTTTCATTGAAAAATCACGCCCTAAATATATGAAACAAGAAAATATTCTCATCTGAAATTTTTATGTAGATGTACGTACGTATAATAATGTTCAGAGGATAACCGTGTTTTGGGATTCAGTCCTTTGGCGTTATTATCTTTTAAAAGCTTAAAGTACTTATGTACCTGCGAGTAGGACACATTCGAGCATCATGGCAACCAGAGCGAGTCCCATTTTATGCGGACTAAAAGTATACCTAGGTACATAATAACTAGGTCTAAAAAATAATTCATAATAGCCTTTACATCTATTGAAGATGATTTATACAGCGTCAGGAGGCAACCTATGCCTACACTTAACGACACACTGTAGTGCCTGGGACAATGTTTAGATGGAGTAGGCTTGCCGCACTATACCATCCCCTCAGCCTAGTTAGCCATATCCACATAAAAGACAAGGTCAATACGTGCGGAGCTGACTAAGCCGCGGGTTTCCACACGATGTTTTCCTTCACCGTAAAGCTCGTATTAATGCGCATATAAATTTTCCGAACGAACAATTCATTGATGCACGGCCGGGATTTGAACCCACGACCTTCGGATCGAGGTGCAATCCCACTCGGCACTTTTTATAATTATGGCTAGAATTAAAAATTAAAAACAAAGGTAGCTAGGGTCGCAGAACATCAGTAAAAGAAGTATGTAAGGTGCCTAGCCACAGTAGCCAAAACTATTATTTTCGTAAATAAATTAAATTTTTAAAACAGCGCCACCGAGTATCGATATACCGAACGAAAAATTTTATTACTGCCATCTAGCGTCGAGTAGTAGATGAAGTTTTAGTTATTGCCGGTTTGTGTATAGAGTCCAATGAGTAAATGAGAGGGAAACAATGCTAAATAACCATGACATGAATGACAGCAAATATATTTATTTGACTCGTTCATTTTTATTTATAATCTGTGTCCCCACGTTTGTTTCTACCTGAGGTTTCTACTGTTTCTACTAGAGTAGTTTTTTTTTCTAGTCTGTCACAGATTGGTGAAACTCTCGAACTCTCTCCTCTCGTGCTTTTGAAAACCGAACAATGTAAATGTATGAAACGGGGGTCAAAATTAGAATCACGTTACATACAAAACGATTTATTTTTTATTTTCAGTTGATTTTCAAAGTGTAATTTTTTAGAATTCCCGGAGTCCCGCTTCACGTAGGAACAAACCTACTTAATCTTTTTTTTTTTGTTCTTTCATGTTGTCAATTTGTCGTTGCATGCGGACTTGACTTGTAATACCCTTACCAAATAAATGATTATTGATTATTGATTATTGATTATTGACTTATCATTTTACGCAAGACAAACACCTAAACAAACGAACTACGAACATAATAGGGGAAAAAACAATAACGTAAGTCTAGGCGGTATGGTTTTAAAACTATAGCCTGCTCCGAGGAGCGAAAAAAAAAAAAAAAAAAATTGTCGTTGCATGCATGCATGTTTTGTGTTGCATTCTCTTTGGTTTTGTGATATTTTGTTTTGTTTACGTAGACGTAGACATCATTTTCTTGGTGGAAAAAACCCAGCATCCGTCCGCCATTCTAGTGATTTTAGTAAGAACGAAGATTGCTCGCCATTTTTCAAAAAAGCAATGCATTAGCTAAACTGCGACATTGAAATAATAAGATGGCGTACGTTATAAGGGATTTTCAAAATATACAGCGCAATCAAAGAAACAGTAAGCATACATTCAGTTTGATGAAGTTCAATGATCTTTTGAGACCGATCTCACACATTCTTTTTTTCAGGGTCCATAAAGGTTTCTGTGAAGAACAACATTGTGAGGATGGTAGCAGCTAAAGAGTGGGATCGCCGCAGTTCAGAGTTTGTAGTACTTGACAACTCTGACGCAGTGTATGATGAACTCATAGCGAGTGTGAGTAACTTGTTCGGCATTTTTCAATCCCTAATGTTTCTAGCATGCTAAAATTAAATCTGAAGTCGACCATAGCTATGCGCTTCCACTAGGGACATATCTATACAAAACCTGCACCACTCTGTGAAGATATCGTATTGCGTTTCTACCGCCAACCCTTGTACATATTTGACATTTCGAATTAGTGATGTACGATCTATACATTTTTCAACCCGACTCCAACCAGTTTGAAAGGCATGCCAAACCGACTTGTTAACTGAACCGCAAAAATGTACCTAAACCGGTTGGCAACCGAGTTACAAACCGAAATGACAAAGTCAATGCAACAAACCGAATTTTATGATAAGGAAACCGGATTATGATTTTGTAAGAATTGTTAAACATGTGCTCCGATGCAATTGCAAAGCACAACAAATCGTTAAGATCTTTTCATGCAATACTCCTATGCGTTTTGGGTTGACTGCTATGATAACATCTATATAAAAAAAACTATTTTAATTTGAATTTGGTGGAAACACTATCCCAACAAAACAAAGCGATTGATTTTGTTGTGAATGTTTTTGGTGGAAACATTCAGTGAAACAAGTAGGGCACTTAACTTACACCAAGTGAATAAAATCAAATATATGGACAGTAAACAGCACCATTTTATTGTTTAAAGTTATTTAAATTTAATCAGTATGTAATGGTTTTTATTTGCACTCATAGGTAAACGAAGTTTACTCTCCAAAATTGTTATATGACTCGGTTAACCTAGTCATTAGTGAAATCAAGGAATCGGAGAAGGATCCAAGCATAAGTGGCAATGTAAGTGACAGTCATTCGTATTTTACAATGTAGGATTTTCTGTCTTAGTTATTGGTACAAAGCAAACATTCTTTACATCTTAGGTGTCACAAGAGTTCAAATCACGAACCTACAACTGAGGCTCACGACCCAGCATCAGTGGTTAGTCTCCGGCAGAATGCAAGGGCTCAAAAGAGTTCAAATTACGAACATACAAACGAAACTATCGACCCAGCATTGGTGGATGGAGTCCATCACAACACCCAATCTGCGTCGCTCCTCAAACTTCTATCTCCACCACATCCAAACTCTATGAGAAATACAAGTCAGATTGTAAAGAAGGCAAAGATGTACCGAAACCGAAAAGTTCTACTAAAACTAATCAAACAAGTGATATGAAAAGTGATAAAGAAAATAGACATAGATTAGATGAGTTGGCAAAGCCTTTCTGGCTTTGCCAACTCATCTAATTAACCTTTATAAAGGCTGAATTACACGATACCATTTTCTTGCACGTGCCAGTGCAATAGTTGAATACAATAAATTAATTGCATGGTCTAAACAACTCGTAACATTTTTGATCTGGTATACAAGTTTTGCTTCAAAACTTTCCTTGGTGGTGGTCAATAATTGTATTCAACTTTGTTTAATATATCCGCGTGTAAACAGTTGCTTACAATTCTTGAACGTCAATTCTTGCGCTTCAACTATTGCAGTGGTACGTACAAGAAAATGGTATCGTGTAATTCAGCCTTTAGATACGCTAGCGCGTCGCAACTAAAGTTAGCAGTTACAAAATGGCGGATTTCAATCAGCTGTTTGTGATACAACAATGACAGAATAGCATAATTACAACTAATGCCAACCAAACAAATGCGGCCATGTTTTGTAAGTTGAAACTAGGTGGCGCCAGGCAACAAAATAGTTCTTGAACATCACATCCATAGTCGAATTAGCTCCACCTATCGAATTTGAAACTATTTTTGTACTTCTTGGTGAAATGAAAAGCTCAAAGATTTTCATTATAATGTCAAAATTATATTGTTACCAGTGTACTTTAGTTAGCCGAGGTTTAGCAGACTATTATGAATACAAAACGTTAGCAATATCTGTCTAAGCTTATCGAACGTTTTAATTAGCTCATTGCGAATTCTCCGCTTGTGATTGAATTATGGCAAACCTTCAAGTACCTACCGACAAGCCTGGCTTGTTCCAGTTTGCGTGACGCCCATATATATATGTGTTATAGTTGCAGACTGTTATGATTAGCCTAAGCTTTGCAAACGTTTTATTTATTTATTTATTAGTTATTTATCTAGTTCATTGCGAAACTTGCGCTTGCGTATTAATATGAATAAGACTGTATGGCCGCATGGGTGTGCTGGTAGCCAAACGCTTAGGCCGGTTTCAGAGCTCGATAGTTGTACGTACCAATCGGTTCCGGACGATACGAGCAAAATACGGGTAACTCCCATCTGTTCTATAGGACTGTTACGTAAAACTTTTTTATCCCTGTAGTTCCATGGTAGGACTATTGTAACTAGCCCTAGTGGGCTAGTTTTCGTTTCAATAGTTCTACCAAGTGGAAGTTACCAGATATTAGGGATAAAAAAAGTTTTAACAGTTCTAGACGTAACAGTCCTATAGAACAAATGGGAGTTACCCCAATATACGCGTGCGTACAGTCGGTCGAGCTAAGGCCTAGTACGAGTTTTCAGTGTATAGTGTGGGTGTGAAATGTCTGACGCCCAGCACACCAGTGGGCGCTGGTTGACACTGAGCGGATTCTTTGAGAAGCTCGACATGCGAGTACGGGCTTGGTGTAGACCAAACTTCTCAAATAAGTCTTCATACTTATCATCTTATCGTCTCTTCATACTTATCGTCTTCATCTTTCTCAAATAATTTGTCTGTTTGTTAAAAATAATATAACATATTTTAATAAAAAATCTAGTCGTTCTGAAAATCTTCGTAATAGGCATAAATATAACATCTGTATTCCTCAAATAAATAACACAATGTTTTACAAAAGCACTTATTATACAGCCATAAAAATATATAATAATTTGCCAACAGACTTAAAAGAACTTGAGGGAAATTTATTCAAACTTAGATTAAAAAAATGGCTTGTGAACAAGGTATACTATAGCTTAGAAGAGTATTATGATTCCTACTAAATATTAAGTTTTTATTCGTTAATTGTATAATAACTATAAAAATAGCATTACGTGAGTACCTACTTATAATAAAATTATAAGATTTACCTATGTAAAGTATTGTACGCCCGGCATGGGTAAACTGTTGAAACTCTAGGTACATAATACCTATCTTTATGATCTCTTTTTTACACAGTTTCACAATAAATGATTCTTATTCTTATTCTTATTCTTATTCTTATTCATACAAATCAGCGCACACTGGTGTGCTGGGCGTCAGACGTTTCACACCAGATTTACACACCAAAACTCGTACTATCTCGTACTCTGTATAACTTGTGCATTTTCATACAAATGACAAGCGCGACCGATGTTCGCACCGACGACGGTCGGTCGACCTCTGGGCCTCTACTGTGAATAATGGTTACCAAAGATTCGGTAGTGACGTTTGTGCTACACTGCGCAGTAACGCTGTGACTTCGAAAGAGCCTAGACCATCGCTCGAGGCGACCGCGCTGTGTAACACAAACGTCACTACCGAATCTTCGGAAATCAATATTCGCAGTAGAGGCCCTGAAACCGGCCTTAGTTGTACTACCTAGAAAAAATCAATAGTCGAACTTAGCTGGCCTTGTTCGCTTTATGACAGATTCGCTTTATGGCAGATTAGCATTAGGCCAGATTAGCCTTAGGACAGATTCGCTCTAAGGCAGAAATTGTACAGTCAATTGCAGATTCGATAAGAGTTTTCTATTTTCTTTCGTTTATGAGTGAATTTAATATTTTTTGCATCTACACTACGCCGTAGTTAAAGCTTGAATTCCTTTACGTAACTATTGCTACCTTTATAAAGTGTGTGATAATAATTCGTCACACAAAGGTATCTATTAAGTAAATTGTTATTAATGGATGGGATTAATTACCCTGGAAACATTTAGTTGCTATAAAAAAATATTCAGGACTAATAACCCAGTTGAAGAGTGGAATGGCCGTCTCAAGAACAGAATCCTCTTAAAACCACCGTCGTATCGGTTCATACAGTTGCTCAAAAAAGAAGCCAAATATCAAGACAGAAATTTAAGAAGGATAGAAACTTGTTGCAAAGGTAAAAGGCGTAGTTTAAGTTAAAGGAGAAAGATATCAAAATTGACATGATAATCACTAGTGCACTGAAAAACTAAATTTCAGTGCTAGAATGCATAGAACGATTGTGCAGTGTGAACTGTGGACTGTATTAACTTAAGATCCTAATATTGTTGTCTAAGTCTTATGTTAAATTTTGTTGTTTTATTAAATAACCTCAATTATTTGTTAACATTATTTGTTTCACGGTACTTCTGTCCTAGAGCGAATCTGTCCTAAGGCTAATCTGGCCTAATGCTAATCTGCCATAAAGCGAATCTATAAAGCGAACAAGGCAAAAGAACATTCCATGATAAAATTAAAATGAATGTCAGTGTGTCTTTAAGAAAGCCTAGTTTTTTTAGTCTAAAGTTTAGACCACGAAATAGCGTTTGTATCACTTTGTATAGTTTTTTTTTTAATTCAAAAGTAGCAGTGTGTAGAAGATATAAGTTCTTATAATATAATCCTAGTCACTGATTTTATATATGTTATACATAGATATTACTGGAAACTTGTAGCGAATGTTGTAGATACCTAAGTAAAATCTGTTTTTCTAAATTTTTATATTTATTTTTGTTATTTTACACTTTTACTAGTTACAATAAGATTTTTTTAAGTACCTACATTGTACTGACCCCCTATTATGTAAGTAATAATGTCGTTGATCTCATAGTACGTAGTGACGACTTTTGTTGGCTCTTGCCAAAAATGTTGTAAAGAAAAACTGTTATGTATCGTTTACACTAGGCTCATGCCGCTGCCGCTCGTATTCTGGAATTAAGGCGTAGGGAAAAGGCAGACAACCTTCTCGCTCGCACATTTCAACATTTTTGAAAATATAATATAACTAAATGTAATTATGTGAAATTGCAGAGCTTCAAGGTCGAGAGAATAATAATGCAAAGGTTCAGTAAAAAATATCACATTGATCCAAACAAGTTTTCTAACCAAAAAATGTGCACTTTAATTTATCGCATTGGTACAAGTTTTTTGGTCGGGAAACTTGTTTGGATAAAGGTGATATTTTTACTGAACCTTTGCATTATTTTTAAAAATTAATCCTTAAATTACTTTATTTTAACTATCAACTTATAACCTCATTATATACAATTAAATACTGATAGGTAAATAAACCTCGCGACAACCTTTTATTCTCACCAAGGGTCGAGGGGGGTTGCCTCGCGTATTTAATGGACTAACCTAACCAATTAATAAAACATTTTGCGATACCCGAAATGGGTAAATAAGTTTATAAGTGCCTAATACCTTAAGATAAGACCAATTTGTAAACACTTATTATGCAAATAAACGTATCTTGTATGTCTGTAATGGTATTTATAATTTCAGTTACAGTTCTGGCAGAGTTTGCAGGCAAGAATGAGTGATAAAGCATCTTTTCCGTGTAGAGATTAAACTTACACAATGAAATGTTTGTACAAGATGAAAAGGATAGGCCCGAGGATAGAACCTTGTGGCACACCACGAGATACTGGCCGCAGTAAAATCTGGATGTAAACACCGCTGCGAGCTGCGAGATTCACATACTTTTTTTTGTAATAATAACAGACAAAGAACAAATATCTATGTTTGCCACACAGAAATGTATGTTCTTGGTGGGGATCGAACCCACGACCCACAGCACGGAAGGCAGACAGCTACCTACTATCGTCTGAGCCATGACGTGAATATACTATATTATGACCTGTCAAGTTAATCCTAAATCATACTGATATTTTAAATGTGAATGTAAGTTTGTTACGCTTTCACGCGGAAACTACTTAATCCGATCATCATGAAACTTTGTACACATATTTTTGTAGGTATTAGAAGTAACTGGATACTTTTTATCCCGGAAAATCAACGGGACGCGTACGAAGTCGCGGGCGGAAGCTAGTACAATATAGCCATAAAATTACCCATGGCAAAGATGGCTAAGGAAATATGTTAAAATATATTTTTATCAATAAATTTTCTAAAATGAATACCTACAGTAAAGTGAAAAGTACCTACATAATAAACTGATGTGGGTAGTGTGTTTTACATGCAATAAAATTGTATAGCAAAGATCAATTCAAACAGATTTCTAGCTTAAAACAACAATATAGAATTATTAAGTACATACATAAAGTTCCTATTATCTATAAGAAGTACTAAATGAAAAACTAAAGATAAATAACTAGGTATATTAATATGAAATAGGTAAATGCATAAAGTTATCTATAAGAATGACTAAATGCCTACTTTGGTAGCGTACAGGCAATGCCTCCAAATTGTAATGCTGCTGCGGGGCTCATGTAATCACTATTGTACTACCTACCAATTAAGAACTTTTACTACACATGAAGCAATAAATGTACACTATTAATTAACAGCTGACCGCTCGTTCTATCGTCAGCCAAGGCTTGCTATCTTGCCGCGCGTAGATGCGATCCCGTCCAGGAATACTGCCACTGAAGCCTGCGGTACTCACGCACACGTGGAACAGCAGCGAGTTGGCGTCTGCCGCTATTTGAAGATACGGCTGGTTGCGTGAGGCGCACCACAGACTGCTCATGCGGTGCCTTGGGCGACACCTACGAACTCTGCAGATACCACGTCTCGGCTCCATCACGCCCACCTTGGAGGCCAGCACTGCGTGCGCCACGCTCTTCAGGCAGATGCCCGATCTCCAGATCAGAAAGGAAGGTCTGGTCTCTCTCCGCCATTATATTAATACTTTATTGCACAAAATTATACAAAGGATGGGCTTAATGCTGAAAACATTGTCAGCCGGCCAGCCAACCCAAATGTAGTGGTATGTAAGGAGGTTGGCGCCATCTCGCGTCGGAAGTCGCGGATCTCCAGCATCCACTCGGCCATCTCCTGATGCATGTCCTGCACGTTGAGGATGGGTGCGTGTCTGAATCTTATACCGCGTGCACACTATGCCCATGCCGCTACCGGAATGTATGGCGGCATCAATGCCGCGGACTTATTGCCACAGCAACATTGCCGGCAGCGGCATGGGCATAGCGTGCACGCGATATTACACCCAGGGCATACCCAACCTTTACAGGTAGGACATCCCTCCTCAAGCGACGCACCGTATGATACTTAGCGGGCACACGCTCCAATCAGCGCCACCTGTCGCCGAAATGAATCAGCATGCTGATCATTGAGCAAGCGATTTAATGACTGCCGACACGAATAGATGGCGTTAAAAGGCTTGCTACTCGTCACTAGATGGCCGATAGTGCTGCCACTGGTGGGACCCCAGAACACTTAGGTGCTGCCACTCGCCGGAAGACGGCGCTGTTGATAATTTTATTGACGTTGGTCCTAAGTTGGTTCCGTTGCATCACCAACACACACATAGACTAAACTAGGTGCCGCCCGCGACTTCGTTCGCGTCCCGCAGGATCCCATAAATTTTTCGGGATAAAAAATAGCCTATGTGTTAATCCAGGTCACGGACAATATATATTCCAAGTTACATCCAAATCGGATCAGTAGTTTTTACGTGAAAGAGTAACAAACATCCATCCATTCTCACAAACCTTTGCATTTACAATATTATTAGTAGGATAGGATATCAATCAATGATATGCGCACTACCCCGGTGCACTCAGATTGTTACCTAATTCCCACAGAATTAGGAAATTCCCTACGAAAATTAAAGTAGGTACATACATACGGACTCTGAACTTATTGCACGTCAGTGACGTCACTCCTGTCACTAACTTGCAACAATGGTGTCTTACGTTGCGGCCCTAAAAATTTCACTCAGCTCATGCCACTGCCGGCATTGTTGCCGCAATTCATTCCGGACTTATTGCCACAGCAACATCGCCTTTATTCTTATAAGGACCAAAGGCATAAACATGGGCACGAGCCGGGGCAGAAGCATGATGACCGTGTTTAGATTAGGCCCATGCCTACTTCTCTGCTTACAGTCGCTTAAGGTTAGACCGCACTAGGGCGGAACTGCACTGCAGCGGAGCGTCGCGTCAGTAAGCTGCTATATTCTTTTACCTTGGAAAGAATATAGAAGCTAACTGACGCGACGCTCCGCTGCAGTGCAGTTCCGCCCTAGTGCGGTCTAACCTTTAGTCTATACGCGGCAGTAGTCCAAGAAAACGTACCAACATCGAAATACTTGAATTTGACGATTGAGTTCACAGATAACATAAATACTCGGTTATTTTATTCGTTTTCCCGCTACTCGCCGCCAGGTGGCGCCCTTTAGTCGTCCTAGACAAAATTTGTCTATGGTAAGCACAGATTACATTTTTAATAATATCTTTTTGTTTCATACTTTGTAAACGTTAGACCGCACTAGGGCGGAACTGCACTGCAGCGGAGCGTCGCGTCAGTTAGCTTCTATATTCTTTTACCTTAAAGCTAAAAGCGTAAAGCGTGATTTTCGCTATTAAACCTTGTACCTAGGTCTAGAATTATAATTATTAAAAAAAAATTGTGTGTGGACTGTGGAGTCCCTCCGCGTAGAAGTGAAACTTCGAGTGCCACGCATTCACTCTCGCTCTGTCTCTTTCTATTTCCTCTCCCCAGGAGCGTTAAACGTTTAACGCAACTTTGATGGAAGTCGCATTAGAAGTTTCACTTCAAAAACCATTTGGCACACGTTACCTAGTAGTACCATGCTACATTCTATCAACTATTATGCCATCTAGCATCGATATACTGAACTACAAATTTTTATACTGCCATCTAGCGGCTAGTAGGTGAAGTTTTAGCTGTTTCCGGTTTGTGTAGAGAAGAGCCCAATGAGTGAATGAGAAACAGCAAATATTATTATTTCACATTTTTTGTACCTATCTGCGGCGTTCCCTGTTTATTAGCCTTGCTTCTGATATTGGAAGAATGATAGCATTCTTCTGTTGATGCTTCGGTTCTGATATTAACTTAGACAGTAATTCAACTTAGACAGTTGAATTACCGCCAATGGCGAATTACAGTAATTTCGACAGACCAAATGAGGTATTTAAAATAATATCAGTCAAGTTGGCTGTCGTGGAAGTAGTGCGGAGAATATCAGAACCGAAGCATCAACAGAAGAATGCTATCATTCTTCCAATATCAGAAGCAAGGCTAATAAACATTCAACTTAGACAGTTGAATTACCGCCAATGGCGAATTACAGTAATTTCGACAGACCAAATGAGGTATTTAAAATAATATCAGTCAAGTTGGCTGTCGTGGAAGTAGTGCGGAGAATATCAGAACCGAAGCATCAACAGAAGAATGCTATCATTCTATCATTCAGCGGTAATTCAACTGTCTAAGTTGAATTACCGCCAATGGCGAGAAGCACTGCATTTATAAGAAAAAACCAAAAAGTTGAAGTTTCATTTTTATAATCTGTGTCAAAGTCAAAAAATAAAACTTGAAAAAAACCCACAACGGTTACACGACGGCTGGATATTTCATTTTATATTTTCAATTTTCAAAAACGAATAGAAGCAATGCCTAAATAAATGCACCACTGAAATAACGAAATACCGTACGCTAAAATGGATTCTAAAAAGACACAGTGCAAACAAAGGAACAGTAAGCTAAATTCATTTGGCATTGATCATCGAAGACATCGAACTTTTGAGACCGTTTTCACACTTTTATATTTCAGGGTTTATGAAGCTTTCTCTGAAGAAAAACAAAGTGAAACTTGACGAAGAACCTAAAAAGTTGGATCGCAGTTCTAATATTCTAATACTTGACGAGTCGTTTGATAGATTGCAGTCAGAATATGGAGCTAGTGTAAGCTGCCTACCTTCATTTTTCATCTAATTAAAAAATAAATCTAGGTCGTCCTAAAATATAGTCGCCATTTAGAATCTCAATGGTTTTTATTACCGTTACAGCAAAAACCTAAGACAATATATTCTCCAATACTGATAAATGACTCCGCTGACCTAGCAGATGATGATCTCCCTGAAATCAAGATATCGGGGAAGGAACCAAGCAGAAGTGGCAATGTAACTGTAAGTCACTAGTGTTTTACAGTATAGAATTTTTATGTAAAGTTTCTGTCTTAGTTATTGGTACAAAACAAACATTATTTACATTTCAGGTGTCATTCAATAGCTCAAAAGAGTTCAAATCACCAAAGTACATCCAAGACTCGCGACCCAGCATCAGTGGATGGTCTCCAGCACAAAACATCATCTGTGCCACTCCTCAGAACAACCCCATCCCTACCACACCCAAAGACACAGCCAATGAGTCGTACGAAAAATGCTCCATCAACAAAATCCAAATATCACAAAAAAAACTACTGAATGACCTCTACGGAGAGACATGGAAGTCAATCCCGGCTCTTTTCAAAACTCTATCAAAAAAATATGACAACTTTGATGGTGTTTCAAAGAAATTACAGTTTGATGATGAGGAAAAAGATAATATAAGACATGATTTGAAAAGAAATAAAGAGCTGTATCTTACAGGATCGGATTTGAAAAGAAATGAGACAAATTTTGGTGATTCAGAGAAGAAATCCAAAAAGAAATTATTTACAGATAAAGTTCCTAACACTCCGGACATAAAAGATAAAGTTAGAAGTAGAAATGTTAATAGTACAACAAAAAAGTCCAAAATTAAGGCAATGTCTGTCACAGAGTTAGTTGAAGTCATGTATGATAGCTCAGGTTGTAAAGCAGACCAAGATGTTAAAAAACTGAAAAATGATACCAAAAGTGATATCAGAAGGTATCTAACAAGTGATTTAAAAAGTGATAAGGATAAAGTAGATGTTTTGGCAAAGAAAATTGAAAAGGTGCATGTTCCTCCTAACAATAAGGCAGTGAACAGACTGAGCTTCATGGGTTCATTAGCAGGTAATTTATTTATTAACTAGCTGATACCCGCGACTATGTACGTATGCAAAACTTTCCACCATAATATCTGTCACTAGCATACAATCAAGTAAACCTCATAGTAAATGGCTGCTTTCGGTTTAGAAAGTTCAAGCTGTATCTAAAAATCCACATCGTTGATTTCAATAAAATATATCCGGTAAAAGGGTTTCTGAATGGTATATGTTTTATCGAAATTGGTCCAGAGCCCCGAGTCTGTGCATTTGTTTTGACTTTCGACTCGAGTATAGCCCATGCAAACGCATTCGCAAAGCGAGATATTTTGTAAATCTCCCGCTAGACGCGCTTATCCGGGTTTCCTACTAAATTTCTCGCTTTGCGAATGCGTTTGCGTGTGCTATACTCGAGTCGAAAGTCAAAACAAATGCACAGACTCGGGGCTCTGTAGTTAACAGACAAACAGACCCACAGCTCAGATGGCAAGGCAAAGCTATGAGTTGTGATGCCTGTCGAAACATAAGTAGCTTAAGCCGATACCCGAGTGTCCAGGGATCCGGGAGAGAACTACATTGATACCTAGTTGATGACAATCATAGACGGCGCTTTTAATTTTTAAAATAGATGGAAATCGGGATATTGAGCGAAAAGGATTGGACAAGATAGATTGAAGGCAACTTTTGGAGTCAGAAATAGAGTTATTCAAGTTATGGGATCTGACGAAATGAATGGCTTCAATAAGAGCAATAGATTCGCCAGTGAAAACTGATGAAGTGGAAGGGCATTTAAAACTTAAGTTGATTCTGTTAAATGGGATCCAAACTGCAGATCCAACTATAATCTATCTACTTAGACATTCACAAGGTATCTTAAGTAGGTACTAGGTACAGTCAACATCACTTAACTTGTTTTGTGGAAATATGTATGAAAGATTTTTAAATTATTTATTTATTTATTTATTTGAGCAGCTTTCGCTGATGTGACTACGTCACACAGTGTTCAAATGTTGTTGAAATGTTTGGTAAATTCTTTTGAGCACTGATTTATTTGTTCGAAGCCAGATGTCTAGTTTGATTTTGAATGCATTGACGGAAGTAGCAGTAACGACGTCGTCTGATAGCATGTTCCAATTGTGAACCACTCTATGCTGAAGAAGTGATAAGCTGCAAGGGAGACGGAGGGGTCACGGTTCAACTTCAGTTGGTGACCACGTGAGGGTCTTAGCTCATCTTTTCTGATAAAAATGTCGTGAAAGTTGGGCAGGTTGTAATGAAGGGTTAAAATCTTGTAAGTTTCGATGAGATCTCCCCGAAGGCGTCTATCCTCAAGAGTAGTGATACATAGTGCGAGTAATCTGTCCTCATAGGATTTGCGACATAGAGCATCTGGTATCTTGGTGGCCCTCCGTAGAACACTTTTAAGAACGTCTGTCTTTTTTGAAGTAGGGGTGCCATATCTGATTATGAAATGTAATATTTTATTTATTTATTGATTAGTTTATAGACGAGCAGCTTTCTCTGTTATGTCTACGTCACACAGTGTTGAAATGTCTTGTATCACATTTTTAGTCACTCTTTATAAGCACTGTTTTATTTGTTCGTAGCCAGTTGTCGAGTTTATTTTTGAAGGCATTTATGAAGTCGGCAGTAACAACGTCCTCGGGCAGCATTTTCCAGTTGTGGACCACTTGTTGCTGAAATTTAATAATAATTTCAGACAATATCCCAACATGGCGGTGCCATATCGAAGCACTGCAATATAGGGATAACTATAAAACATTGAGAGAGCAACTGACCAGGCGGTTGTACAAGGAATTCAATCGAGAAATATTTGACGATGCCCTGGATGCTGATTTACCTGTACTGTGGGACGGAAAACTTAGAAGTACCGCTGGGTATGGACTTAGCTAATTTTCCTAATTTTATGTATACATAAACTAAATTTGTGTGGAGAAATAATCAGTTTGTTAAACTACCAGCTATAGTAGGTGCCAAATAACACCGCAATACAGGTTATTCACCCACCTTCACCACGATGTCGCAAAAGTCAATTTATGAATGGCTAATTCTGTCGCTTTCCATACAAACCTGTCGCTAAGACGGTAATCGCTCGAATCTCGTAGTACTATTTGTTTACCATACATAAATTGAATTTTGCGACATCGAGGTGAAGGTGGGCGAATGACCTGTATTGCGGTGTGTTCAATCTCTATGTAAAAATACAGTTTACGTGAACTTTGTAGTATACGTAAAACAAATACACTAATGGGCGAATACTCAAAAGCCATTCAAACCCCACTCAATTTAAGTCCCGCTTAAATTATTGCCATCTCTTACAAATGAGTAATGTCAAACAGAAGCAGAGCACCACTTAAAAATTTAAGTGGTGCTCAAATTTTGAATGACGTTTGAGTATTTCAGCCTAAGCGTGCTGAACTAACAATTTCTATCGTTTACGTAGTTAGTACTGTTAATTATAGACTTTTGTTGTTTGTTGCCAATCTGGGAATCGGCTGAAGAAAATGTGAGTATTTCATATTCCACTTCATTTCACCTGCCACTTCAACAAGAACCTTGTCTTGTATAACATTACAGCATACATCTGTAAAATATATAAAATTGAAGGTGTGTGTCCCGATATTTCACTTTGCAGCCAAAACTACGCATCGCAGACGAATAGTGTTTGTACGTGGTACAAGGTTCCCATCATGCACTATGGTGGTTGCAAGTCGATAATTATGAGGGTGTAAAAGATGTGGGGGTTGAAACATGTTAACTTTAAAAATGTGAGACTATCATTGGTTTAAAATGGTCTAGATTGTTCTAGAAAATTCTGGAATGAACTGTGAAGTTCTAAAATCTACGTTTAGATTTTGATCGAATGAGAATGTTCTAGAAAATTCTAAAATGATCCAGTAATTTCTAGAATGATTTAGGAAGTTCTAAAATTTACGTTTAGATTCTGATTTAATTAGAATGTTTTAGAAAATCTTAGAATGATCTAGGAATTTCTAGAGTGTTTTAGAAAATTCTAGAATGATCTAGAATAACCCCGAATGATCTAATAAGCTTTGAAATGATTGTCAACATTCTAATCGGTCGAAAATATTCTGGATTATCTCGGAAACTTAAAACATCCTAAATAATTTTTATATTAACGATTAACTGTACTATTAAAAATGACCCAGTGAAGTGGGTATTCACAGCTAGTATTATTAATATATATTAGCCACAAACAAATGTTTGTTCTCAGTGGGATCCAACCCGACCCACAGCACGGAACACATAGCTACTGACTGAGCTGTCGACACCTGTCAAATATATAAAAAAATCTATAAGAAATAAGAAACATTTATTGTAGAACTGTGTAGATCTTATAATAGTTTCAAGAGTCTACCCATTCTAATTCCAGTACAACCACAAATCGACTAACAAAGAACTCTAAAGGCGATCGCATAAGAACTTCCAGCATAAAGCTATCCACCAAGGTAGTAGACGCACCTCAACGGCTGCGAGATACATTAGTGCATGAACTATGTCACGCTGCTACTTGGCTAGTGGACGCAGAGCTCAGGGCTGGACATGGTCCGCTGTGGAAGAAATGGTAATTTTTGTGATGATAGCTGGTAATAAATGAGGTAACTCCCATTTGTTCTATAGGACTGTTTTTAAAACCTTTTTTATCTCTGTAGTTCCATGGTAGGACTATTGAAACTAGCCCATTAGGGCTAGTTTTCGTTTCAATAGTCCTACCCAAATAGAAGTTACCAGATATTAGGGATAAAAAAAAATTCAACAGTTCTAGACGTAACAGTTCTATAGAACAAATGAGAGCCACCTAATAAAAGAGGGTTCTCATAACTTTGCCTAGTCTAAAACTAAAGGGCGTTGTCTGAAATGGGAATATACATGAAGAATACATTGATTTATTATTTAGTGTCTTTCCTGAGGCAAAAAAGCTATGGGCAACTGGCGCCACTGAAAACCAGCGCCCGGGCAGTGTTCTCACATATTCTTTCCTGGCACCATGCTGAGTGGTGGCCATATTTGTTATTTTTAGTTATAGTTTTAACATTTATAGTACATTACTGCAGCGGCCCGCAACAGAGGCAATGAGGGAAGAACGTGTACGTGAATCCCTCATTGCCTAATTGAGGCCAAGGCTTGTATAATACTTTTCTCAAATAATGCGCTAAAATTAAAACTAAGTACCTAGGCAAAACTTTTTAGTTGAAAACACAATTACTTTTCAAAACCAATAACGAACAACGAAGTTACAGTGTTCATTTGTTTTTTTCAATAATCGGCTTTCTATTTGAAAGCCTTTTCGAAATATGAATAAAACCTTTGATAAGTTACCTCCTTGGTTGCCATGTTATGTAGTAAAAGATCGTTCCATTTTTAAATAACATGATAGTAATGAGTTTTGTATGTAATTTATATGGCCGCTAAACACGCCGGCAATGGATTTTCATACATTTATTGCCGGACGCTGCTCGCATGTGTTTGGCCAATACTGCATTTTCGATTTATCTCGAAGAAGGTTGTCAAAATAATGCTTTAATTTTCAAGCATGTTTGTATTTAATATGTATCCTTTGTAAATAAGTTCTATTTTATTCAAAAGGTTCAACATTTTTAGATGATACAACTGCAATTTTCTTCTTTTTTCCACATTGGTAGGAAGAATTTACTTTCTAATTACTTACTTTATTCATTTTCTCTACAGGGCGGCAAAAGCGTTAAGAGTGTATCCGGAACTGGGCGAGATATCCCGATGTCATGATCTAGAGATACATTTCAAGTACTCTTACAAGTGCACCAGTTGTGGATACAGGTATATAAGATTTTGTTATTGTGGGTCGTGGGTTCGATCCTCACAGAGTACAAACGTTTGCGTGCGCAACGTCGAGATTAAAGCAATTACGCTTTTAAGGGTTTGAGTGCCACAGAAAAAAGCATATGGTGGTGCTAATGTAGAAACATTTGCATACAGAGAAGTCACAACCATTTGCTACAAATTATAACTAAATTCTCATGATAACATCAATTTTATATTAAAAATTTTGATTACAATGTCAAATTAATCATATTAGCTGCTTATCTAATTCACTTCACTATTAAGTACTCATGAAAAAGCGGCCACACTGGCGTGAAAAAGCGGCATCTGCCAAGGTTCGAATATGATTATTTCTTAGAGTATAATATATCCTTTTCCAGCATCCAACGCCACTCTAAATCCATAGACATAACCAAAAAATGTTGCGGCTACTGCCGTGGAACTTTCGAGATTGTTATCAACAAGAAAAACAAAGATGGCGTCGTCGTATCAACTCCAGCAAGAAAAGGTACCTTGAACGAGTTCGCACAATTCGTTAAAGACAACTACGCATTCCATAAGGATGGTAAAACTCATGCTCAAGTTATGAAACTTTTAGGTGAGAAATTTGCTGTTAGGAAGAATGATAAAATTGTTGATTCTTGTTGACACGATATGACACTTTCGATCTAACGTTCAAATAATGTCCTCTAACTAGAGGCTAAGTACATCACTTTAATTATATGGCATTTAAGCCCTAAAAGCTTGGGATTGACAACTGTTAAACCACGGTTACTATGTTAAAATAATACCATTTATTGGATTGGATCAGGTTGGAGGTCCAATCCGTGTAAAACAAATAATCCATGACTCAATTGAAATCAGACTGAACAAACTCCCTTTAAATGTTTTTCAGTATGTTTCTAATGCACTTATGAAAAAACTACGGTGTTAGACTAGGTTTTAGGCCGCGCACTAGCGTTTGTATCATTTTGTATCGTTTTTTCAAAAGTAGCAGTGTTTGTAAATGTTATACCTTATCTACTATGTAACAAGTTCTTATATTATAATCATAATTTATATTTTGTATGTTATACATAAATATTACTGAAAACTTGTAGCGATTATTCTAAGGTAAGTAAAATGTGTTTTTCTACATTTTTAGATTATATTTTTGCTATTTTAGACTTGTACTGGTTACAATAATGTTTTTTTAAGTACTTACATTATACTATAGGTCCAGCCAGACCTACTATGTAAATAATAATTTCGTTAATCCGTCTTTTAGTAACCTAATGATATTAACCATTTTTGGCTCTTGATTAGATGTAAAGAAAAACTTACAAAATTAAACTGTAAATTTTGTAAATACAGTCAACTACAAGAGTGTTTGAGGGTTATACTTGTTAACTATTTACGTCATCGTCTGTGGAAGGGGTAATTTTTGTGACTTGATTTCTTGTCGAGCAAAATATCTTTGTGGTTTTTCTTATACCTAGTTGTACAAGGCATCTCTGCAGCTTGCAGCAGTATAGGGCTGTTTGAATCAATCTTTGACTTAAAATATGTTCATCTACTTTCGATGCAGACTACCAATTTTTCTTGCCCTATTAGATAACTTGTAGGTATGAATTGTCTCGCTAGTAGTCGAAGATTTTGAGATAATATAAATTACATTTAACTTACGTGGCTTTCTTTCTATGACTGTACATTGGTTTGTATATAAAACTTATATATTTGTATGAAGTGTTATATCTAAGTTATTTTTACGTACCATACTTAACGTTATTTAGAATATTAAATGTTAGATCAGTTAACTTATTAAAAATGATACTTTCTATATCGTGTTTTACTTCAATCACTTTCATAGTTTATCGGTTAGATAGATAAAATAATAGGAACCATAGGAACATTGCCTACTCTAGACTTGACCACCACCGTTCCAATCTGTGTCCGGATTTTGACACGAATTTGCACTGCCAAATGACACGATATTGACAAAATCTTGGAACCGAACTTTACTTCTCACTATCAGTCATTTTCCACCGTGCTAAGGTCTAACAAAACGTGACATTGGCGAAATTGCGGGCAACACTGCAAAGTTCATACACAAGAATTGAAATTGAATTGGAACAGGGGTTAGGACTAGCCCTACCTATAGTACCAATCCACTGATAGCTACGAAAGGGGCTTAGCCCAGCTAATTAGGGATTTTCGTGACAAACCCAGGGTTAGCAAATAGTTTGAGAAATGGTATGGTGTATTCCATTGCACACTTGGCATCATGTATCCATTATGATAATTAGTGTAATGGGTTTGTCACCGTACTAGATATGAAATAAATTATTGTAATGATATGCGACATGCGGCGCCGGACACATAATCGTATAGAAAACGTCTAGTATGGTCTCTTGTTCCGTCGCAGTCTGCGTCAGCGGCGAGGAGCAGACGCCTAGGATATAGATGTTCGGTGGCAGACGCGGTACGCTGCGTTGAAACGCATTCCGCAGCGTTGTGCGTTAACGATCACGGAAACGCTGCTTATGGTACCTACTGATGTTTACAAAAACATGGGGTAAAAAGGTCATAAATGAAACAACACAGTTTGCAATACCATTTTTTATTATCATACATTTTAATAATTTTATTAAAATAATACCTAAACAATATAGGTACAGTCTTTAATTATAAAAGAAAATTATATTTTACGAACATAATTGGACGCGGTTGTCCGTTCGGGTACATTTTATACAAGATTCAAATTGATTTACAAAAAAGCGAATGTTATAAATTAAACAAACTTGAACATTTACAATGGGACTTCAAGTTAGCGAAGTTGCAATTAAACTTCACTTCAATGTAGCAAATCGAAACAATTCTGAAATTATTTCATAATAAGCATAAATTGTTGGAATTAGAAATTAAATTTTCTAGTTTTTAAAAAGCTAATCGGAAAAAGAAATAATAAAAAATAACATCTATTGAAATTGTACAGTCTATTCGCCAGTAAACCTTATAGTGGTTAAGTTGATCTCGCGAACTGTGCTAATACATATAGGTAGTGTACTTAGATAATATTTTTATTTACATAGGAATTTTTATTACGTCTGTTTTACAGGTGTAAAGAATATTAAAAGAAAAATAAGTTTTATAAGATTTTTAAAATTGTACCTTACGATTAATTAGGTAAATAAAAAGTTTGTCAAACAAAAATATTAGACGATAAATTATTTATTTATTAAAATGTGTCAAATAAAAACTGGTACCTGCTTAAGTATTCTTTACACCTGTTTTATGTAGTACACGTCTAAATGTTGGTTGCAACTTACTTTAAATATTTTACAATTTAATTATCTAAACATTTAATTACTTTTGACATTGAATTGATATTTATTTAGACGTCAATAGGTATATGTTTATCAATCGAAGCTATGCGTAAGGTCTGGAAAAATTAACTTGATATCTTACAGATAGAAGTATCAAGTTGACTCCACCAGCACTTTTTACAACTTTACAATAAAAAATATGGCAGGATAATGGTAAAAATTCGGATGAAGTCGCGATGACTAGTTACAATGTAATAGAACGAAACTTTGAATTTCTGATTCAATATATTATGTGAAATCTATAACATTATTTAACTAGGTAGTTTGTATTATGTATAATTGTATCAATCGTCATAAAATTATATGTATTATCGAGTCAGGTCTATTAATAGAGATAGCTATTAAATTATAACAATGAAATAAAGTGCATTTATTAAAAAAAAACTGTGTTCACGTTTGTTTGGATTGAACAACGATAGGTAAATATTAAGTGGCCAGTTTACAGACGGACTTAATTATCCTCAATTATTTTTTTATGGACAGATTTGTTAAAAACAAACTTTAATAAATCACAATTATATTATCATTATTTTACACACTAAAATTGATTAAATTAAATGGCAATTAATATAGGTTATTAATAAGGGCCTGTATTATTAAGTAAAGAAACTGACTTATAAATAAAAGAAAATGCTATGTACAAAAGGCCGTATTTCGATTATTATTAACTTATTTTAAACATTTACAATTTTATACTATTCTAAAAAATTGTTACATTCATAGTGATATTATTTTATTTTGCCTAAAACTAAGCATTTTCGGATACAAACGACTTTTACAGGTTTGTAAAAATGTTGTAACTCGAACAATATACACGACGCTAACTAGAAAAACGCAAGGTGCTATGCGTTTGAATTTTTTGAGCTCTGGCTCATTGAGAAACTCGAAATGAAAAGGTAGTATTTACGTGACAATACATACCCGTTCTGTCTTAAACGACAATCGTGGCCTATGGGTGCTTAGCAGCCAAGAGCCTATCTTAAGATAGGCAGAACGATCCAAATGGTAGCCGAATTTTCTTAAAAGGATAGCTCTTGACAGAGCAATACCAAGACCGATCAGATACTTAGGTCATCCGCTGTGAATGACAGCGTGATGGTAAATCAAGTAGACGGGTCTTCTAATGGTCGGAATCTTACAAAACCGTCTTGGGCTACCAGCATACTGCTGCCATCGGGTTGAGCGACCTCATCTTGAGGCAGAGAATAGGATGCTTCGTAACTGCAATTCCTGGGGGCTGGAGTAGGGTACGGTCTCTCGCTGGGTTCCTCAGTGAACCCATACAGATCTGTTGATTTAGGCCTATCTGGGAATAGATTTCCCTTTCCCCTCTTCTGACTACCACTAGAGTTTACTGTCAGAGGAGAGTTTCTTCGCTGAGAAGTCCTTACTTGACTTTCTGGGCCGTAGCTTCTATTGGGATTTAAGGTTTGGATACCAGAAGCATGGTACGATGCGTTTTCTGATTCGTAATTACCGTATTCGTCGGGTAAGTGTGGCTGGTGGTAGTGATGCCCCATTGAGTCGTAACCCATCGTCATGCAGTTCTGGACGTTCTTATTCTTAGGCCTATGTTTCTTTCTAGGGTTGCTGTTCGTTCTACCAGAGACCCTGTCGTAGGACATGTGTTTAAAGTTATGGGAGCTTCGATTTGAACTTCCGTTGTAGTTCTGGTTTTTGATATCTCGAATGAAATCGCTGTTACTTCCGTATTGGATGACATTGTATTCGTGGTCTAGAGGGTCATCACCTTGCAAGGATTGGATGGCGGGGTCGCAGTTAGAATAGTGATCATCTGACGCAGACTCTATGCCATTGTAGCCAAGGTTAGGATGGTGTTTGATCAAATGGTTAGTGACACCTTGACTGGACGCAGCGTTGCTGGATTCCGTCGAACTACTGTGGCCAGCATTGGCTATGGAACTGTGACCAGAATAGTTTTCTGTGCCAGAATTTGCGTCACAGTTTCCAGCCAAAGTGTTGAGTTGGAATCTTTGGTGATCCAACACTGGCCCTCCACAGCAAGGATCGGGCATGTTCGGATGATGACCGCTGCCTTCGTAAATAGGCTTGCCGGTTCTCAGCGTGTATGTGTGCAGGTTTGTATTTGTGTTGCAAATAGCTGGATAGTCTGATTCGAACTGCTCGTTGCTGGAGCCAGCTGCACAAGCAAACAGGTTCATACCAGATATTTTGTTCCCATCTGCTTTTTCGTTCTGCAACGCGACTATACCGACTTTGAGGCTTATCACCCAGGAGATAAGAGCTACTATACTGATTTCTATAACCCTTAGGGAAAGCTGGTATCCCCATTGGAGCCAATTGAATTTCGTCATGTTAACTTGGTTCTTTATACCAAAGATTCCAAAGATTTGGAGCCCGGCCATAAGTACAAACAGCAATGCAGTTGCCAAGTTAATATGAATAGCTTGGTATAAATTTTGGAAACCATTGATATAGGTATGACTCTTCTTTTGCAAAATATCTTTAAGAGTTTTGTATACGTAGATGTAACATAGCCCTAAGACGAGGCAGACCAAGATAAATATAATTTGACACGTGAGTCCTAACATACCGTTACTATTTTCAAAGATATGTAGCATAAGACAGGAGAGGAGATGAATTCCTCCGCCGACGATAATCGTTCTTGGACGAATGAGACATGCGCAACATGTGTTTTTAAAGTTGATGCTGTTGTTGAGTAGAAACAAAATGGTGCAAGCGAAGGCTATGCTAAGGAATATCTCGGGAATATGCAGCAAGATTTCACTTATCGAAATCGGCAATGAGTTATTGATATTATACGGATCGTAGCA
The DNA here is from genome assembly GCA_947507515.1 of Eulithis testata. Lineage (NCBI taxonomy): Eukaryota > Metazoa > Arthropoda > Insecta > Lepidoptera > Geometridae > Eulithis > Eulithis testata. The sequence goes on from OX382219.1 coordinate 5,551,818, forward strand.
CATGTAGAATATCCTCATGAGACACACCAAAACCAAAATCAAATGTAGGATGATGAAATAATATTGGGTGAAAAGGTGCGTGAATTTATTGTAAATTATGATTTTGAAAATAGAGTAAACGGCTAGAATGGTGAACATAACAGTCGCAAAGTAGATATGAACGTTCCAAGCGAAGGACCAGTTCTCTCCTGTTCTCTGAACAGGCTCAGTACCTTTATCCTTTTTCTTATCTAAATTCACATTAGCTAGATTGTGATACCTCTCCGTAGACATTTCTGGGTCTTTCAGCTCAAACCCTACAGTGGTACCTGGCATAAAATCATCTTTCCTACTATCGTTCACCTTAGGCGAGTACTGTAAATTCCTTCTAGTATTCGTTTCGCCGTCTACAATCAGCGGCCTATCTAAATTATTCATTTCCGGATCTAGTACTGCTAAGACACCTTCCGTACTAGTGTCCCTATTGGTGTCAGAAAGTGTGACGCCTGTTTCTTTAGTGATAAAAACGTCACTTTTGCTGGTCTTTTCCTGGTTGTGTTGAGGTTTCGCAGTGACTGTTCTGAGAAGGACGTCTGGGATGTCCTCTTTCCTTCCGTTGGAGCCTGAGAGGATTCGCGATATGGTAGGTATGTTGAGGGAATTCGGCACGAAGTCTGTGAAGTTGGCTTGGTCTGTTTTCACATCGTCTACATCATCAGCCTGAAACAAGAAAATAACGGGGTTAAAGCACCCGAAAAGTGACTGTTATGTCAAGAAGAGTATGACTCTTAAGAACAGTAGCATTTAATTAAATCCTACGGGTCTGCTGGTCAAATATTTTATGTTCGGCTATCTTCTTCGTTCCACGAACCTCTTTGAACTATCTATGACTAGTCGCATACCACATATTATTCTTACGCATTTTAGTGGCCACAGCTTTATCTACAAAATTGCCAATACCAATAGTTTTCTAACCGCAATTGAAATCTGAATCATACGAAAGCGGATAGCGGGATTGATTGACTCAGCTTACAAATACGACCTTTATTTTGCAGTTAGTGTCATTAGCATCATCATTAGCACTTTACTTAGCCGAGATACCGGCTTTCTTATTTACACAATAGCATTGAATCATCAGAGCCTTCCAGTTTTTATACCAGTCATTGACTTTAAGCGTCTAAGAAAAAACCTATGAGAATGTACCTAATTAATTCATGTCTTTCGTGTAGTATTTCTTTATGATTAAGTGTGTGACTATAGTACCATCACACATCAGTTATGTTTGGCGACAGAAATTGGTCCGTGGTTAGACTAGACAAACTTCTTTATAAAGACCTATTCTTCTGAGCCAAATTGTTTCAACCAGCACTCATCTAGGGCAGCTTTTGAATCCGCCCCTATCTCTAGCGGTAGATGGTTCAGACCTAACCACCCGGAAACATGTAGATTATCTTCAGTCTTTGTAAGGACTAATAGCTGACTGTTGAGATCCTCCTTCAGATGTTTTGACAGTTCTTTCAAAATCTCTACTCAAATCATAAAATAATATCCTTGAGTCAGGAACGCTTGAGTTTCAGAGCTCTCGTAAAACCACAGAATACCTTACCAATACAAGTTTACTGTATGGTTATATCGCATGAACTGTTGAGAGTCTTCTTCAGATTCTTTGCCAGTTCTTTTCACTCAAGTCTATGGAGTAACGCTTAGGTACATATTTATTATTAAAATTTCAAACAAACAAGACAGTGCTAGGAGGTCTTAATGGTAAGAGCATTTTCTATCAGTCTTCCTGCGGGCGTGCAAAAAGATGGTGTGGCGTGTTTTTACAGGTACCAAACTAGTTGTAGAAAGTATTTGACAGGCGTCATAGCTCAGTTGGTAGTAGCTCTGCCTTCCGTGCTGTGGGTCGTGGGTTCGATCCCCACCGAGAGCAAACATTTGTGTGTGGCAAACATAGATGTTTGTTCTATGTCTGGGTGTTACCATGTATAAGTATGTATTTCCAAAAAAAAGTATCTATGTATTATATCAGCAATCTAGTTTCCATAGTACAAGCTCTGCTTAGTTTGGGACTAGAGAGCGTTGTGTGTAATGTCTAAGAATATTTATTTATTTATTTATTTAGTTTTATAGAAATGAATTTATTTTTTGGTACGTTAATTATTCAGCATAAACCCCTCTGCAGGTAAAGGCACTAAAGGCCTAAAATCAGAATACTCAAACAATATACAAGTTTATGTTACCTTATGGCTGGGACTGTTGAGAGCCTTCTTCTTCTGAGGCTCGATAGCTGGGGGCATAGGAGCCGCTGGTGGGGGAGCCGGCACTTGCGGTGATGACGTCTCCTGGGGATGAAGAGTTTCATTAGAAACTATTTGACCACTGATTGAACAAAGGAAGTTGAAGAGATCTTGTGGAGAATGTATGGTACTTTTCTGGAATCATAATAGATTTCCTACTATGCTAGTAGTAAGTAGTAGAGTTTCTTGTGAAAGAGCTCGCGTGAATAGGCTACTTTTGTATTAATTTGGATGTTTAGATGTTTGGGTTTCAATCACGCTGCAACTACTGGTCCGATTTGGATGAAACTTGAAATATTTTCGTTTATCACCGGCACGTCAACTATATAATGCACTACCAGGGCAATAAAAAACTAACAGGTGCTGTGTGACGGCATGGTATACGGCCGTGTTTTGTATTACGTGCCGGTGCCGGCGTTGGTTTATCCCGGAATATCAACAAACGGGACGCGGACGAAGTTACAGGCGGAAGCTAGTCTCTTATATATGAAAATATGTCTCAGCCGATGTCGAGTAGTTGTCCTGTCGTATGCAGTGTGGGAACAGATGAAAGGAACCTGTGAAAGGGTTTAGGTACCTGTCCAGGAGGTCTGATGGGTATACGCTCGTGCCCGGCGCCCAGAGACGGCGGAGGGATAGGCCTTCGGTTGAGATAGTTGTTCCCATCTGTGTTTGTGCCTGCAATTTACAAAATATAACATTACAATATTGTTGAAGGCTGGCGATTATCGTGAAACGTGGACACTGACAGTAGGGTTGGTCCACAAGCTGAAAGTCGCTCAGCGCGCTATGGAGAGAGCTATGCTCGGAATTTCTCTGAAGGATAGAATCCGGAACGAGGTTATCCGACAGAGAAGCAAGGTGGTCGACATAGCTCAGAGGGTTAGTAAGCTGAAGTGGCAATGGGCCGGCCATGTTTGCCGCAGAACTAACAATCGTTGGAGCAAACTAATACTCGAGTGGAGACCGTTTAGGCAAGCGTAGTGTAGAACGCCCTCCGGCTAGGTGGGGCGACGATCTAAGACATGTAGCTGTCAAACACTGTATGAGAAGAGCCGAAGAACGGGCACAGTGGCGCGTCTTGGGAGAGACCTACATCCAGCAGTGGACCGATATAGGTTGATGATGATGATGATGATGGTGATTATCTAGGCCAGCGTATCATAATCAGCATTGCTGTTCAGCGCGGCAATGTAGCCAGTATCTTGGGCACGCTACCGATTAGTACTGATTTAAACCAGTTGTGTAAGTGAAGTTAAGGTTGTCGAGGAATGTATGTATTTGAAAAGTTCTTTCACCGACTGGAAGGTAACCCCAATAGTGTAACCTAAGCCCAAGGTGTAAAAAATTACCTAAAAAATTGCTTACCTAAGAATTTTTTGATAAATACCCGTGCGAAGACGGGACGGCCACTAGTGTCAAATAAACAATCTATCTATCTATCATTTCAGCATTTTGCCGTCAGCTCACGTGAACAGCAAGAGAACCTACGAATACCACACCACATAGATTAGTAAGCTTACCTCTGAGTGTAGGCTTGTCCGCAAAGGGGTTCCTATACTCGGGAGGCAAGGGGGGCGTGAAGAACGCCCGTCCAGGGGGTGCATACGATGGCACCGCCGCGCCCCCCACCCCCGCCAGCAGTGCGGCCCCATGGTGCTGTGGAGGCCTGGAACAAGAATATAAAAACTTGAGAGGTGTCAAGGGACCCCCGGTTGGAACGAAGTTCCTTGAGGTGTTGTTTTCTTACAGTAAGTACACAGAAGCGCTTAAATTAAAACAAAAACTTCCAACAATACCTACATTGATTTGTTTCTTTCCTGCACCAATTTATTCGAATGACGTTGTCAAAGTTTGAAAAAAGTGTCGTTACAACTTTTGGTCTTAATTTTTTCCGTCTAGCCCCCTTAAGCAACGCGCGATAAGGAACTCCGTTCCAATTGGTTATGACTAAAATTGTCTAAATTTGGTGATGGCAGGTGGAGTAAGGCCTTGAAAGAATGGTGACCTAGGAGACACAAGAGAGGCCTTGGCAGACCAACAGCCAGATGGGTAGATGATATCGTTGCCGTACAGAGAAAAACTTGGATGCAAATAGCCCAAAATAGACACGAGTGGCGTTTGAGGGAGGAGGGTTATGCCCAGCAGTGATAATGATGATGATGAAAATTGTCTAAACACAGCATTAATAGGCATCTAGGTAAGTACTGTAATCTTCGTGGAATAGTGTAAATGCTCTCTACAGCGATCGGTTTCCTTTACAGAATATTTATCTAAAATCTATTTTTATTATACGGAAACGGATTTTTTAGTTTTTTTGGGCAGCGAAGAAGTTTTGAGCACAGTGCACTGATCACGAATAAATGTGACAATCACAAACGTATCGTAACGCTAGCGTATCCGAGATACACTGCGCGGTGACACTACAACGGTTGGCAGTCGAGCTAGCATTGACGCGCAATATAACTCGAATACGTTAACACGGCGACTTCAGATTTGTTCGTGATAGAGGTAGTCATCACTCCGAGGCGTAAGTAGGTTAACATCATGAGGTCAGTTTATAAGGAAATTTTTTTTTTACTCCGATAAGAATTTTCTCGGCAAGTACAAAAAGAATAAGCGACGCTTCTTTGAAAAAGTACTTTACTTAAGGTACCTAACCTACGTACCTTACCTACCTAGAACACCACACAAGAATCGTATATAATTTCAACCACTTACAGTAGGTAATTGTTCTTACAATCGAAACATCTACATAATACCTTTATGTTTAAAGTCCGTTTCTCGGATCTCCGAGCCGCAATGTAATGCTCTACAAATTGTGCAAAATGCAGCGTATTTTATGCAATTCTCATAAAAATCTGGTGTAAAATTTCAATAATAGTCTGTCCAGGGTAGATTTGTATTACTGTCGAGTTGCCGTGAGTTTCTGAGCTACCAGGATCACCGTTTTATGATCAATGTTAAAACCGATTGACTGCTGGCAGCCATCTTGTAAAAATTCGAAAACAAACTCGAATTAGTACATCTCTTAAAAACATCTTTGAAAAAATTTAGATTTTTAGGCATCCTATTGAAGTTGACTGTACCTACCACAAAATGGATGGCACTTAAGCTACATACATTTATTACACTAATAACCTAACCATAAAACTCGTATTATCTTATGAATTATTAGTCTCGCATATTCCCGCCCAGAACTACCCAACTCATTTTCCACAAAAACACAGAATAATAAGATAGCGGCATTTTTTTTTCGGAATGTCATGTCACTGACCTTAGGGGCTTACGACCACCGTAAGCTGATATTTCTTGCCATAGTTCCGCAAAGTAGGCATAGATCAATACTGGTTTAGCTCTCTGGTATGGAAATTACAAAAATTGGCAGCACTCCAAGCTTGTTCATTCAGTTAGCTTTATTTTCTGTACGTAGACCGCATTTTAATGAGTGGGACACAACAATGAAAATACTAAAGTTAGGTAGAAGCTGAGCTACCTACAATGCAATAAAATAAATAAGAACGATACCTACAAACAAAGTGCACACTGCACAACCAAAGAATTCCCACGAAAACAATAAATGTCGTAGTACCTATTCGTTATTACCTAAGCATCTATTACCCAAAGAATATGTAATACAATAGATCCTACGTAAGAAGAAGCGGGACTCCCATTCTACCAAAATTACACACTGGAAATCACGTTTCATACAAAACGTGAGTCAAAATTGGAATCACGTTTTGTATGAAACGTGATTCAAATTTTGACCCACGTTTCATACATTGTTCGTTTTTCGAAAGTACGAGTCTAGTTTGAGAGTTTCACCAGTCTGCCATTACCATACCACAGATAAAATAGAAATTTCGTTCTTCTTTTTATGCATTCATAGCGTGGTACCTATTTTTTTTCCAAAGCAGAGGTTAATAATTATACCCATACACCTAAATACCTATAGAAGTACTAGAACTAGGTAGCAAGAAGTGGATGCACTAATTACATAATTTCAAAAAAGTTTTTCAAGCTTCAGTTTTCCGAAACTTCTTAAAAAAACTTTGTAAAAAGAATCTTTTGTGCGGAATGTGGTTGCGGAATTAAAAAAAATACCTGTTGCATTTGGTTGTGAGCTCAGCGCATTATGCCACGCGATTTCACCCTCAATTTTTATGCAAAACTCATTCACCAAAATGTTGTAACCGTGTAAGTACTGTAGGTATAATTACTACACAACACATCGACCTACATACGAGGTACTTTGTAGTGTGCGATTCATGTGAAAACAGCCGTGAAGAGTGGAAACTTTTGAATTAGGAAGCCGGATTTTACAGTTTACAAACATTGAAAATTGTGTTTTGATTTTTGTTGTAATGCCAAGCCACAGTAATAAGATTCTATTCCTAGTGAAAATGAAAATTAGTTGGAGGAAATACAAAGTAGGTACTTATACTTTTTATTTTATTAAAACTGCGTCTTCCTTGATTTTATATCAGTAGTAGGTAGGTAAGTACATTTTTTTTTTGCTATGGCTTACTGAAATATTAGAACAGTACGTCTACCTGACAATAGATGGCGCTCCAAGCACTTAAGGCAGAATCGTTCCAAAAAATAAAATATAAAAAAAAAAACAAGCCTGTAAATAAAAAAAATATTTTTGTTTGTTCCTGGTTTATTTTTTTATTAAAGAACACGTATTTTGGCAAATAACGTAAAAACTTACAAAGCTATCCGTAATTTAGTTGCTGCTACTCCACGCTAGATGGCGCTCCGAGTAACTAATGCACAGTATGCACATAATCTTAGCATGTATTTTGCAACGTCCACGTTCAGAATATCTGAATACTAATGAATCCTAGATAACATGATGAATAAGCAATTACATAACTTCTAGACAGCTTAATCCTTGTTAGCTCTGATGAAATAAATTATTTGCTTAGATATATTGCTACCAATTAACCTGGGGACCATCTTGATCGTGATAGTTAATTAGTTACGTAAAAATAGGTAACGGTAACTATTTATAATTTTCGGCAATACTAAATAGATATCATTGTTCTGCGGCTATAACAGGAAGTGGTACCTATTAATTGTCTAATCATTCAAATACCGTTATAAAAACTGTATTGAATTGATATGCATAAGAGAGGACTGAATATTGAGATGACTGAAGATAGCAAAGTATATGTAATACATAGTTCCTACGTAAGAAGAAGCGGGACTTCTATTCTACAAAAATTACACACTGAAAATCTCGTTTTGTATGAAACGTGATTCAAATTTTGACACCCGTTTCTTACACTGTTAGTTTTTCGAAAGTACGAGTCTAGTTCGAGAGTTTCGCTAGTCTGGATGATACGGGAGAATGGAAGAAGGAACATGTGGTAAATGCTGACCCCACCTAGTGGGAGAAGGGCAGGAAGAAGAAGAAGATAAAAACTGTATTGAACTAAAATTGGAATCGGTATTGTATCGTCATTATTATTGGTTTCAAGCTTTCAAGAACAGAATAATGAAACTAACTTTGACAGCTCAATAAAACAACGCTATCTCGCAGTAAAAACAACAGTGCAACTGTACAACGGACAATGAAACTCCAGATTAATGATAGCCTCAGTGAAGCGGGGAAACCTTTGGGGAAAAGTGGGGAAAATCTGGGGAAAACGTGGGAAATCTAGAAAAAATACGACAAAGAAAATGTTTTGTGTTTTATTGTCGATTCACGCTGTTTTAATCTTTTATTTGTTTAACAGTATAAAAAGTATAAATCGTTTTAAACGATTAAAGATAAGTCAAAGAAAAGTTTTCTCTAAGCGCCGTTACGTAGTCTATTTAAGAATTTTTTTTACAAAAGAAGGATATCTTTCGGACATACTTTAAGGCAGAGGAACTATGGTTAAGGGTATGCGTTGATTTGCATATCAATAATTGTTATATTTTCAGTTTTTTTTTTTTAATTTAGCAATAAGCAACAAAAAATAGGTATCTATGGCGCGTCGGTCTAGCATCCGGAAAAAATAACTTAGGTAAGTAGGTAGGTAAGTAGTAGGTGTCCACAACTCCACAAACTAGGCCCCTCCCCCCTCTTAGGGACATTGTAATGCACCATGACATGACCCAATTTCTCATTTTCCTGACAAAGCAATACTTACCTAACTTGTTTTTCCGCGGCTTTTCCTGCTTTCGTTCCGAATCTCATTTTAATAAGCACATTACTGAATATCGAATGGCCAGCGGATTTTAGGTACCAAAATAGTCCGCCATTTTGACCTGATTGAAATGTCAACGTCATTGTCAAAAGCAAGTAGAGAGTAAATAACTTACGTAGGTACATCTTTATTGTGCGAAACGAGAAGAGCCGATATATTCATTTCAATTTTAAAAGCTGTTTTCGATTTAATTGGTTATTTTAGCGACGCCATATTTTATAAAACAACAATAAATTAATCTAAAAAGTAAATGATGTATTTAAAGATGTCTAAAGACTACCATTCAGACAAACAATTGACCGAGTTTTATCTCAGCGAACTTGTAAAGATTGACCGTGATCACAGAAACAACAAAATAAAGACCGTGCGAAAAATCACGAGGGCAAGCCTTTTAAAAATAAGAAGAAGCGTCATTGCATGAAGTGAAATAAACGTTTTGACAGCTGCGATTAATGTTTCAATCATGCTTAGATGGAGTTTAAAAAAGCGACAGCCGCAAATCCGGACGAATTGAGCCAGCACCCGTGAATGTATCGCTTTTTAATTGTTCTCGTTGACGGTTTAGTTTGGATGGTTTGGATTGATAAATTGTTTGCGGTGAGGTATTTTTATTGCGCGTTTTTCGAATACATATGTTTTTTTTCGTTTATTTGAACTTTAAACCACTCTCCTGTTTTGTACAAGGTCGCTTAGCCCTTTTTGGCTGTAAGGCATCGATATGTTCGTTTGTGGTTGACTGTACTTTAGGTACGTAATATGTGTCAACGTCTTCATACCCTCTTATCTCACGTGGGCGGGCACTCACAGCTGGACTGACCCCTAGCTGTCATAATATTCGTTTATTCCCCAGTGGATTCCTAATCTTATACAAACACTTCAAAAATTAATAGGATATTCTGAAAAATTATATTGGAAAGTGCTACTGCATTTTAACCCTCTAAAAGTGTTACGAAGCGCTCGTGGCTAGGCTTGCTTAGTCAATCTTCACCGATTATCTAAGTTAAGCGACGTTCTATGCGGTCATTATTTGGATGGGTGACCGTTAGTGGCATTTACATAAGAGCGCGTCCATGCTTCGGAGGGCACGTTAAACTGTCCCCGCTCTAGCAGTCGTTAAGCTATGACGGAGGTCTTAAAGCGGCCTAAAAACTCCGTCATCGTTGACCACTACTCACACGAGCTTGCTTGCTTAGCAGTGGTACAACACTAGAGTCAATAAGCAAATTATTTAATATCTCTTGTTCAAGCAAAGACTCAAAAAAATTTAACTTATTATTTATTTATTTATTATTATAATAGACTTTATTAATTCTATGAATTTTTTAATATACCAAATAAAATTAATTATAGCTTTGTTGCGGGTTTTTTTTTTAATTTTTAGTCTTTTATTTTGTAAGGACTTTGAGTCGCTTAGCTACTATGTCAGCCCTGTTATAACTTACAATGGAATTTCTATCTACGAGTTAACAATATCATATACTAGTGTAATGTTATCCATGATGAAACAGACCTAACAGTTTAAGTAAGGCTGTTATTTAGTGTAACAAATATCTACTTTCTTTCATTGAAACACAACATATAGGACCTACATAATAAAACTTATTATACTTAGATAATAAGATCTTTTTGTTTCAAGATTTCTAAGTTCACGCCTTAGCGGCCAACTTAAGTCGTTTAATCATTTTTAAGCTCACCGAAACAGATTATAAGCACGTTTAATCGTGAGTTGTGCAACTTTGTAACGATTTACATAATTACTAGCAACAGTTTTGCAAGCACAGTGTTACATTAGACAGCTGGTTTCTTATTCTTCTAACTTAAGGGTGAACAAGTCCATACAAACGTGGAAGAGTAACTACTCCGCCGTTTGACGTTGACCAACCAAACCTAAGGATTATATCAATTTATCTCGTCATAATCTATGTCTGTATACGACCCAAACCGTAAAAAAAGTATTCATTTAAAAAATACAAGCTTCTAAACTTTTGTATCAGACATAGATTATGACGAGATAAATTGATATAATCCTTAGTTTTGGTTGGTCAACGTCAAACAGTGGAGTAGTTACCCCTCCACGTTTGTATGGAAAGGTGGGCGACTTGTAGGACCTTAAGAGCTCAGCTCTTGTCGGTGTAACAGAGCAGCTCACGTCATTTGTCCCTTTCCAGTGCAGCTTTCTTGACGTCCTTAAGCGACATGACAGCGATCTTTTCTTTCAATTGACTCATATAGCTTTTACGCGGTCTTCCCCTTCCTCTCTTTCCTTCTACGATATTTTTATTAAAGCTATCATGTCGTATAAACGTTTCTTGTCTAAACTTAAAATGTTAGAATGTTACTGGGTTACTTAGTTTTTGAACAGAATTCGTAATGTTTAATCTAGATTGACATACGAGTGCCGCGCGAATAAGTTTAAAAGCGTGGGTTTTGGAGTATTTAGTCCACTGTTTGTTTATAAGTTTCTATGTTGATGAATATTTAAAATCCCAATTTGTTGAGGGATAAATAAATAACGAATGTCTTATCCAGGTATCCATACGAAAGGCATATAGTTCTTAAGATACTACAATGCTGTGATAGTATAAGTAAGTAAGTAAGTAAGTAAATTATTTATTTGCAACACACATAAAATTACAAGCAAGGGTTTACATAAATACAGCTCATAAAATAACTGTGCAGTGGTGCTGCAAAACGGTCCCTAGCTCAGCATATTGCGGGTTGGTAACAACCCACGCTGGTCTTCCGCTAGAACCAAAGTTGGTGTGCGGACGTAAACTTAGAAACTATAAAGATGTATAAAAGTTTACTAAGAAATACATAAAAAATAAAAACAGCGGCTAACACTGACTAAAGTCATGTAAATAAGTACACATTAAAACCTATAACATAACTAAAACTTAAAACACTGATAAAATCTAATCCATAAAAAAAAGCAAGTACAAAGAAAATATTAAAAACAGCGGCTAACACTAATTAAAATAATGTAAATATTATGCTCTTGATTCAAATGAGCTTAGATGAGATATAAGGTACACTAAACAGACGTAGAGTCTGTGTAGTGTCCCTTATATCTTATCTTATATCTTATCGTCAGTAGTGAAACTTACGCTTAGCTTTAAATGTAAAATGCTATCAATATTGATTTTAATTTAGATACATAGCTAATTATTTTACTTCGTACACAATGCATCACAGGGCACGTCTTCTGTGGATGTGTGCGGTAAGGCAATGCATCGTTATAGGCAGTGGTTACCACTTGCTGGTGCTTGGTGGGCTTGTTCCATCATTTTGTAGAAAAATATAATAAGTTCTAACCAGCTGTCATCGCGTTGAGCTGTGGCAGTAAAGTACGGATGGTGTAATTGTAGTCACGTCTCGAAACTTGGTTAATTCTTTACAAGGGCGACCCTTCTGCTACTTTATACCTTGTCTATTCTTTGGCAACAATCTTAACAAGTAGGTATCTATCCGAATAACTCTCAGAGCGAAATAATTGGAACTTAGAATCACCTAGTATAATATAAAAAAAAACGATTCTAAATTCATTCTACTGACTTTACTAAATAAATAAGTATTGAATTTGACTTTTCTATTTGCTTTCTTTTCAAGCGACTGATCATAATGCCATTAAGTTCAGTCGCTGGACTAAAAACGCAAATACAAAACCAAATAATAAGCAAATTTAACCCTTAAATAGCTAGAGGTTCCATTATAATAATGGTACTTATACCATTATATTAATTTTCCATTAAACATCTCTCCGTAAATCAAGTAAATGGAATAAAAACGTTCAGTTCAAGTATTTTCCGAGCTTAGAATTAAGTTAGATGCTTGAATTCTGAACAGGGTAAGGCCTCAAACGCACTAGCGGTTATCGGCGGGTATGCAACCGCTGCGTACAATCACAAGCGGTTGACAAGGTGGTGCTGGTTTCAGTAATTGGTACATGGCCCACGATAAATCTGCATTAGAATAAATGGAGAACTCAAAAATATGGTATCAATTTACCTCAGTAATCGTGACATAGGCTGTCAAAGCGTTTCCGCATCCGGTGCAGACGGTGCTACCAAATCCAACTAATAATGTTTCGATGTGCTGCAGACTTAGCGGGGTCCGACTCTAGGTATCATATATCGCAGAGATTCATAAATTTTTAGATAAAATGTACGTCGAAACCCTCACTATATTACTCCCATTAATTCCCAGTGTTGGGACTTAGGTACTTGGTTTTCGAAAAAGGTTATAGTAACTTACCACAAAAGTAGTATTAGAAAGTATCTTAAGCCTAATTAGAAAAATTAAAAAATAAACTACTGGATTCAGTGGTAGTGGGATGGTACAGAGATTCATAAACTCTGATAAAATGAAATCTAAAGTCGCACTTAGATAGGTTCTGGATTATTCCCACGGCTGGGACGCCTACCAAGCTCCCTCAGATAAAAGCTAAAACCTAAGTTTTAATTCTCAAATATTTCTACGAGCTTCGCCAAGTTTTCTCTCATTTTCTTAGTTTTCTAATTTAGCATGTGCTTTTATTCATGGCTAGCTGTCGCCCGCGGCTATGCTCGCGTGGTAGCAGCATACGCATATATATATTTGATTAAAATCTTTGATCCCAATTTTAGACCTTTCTAAATTCCTTTCTTAGCGCACCCCTGCACTATATAAGGATACTACCCTCCAAATTTCATACCTCTAGGACTTATAGTTTAGACTGTGCGTTGACTATTATACCAGTCAGCTTCAAAAGAGTTTTAAATATTTAGAAGATTCATTTATTATTCAAGCAGTAATTATCAGACAATGACGTCATAGTGTCAGGGCAAAATATTGCGTAAAGAAAAGCTTTTAACTTTCCTGTTCGCAAAATGGCGGACTAATCGTTTTAACGTTATATTTTTCGTTTAAACTTTATTGAGTATGAGGTTCAACTAAAACCTTTTTTTTTTAGCTTTTTATAAGTAACTGTTATGTAAATAAATAAATGTAAATGTAGGTATTTATATTTACGTAAAACCTCCTATGAACTTACTTTTCTTATAGGTTACTTTATATTTTTTTTTATTCCGCTTCCACGGACCAGTAGCTCTGCGATGAAAAACACAAAATTCTAAACTTTCAAAGTCAATGTAAAAATGATTTTATTCAAAACCCATTTCTTTCACATTTATAATAGTACTTAGAAAGATTATATTATTCACCTATATCTTATCCCCCTTGGTTATTACCCTTTATAATATCACAGCTATGAAAGACGTGCGAATATAATATAAAATATCCAGCTGGAACAGACAGCACGTACTAGGTAGCTATATTTTAATATTACCAACTCGCATACGTCTTTAACTAGTGTTACCCGCCATCCGGCTATTTTTCCCCATTTTTTTATAAAAATATAAAAAAAGTATGAACAGAATTATTACATTATTCCACAGGATTTACAGAATGATTGTGATCAAACAACAGAGCTGTCAAGATAAGTTTATTCTGCGATACAATCCACTGAAGTTATGAAAAAACATTAATAAAATAAATAAACATCTCAAAGTTTACGCTATAACGTAACAAATTATTAGGCGAATAGATTTAAGATAAAATAACCGATTCTCAAAACGATTAACCGGTTATTTACTGCATCCCTAGCATCGAACGTACAGCGAAGTGTGGAATTTACGGCAATTTTACGGTCCAGGACAGAGTCAAACAACGCGGAACAAACTTTTTTACGCATTTAAGTTAAAACGCTTTAAATCTCAGATTTACGATGAAGATTTCATTTGAGAAATTACTGAAGAGTGCTTTAAGATCCGGCTTTATGCGTTGGGTAATTGGGTAATTTTGGAGACTGCGACGGGTATCATTAAAATAAAAAATAATCCCTAAAAGGGTAGAACTACGCAGTTACATAATACATTTTGGCGTTATTTTAAAAACAGAACGAAAACGTTGAGTTTTTTTTTTCTTTATTCAGAAAACTGCTTTTGTTTTTCTTACGCTTTTAAAAAAAGCTTAATGGAAAAATAGACGCGTACTAAAGTGTTCCGTTTGTACAAAATTACACTGAAACACATTATTACCATGTTGACATATTATTTGAACTCGAAGTTTTTTTCATACGAATCCTGTCCAAAATTAACTACGCCGAATAATTTACACACAGAAAACACACAGAAAGCATAGAAGCACAAATAATTTTTGCAATAAATGCTATTCCAGCACTAAGAACAATCACTCAGTTTTTATAACTTTTGCAGTCTCCTCGTTTTAATCTTGTATCTAGTGCACACTGTACATTGTTCTGAATAAACTATTATTATTAATCACACAGATTTGGGGTATTACTAAGTTATTAATATTTTTCAGCCATGATTTTCTCACTGCAGGGCAAAGGCCTCTATAAATATACCAAATATTTTTGATATTTTTTTTATACTTAGCGCTTGGCGTTCTTGAAATATTAGAATAGATATAGTAGTAAAAACGAGTCCATCAATAATATACTCGTAATTTAACTTGCCTAAAAAGAAAAGTCCTAACTCAACAAACAAGGCTATTTCCATAAAAACAGGGCGAGAAGAATAAAATGGATTTATATTAAGCACCTATACATAAATACTTATACTACTTATGTAAAAGTTTGTATATAAAGTTCTACATACTTTCTACTTCGCTCAACGATCAATCTCTGTCATCAATTGTACAACTTTTGCGTTGAAAACAAACTTGAAAGCGGGTCAAGTGAGTGACGAAATCGTGCCAAGTGTTCCGTATAGAAACTATGCATTTTCTGAAAGATGAACTGAACTACGATGTTTTTCGATTTGCGATGCTGGAAGTTTGTTATTTGATCTTGCATTTTGTTTGCTGAGTTATAGAGGTTTTTGTTACGCAAGATGACTCCATGAAATATAGCTTTAGAATGGAATTTGAATTGTGAGATAAAAATAACACTATTCACTAAGAAAGGAAAGAATTCTATTATATTTTTAACGAAGCTTCGTGAAGTTGACATACTGTTTTAAAAGTTATAGATCTACGATTACTACAGAAGAGACAATGGAGTGGCGTCTTCGTAGTATTAATGCTATACCTATCTACTCTTTGTACTCCATCATAATATACATTTAATAATCAATAATAATAAATATTCTTGGACATATCACACAACGCTCTCTAGTCCCAAACGAAGCAAAGCTTGTACTATGGGAACTAGATTGTTGATAGTGGAGATTTAAGCCTAGTACATCTCGCAAAAGATACGATGATTTTCACGGCAGATCGTTTTATCATTACTAAACCGGAACTCTGAAAACTCTATGAACATTGATTATCGTAACCCGAGAGTTATTCGAATGAAAAAGTTTTTTCATCGACAATTTGGCAATTTGAAAATGTTTGGGTTCCGATTCACTCGGGGTCGAATTACCATCTAAATTGATAGGGGTTGGAAATGATTTTTAATTACTTTTGTTTTTTTTTGTTATGAGAGCCTAGTTAGTTTGCGCGGCATTTATTTGACAATAGAGTTCATTATTATACAAACATATTTATGTAAATGGAACATAGTAAGAAAATAGTAAAAAAGAAGTATATAAGTCTTCTATCTAGTTCCCATAGTACAAGCTTTGCTTAGTTTGGGACTAGAGGACGTTGAGTAACAAAAAAAATAGTTTTTAGAGAGTAGAGTACTTAGACACAGAAATGATTTTCGCATTTGGTAAACAAACATTATGTTATAATAAAGTTCTATAGAAGATTAGTACCTAGGTCATATTATTATTATTATAAATACCTTATCTTAATATTTAAGATGATAGTGTTTAAATTTATAAGCCAGAAAAACAATGATTTAATAATGATAATAATATTTTTTTTTATTAAATACAAGTACAACACAGATGTTCTTTTTTAGTTACGTAATAACATGCAAAATAATTTACTGAGATAGGTTCCATGTGTCTATGTAGTATAAAGAAAAAGTTATGAGCAATAATAAGAATCCCTCAATCCAGCACTTTCTAAAAATTTCAATTACTTATATCCTGCAAACGGCGGTCTTATCGCATAATACGATTCCCTCCAGACGACCTTTACTAATATGTAATCTAACAGATATGGTACATCAATGTTTTTCTGGTTTATACATTTTACAATACGTTTTTATTCGTATATTGCTCCAGAACTTTAGGTA
Source organism: Eulithis testata (assembly GCA_947507515.1). Classification (NCBI taxonomy): domain Eukaryota; kingdom Metazoa; phylum Arthropoda; class Insecta; order Lepidoptera; family Geometridae; genus Eulithis; species Eulithis testata. Next base: position 5,568,488 of record OX382219.1, read on the forward strand.
CCTACCAAAAAGATTTTTTTAAAGTTTCAAATGGCAATATAAAATGGTCGGTTTAAATTACGACTTCGCGTTGCAGGCGTCGCGTCGGTAACCGCTTAGCAGACAGGCGAAACTCTCGAACTAGACTCGTACTTTCGAAAAACTAACAATATATGAAACGGGGGTCAAAATTTGAATCACGTTCCATACAAAACGAGATTTCCAGTGTGTAATTTTGCTAGAATGAGAGTCCCGCTTCTTCTTACGTAGGAACTACGTATTACATATTCTTTGCGCTTAGCTTTAGGCCATTTTTGTTTAGCAAGTAGAGTAAAAGCTTACCTAGGCTTGTGGTACGTAGGGTTGCTATTAGTCTTAAGGATGTCCGCGTTGGGAACTGACGTAGGCAGAGCATGCTCGCGCTCCAGTTCCGTTTCATAGCTCTCCAGTGGGACGTGCTTGCCTGGCAGGGGGTCGGCTGTAACAATCACAAAGTATACCGTTAAAAAAGAAGCTAGAGGGAAGCTAAGGGTTAAGCTCACCTTTGTACATGACCTATCTTTAAGTTCCTTACTTTTGTGAACAATTAAGAATAAAGAATAAAAAAGAAGAAATAGAATCTACCTAGAAATCTTAATAACTATTGATTTGAGATGGTCCAAAGACATGGGAGAATGTATGCAAAAAGAGGTATAAGTATGTGAATTTTAGATTATTATTACATATTATTTTCTCATATTATTTACTTAACTATTCAATTTATTTAATTTTAAAGTATTTTTCCAATGTGTTTATAAAAATAAAGAAAAATATATATAAATTAAAAAAAAAACTTAAAAAGTGTCAAAATGTTAGTAAAAAGAGGTTACGGCGGTATACGGCGTCATATTGGACCCTCTGATCGTTATTGAATGATTCCAGGGCGTGAAGTTTTTTTCGATTTTCTTGGCGTTAACGAAAACCAAAAAAAAAATGAACCAGTTATAGGAATCGTGACAGGCGTGACAAACATCTCTAAACTAGAACCATGACTGGTGTATCATGGCGTTAAATATAAGAATTTGTTCGAGGAACCCTGAATTTCTATGCATTTTGAGAATTAAACTTTTTATCCTTATTAAGTGGCTTCTGTCTATCATTTAAACCCAATCAATTTCATTAACGTGGGAAAAACAACAAAACAGTCCAGTCAAATCGGCTATCGTGTTTTACAATAGCTAAACCAACGTCATAATGAGGATTATGAACCTGGCAACATTGTATCCTATAATTTTCTAAATTTCATAATTAGAACAGTAAAACAGTTAATACCAATGTTCTAATTAAAAGCCCCAAATAGAGGAAAAGTCGGTAGCGTTTTGTTTAACTAGCGGTGGAAAGCACGAAAGTTTTGGCTTAAAAGCCGCGAGCCCCGGCCCGGAACAATTTAAAAAGTTGAGGAATTCACAACGCAAACGCTCGTTCTGAATTGGGCGGGATGATATTAGGGTAATTATCAGGTTTGATAATTTTCGGAAGATTTGGGGTATTTTAACTTATCACACGCTTTTTTTTTTTTTTTTAATGATAATCATCGTTTCAGATTACCTAATCTATTGATTGCCACAACCTATTATAGTGTCACGCGTCTCACGCACACTATTTATTTTTGACATATCATGGTATTCATCGTAACTGATTACCTAATTTACCAACAGCCAAATTCTATCCTAGTGTTAGAACTTGGTATAAATTAATAGTTGACGTTGGTTTATTTTAAATCTTTTTTTTCATCCCACACTTAACCTTCAATGTGTCCGTTCTATAGAACTGTTTATAATTTTAAAGTGTTGAAATACAAAACCCTTAGATACGTAGCGTACCTATTTTAGATAGGTATATTATAAACAATTTAAAACAAACATTCGTAATTAAGTGGACCTTTGTTTATGTTATACCGTAAAGGTTCTTCGAAACCGTCCCAAAAGTAAACAATCTAGGATAACGAAGCAAACGTGCGTAAACAAACTCATTTTAAACAACCTATTTTATTTTTATTCAGAACCTAATCAAAAATGGCTATAAATAAATAAATAAGCTTCGTTTTTACGGCAATAATTTAGGAATATAAAAACTACACAATGTAAGTAAAAAGTTAAATAGATTTCCGTTCTTCCAAAAGTGAACTGGATCTTTTGAAAAAAAAACCCGATCTTAAGCCAAAAAATACAAAAAAGGTGTAATTTCGTTTCAAACTCCCGAACGCAACTTTTTGCACATAAATGCTTTTATTTCCCAAGTGCACGTTCGAAAACTATGTTAGCTTGTGTTTAAAAAAGTACAAAATGGAAAAAAAGTTTCAAAGAAGATAATGTAAAATACTTTAAAATAAACGAGACTGTCACAGCGCATAACAGTTTAATTAAAATAGAATTGAAAACGTATGCTTCCACTAAAAACTAATAGGCTAGTTTAATTAAAGAAACCTGTATAGTTTTGCCACAATAAAAGTTAATTTCAAAAGCGACTGGTACAAGTTTAAGGGCAGATAATTTTCGAAGCTTTTAAAAACTAATGAATGCAGATAACATGAACGAACAGTGTTAATGATCATACATCTTCATTTGCACATATTATTATACTCTCTGAAAATTATACATTAATTTATACAAAACACCGATTAAAAGCATGTTTTTAATGAAAATGGTCTAAGTTCATAACCCATTTCTAATTGAATTTCGTACTTAGGTTAAGTATTAAAATTCAAATGAAAGCATTCCTTCACATGGGTTGGAATCATAGGTTCCTTCAAAATTAATGCTAATTTCACTTTTCGAACGCTCTTAACGTTCATAATCCCAATTTCAAAATTAGGAGTTCGTGACTTTTAAATTCCGAACCCTCAATTTGAAAGGTCATCAAAATGTCACTGACACAAAACAATAACGGCTATTTGATATCAAATTTCGTATCAAATTAGCTATTTATTTGCTGTTCCCACGGGTTATCAAATTCAAAGTTCATTGGAAAGAGATAAAAGGCATTGTTCTTAAAACGTCAGGTCGATAGTGTTCTGTTACTTCGCGATACTGTTTATGAAGTGTGTATAAACTCTTTGTTTGCTGACCTACTTTCAGATTTTATAGAACTGAATATCGTAATGCGTAGAGAAAGCACTGGCCGGTTGTATTATTTTTAATTGGTACTGACATGACAGCGAGCGATAGGCATTAAGGTCGAGTGTGGTCGAGTTTTAGAATGCTGTGATTGTTTGAATGTGAATCGTGATTCGTTTGCGATGTTTTGAAAACGAAACTCATGGGTGTTTTCTTTACCTACCTCTTTGTAGTTGTAGGGACGTCGAAAGTGAAATAAAATATCGATATATCGATTCTTTTTCAACGAACCTACCTCTTTGGCTATCTTTGTTTATTTACACCACGCCTCAAATACTTCTTTACGCAATATCATAGAAATTTAATTGTCTTTAACGCGCGAAAGCATTCTCTTCCAGACAGAACAGGAAAGTTTCAGTTACCCTTTGTGTAATAAGGAAAAACTCTGTAGCTAATCATAATATTTTAAACTCTTCTCCAAGACCAAATAACAAAGAAAAATAGACCCGAATACCGACACGCAAACCGAAATAATCCTTAACAATGGCCACGTAAAAACTTAAAGCCACGAAACTCCACGAGCACTATTATTTACTATTTAAACACCCATTATCATGTAAAAACAAAAAAAAACGTTGTCAAGCGTGAGTTGGTGCGTCATTCTTTTTTATTTGAGTTTCTGATATAACTCACTTTTTTGTTCGCTGTTTTAACGATTACAAGAAGCAGATAAAATGTTGCCATTTTATTGAGGTTTCAAACTTTTATAGTTTTTATTTATGGAAATGCTGTTACGCATAATACAAACCGAATTTGCATTTCTTTGTTAGCATTGAAAAAGTTGCAAGTATAATCTTAGACTTTTGGCACAGCTTCTGGCGAAGTTTGAAGTCTTTTCTTTATTCGAAAAATATACATCTAACCTCTGCTTAGTCATTGAATTTAATTTTAGACCAGCCCGATGAAACTCTTGGACTAAGCTCGAAGTCTCGAGAACCTAACGATGTATGAAACGGATGGGAAAATTTTAAATTTTATAAATTTGGTAGAATAGGAATTCCGCTGTAGACCATTATTTGAATATGATATTTGATACTTATATTTAAATTAGTTAATTCTACAAGTCTGCAAAGTAAAATCGTTTATCTCCCACACTATGTAGATTAGATTCCTTACATTAATCAAAACATTACTTAAATAATTTCCAATACTGCCAACACAATACGATATACTTTTTCTATGTATGACCACACCAACCAATGCCAGATACAAACCTAACACACCACAATTCCTTATCAATTTCTCCCCCAAACAGAATCCCTGTCAACTACAATGAATCGTAGTGTATCTTCGTGGGCCAGTGAACCAGGGTCATTGGTTTTCAATTAGTATCCGACTTCAATTGTGGGACCAGACAGCTATTAAAGCCTAAATTGCAATGCATTCAGAATTACATGACAGTTGACATTGACATTAGACCTATAGTGATTATAATGGGTGCAGTATTCTGTAGTTCAGTACATTTCAACAGCGCCGGTGAAAGGATTAGGCTTTATAAAAAGAAAGAATAGGTACACAACGTATCTATGAGAATAATGGATATAAAAAATATACACAAAAAAATATAACGTGCAATACGTAATATTTACAATTAGATAATAATATTCATGGACATTTTACACAACGGCTTCCAGTCCCAAAATAGACTAACTTTTTTGTAAAAATACATACTTTTCATAAATAATTACACCCAGACATAGAACAAACATGCCACACGCAAATGTTTGTTCTTGGTGGGGATCGAACCCACGACCCACCAGCACGGAAGGCAGAGCTATTACCGACTGACGTCTGTCAACTATACACAAAACAAACGCTTTTAGTAACTTGTAGGCTATCTACCAGCTTTTTTCGTTTTAAAATAGACTAGGTACCTCCTTATTTCAATAGCGTTTTATTTTTAGTTTATAAAAATCCCCTTTACGAACAACCAATTGCGTCCAACCAATATTAATTGACGTGTTCCGGTTTTTTTCGAACTATGTTCGTCCATTGCGGTTCGATTGTTGTTTTTTATATTATTTTTGAGGCTGCAGTGCGCAGTGTAAATCAAAACGAGAGGCAGTATTATTTTTTGTATTATATTTCAACGCATTGTGTCAGCCGTACTTTATAAAAAAGCAGGCCAGCTCGTATGAGGTACTGGCCGACTCTGGTGACACAGGTTTTCGGCCGCCTTAAGGCCTCCGTCATTGCTTAACGACTGCTAGAGCCGGGACCGACAGCTTAACGTGTCCTTCGAAACACGGAAGCGCTCAGATGTAAATGCCACTAGCGGTCACCCATCCAAATAATGATCGCGCAGAACGTCGCTTAGCTTAGATAATCAGTGAAGATTGACTAAGAAAGCCTAGCCACGAGCGCTTCTCTTTGTAGGTAACACTGGGTATAGGTAGGTAGATAGTGTTTTTTATTTTTATTTTATTCGTATGATATTATGTGCCAACGCGAAAATCCTTGAAGGTGGTACATTAAGTACTTATTATGAATAAATAACCCAAGCATGATATGCGACTTTTTGCTTTTTCAGTGTATACTGAAATATGCTATATCATTTTGGCCTTAATCGAATTTACACCGCAGAATATAAAAATATGTTTTCAAACACTGAAAAACTAGGCCTCATCATATTTATTACAAAAACGAAAGGCACGATAAGTCAAAGTCTGTCAATGGAATGTAGTTTTTTTTTCTATAGTTTTTGTTTTTTTTACACCATGACTAAACCGAAACGCTTAAAACAGGCGTGAATATTAAAATATAAACTCAAGTAGGCTTGAGCATTTTCAAGATTGAATCACAATCGGCCTCGTCTCTGACTCAACGGATCGCCATTACGTCCTAATGACAGCTGAATCACCGATAACGTTTAACGATCCCAATCGGTTTTCTATTGAATCGATTTACTTTTTTCAGAACGATAATCTCCGCGTTTGAATATGTGACTGGCCGCCGAGAAAAAAGAAAATAATAAGTCTTTTTTCATTTTGTCATAGACAATTTTACGTTTCCCCGCCTTTTCTGACACTGACAGATGAAACAAAATTATAGAACAGCTTGTCCGTGTCAAACTTTGAGCAAATTCGAATTTGAAACTGTTTTCCAAGACGTGGAAATGGAAACGAGTTGGTAAAAGCTTCGGGGATCGTCATACGCTTAACTTGGGTACCTATACCTTCTGTATCTACAAGAAACGCGACTGAGGGATGAGTTAAGGGTGTTTGTCATCCCAAACACGGATAACAAGCCATGCATGATTTGAACTTAGCTACGCAGAAGTATTATTCCAAACATTCTATGAAAACTCGACGCAAAAGTATGCATGCGAAAAATTCTTCTATAATATTCCAAGGAAGTCAGTGATGAAGCTTCCTGTTAGAAAATAAGCAACTCAACATAAAGGAAGTGGCATCTCAGTGTTTGCCTGTTTATGGGGGGTTTTCTCTTCACACAGTTGATGTTGAAGTATCACGAAATAGGGTAGTCACAGCTGTCAGAAGTACCAGGCCAATACCTTGTCCATTTCGATATCAAACGTCAAAGTCAGAAAAGTATCTCGCTAAGCGGGCGTTTGAATAAAATATATCCAACGTCGTTTTTTACGGCAATACCTTTCAGTAACCCAAATCACCTGCTCAATATGAGGCTTTTAAGAGTCACAGATAACTCAACCCTGAATAAATAAAGATATCTAGTCGGGGTTGTGCATAAGTACCTATAATATAGGCGTGAATACAAGGTCCGTAAGCTTGGCAAGGTCGAAACTTAGTAAAATATTCGCTAACCGCCCGCGAGAATGAGAAAGGAGATCATAAATTATTTCTGTTGAGTTTTCTTTTTTCTTTTTATACCGAACAAAGTGCTTTGCGCTAAAACTTGAAATACATGGAACTGCAGTCTAGCTCAGCACCGCCGGAGTTATATACGAATGAATTATATATTCAGCATAGCGCATTGCTCGCACAGTTATCAAATATTTTAATAATCTCGCTTGCTAGTTTGCGAAAAACATATAACTAAATAAGAAAATAAAAAAACAAAATCACAGATTCTTGTCTCTTTAGTTGTAATCTTTGTTGCGTCAACGGTACTTTTGAATATTCAATGCCGGAGCGATTGTCACTTTAAATTCTGAACGCGCAACAGCGATTTTTTTCCTCTAAAGAAACAAGACAAAGGAGCCAGGCAGATACATTCGCATAAGAATAAGCAAAAAAAAAAAACATATTCGATCATAAGTAAAACGCTTATGCTAACAGCAAGAAGCTGTTAATATATCAAAGATAAGAAAAACACAGAGGAACAGAGCCAAACCCGAACTTATTGAGTGTTAAGAGGCAAATTCTATTAAGAAAATGCGCTGTATAAAATCTTCAAGGAAAATGAACTAAGAACTCGTAGGTAATGACAATACCTTTGTTAAAGCGCACCTCGTTATGCTTTTGTCTAATGCTCTTTTAAAAGGTGGGGAAAAATCATCAACTTGAAATGAATTTACGAGTGTAGGTGGCGCTTTTAGGTATGCAAAGGAGGTAATATTTAAAAGAGGTTCCTTCAGACTTCAAAATCATAGAAATGTTTTCGGTTAGAAATGCTTTTTGGCGCCTTTTTTTATCAACAAATGTACTCCACTGAAAACTAAAAATCGATTGTGTTTTTCTTAATCTCTTCTTGCGCCTCTTGAAATATTCCGAAACTGAAAACCTATTATCTATTTTTGAATCATCATTATCAACAGCCTGGCTTCACCCACTGCTGGATATAGGCCTTCTTTTATTGGTACCACTCCTTACGACCCCGTGCCCGTCTCATCCAATTTTTGCCCGCTATGACAGCGATATCGTCTGCCCATCTTGCTGCACGACGACAGACATTTCTGTGACCGGTTCTTGGACGTCATTTTAAAATAACTAGGATTAATTACTTATTCATATGGGCGAATACTCAAAAGCCACTCAAACCCCACTCAATTTAAGTCCCGCTTAAATTATTGCCATCTCTTACAAATGAGTAATGTCAAACAGAGAAAGAGCAACTTTAAGTGGTGCTCAAATTTAAATGACTTTTGAGTATTTCAGCCATAGTATAGTATACCTACTCTGTGTGTTATACTGTGAATATATTGTACTTACTCACTTATAATGTCATGTAATTAATTAAAGCAAAATTTCTCATGTTTCTTTAACACCTTCCAAGTTTGCCTTTTTTCCTACTTCCTGCATAACTAACTTAGTTTTTATAATAATATACTTAATTCTACCTTAAGGTTAAAACTTAACTACTTATGGAGTGCCTACTCCATAGTTAAATTATAGTTATAACTACACTGGCCTGCAAAAATAAGTACTACACTTTTAAATATTTTTTTTTCTAAACTATAGAAGTTAGAGTTTTAAAATAAAAAAAAATTATGGCAATTTTTATCAGCTTTCTTTGAAACTATAGTACTTAAATTAAACTCTTTTTCGAGTCCTTTTTGTTACTAAAGTATATTTTGTGTACTTCAAACGATATTGCAATTTTAAAAGTGTGATACTTACTTTTGCAGGTTAGGTATATCTATTTCTATAATACGTGTACTTACCCCAAACACGCAGTCACCGCTAAAGCTTAACGAAGTTGCAATGCATTTGAGATATAAATATACCCTGGCCAGTATAGTATTATATAATCTGTGCCCTGGCATAACTCAGTTATATCTACCACAGGGTATGGACTTCCATCTCTTATTATTGTTCAATGTTTGTAAACAGACCTAGCAAAACAATAATATGTAGGTACCTTGTTTTAGTAATAGTAAGAAATTGTATTGTTTTACGTTGAAAAATAATTATTTTTTTATTATAGACCCTAAATGGTTGCCAGGTACCTAAAAACTGTTGAACTAGCACTTTACCCTTATCAAGATATAAATCAAATAAACCTAATAAAACTTTTAGATAAACAAAATGGCTGCCACTTGAACATTAATTAAATATCAGAGACAACAATAGAATTGTCTGGAAAATGTGAAAATAAAAAGCTTTGTAGGAATATGAGAATTTCGTAAGCATTTATATTCTAAAGGAAAGTTAGCAATTATCCCAGAGGAAATTTGTGAACGTGACCCAGGCTGTGTGTTTGTCCGATTTTTGCCTTTAAAATTAGACAGTGTGATAAAAACTTGGATAATTAAGGTCTGATTCGATTTTCGCATTAAACTTTGAAACGAAATTTGTTTTTCAAATTTTAAATTGATTTTATGTTTTACTTCGAGCAAAAAGTGGATCGGCGCCAGTATGTTGGCTGATTCGTGTTTTTGTTTAAATTACGTGGCGAAACTCGATTTATGCTCGAAAATGTAGAGAGCAAAAAATAAATTGAATTTGAACTGATCGCCGTATTTTAAGTTCAAGCTCAAGCAATAATTCTATCAAAACTGATGTTATTTCTATTATAATTGTATTCTTTTTCTGAGTGATCTTTTGAGTAACGATGAAAAATACGGGTTAGTAACCACGTCATTAGTATTTGAGAAAAGTATTTAAGTTCGAGGTAAGTATCTGAACGGAGTAGATCGTCTGAAAGTCACGAAAAGGAGACTAATGATACCAACCTTAAAACTTTATTGGTACCTCAAATGGATGACAAAAGAGGTTGTATTAAAAGTACTTATAGTTGTAATCGTGACTTGCGATAGGAACAGGCAAACGAAAGAGACGGTGTCTTTTCTTTTCTACATGGCTGAGGTTTTCAAACATGCCCCATTGCGCCCCTATTAAATCCACAATAATACTGTGTTCTACCTAGATTTTAATGCGTTCCTCTACATAAAGAGCAAAGCGAAGACCACTGTATAAAAAAAATATTGTGTAGTTTTATGTCAAATCGACAACTTAGTTAGGTATGGCTAAAATAGATCTAAAACTAAGTAGCCAATTACGTACTAAGTTTTTTGGTTTTAATTTGGAACAAATATCTGACTCTAAATTGTGTTATTTTAGTACTTAATATTCTTTGACCATGACAACAACAACAAGCTCGTATGAGCTAGTGGTCAAACTCTGGTGACGCAGTTGGGACCGACAGCTTAACGTGCCCTCCGAAGCACAGATGCGCTCAGATGTAAATGCCACTAACGGTCACCCATCCAAATAGTGACCGCACAGAACGTTGCTTAACTTAGATTATCGGTTAAGTTTGGCTAGGTAAGCTACACCACGAGCGCTTCGAATAAGTCGACCATGACGAATACGTGGTATTAGAGTATAGTATTATATAATCTGTGGTATTAGTATCATGTTTTAGTAGGTCAGGAAGCCCTATTTTCCTGAGCATTCCTTCAACCCTTAAGCGTAACTTCCATGAATGTGCTCCACTTTCAGAAGTTCTGTTCTATAGCTCTGTAAATTCTTATGGTAAAATTTCCGAGTTCTAAGCCGAAACAAATCTCTACGGATTTAAGTTTATCTTAACGCGGGGTTTCAAAAAGTTAAGTAATTATCATTACTCGTATTCATGGCAATCAAAGTTGTGTATAGTTTTTACGAGTTTGCGCGTTGAAGACATGTTTTGGCAGGAAATTGCGAGAGTGAGGGGAAGTTTATTAAGTGTTCTCTCATTTTATTATAACGTCCCATAAATGTGGTAAGCTGGGGCTATACTGACATATTTTGTACATAAAGCAAGCAAGTTCGTATGAGCTAGTGGCCAACTCTGGTGACGGAGTTTTTAGGCCGCCTTAAGGCCTCCGTCGTGGCTTAACGACTGCTAGAGCCGGGACCGACAGTTTAACGTGCCATCCGAAGCACGGAAGCGCTCAGATGTAAATGCCACTAACTAATTTTGTGCATGTTACTTCAGTTGGTATTTATTTAAGTCGTTTTATATTTTCTTGAAATTAAAACGGTCACAATAATACTATATGAAAAGAAGTTCAAAAAGAATTTATGGTAAAAAATAAAATAAAGTAAAAATCTCTAAATGATTGAGTGAGCCAATTATTTTGAGGTTTTACGTCACTCTAGTACATAAATAGTATAGAAGATTGCAAATCACCTGAGATACAAAAACTTCTTTGTTTATTCAAAATTAGGAGAAGTGAGATATTTTTTTTGATACATTTACTTACACTATTATGATTTCTACTGTTATGTCTTCTTACCCATTACTAGGGCAAAGTTCTCCTCATCTTCCAATTTCTCCAATCCTCAGTTACTATAATAAAAAAAAAAGGTAAAAAGGGCTTATAATAGGGTAAGAGGGGCAAAAACGACGAAGTAGTAAAATAGTTATTTTCACAAACGCCAACGTTATTACTTCCGATTATAAGTATAACAAATCAAAAGCACCTCAAGATGGCGTCCTAAATCAACCCTAAAATTTATTTAGACAACTTTCTTACACCACTTAGTTACAGCATAAAAACAGTTTCCCTCCTCTAAATATAGTTTGTAACATCTTGAACGGAATAACTTGGCTTACCCCGTGACTTCCGTGACTTGTTTTAAAAACAATCTTCTAAGTTCAAGTTGGTTTAGAATTATAAAGTCCTAGTATACTTTCAAGATTTTGACGCTTTTTTTCGGATGACTTGATACCCTCAAATTTCTCAAATTTACACTTGTTTTTACCAAAGGGTTTAATTGAGGGTAATCCTCCTTGATTGCGTATGGCACAAATAACTAGGAACGTAACTAAGTATACCTACTAGTAGGTTAGGTTAGATACAATAATCAAAACTTATTAGAGATAAGATTTTAGTGCAAGATTATTACTATCAAATAATATCTAGCACTAAAACCGCACGAAACGTGACCACCCTAAACCTCGAACAGGTCCAAACTAGTTTACAAATATAAGCTTTTATTATACGCTGCTGAAATAATAGAATTTCCAAAACTCTGTTATCGTTTAGAACCTGATTGTATTCCACTCCTGAGAAGTGAAACTTTTAACAAGTTAATGTTTTTCGACGAAATTCAATATTTTCAACGAAATGCTTTGTTTTCAGCAGTAATAGGTTTTACGTTGTTAACTTGTTATTTAACACGGGAAAATCAGCTTTACTAGTTTACTTTATGTATTACGCTTGAAACGTGAAATTACTTACCTACCTACTGGTTTATTTACATTACCTATCAATCTTCTTTGTGTATTGTAAAATGAACTTAAAAACCGAATTGTACAATAAATTGCATTTTATTAAAGCTAGAGTTTTCAAAGCTCATAAAAGCATAAATATATATGTTGCTGTAGAAAACGTATATCTTGTGGCAGTGTTGTAGCAGCATACGCATTATTTCGTAAAATCTTTGATCCTAATTTTAGACCCTTTAGGGGTGCGACTTTTCAAAAATCTTTTATTAGTGCACCCCTAAACTGTATAAGGATACTACCCTCCAAAATTCATACGTCTAGGCCTTATAGTTTAGGCTGTGCGTTGATTGTCAGTCAGCTTCAAAAGAGTTTTATATATTTAGAAAGAACATGTTTTTTTTAATGAGAACGCACCATCTCTTATTTATTCTCCATGAACCGTCAAGTTGTGAAGCAATACATGGATGGTAGAATGTTTGGTTGAATGCACAGTCCGCGCTTTGCTGACCAAACTAAGAAGTACTGGCTTGTAAATTTGGAACATGAAAGCGTTTGAATTTCAAATTAAAATTTCGGGAATGTAGAGCAATATCATAACTGGAACTCCTCGTAATTTGCATTTGGTTTTCCGTTTTATAGTGGATCCCGTTACTCTCGTTTCAATGATTTCGTATTCATTATTTATTCCAATAGGTATTACAATATATAAAATATACTCAAAACATTTATGCTTTCACGTATATTTTTGACTAGCCGTCTCCCGCGGCGTTGCTCGCGTTAGAGTGTGACTTTTCAAAATTCCTTTCTTAGTGCACCCCTACACTATATAAGGATACTACCCTCCAAATTTCATACCTCTAAGACTTATAGTTTAGGCTGTGCGTTGATTGTCAGTCAGCTTCAAAAGAGCTTTATATATTATTGTTTTCATTATTGTAACGATAGCAAAGTTACTGCAGTTACTGCTTTATTTATAAAAAAGTAATAGAAAACTTTTTATCAGGCCTTGAATAATATATAATCCCTGTTAATAATAAACTTGATGTAAACTTGGAATAGTTACCCTGTGTTTTGTCTCTTTCGATCGAATTAGAATCGGCTTTATTAATAAAAATGTAGTGTAACAAACTTTTATTACGCCCTGAATAATAAATAATCCCTGTTAATAATAAACTTTATTTAAACTTGGAATTTACACTGTGTTTTGTTACGCTTTGTGAGTGAGCCGCAAATTTGTGGCGAACTGAAATTTGAGTTAGCTGCAAACTCAGATCAATTTTCGTGCGTCGCAAGCAAACTGTTATGAGTTAGCCGCTCACTGAGACAGTCGGCGCACGTAACGCTGCAAACTGCGTAAAGTGAGCACAAAACAGCAAACTGTGGACACTCCGTTTCAAATATATGGAAGGGCGTACTAAACCGATACGCCGCAAACTCAGTAAGCCGCTAACAGTTTGCCTACTGTGGACACAGCCTTAGATCGATGAACCTACTTGTCAAAAGACAAAACACTGTGTAACTATTCCAAGCGTAAGCATAATATCAAGTTAATTATTAACAAGGATTATATATTATTCAGGGCCTGGTAAAATTACAGTTGGGTATTACTATTGCGAATGAGATGTAATTCTGAACTTAAATTTGCAAATGGCATAACATAATTTGGTTCACTGACTATAAATCTAAGCTTCTCTGCATAGCAAAATATTTATTCTTCACATTGCTAACTTTAATCCATTAAAACTTTTTGATCTTAAAAGATTAATCTGTCTGAAATCTGAATCCCGAGCTGACTTTCGTCTCAAATACAAAAAAGTAAAAAAAATAATTCCTAAAGCGTATTTTATAGTGTAGATGTGTTGCCAGCGGTGCATGAATGGCACGCGAAAGGTATGGTAATTGCCCGATTACACAATATAGCAGTACACGCTCTAACTCCAGTCTATTAGAAACAAAAATATTAATAATCAATATATATAAAACTCTTTTGAAGCTGACATAGAATTAACGCACAGCCTAAACTATAAGTTCTATAGGTATGAAATTTGGAAGGCAGTATCCTCATATAGTGTAGGGGTGCACTAAGAAAGGAATTTTGAAAAGTTACACTCTAACGCGAGCAACGCCGCGGGAGACGGCTAGTTTTATATAATTATGAAATATTGATGAATAATATTATGTTACTTATATGCTTTGGTAAGTAGGTGAAACAATATTTGCGGCATTATTCGGTTCATCGATGCAGGCGTACAACGTGTCTAATGGTTGTGTGTCTAATAACGTCGTTGTTTTAACTTTTTTGTCTGTGGTTATAAAACTTTTATGACAACAAGAGTTAGTTTCAACTAATTTTGTTTTACTATCGTAGTTAAAGTTAAGCTGGTAGTTAAGTTTAACCATGGCTTTAACTTTTGGTTCAACAGGCAATAGGTATATTGGTAATTTGGTAACTTCTGTCTGATTTATCCTCTAAAGTAAGGTTAGTTTATTTACGGAAAGTGATGAAGTAGAGGTCCCGCCTGATCTTAAGCGGTTACTTCTGCCTATAACAATGCATTACCTCACGTAACATAACGTGCAGCTGCGATGTTGCTTCCTGCGCGACTAAGTAAAAGTCAGGTAATTACCTTAATTTCTGCAACCAATGGAACGCGGGTGACGCATCACTATGAAAATATCGATACATCCGGTATTGAAGTTATACTGAACTAGCTGTTGCCTGCGACTTTGCTCGCGTTTATTTGGTTAAAATCTTTGATCATAATTTTAGACCCTTTAGGGTGCAACTTTTCAAAATTCCTTTCTTAGTGCACCCTTACACTATATAAGGATACTACCCTCCAAATTTCATACCTCCAGGACTTAGAGTCTAGGCTGTGCGTTGATTGTCAGTCAGCTTCAAAAGAGTTTTATAAATTTATTTAGATTTAGATTAGATCCTATATAAATATTCAGGGACATTTCACGAATTATAAGACGTTAAACTATAAATAAATATTCACGAACACTTAACACAACGCCTTCTAGTCCCAAACTAAGCAAAGCTTGTACTATGGGATCTAGATGGCTGATACAATACATAATATACATTTTTTTTTTGTAAATACATACTTATTATACATAGTAACACCGACAGAAAAGCACAAATAAATACATTAATTATTTACATTATTGCGAATAAATACATTTCATTTAATTTCATTTCACAGACAGATAGAAATCTCGTAAATAAAAAAAAAAAGGTTTCTTGAAAAGCATTACGAAAGCGATGTAACATTTGTTTATCCCTCACAATAGCCACATGGCGAAGTTTGTTATGACACTGTTTAACGCTTTTTTTATAGCTTTTCCGAGATATGTCAGTTTTCCGGGTGGCTACCGAGCAAGTGGTATATACAAATCGTACGGTAGTTTCCTTTATGGAACATTTTAATGTTACATTAGATAGATAGATTTTACACTTAAATACAACGTTCTTGTAGATCACCATACCCATCCAGCTCTTTATTGCTCTTTACCTACCAGCTTGTTATGTTATTGCCATTAATCCTGGGTGGGGCACTGGGCACTGGTGACCTGTATCACAGGTTTACAACCTATCTCAGGCACCAGTCTTACACAAAACAGGTTTCTTGCATTTCCTCCATAGTAGTATAGGTGGATACACTAAGTACCCACCTGACTATCTAAATAGCTTAAAGATTATGTCTCATTATCTATTCTTCACTTGTATTATGGTACTGAACCTTTTGTGTAAGAAAACAAACGTTATTATTATTATTATAGATAGATGGATAGAATATTCTTTATTGTACACCACGTGGTATATGTAAACTAAATAACAAAAAATACCATAGATCAAAGTTTTAGGAGGTAGGTACAATGGGCGGCCTTATTGCTTAAAGCAATCTGTGTACACTGACAATGTGTGGCCGTATAGTTACTTTTTTCAAGCGGTTTACGAGTTTTCTCTGAAAAATTCTGATTTTTTTTGAGCGTGTGTGGACTTACCTCTCTTAGCCCCCTATTGATCTGCTACATGGTCAACGGTCAACCCATGTAGGTCTTATTCATCAAGATTCATATCTAGGAGAAGTAGGGACATAAGGAGATGTTTAAATAATAGATAAGTACTTCCCACTGTCCACTAATTTCTACTGTAGGGATGTTGTAATGTTAATTTTAAGAGTATGATGACAAAAATCTTAAAATTAACATTAGGTACTTTATCTTTGGGAACATTTTTATCTTTATCTTTGGAATTGTAGGTAATTACAATGCAGGCAAATGCCAGCCGACTCATGTTTACAGAAGCAATAAGTTCGCTTGTAACAGAGTTCGAACCCAGAACTATATCGTCTCTATTACTAGATCAGCGGAAATAATTGGTGACACTTAACTATGATTTTAATATTTTTATTGATTTATTATTATTATTTTTTATTGTAAATATAATTATTATTATTTTTAAGACTTGTTTTGTATAATTGTTATTCAATGTTTTTGTATGTTTTATTAATTTGATTAAGTATTATTATTCGATATTCTCTCTGTTACTCGCTCAAATAATTATTTTTTATACCAAGCTGTCTTCGCCTGTAATTGTGGTGGCATTTGATCTAATACCTTTTAAACTTTATCTTTTAATTGTAATGATGTACACTATGTTGGTAATCAATAAATAAATTAATAAAATATGCCCGCCAGAATAATAATCACACGACGTAAAAATTCCTTAAATATTCGATAAGAGTAAAAAAACGTGTTTTCTTGCGAGCACGTAAAAATATTCCCCAGGTAAATTACGCGGCGCATAAAATCATTTTTTCCGTCATAAAACGTTACAAAATCTGCTAGGAAAAATATATCCCATATTCAGTAGCATTTTTTTTGTGTACCATACATCAAAGACACGTCTAACGCTTTGGATGTAGTAATGTATCTTCTTTTTCCTTTGTTTATAGAAAAATGGGTAATAATAACGTTTCTCCTTCATTGTGCTACTTTCATTTAGGTTAGGTTATTGTGTAGTGGAATTGTCATCTTCAGACTTATATTTTCTTTGTCGGATGGTCGATATATCTCACCAGATGGCTGTTATTAGTTTCCTTGTCTAGCTAGGTAGAAGTATAATGTTAGGTTAAAAGGTGCCTGCCTACTATTCATTTTTTGATACGGAATGAGAATATTTGTACCTTATAAAATAAGGCATGAAATTGAGTTAAGCATGCAGTACCTACACGTAGTAGGTAAGGTTTTTTTTTATGCCATAGCTGGCAGACAAGCAGGCGGGCCAGCCGATGGAAAGTGGTCACCGCCGCCCATGGACACCTGCAACACCAGAGGTGAGGCTAGTGCGCTGCCGGCCTTTTAAGAGGAGATTTAGGTAAGTTGAAACCACTTACTTAAGAGAAATACTTAACCATAAGGTTATAAATTGATAATAATATGTTTTGCAATGTGTTGTTTAAATAATGATCTTACTATCAAAAATATATTTCTACCTTATTATGTAACAAAATGCGATGAAAAAACAAAAACCGTTTGTCCGAAGTTTTCTAGTCCCGCTACTCGACCACAGATGGCGCTAGGCGTCGCGAGGGAACGCGCGCAGCGCGCTTACTCAATTTTATCTAAACGAAATTTATTAAAACAGCAAGTAAGTAATACGCCTGTCAAATTGAATCAGGATAAGAAAAATACTCTTTTAGAAGGAAGTTCAAAGGAAAATGGTGGGCGGGGTGAAATAGGAAAATAAATGGAGTTTTATTTTAGACGTAAATTAGTTGGTAGGTTAGGTACGGCTTAAAATTACAATTTATTAACAGGTTGGTTACGATTTGAGATTGGTTTGCTTGGCAAAATGTTTAGGGACTAATATTTTGATAGACGTAGCTACTAGTATAGTAGAATTATGATCTGTGGCGTAGCGTAGGTAGTTTAGTTGTGTTTGCACGTTTGCAATCTCGTATAATAGATGAATAAGCATTTCTTAGGACTATGTGAGTGTACCTATACCAACGTACGTGCATGTAGGTAAATGTCTGTTTTTGATTAAATTTTGTTGTAAATTAAGTTTTTGATAAATGTACAGGTAGGAAAAACTACCCAGATACTCAAAAATACCCAAAGGTTAGCTGGTAGAGAATGCTATTTTAGCATTAAGTTCGCCTGTAGGTATACACTTTTAAGTTGTGCAATAAAGAATTTTCTATCTATCTATCTACCCAGAGACTTCAAAGCTTATGAAACGGATTGCCATACCATCTGTTTTTTTAATACTACTTTGCTATTATTTATAGTACCTACCAAATTTGTAAAAAAGAAACAAAATAAAAAAATTCTATTTCTTAGCCTGCGAACAGGAATTATAAAAAATATAATTCCTATTCGCAGGTTAA
The DNA here is from genome assembly GCA_947507515.1 of Eulithis testata. Classification (NCBI taxonomy): domain Eukaryota; kingdom Metazoa; phylum Arthropoda; class Insecta; order Lepidoptera; family Geometridae; genus Eulithis; species Eulithis testata. The sequence continues at coordinate 5,587,101 of OX382219.1, forward strand.
GAAAAGCGTCTAGCAATCAGCGTTTTAAACAATAACTTAAGACAACAATTTAAATTACAAGCAACCTCTTCGTTTCCCTTTTTACCCCTCAACACAATACCTACTCTGATCTTTCGGCCGACTTATTCATAAAGGAGCGTGGGTACAATAGGGCAGTCTCAAAGACCATGATTCCACAAATCACGAAACGTCCGGACAAATACCTACAAACCCGATAAAAATAATTTACAAGTTTGAGAAACCGACTTCAATTAGATACGGCTTCATCATCAGATGATGATAATGACGGCAGTTCAGTGGGATTGTTCTATTGATCGTAAGCACCACTGCAAAGTCACAGGAAAGCAAAATACGCAAAAGTACGTGGATGACATATTTTTTTCCAATTATTCTTAATCAAAATCTAAACTATTGAACCGATTTTGATTAAAAATTATGTGACCAATCTCGAAGTATGATCTACCAAACATAAAAGAACCATCAAAATCGATTCATAATTGGCGGCATAATCACGTAACATACATACCACAGAAAAACAGTTTAACTGAGAACCTCCTCGTATTTTGAAGTTGGTTGATAAAATTGGACGGAACGCAGTCGTGCTATCGAGTCACGTCGACTTAATTTCGTTTGGTACGGTTTATCAGCCACTTTCTAAAAAAAGGTATTCTAGAAATGATTTATTGAAAATATTCGAAGGTAAATTGAAGTTTTAAAGAGGGTGAGATGAGATTATCTATTTCCGAGCTTCGGTAACGGTTTTTAAGGCCGAATTTTCGGCCTTTTTAATTTTAATGTGCGTTCACATGCGTTCATGTCAAAATGACAACCAACGTGTTCGAAATACCGAAAAAAACTAACTGAAATTAGCTTCAGAGTTCGGAATTTGAGTTTAATCGAATTTCATAAAACTTTTTGATGAGAAACATGTTTTATAGATATTCTCCAGTCTTAATAATCACAAAGCGATTTTTTTAACATTCGAATAATTGAGTGAGCAGATTAGTTTAATTTATTCAACGCATTATTAAATTAACGATCATAGGTTACCGCGTAACTTATTTATAAATACCTCCACTAATTTGATTTGCAAAACAATCTCGTTTTATTTCTTTTAGTGGAAAAAATATGTTCGCGTACAAGAGTTTTTATAGCTTCTATAATCTCAGTCATTTGGCAGATGCTGGTTCCGACGTAGAGATATTGGATCCAGCTCTATTTTACGATATTTTGCTATTACCCAAGATGATCGGCATTGAAACTTATTTTAATGTGAATATAAACGTAAATTCTAACTGTAATACCTACTAATCGCTTACCCTTAAGCACCGCTTGAGAGTTTTATCTCTAAACTCAGGCAATATTTTTAGTTGGGTAACTGTTTTGAAAAGTATCTAATCTTTGTTTTCAACGAGGGCTTACTGAGTTTGTAAATAATGGTTTTTATATTTGAGTTCATCTATCTTAGCTGTGGCCTAACGTCTAGGTGTCAGGTGAGGTGTCTCGGGAGAAAAATGCTGTGGCAGAAATACTTTATCTTGGTAGACACTCACCGATTTTAGAGGACCCTCGGGCCAGAGTTACTATGTTCACTAACAGAAGGAATTTCATTCTCATTACGGAGGACGTTCAGAGGACTTCCCCGTTACAGTAAACTTGAATTAGGGACAGAGACTCATAGCTCTACGAATCTGAGATAGTTATGTTTGGAAAGGATAACTTTATCAGGCTTTGAACCTAACTCTGTTTAACTTGGAATTTGAGCCAGTCTCTTGATATTTAAGTTAGATTGAAACCCTTCTAAGACGCATGGAGAGGCAATTATTTTTGTCAATAGACCATTTTCAATTTGGACTTGAAGTTAGCCATTTTCTGTTATCAAGATCTTCAGTAACTTAATCGGATTTACAGTAAATCTCTTATTGGTATTAGTTTATTTATATAGACCTTGTTTAAGCTTTGACCTCGTAAAATATGTAAGGGATCCTTTACATAATTTCCGAAGTAAATGATTTCACTTCACCTAACTTAAGAGATTCCAAATAATTCTATTGGATATCAGTTTAATGTGTCATCTATCGTTTACAGTAAATCATTTTCTTGCGAAACAGCATCACTGGTTCATTTAGAGCTTAATAACGTCAAACCAATGAATTCTTTTAATGAATTCATTCGTTTTCAAGCTTAAGATTTAGTTAACATACGAAGCTCAAATGTTTCGAAAGTTGTGTTGCGCATAAATAAATTTGAATATAATTAACTTTGTGTGGTCTCTGCCTAGCGTGAGACATTTAATGAACAACCTACTAATTGACGTGGAGGACCGGGTAGGAGCAATAATGTCACGTTAACTGAATTTGTGGCTTCTATACTTGAAGATCTATTTCGTTTATCGCTGGCTCTATGCGGGCCTTTTGCTTTATCTACGTTATTTATGTCACTTTTTTCGTTAATTCGAGTACGCCTCTTGTATTTTTTTATTATATTTATTTCTATTTTTGTTGCGTGACTCAGTTTTTGTTGTCATCAAACATTTCTGAGACTTAAGCGATTAGGAGTTACAGTCTACGCCAAATGACTTTTATCTGGAGCACGGTATTTCAGTGTTGTATCTATTTCTAAATTTGTTTCTTTATCCAACTTCATTTTTAGTTTCGGCTCGTTAATTATCAGTTTATACAATTCTGTTGCATCATGTTTAAGATTTATTATTGCGCTGTCATAATTACTTAAGGATGCAAATGAGCGGCCATAAATTTCAAAGATAAACCAGTCACGATCAGAAGAGCACATAATAAGAAGAAGCAATAAACACTGTACTCACCTAAAACTACTAATATAAAACACAAATTAATGTACAAGATCATCAGGAATCTTTGGTAACTAATAAACTAATATTTTTATCACACACAAGACGGCAATCATCTACGCGATCGCCGAAATTTTATATCACAGTACACATCACTATCTACACTATGTTGGCCGCACTGCTATCCCATCAGGCCATCACTGTATTACGAGCACATATTTTTGTGGACCCGATTGCTTTCGGTACCACAACTTTTTCTTTCCAACTTAAAGTTTCGGGCATCGTACGTTTTCGGAACTCGCACGATCGTTATCGTCACTTCCCATCACTATTTGTTGTTAAAATAATCGACGATTCGAATTTCGAACCGATTTGAGTCACTTTAATTTGTTTAACTGTTGTTGTACGATAGTTTTTACGGAGCGTCGAGCAGCGGTCCGTCGTGCACAACGGTTGAGGCTAAACTGGCGTGAAGTTGCTTCGGGTTGGTGAAGAATGCGCCGCGCATCGTTGGCACGCCGGCCACGCTCGGCTTGAACTCCGGCCGAAATGGAGAGGCGCACTTGAACACCTAATTTACAATAATCCAATGCGTTTTCAACTTTACCGGTTAATATAACCAGCTTGGCGGCACGGTGCATTGTCGGTGGCGTCGCCCTCGATCTTGCTCGCTTCGAAACTTTATTCTCTATACGTTTTCGGAATAATCTTTTGTATTCCATCTCTCTCTAAAGAGCTTTCGAATAAAAAAAACAGGTAAACGCTCCGGGCCTGCAATAATAAGTTTGGATGGTTTCGAAACATGAGATTTTAATGCCGTGTCGATTCGAGATTTCCAATTTTACGCATTTTAACGATTTGTGCAACAAAATGATTTAATCTGTACTGTAGCGAAAATGATAGATGTGTTTATGATTGTCTGAGAATACGCTAAGCTTGTTGTCTGGTTTGTATAAGATACCATCTAGGTAATGGTACCAGTTTCACAAAAGGTTTCACCTACACGTTTCGTTTGATGTCGGAGATACTGAGCTTTATTAATCTCTACCTTTCTTCAAATATCCCACCCCTTTTTCTTTGAAACACAACCTACCAGATTTCAAGCCATTGTTCTGAAGCAGATCTCATTAAAACTTCTCATGTAGGTTCAACCTGGTATGAATTGTTTTAGAAATATGCAGTTTTAGTGCACCTTGTACTACAATATAAGCACCTAGGTACTTATACTGTAGTACCAGAATGAGTTCTAAACTAGAAAATAAAATACAACCGAATGAGAATCTCCTCCTTTTTAGAAGTCGGTTAATTAAGTAAATGAGAAATGCAGTAAAGAACACAGAAATCGAGTGCCAAATAAGTTTCTGCAATCTTTGATGGTAAAATATATTTATTAGTTTAGTAAGTTATATAATGAAATTAAATACATAATATAATGTAAAATACTACAAAAGTAAATAAGTAAAAGAAACTGGTTAAAACACAGTTAAAACTGACCACCCCAACAGCAAAAAACAAAACTTATAAAACTTATTCGGCTTGCTTTCGGCAAAAAAAACATACAGCCCTGTAATGAACTTCGTAATTTCTTACTTAGTACGTTACATTTAGAGCGGGTTTTTGAATGCCAAAGTTATTTTCCTCAATAATTCTGTCCCCAAGAAAGTGGTCCTTTTTGTTGTAAAAAATTAAAACGATGAGGTTGTGTCATCGATAGTTTTCGACAAAAATGTCCGTAGATAGGCGATCTCGAGTAACCGAACGCAATTTATTATCGAAAACGGAATTTTCGATTTCGGATTAATGATCTGTTGTTTTATCGCGATAAATTTCACGCAGGTTTTTTTAAAACCTGACTAGTCTTTTTATGTTTTGCGGGATCGAATTACGTATCGAATTTTATGGACGAACAGATAATTTAGTGCTCAATTTGAATTAAAATTATTGGGACGAGATAATAAACGGTTTGTTCAACTTATATCTTACTTGTAACGTTTAACATACAATGTTTTACACTTCTTTATTATTTGTCTTTATTTTTATTTAAAAAAAGATAAATGTAACATATTCTTGTAGGTTTTTTATATTTTAAATTCTGCTTCTTACTTTATTTTGTACAAAGAAGACCCCAAAAGATAGAAAAAATGTTTTATACATATACGCTTGGTCGAACTTCTGGCAAATTACCCCTCACGCCACCACCACGCCAAATTACTAGACTATCGTCGACTCATGGGTCTCACCATTGGGTCGACGAACGATAGAAAGAGTCAGATGAATTAGAAAGAGAAAGAACAACAATAGCAGGTAAGGAAGCAGACCATGAGGTTCGAAATAATTGAATTTTGTTAGTGGTGCATCAAAATCGGTTGGTCTCGGTCTTGCTAAATCTATTTTGATAAAACAGCTATGGCGCTTAAGTTTCGTAATCTGTAAGTATCTTAGGGGAGTTAATGGAATATTGTAGTACTATTAGCTTCCGCCCGCGACTTTATTCGCGTCCCGTTGGATCCCGTTGATTTTCGGGGATAAAAAGTAGCCTATATGTTAATCCAGGTCACGGACAATATATAATCCAAGTTTCAACCAAATCGGATCAGTAGTTTTTGCGTGAAAGAGTAACAAACATTCATGCATACGAACTTTCACGTTTATAATATTAAATAAAGAAATAAAATATATATTCTTGGACATTACACACAAGGCTCTCTAGTCCCAAACTAAGCAGAGCTTGAACTGTGGAAACTAGATTGCTGATATAATACTTATATAATTTTTTTTGTAAATCTATCTATCTATTCAGCCTGTATGCACCCACTGTTGGGTATAGGCCTCCTCTTTAGTACGCCAGTCTCTCCGGTCCTGCGCGAGTCTCATCCACGGCTGCCCAACTACAGCCACAATATCACCGGACCATCGGGCGGGTGGTCTGCCTCGTGGTCTTTGAGCGTCCCTTGGCCACCATTCCGTAATCGCTGTCGTCCATCTTCCATCATTCCTTCTGGCCACGATTTTTGTAAATACATACTTATAATACATAGTAACACCCAGACACAGAACAAACATCTATGTTTGCCACACACAAATGTTTGTTCTCGGTGGGGATCGAACCCACGATCCACAGCACAGTAGGCAGAGCTACTACCGACTGAGCCATGACGCCTGTCAAAATATTAGTAGGATAGATTATTTCTTGGATTGGTGGTTTTTTCTTAGGCCTTGGTTCTTAACATGTTATTCCTGTTTATCGTTTTTTCATCTGGATGTTGATTGTTTTTACCGCGTTTTTAGTTTCGGCAGACCACGATATTGTAAGATAATAAGTACCTAGATTTTTTTTAAATGACTTAAGGCTACTTTATGCAAACACGACAGTGTTTTTTTTGTTAGGTAAGTAGTATGAAAATCATGCAAAAATCTGGCGTGGGATTCCAAGCCGCTCTTGCATCCGATGCCCACTCATCGTGTTACCAAGGTCGTAGCGAGAAAAAATAACTGTAATCAAATCTTCAACCCCAATTTAATTTTTCAACAGAACAAAATACCTCAGTATGCCCCTAGGCACGTCATTAGCCGACCAGCTGCCCGCTATGCCAGTAGCTGAGCCAGTAACTGGGCGAGTTGCTGGCCGCAAGCCACAACAACAATGTTTATTGCAACATTGTTGGAATTACGGTAATATTATGAGTTTTCGGTACAATCTGAGGTTGTTATTGCGAGTACTAAAAGTCAGATTTGTAAGCGTTCTTAGTAATTGACAGTTTTCTCTTTTGATTACAAATTCGTAATCGGTTTAGAATTTTTCTGATGCGGTACCTAGTTATTAATGTACTGTAGGTTCGATTATTTATTATTAGGAACTTATAAGTTTATAAAAATGTAACATTCGCTACATATTATATCCTTAAAACTCTTCATTTTATTAATGACTTCAAGAAAAACATTAGAAATAGATTTGTGCGTTTTTTAAGTTTGACAGATATTGCTCCCGATTCTTCTTCTTCTTTTCTTCTATGGCCTCTGTCCGTCATTTCGACAGATTCTGTTGTTTCTGATTTTCCTAAACTAGCCTAATTTGAAAGCAAATTGTTACCAACTAGTATTATATGATTTGTGCAAACGATAAAGACAGCTATAATTTTTTTGCTGTCAAATTAGTTTTTAAATGTACCAAAAGAATTTGGCACATTAGTCGATTTTTTTTATTGACCAATCCTAAGCACCGATAAAACTACTCAGTACAAATAATCGTCATTTAAATCTTGTAATAAAACTACATTGTCTTATGACATAAAAGTTCCAGCGATAAAAAGTTATGTTCCTACTAAGTAGGCCACTTAATCAGGGCTTAAGTTGTGACTAACTGGTGCCGACTATCTGTGGTTTAAACTTAACTGGATTTAAATTGGTTTGTGTTTGATTGGTTTGCAAACTGTCAAATCCACGTGAATAATAACCTAACACATGGTACAGATTATCTTGTTGCATTTTTCTATACTGACCTAATTTGACAGCCCTCTTCACAGACATCTCTTTTCAGATTTTTACACAAGCATGTGTTACTGTTAATTAATTTTTGTTAACATTAGATATGGGTCATTAAGTTTCCTATTTTCATAAAATAAACAAATAAATTATTCTAGGAAACCGTGCCTTATCTTCAAAATATCCCATTTTGAGAAATTGTACCCCAAAAGGGTCACTTCACCCTTCGTTAGCACGAAAATATGCAAATAAAATTCGAAAAATTTGCATGCACCCGTCAAATTTGAGCGTAAAGTGTGAAATTGTGTAATGAGCTTCGGACACTGATTGTTAGGGGTAGATACTGCCCTTAAACATACGGGACGTGTTATGGCGGTAAAGCGGTGAAGGAAAATACCGGCGAAATGGGCCTTGCTACCTAAAATTGCGTGTTTATCGCTCCTACGAGAAGTCACGTATACAGTGCCTGCTACTTTAACAGATTCCAAGCGAAAAGAGGGGTTAAAACGTTACCAACCCCTTTTTTTGAGCAGTTGGATGAACTGAACAGGTAAGAAGTTGTCAGTGATTGAACTTACCTCAATTTGAACCTTGTAGTCTAGTGAAGGCATTAAACTAAAAAAATATTTTATTCATCATGTGTTATTAAAAAAATAACGACTTCTGAATAAAATCCATGTTTATTTTAAAGTATTACGTACCTCTATTAAACAAGAGAAAAAACATAGGTCCAGCGTCTATATACATAATTTATGCCCATTCCCCTTTGCCACTACATTTTTGTTAAATACTATCCCGTGTTTTTCCGACCTCATTTTAATATTAAATAATATTTTAACTCCAATCTGTCTCCCAAATAAAGCTATTGTTTACAATAAACACTATCATCGATCTAGATCACGACAGAATTGAATGAATAAATCACTTTTTTGACATAAATTGTGATTTCTCTGATAAACCTGCCAGTGTTAAATAAGATTGATTACTTAAATATTGAACTTATTTTATTAAGTTTTTGAAACTTTAAATCAGTTTTAACTTATTATAATTTAATATTTATTCGTTTATGGAACTTTCATTGTTTAACCCTAAATCAAATCCATTAAAAACGTAAAAAACCGGTTTTAAAACGAATACAAAAAAACGGTAATCTCAAATGCACAATATTGAGATTTTTAAAACTTCCATTCAATGAGTACAAGACCAGCGTCATAGCTTGCGTAGTCAAGTCAACCCATGGGTTACATAGAAGTGTACTGTACCGCTTCAAAAATACTGAATTTTGGACTGACATGTAAAATTAAATGTCAAAATGCTCTCCGAAGCACGGAAACGCTAAGTTATTGATGACGGTGCTTTGCTCTTTTTTATCAGAAATAGTAGCAGAACTACGGTCCACCTGAAGTAGAGCGGACTTTTTTCTACAAGACATGTCTTATTTGGCTTTTCCCTGGCGTCTGTGAGAGACGTAAAGGTCTCATGAACCTGCCACTTAACATTACTATTACTATAAGCCCATATTGCCCCATTCTTGGGCAAAGGCCTCCCACTTCCTCCAGTCTCCACGATCTTGAGCCTCTCGCAACATAATACTAAAAAAATACATTTATTTCTTAAGAACGACTACAAACCACGAGCGCTTCTAAAATGCGGAGTTGGTTTAATCTATTCTAGGCGCTACAAGGTTTATGCACTGACAGGAAAGTAATGTAGGTACTATTTGCATGGTATCTGCGCTTGGCATATGGTACCATTAAGGTAGAGTGGCCATGAAACTGATAGGATAAATAATATATTGTTTAGAAAAATGTTTTGTGCTGTACAGGTAGCAAGTAGGAATAGGAATGTACCTAATAAATCATTATTTTAAGCAAAATCAAGTACAATACGTTGACTTAACAATTATTGTTAATGTCTAGAATTAAATAATATTTACAATATCTAATCCTTTATACGTAAATCTTTTTAAATTTTACGATTAATTTTATTCAATTGTTTATGACATGTGGTGAGTGAGTAACACTTATCATCGGCTTAAGAACTTTGTCACCAGAGTTTACTAGCCCTTATGTACTACGTGCTGACTACTGTAATAACAAGCTTTTGTCCCACGTGCAACGCAACGTATGGTTTCCCTACCACCGGCTGCAATTTGCACCGCGTTCGATTAAACACACGCGACGCGGCATGTGGTAGGGGCGAGGCACACCTGCGCCCGCGCAATTATGACGAAAAATTCGGGAATTCGGCGTATAAGATGTTGGGGGAGGAGCGCATAAATCAAGGATTATGCTGGGTTAGATCAGCAATATTAATTTAATTTTTTATTTTGAAATATTATTTCAATTCCAATGTGGATTAGCTGAGTTATCTGTAAATCGTTTCATAAATGGTATATTTTGGTATATTTTAATTTAAATACTGTATTAGTCGTATTTTTTTTTGTGAATATATAAATTATTATAAAAAGGTACTGTAACCTATTTGTATTTTATTACAACTCACAGTTTTTTTAAAGAGCAAAATATTATGGAGACAAACGAATGCAAAAAAATCAAAAGCATTGTACCCTTACATTGAAAGTTCGAAACCCCAGTGGTTCAGGGATCATTAGCGGTTCTTCATTTTTAAATAATTTGCAGTTCTGGTTTTTAAATAATAGCCGATATTGCAATGGATATGAACATTTTTATTTTTAAAAGCCAACTTGAGTTAAAAGCATTCAAATGTGCCAATAATGTCACAGTAAACACTCTTTAGATATGGGTTATGTTATAAAGGAAATTTGTTTTAAGTATTAAGACAACGGTTACTCGTTAGCTTCCAGAGTTCTTATTTTAAAACCGTTGAAAGTTTAAAAACAAAAGCCAGAGAATGGTTTTAAAGAGAAACTGCACATTAGTGCACATACGCATTAATAAAAAAGTCAAAATTTAAAACTTAGTTGTGAAATGAAGTTGTCTTTCATTTTTTTTTCTGACGAAAGCCTATTTTACTAGACACGAAAATAAAAAGGTATTAGTTGCCTACATTCGACAGAATTCTCAGGGCTTCATTACACCGCAGAATCGGTTATCGCGTTTGCACAGCGCTGCTGATTTAGAATTCAGCTACAAAAGCGCTTTGTGAAGCGGAAAAAAGCTACCTGCGAGTGGAATGGATATTTTAGCCTGAAAGTCTCAAAGCCCGAAGCATTTTGCAGTAGTTATAACAGACCACTAACGGGCCGGGAAAACATAGCTTTTTAACTGAAACATACAATATTGTTCGCCAACACCTTTTGTAATAAAAACGTTTGATTTAGCCTCGTAGTAATATTGTTCAACAAATAAGTGATGTATGATATGAGAAAAAAACTTACAAGATCAGCATTGAATAAATATTTAGATGAGATTATATATAATAAAATATAAAGTTAATTAACTTTATATTTTATTATATATTTTATTTTATATTTATTTATATCTGTAGTAGGTGTTTTTAATATTTTCTTTGTACTTGCTTTTTTTTATGGATTAGTTTTTATCAGTGTTTTAAGTTTTAGTTATGTTATAGGTTTTAATGTGTACTTATTTACATTACTTTAGTCAGTGTTAGCCGTTGTTTTTATTTTTTATGTATTTTTTAGTAAACTTTTATACATCTTTATAGTTTCTAAGTTTACGTCCGCACACCAACTTTGGTTCTAGCGGAAGACCAGCGTGGGTTGTTACCAACCCGCAATATGCTGAGCTAGGGACCGTTTTGCAGCACCACTGCACAGTTATTTTATAAGCTGTATTTATGTAAACCCTTGCTTGTAATTTTATGTGTGTTGCAAATAAATGATTTACTTACTTACTTACTTACTATTTTATTATTTTCTTACCACTTCATTTTCCCAAACTAAAAATACGAATAACATTATAAATATCTTATAAATAAAACACAAAAGTAGTAAATTAATATTATAACCGCCTTAAAAACTTCAAGATTCGTAACAAACGAAAAAAATATAGAGCGTAACTAAAACCGGTTATTTCGAATAAAACCGGTTTTTACATTACCGGCTTTTCTGAGTTTCACCTTACCCGAGGGTTCGAAAGAAGCTCATTTAAAATTATAAGCTTTTGGTGTATGGAATTGATAGAACGGCTTTGTCATCGATATTTTATAGGGATACTAGCTTCCGCCCGCGACTTCGTTCGCGTCCCATTGGATCCCGTTAATTATCCGGGATAAAAAGTATCCTATGTTACTTCTAATACTTCCAAGAATATGTGTACAAAGTTTCATGATGATCGGTTAAGTAGGTTTCGCGTGAAAGCGTAACAAACAAACTTACATTCACAAATAGTAAGATTTATATTTTTATCGTTAGGCCGGCGATGACAAACGGACGTCAGTTTGATGTAACTTCGTTTTTGAATTACTTTATTTTTTTATTTTATAAGATTTTATTTACGGTAAGCAACCTCGTATGAGTTAGTGGCCAACTCTGGCAAAACTGAGTTTTTAGACCGCTTTAAGGCTTCCATTGTGGCTTAACGACTAAAGCAGAGACCGACAGATTAACGATTAACGAAGCACGGAAACGCTCAGATGTTAATGCCACGAACGGTCACCCATCCAAATAGTGACCGCGCAGAACGTCGCTTAACTTAGATAATCGGTGAAGATTGTCTAAGCAAGCCTAGCCACGAGCGCTGCAGTTATTAACGGTGAAAATAATAAAAGCAAACTCTAAAATAAACAAATAAAACTTAGCAAATCACTTATCGTTTATATTTGAACTTATCCACTCCAACCATTATCTGAAGTACCACCAGATTTCTATTCAAAACCGCCGTTATCATTAGATTGATTAACGTCAAATGACTCGACAAATTTTGATAAAACTATTGAGAAATCAGCGACTCACCAAACAACCCTCGATTTTGATCAGAGGGTTGGATTTGGTGTTATTTCTACGCTTAAGTTTTAAGGGTAGGTTTGGGCGCATATGGCTTTGAACCATTTATTAAAATATAATGATTTGGGTTTCTAAAATTTATTTTTATAATGAATCGGGGTTTAACTATTTACTACGGGACAAGGACAAGGGGAAAGCGTGTGAAAGGCCAGGTTGTCTGGAAGAAATCGTATTAAACGATAAGACCGCCATTTGCAGGACTTTGTCTGTCCTTACGTAACTGTAAGTTGTACCTGTCCTCAATAAAGTTTTTTTATTTTTATTATTATTATATTTTAAGTAGAAAAAAACCGGCATTACAAGAATAAAGTATGTTAAGAATACAGTCTCAGATAAAGACTTTACTCGTTTTTCTTTTCGCCACTTCATGAACTCGTCGTAAGTTTTATCTCTCTTTATCAAATATCTCTTTTTAGAACTTTCAGGCAAAATAATGTTAATTGCTGCTTCAGCTTCCATTTTCATTGAATCGGGAGTGCAGCTAATATCTTCATCACTTGCAGAACTCATATTTTTTTCCTATATAGCACGTAATTATAAAAAAATCCCAAAAACAAACAATATTTAGAGTACATAAAAGTTTTCTATACCCGCCTGTTTTCATCATTTTTTTTTCAAGAACGAAATTTAGCTTCGCCGTTCGATATTTAAAATTGATGACTATTATACTCATACGAAGACAAGGCTGAATAGCGAAGCGACCTCTTTTGTCATTGGGCTGAATGCATGATGTATATTGCCAGTACGCGAAATTTTTGAAAGAGTGAAGTGTTTTTTTTAAATTACTTACTGCCCTAGGGCTTTTCTAGCGACATTATTACCCTGGAGCGCTGGTCACCTACAAGCCCCATTTGGGGGTAATAAGGACCTACTTACCGAATATGAGAGATGTAAAATTTATTTTTTTATAAGTTTAAACTAAAATGCTTTTTTAGTAGGATAGTTTAAAAAAGGCAAGGATAGTGTTAATAGTCATAATATGCAAAGTAAGTGTAAAATGTTTTTGTTCGCAGCATAGCAGATATTCGCAAGCAAATATTAGGTGATATTCAGGCATGAAAAATTTTATAAATTTAAGAAAACCTATTCTTATATAATAATAGGTATCACGCTCATAACTATATACTAGCTGTCGCCCGCGGGGATGCTCGCGTGGGAGCAGCATATACATTATTTGATTAAAATTTTTGATCCTAATTTTAAACCTTTTAGGGTGCGACTTTTCAAAATTCCTTTCTTAGTGCACCCCTACACTATATAAGGTTACTACCCTCCAAATTTCATACCTCTAGGACTTATAGTTTAGGCTCGCATTGATTGTCAGTCAGCTTCAAAAGAGTTTTATATATTTAGAAATAGAAGATAGATTTATTTATTTATTTATTTATGTTTATTTATAAATTAATAATAATATAATTATGTTGACTTACCTTTCAAGCCTTGGGATGATACATGAAAGAGAAAAATTATGATGGTTAGTAAATTATGATTATGAATTATAATTATTAATAATATAAATGATGTTACATATATTAAAATATAAAATTACGAAGCAACAGGTAAATGATCAAAAGACGTACAAAAGGTTATTTATAAAGATATGAAGATAAAATGTAAAATACAAGATTTCATACCTGGAATAAGCTGAGTACCCACCTGATATTAAAGCGGTTACCTCTAATATATTAACCTCTTTGTTCGCGGATCACGCCTTAACTACTAGATCAATTTCAATGAAACTTATACCATTCAAAAGTCCTTTTTCCGGATTGAAATATAGGCTATGTTTTATTGCCTTTGGCACGAGGTTCATCGTATACTGGTTGACAGATATTTTGGTGTAAAGTTTCGCACGCGTACGAAGTCACGGGTATTAGCTAGTAGTTATATATACCTATATATTTTCTTATATATTTTTGATTTTCAATTTGATAAATAGATAGAAAATACATCACATCTAATTAAAAACTAAACTTAAAAGACTTCACAGCGACTCTATGATACACAATGGGCGGTTATGTCGCTAAACAGTTCCAATTCAGCAATTAGGTAGGAAGTAAGAACCTACTCAATAAATAAAACGCACAATGCTACCAACTGACATCAAAAACGCTACAGTCGAGCACTTAAAATCAGCAATCGGAGCTAAACGTCTGAGGCAGCGGGAATAAAAAATCGAATAAAGCATCCTTCAAACTTATTGATATTAAAGTACTGTAGCAAATAGAATCTTCCTATCCGTCTTCAAAGAAACTCCACTTACTACAATAGTACATTGTTCACCGAGAGGAGAAAACACCCGAGATCGGGAATCGCACTTTCTCTCGAGTGATACATAGTGCTTTATACTACACCTACGAGGAAAATAAAAAACTAAAACTGAATCCTCAAACAACACACAAATTGAAAAGGGCGCCAATGGCGCCAATGGCGTCTGCAATTTTCACATGTTCTTTTTTCAAATAGTTTATCCTGCCGCCGCAGGGTCGCACTGCCAGCCCGACACCATCCAACACACAGCTAGTGGCCAGTGTCATTTTGCGAACTTGGAGATAAAAACTCACTGTAAAAACTTTTTGGCTTTTGATATTTAGGTTACCGGCGCATAGTCTTACCCAAAATTAAAAAATAAAAAACACGTAAGAAATGGATTTTCATACACTTTTCTCTCCCGCTCAGATGCGTTTTCTCTCCGCATATTTGTTCGATATGCAATGACGTACTTTCTAACGTAAATTTGATAAAGTATCAAGGTACTTTCCAAGCAGGTGTAGTATAAATATTATTTATTTCCAAAACTAACAATAGGTAGGCGAAGGTACGCTTAACCTAAACTTAATTACTAGGCAGTCGTTCCCGGCGATACGTTCGTTACACAGGACGTGAGACGAAACGGTCGTAAGGACGCGAACTGTGCGTGAGGGGAGCGTCTAAGAGCGGAGCCACCTTTCCAGTGCTGGATACGGGGCGGAGCGCAAGCGCAGACTCGCAGACTACTGAATTGTTGGTTTTTTTTTTCGAACGGACTAAAATGCTGTTTTAATCGTCTGACGATTGCTGACAGCGTTACCCGACTACAATGAATTGTTGTTTTTTTTTCTCAGCTATCATACATTAGATTTAGTTTGTTTTTTTGTAATATTTATGCACTTATTGTTATATATCCTATACTTAATGTCTTTCCTGTGGATATGGCTGACTGGGCTGAGAGGATGGTATAGGTGCTGGGCAAGCCTACTCCATCTAAACATTGTCCCAGGCACTACAGTGTGCCGTTAAGTGTAGGCATAGGTTGCCTCCTGACGTTGCAAAAATCATTTTCAATAGATGTAAAACAACACACTACAAAATATTGTACTGAAGTTAGTTGACATATATTTTGCCGTTTGAAGAAAGCTTTATATAAAAAGCTAAAGTACTGGAATGAGCGAATACGGCAAAAACAGTTCCGATCAGCTTAGAATATTAACTGGTTTAAACCGGCGTTCACCAATACCTTAACCGGGGTTACTTTAACCGATCCTACTCACCAGAAGCACATTTTTGTTCCACGGAACACCTATCTTTAGATATTGCATCTGTACATATTAACTAAGAATGTACGTTTTATTCACAAAGAAAATTACAATTAGTACAGTATTTACAATATTCACAATATTTACAAAATACACATGAAACAGTTGAGCTATCTACAAACCGTTGCAAACGATTTATAGATAGCTCAACTGGTCCAAATCAGTAGCAATCGGAAGCGTGCCCCAGACACTGGCTGCATTGCCGCGCTGAATAGCAATGCTAGATAACTAAGATGTTAACTACTTAGGCTTGTATTCTGATAAATCATTTCTCAAGCATAGATTTGAGATTCTCATACAAAAGTCTATACTTGAGTCCGGATCAGTGCATGCAAATACAGCCCTAAGGCCCATATGCTGATAAAGAAATCGTCACTCAAACATAATGACCATCAAATCGGAACACAGCAAGGTGACCATTACTACTCGGTGGCAGGAATAAATAAATAAATATTCTTGGACATATCACACAACGCTCTCTAGTCCCAAACTATGCAAAGCTTAACTAAGTCTAAGGCCCGTATTCAGATTTACTGTTCAAGTACTGATCCGGACTCGTATGGATATTTTTTATGAAAATCTCTTACTCAAATAACTGATCCGGATTAAATGTTTCTCAAGGACGCGTCAAATAGAGCAAAGTCAAAGGAAAAGATGAGGAAAGCAGACCACCAGCAGTTGGGATTAAAAATTGCATAGGAGAGAGAGAGTGAGCAGATCTAAAACCGTTCTAACATGAAGCTATATGCTGTATAGTTTTTTCACAAAAATCTATTTCCGTAAGTGAAAGTGATGTGCATGAACAGAAATATAGCGAATTAGTTACGGGTTATGATTATGACTGCTAGCTTTCGTTTTCACACAAAAAGTACGTGACAGTAACGTAGCAAAAACGTAAATTATATAAATGGATTTTGCAACGATTCCACACTTTCGAATTTAAGAAAATTAGAATGGGATTGAGGAGAGCGTTCAATATTAAATTTCGATCTTATATTAAATTCTGAGCTTAGAACAAGATTATTATTGAACCTTAGTGTGATTGAAGTGAGGTTCAAAGGATTTTAGTAATTAAACGTACATTAATCTAGGCCTTTAATGAATAATTAAATAAAAATTACTCAACAAAAACTGAGATTTTTTTATTGGAAACAGATAAAAGTGCAAAAGAAGATAAAAAAAAGTATTATGATTGTAATAAATTAAAATTCGAATAAAAGTGGATAATGCAACTAAAATAACGAAGTAGACTGGTACTGATTTGAACCGGTTGAGTTATCTATAAATCGTTTGCAACGGTTTGTAGATAGCTCAACTGTTTCATCTGTATTTTGTAAATACTGTAAACATTGTAAATACTGTATTAGTGGCAATTTTCTTTGTGAATAAAAATAAATGTATCGTTTAATAGACCGGTATAGTAAGTTTAAAAAAGCCCCATATTTTTTTAATATTATTAATGTACTTAGAATTCAGCAATAATAAAATTAGACCACACAATATTTAAAAAGTAACATCTTGACATTCCGTATAATTTAAACTTATATATTATAAGTAATTTCGCAAAGAATTTTCTAGTCAATGTGGCCGAAGTTAAATATTCGGTCGAAAAAGGTCCTTCGAATTCTGATGCTCCGTTTACATTTGTGTTCGAAATTTGAATAAAATTGATAATTTAAAGATATTGTAAGTTTAGAATTAATGCTTCGTGTATTTTATGTCTTTTCGCGCAATATTCGTAAATTACATTTACAATTTTATCGTCTTTCTGAAAATACGTTTTGGACAAACATGTAAATCTTCTGTACTGTGTGCGGTCATGTTCTTGAGGCTTGAGGAAATATTGTTTTCAAAACGGCAGATGTAGCTATACGCAGAATGGAATGTACTTAATTAAATTGTAGAAATATATTATGTAACTCTTGAAATGGTAAAATTAGAATTGTAACTTAATTAAAACTCCGCATGATATATTTATTCATATTTAACTATAATTAAGTGTGGTAATTTTTTATTTAGCCCTTGGAATTTGGCGTACGTAATAAAAAGACCGTAATAATAACAAAAAATGATTTACGTTCAGGACATAATACATTAAACGATCTAATTTTAATATTGTGGCACTTTACTTTAGTTTTAGAGATGAATTTTTAGGTTAAGTAAACTTTTATTAAAAAGGGCAGTAACTAGCATCTTTGCTAGCGTTACTAGCGACAGTCTGAACAGAGCACCAGGTTAAATAACCAAGTACCCCAAAATGGGACAGCCTAAGCCCTGAACTTTGCCCAGTAATAGCCGAAGAGTCTAACGTCTACTCTTAAGGAGTTTCTGCCCCTTAAGGAGTTTTCGGGGCATTTGACGAAAATCGTACTCAGAGCCAAAGACATAGTACCAATAGACAGGTTAGTATTGTCACAGACCATATAATACTATACTAGTTACTATTCTATAACAGTTTTCCTAGAGTTTTTTCAGTATTATATGATCTGTGGTATTGTTTAACCAAAATATATAAGTAAATTGTAAATATATGTATTTGTAATCTATACAAATATTATAAAGAGGAAAGGTTTGATTTTTTGTTTGTTTGTTTGTTTGTATGAATTGAATAGGCTCCGAAACTACTGGACCGATTAAAAAAATTCTTTTACCATTAGAATCCTACATTATCCCTGATGAACATAGGCTATATTTTATCCCGGAATTCCCACGGGAACGGGAATTACGCGGGTGAAACCGCGAGGCGCTGCTAGTAATAAATATATGTATACATATATGTATTTCATATCAATGGATATAAACTATACTTTATTTCACATCATAATCTTAGGACTACAATAACATAAACAAAAGTAAAATATAAAAAAAATATTATTTTAATATATTAAAAAATATATTCATGGTAATTTCTAATAGATGCATGCTTCGTTGCACAAAAAAATGGCGCAATCATTCTACCAACATGCCTTACATACTAAAAGAATGCGGGGGGCAATCGTCGTCTCATATAAACCTACCAGGTTTTCAGGCCTGGCAGGTTTTCTGAACTGTTTTCATACTAAATCATAGGCATTCTGTCTAAATAGTGACGTTAGCGCGCTTCAGCGCGTTTTTTGCTGTCAAAAGCTTCTTGTTTTCGTATATCAGTAGCCACGTCGCTTGACATTATGCTGGGCAGCGAAAGCAGTTCAAAACTTACGGTATGGGAGCTGTACAGTATGCAAAATAAGGAAAGTACTAGACACCACACTTGTTCCTAGAAAATAAATAAACATGACGTTATGTACTCAGATACTACGTTTAGCCGCGGTGCTGCAAAGTCCGGCAATTACCTTACTATGCTCTTTTAGATGGAGGAAAACGTATCTATGCTTATTTATACATCATTGCTGAAAGCGCTTAGATTTCATTCAAGCGAAATAAGTGACAGTCTAATTTTGTAAGTCGTTCCGTTTTTGAATGGCATTTGGAAATGGAACGTTACAATGTTGAGTTTGAAGACATCGCTTAATTATTTTTTATTAGGTATTAGTAGTGTGCCCGCGACTTTTGGTCGTGTAATTTTCTATTATTACTTCCATTCACCCCGAATTAATTTTAAGGTCCTATGCACCCTAAAATTCTAACCAGTATTTATTTAATAAAATCACACATAGATATAATTAAAATTTCGTAGAAATAATGAGCTACAATAAAAAAGCCTTCTTAAAGTAAGGGAAGAATGCTGATGGATTGCTCAAGCACTGATCTGGACTCAAGTATAGATTTTTGTATGGAATTCTCTACTCAAATCTATGCTTGAGTAACGGTTTCTCTATCGACATACGGACCTAAGAATACTGAAGGGGCCATCTCCACGAGCGAGAAAATCGCGGCGATATTCGTACAGCCACGTATTTCTTTACACTCTCTTAGAACGTGTCTCAACGTGTTATCGCAGCAATAGTTTGTATAATGTCACCGCACGCTCGTAAAGCAATTTAAATAGCTATTTCATATTTTGCTTAAAAATTGTTTACCTGACTGTACTCAACAGCTTCCATTTGATTTTGTCCGAAACGTCAGTAATAAAAATATTAAAATCAAAAGTGACAATTGGGAGAATTTCTCTCAAAATTTTTTCTCCGACACGTCAGCAAGTCAGAAATACATAAAAATCGTCGCGATTCACTCGCTCGTGGAGGTAGCGCCTTAGATACATGCAGTCAGTCGCGATATTTACTAATTATAAGTATGTAAGTACATATTTAGGGTAAAGTTTATTTTCTCATTGGAAAGTTCTTATATCTGCTCTCTGTTTCAATGTTACTTAGAATAAAGTAAATTTTTGACCTAAATTTTTTTTGCCGTCTAATTTTTAGATCATTGCATAGAGGTCAAGTGTACCGTGACCAAGGGCGTGTCGAGTTAGAACATCATGGTTCGATGATTCTTAATAAGCCTCTTGTTCACTCGGCGACCGCGATTTGCAACCACTATTTTATTTGTCAAACTCGCGGCCAAGAACCATTTTCTCTTCAAAACAAACGGCAGCCGACTTGACGGATGACTTTACTTATATTATTTCAAAAATTTCACTTGATACTGGCAAAATTGACTGTCGAAATGACGGACAGAGGCCATATTATAGGTATAGAAGAAGAAGACTTATAACTATAAAATACAAAACCTATATGTTAACAGTTTGCAAACCTATTGCTTAGGCTGCGGTAAAGAATCTATAAAAATACTAGAGGCCGCCCGCGACTTCGTTCGCGTCCCGTTGGATCCCGTTGATTTTTCGGGTTAAAAAGTACCTAGTCTATGTGTTAATCCAGGTCACGGACAATATATATTCCAAGATTCATCCAAAACGGGTCGCTTGTAAAAATTTCATTTTTGTACACGTAGCTTAAGAATGAAAATATTGTTTTCTTAATTTGATTATTTACGGCCAGGTTGTGCACCCACCAACATAAAAAGGTTTTATTCAAGCTGTCAGTTGTTCTATGTCAGTTGTGTTTTGCTATAGGTACCATTTCTGGACTGATGTATTTACTGAAAATTTTTTTAGGATGTTCATCTTTTCCTCGGGAACGGGATAAAAAGTATCCTATGTGTTAATCCAGGTCACGGACAATATATATTCCAAGTTTCATTCAAATCGGATCAGTAGTTTTTGCGTGAAAGAGTAACAAACATCCATACATACATACATACACCCTTACAAACTTTCGCGTTTATAATATTAGCAGGATTTACGTTCATTTTATTAATAAGAAAAATTTAACCATATAAATCTCCCTAGATAAAAAAATATGAAAAATATAAAAAGAAATATGATAAAATATTCACGGACATTTAACACAACGTTTTCTAGTCTCAAACTTAGCAAATCCCATCATTATTTTTATTAATCTATAAGGTATAAGTATTACCAATATGAGTCTTTTATTAATACTTTGTATTTAAAATAAGTCATATCCACAGGAAAGACAAGGTCAATACGTGCTGACTAGGCTGAGAGGATGGTATAGGTGCTGGGCAAGCCTACTCCATCTAAACGTTGTCCCAGGCACTACAGCGTGCCGTTAAGTGTATGCACTATGCATAGATTGCCTCCTGACGCTGTATAAATCATCTTCAATAGATGTAAGGTTAATTATTATTATTCTAATAAGTACCTTAAATATCGCAATTTACTTTGCCGCGCACTTTTTGAATTTGGAACATCTTAGTGTTCAGCGCCAAAGAAATCGAACGAATAGAAAACATAAGAAATAAGTGGTTTTCATTATAGATACTATTTATTTTCATTTTAGTTGTTACTATATATGTTTTAGTAAATAATAATATTACAATAAAATATGAGGCGCCTTTTATTTTCTCATAGTTGGTGATGAAAAGTAGAGTGTACCACTCGGGCGCAAAATATATTTTTTGCTCGGGCGAAGTACTTTGAATCCCTCGTTACGTTCAGGATTCTACTAAAGAATCCTTCACTTCACTCTGGATTCAAAAAATCGCCCTCGCCGAAAAATATAATTTTGCTCCCTTATGATACAATCTACTATTATTTGCATGCTAGCCCTAACCTTAGAGTATGCACGCCAGTTTATTTAATCCAAAAGTTTGAGATGAACTAAATGTTTCAAACTGCAATAATCCCTGATATTCCTCAAACTCGAAACACATCTGATATTTTTTTCCTCAAACGGTAGAGTTTCTGTACCTACTAAACAATCAAACATTTCAAAAGATCTCAGGTAAAATCGAGTCACAAGAATAATAAGACGTTGACGAACAACCTTCAAAAAAAAAATTACCTAGCTATGGAACCTTATTTCTTGCAAGGTAAAGCTCAAATTGTTATAACTTCACCAAAACTTTTGATAAAAAAAGCGGTAGTTCTTACTACCTTGTAAAAAGGTTCAATTTAAATGGGTTTCGGATATTTGCTTGCACTATCGGTGCAAACATTAATATCGGAATTTCGAGGTATGCGTCAATGTGTTATCGATTCTAGGTAAAGTCTTAATACCTTGTGATGGTCTGCCTGTGTATGTAACTAAAGTATTCGCTGCAACTTCAATTAAACTTATCGTAATAGTACTTATTATCATTGTCTTGATCACGAATAGTTGTGACATTCGCAAACGTATCGTAACGCTAGCCTCTCCCGAGATACACTGCGCGGTGACACTACAACGGTTGGCAGTCGAGCTGGCATTGACGCGTAATATATATAACTCAAATACTATAAAGCGGCGACTGTCAGATTTGTTCGTGATAGAGGTACAGTTTGATGCTAGTACCTGGTTAAGACGAATCAAACGAGCCCAAACTTAACACAGTTGTGTGTTAAGTTTGGGCTCGTTTGATTGCAGAGTTTTTGTGTTTTATTACAGAGTTTCCATGGCTACCTTCCAGCTCCATTATCAGATCCTGGATATTATCTAGGACCCATAGTTCTTGTCAAGACGAATCATACGAGGCCAAACTCTATAGGGTTGCGTTACGTCGTTTTATTACAGAGTTCCCGTAGCCACCTTCCGGCTCCATAATCAGATCAGCTCGCTGTCACCATATTATTGCATTGCCATCAAAGATGAATCATCATCATCAACCTAAATTGGTCCACTGCTGAACGTAGGTCTCTCCCAAGACGCACCACTGAGCCCGGTCTTCGGCTCTTCTCCTCCAGTGTTTGCCAGCTACATGTCTCAGATCGTCACCCCACCTAGCCGGAGGGCGTCCTACACTACGCTTGCCTAAACGCGGTCTCCACTCGAGTATAAGTTTGCTGCAACGATTGTCGGTTCTGCGGAAAACATGGCCGGCCCATTGCCATTTCAGCTTGCTAATCCTCTGAGCTATGTCAACAACCTTGGTTCTCTGTCGGATAACCTCGTTCGAGAGAAATTCCGAGCGTAGCTCTCTCCATAGCTCGCTGAGCGACTTTCAGAAGAATTAATACGTATGCCAAATTTCAGCTAAATCAAACATCGGGAAGTGAGTCAAATTTAACTTCCAAGATGTTTACCTAAAAAAAATTATAAGTAAGCTGCATTTTGTCTAGGTACCACGCAGGCGAAGCCGCGAGCAAGTTACTAGATACCTACTACCTACTCTCTAATTTACTAAATCCATAAATTTTCTTAATAAACTCCATATTAGCCTCATTCTTCAAACAAATATATTATTAACCGGCTCAAAAAGGGAATTTTAATGTGAGGAGGGTGTGCAAATATTTGCAGGGTCTCTCTGACCGCTGAGCCCACAGGGTTAAGGGTAGTAATAATTCCTTATTCTTACACTTGTAAGTTAAACCATTTGTAATCTAAGAGCCGTATGCTGATGAAGAAATCGTTGGGTACCTAACGATGAGAAAATGTTAACCCTAAATACTTCAAGTACGTAAGTGCTTTTTTATAACTTAAACATTTACTTAATATAAAATCGCGACTGACTCATGCTTATCAGCATGAACAAATTTTAGGCCCGTATGCCGATACAGAAATCGTTACTCAAGCATAAATTTGAGTAGAGTTTTAACGAGTACGTTAAAACTCTACTCAAATTTATGAAACCTGAATTTATGAAAAAAAATTGCCATACATATCGAACATAAAAAAGTTCTGACAATTACACAACATTCTCGCTTGCACGCAAATTTAATTTTTAAAGATATCACTGAATGTAATTACGCAAAATCGCAAAGCTTCGCAGTCTTGAAAATAACAATTGCAAAGGCAAAAATATCGTATTGATTCAAACAAGCTTTTTGACCAATAAAATGTGCACCAAAATTTATGACATTAGCACAAATTTTTTTGAGCGGAAAGCTAGTTAAAATTTTAGAATGAATATTCTAACTAGTTCGAATATTAGAATGAATATTCGAGCTAGTTAGAATGTTAGAATAATAAATAAAGTCGGTATAATAAGTTTGCAAAATTCTAACACCTTATATTTGCACTCAATATAATATTGATAACTTCTAAGTGCATGCCTAACTCTTTGGAGTGTACTTAATGAAGCACATTTTCGTCCAAAGTGCTTCATTCGTCAGTTCAGTTAAAACTTAGGAGTTATCTAAATTAGGTGCAGACCAGCCGGCTTACCGCCAAGTACAATGGAAATCAAAATATATTATTTTTATGGTTAATGCCACTTTACCCTTTGAAAATGAAATTGGAGGCTTATTATAACTAACCAAACCAAGTTAAAAAATGTAGATTTTACTGATACTTTGGTAAGTATGAGAAATACTGTTTTTGATTTTCATTATCATTACACTTGGTGGTAAGACGACAGTTAGGAATAAGATCGGACTAAATAATCGAATTGCTTGTTACATCGCTAAGCTTAAAAACTTAAATAAATAAGACTAAGTAAATATAAAAAAAAAATATCAAGAAAGAAGAGAAACTCTTCTTCGTTCTTATTCAGAAGACGTCAAAAATCGAGTAGTTTTTAGATTCGTAAATCGAATTAACCCTTTACCAACCAAAGATAGCCAAAGGCACCTCCTATTCAATAAACAATCATTTTCAGATCCCCACCGCTATTGTACTATAATCGGCTATAAATTACGCCAATTAAAAACAAACCGCCGTTAAAACCAGAAGCATTACCTGAAACAAAACAACGAAATATTAAATAAATAGCCATTAATTATATTTATTAATTTGCTGCGGAAGGATTGGGATTGGAGGGAAAGGGGCGCCATTTTGAAATAGTCTTTGAAATATTTTAACAGCGAAAAGTGATAAGAATAGTTTTTTTTTTAATGTTTAAAAAAAAATTTAAGTCACTAATATAAAAACCAGTTTATTCATACGCGATATCTTTTTGATTTTGATTTAAAAAGTCAGGTGACGACTATTTAGTCGTAAAAAAATATATTTCGTGTGCGCTAGTATTTACTAGCGAACACGAAATATATTTTTTTACGACTAAATAATGACTAGATTTTACTTACTGTGCAATCGACATACAAACTTACCCTAGTGTAGAAGCAAGCTATGATTTTACAACGTCCAATAAAATATGTTACATAGTAAAGTAATAAACAGCAAGGGATGTGGGCAGTGCCGGAAGTTCGCGGCTGGAATATTCGAAAGCCGTATAACGACGAAAATAAATTCCATGCTTTGGAAAGTTCGTGGCTTTTGCTAAGGATATCGTCAAAAGTTTTGTTAAAAAAAAATCGGTGTGCGCCACACGATAGAAATGAAAACTTTAATTATCAAACAAGATCTTGACTCTAGAGACTCTAGGGATCGAGACTCTAGGTCCGTGGGCTACCGAGGCCCTCTTGCTTTTCAAAATTCTTTCAGTGCGTTAGTTGAAGCGACGCGTGACCCGAGGGCTGGTGATTATCTAGGCCAGCGTATCAGCATTGCTATTCAGCGCGGCAATGCAGCCAGTGTCTTGGGCACGCTCCCGATTGCTACTGATTTGGACCAGTTGAGCTATCTATAGATCGTTTGCGGTTTGTAGATAGCTCAACTGTTTCATTTTTATTTTGTAAAGAAAAGTACAACTAATACAGTATTTACAATATTCACAATATTTTAAATACTGTATTAGTTGTATTTTTTTTTGCTAACAAGATCTTGATCATACCTTTGGATGTAGTTGATTATTATATTGATTAGGTACTAACCGTCGCATCACCCGCGGCGTTCCTCGCGTACTATATAAACCCTTTAGAGTGTGACTTTTCAAAATTCTTTTCTTACTACACCCCTCCACTAATAAGGATACTACCCTCAAAATTTCATACCTCTAGGACTTATAGTTTAGGCTGTGCGTGGATTCTAAGTCAGCTTCTAAAGAGTTCTATATACACGCGAGAGCAATGATTCCGGGTCACTTAAAGAATGTTAAAAATCTCGGAAACTAAAAATGATAGGTTAATGCAATAAATTGTATTTAATAAACAATGTAATACTCCTTAAATGAAGGTATTAAAACTTCTTAGTTATTGTAAAGTTATATCTTAAAAAAATCAAATTTGAAAAAGGGCTACTTTCGAAGATGGAACTACGAAATTACAGCATTTGGTTTTGCTTTTGTTTGTAATCTGTCATTTATGTGGGTATATAAACCATGTTGATAGTGCTCTATATTCATTATTCAAGCTGAAATTATGTCGCTTACGCCTGAAGAATGCACCAGAATACTTACAATGCTGGAAACCGGCCGGAGTCATCGCGATACAGCCAGGACTGTCGGTGTGTCGCTGTCAACAGTACAAAGAGTTCTCCGACGTTACGAAGAAACTGGTTCTAACCTACGCAGACCAGGAACGGGCAGAACCAGGTGTACCACAGCACGAGAAGACCGATACTTGGTGAACACCATGCTTCGAAATCGCTTTCTCACAGGAACTGAACTCACAAATCAGTTTCGACGCCTCGGAGGAAGTAACCCAAGTGCATGGACAGTAAGACGTCGGCTTGCTGAATCTAACTTAAAACCCCTTAGACCTGCAAACGGCCCTAAACTGGAGCGTGGGCATCGTATTTCAAGACTAAGATATGCCCAGAGCCACGTAAATTGGAGTATTGAAGATTGGTCAAAAGTTATGTTCTCCGACGAATCAAAATTTATGCTCTACAAGCACGATAGAAGACACAGAGTGTATCGAAGACCAGGGGAAAGATTCAAGCAAGCATGCATCGAAGAAAAAGTAGCCTACGGTGGTGGGTCTGTACTTGTGTGGGCCGGAATTTCTTCTGAAAGTCGCACAGAGCTGGTGATCATAGAAAACGGCTCTTTAACTAGCGTAAGATATGTGGAAGAAATCCTCAATGATCATGTTGGTCCATTTATGGTCAATTTAGGTGAGGATGCTATATTTATGCATGACAATGCCCGACCTCATACAGGTAGGATTGTGAATGACTACCTTCAAGAGATGAACATTACTCGTATGGAGTGGCCAGCGCGCAGCCCGGATATCAACCCGATCGAGCATGCTTGGGACGAGCTAGGCAGATGCGTAAAACAACGAAACCCTCCCCCAATCACGCTTCGTGAGCTCAAAATTGCTCTCACAGAGGAATGGGAGAATATTCCCCAAAATCGTATAAGGAACTTGGTGTACAGCATGCCAAACCGCGTAAACGCAGTAATGGAAGCACGAGGAGGCAATACGAAGTATTAAAATTCAAGAAAATCGTAATAAAGTTCAAAAATTTCATGTTTCCTATTTTTGTTTTAAGGAGAGATCAGCAGTTTTTTTCTTTATGTAATTTTGTGTTAATAAAATGTATGCGGTGACTCATATTTTTTTACTTTCATTTAAGGAGTATTACATTGTCTATTAAATACAATTTATTGCATTAACCTATCATTTTTAGTTTCCGAGATTTTTAACATTCTTTAAGTGACCCGGAATCATTGCTCTCGAGTGTATATTGATGTTTTGGAACGATAAGTCCCTGAGTTTTGTCTTCATGTCGAGTGGAGCCGAGTAAGCCCTATTCAGCGTCACTGACTCGAGCGTGACACGAGTCACGCTGTCCAGTCCTGAGTTTTGATTTGTTGATTAAAAGGAATATCGAAAAGCTACTTACGAGATATTCTATATTAAAACCTGATAAGCGCCTCTAGTGGGAGATTTGCAAACGATTTTCTCCCGTAAACTGCGAGTTTCTCGATTGTCGCTTTTTCGCGACTCGGACTCGGACTGGAATCCGTTCACTTTCACATACGTTCATTCGTTCACGTTTCACGCAAAAACGATTTGTGTAATAGAAAAACATAGTCACAGTGCACGCACATTGAAGAATACCGTGTAATAATAATAAAAAAAAAATTGTCTATCTACTGTACATAGTCATACAAGCCAAACAATTTGTTATATATAGAAGAACATAATCACAGTGCACGCACATTGAAGAATTGTCTATCTATTGTAGTAGTCAAACAGACTTTCATTTTGAGCATACGCCTCTAGACAGATTACAATTTTGACAGATGAAACCTTAACTTCACGCCACGCTTTTACTATCCACAGCGTGGACTAGGAAAGACTGGTAGTAGCTACTGGGTACTGCCACAGAGTAAATTACACCAGAAGAAAAAAAAACCCTAAGATGAGTGCAATTTTGACAGCGTAACTTCACACCTCGCTTTTTCTATCCAATCAATCTATTCTTGTCTGAATGGCATTTGTAGTGTTGCCCGCAATTTCACCAATATCACGTTTTTTTTTTCTATCCAAAGAGTGAACTAAGAAAGACTAGTTGTAGCTAGGTACTACCACAGAGTAAATTACACCAGAAGGTTGAGTAAACCAGTAAACCCCGTTTTACTCGCGTAACAAATGAGGGTGCAGGCATTTCTCACTCCCTTATTGCTAAGTGGGAAATGAAGTGAATTAATTAGATCAATTTAGTATACCAGTAGCGGGTCTATTATCTAAGCAAGATCCTGAAGGCTCCTAGTGAGTGACCACTTTTTAACATCCAACCAGAAAACGTAACGAGTTATAAGATTGAAGGCGTTGTCTGTGCGGTCGTGGGTCTGAAAGTAGGGCTCGAAATAGGCTGATAGTAGTCTATTTGGGATGGTTGCGTCGTATGGGTTTTTGCAATCTGCCCGACACGATACGATACTTGACGCTACCACACAGTCGTCGACGTAACCGATATTATTCTTGTACCACACAGTGTGCAAACTCCCAATAGTACTTCAAAAGCTAAATGTTAACTTTAAGTCAGACCCTGGAGGGCTAATTAATAAAAAGAAAAGTTGCCTAATAAATGAAAGTTCTAGAACTTTATTTCTCAAATAAAGCCTAGAAACTAATCGGATCAGTAATTAGGAGTCACAAGTGTGCGCTAATCCTAAAGTAATCTTATCGCTTCGTATATTAATGTATGGATACGAGCTTTGTGAGCGAGACAGGATCCGGGCCCCGAGTCTGTGCATAATATGTTTTTAATTTCGACTCGAGTATAGCACAAGCAAACGCATTCGCAAAGCGATAAATTTTGTACCTACTGTTATTGTACCTATTTTATCTATATTATTATTATTTTAGTAAGGTACATGGCGGTGGGAAAAAGGTGGACTACACTCATAAAAAATATAAATCCGACACTGAGAAGAGGTGAAGGTATACTTTACAGTGCGAGCTGAACCCTAAGCTTGGGTAATTCTTAAGGTTTCATTAGGATCAGTACGTGATATCCTGAAGGTTACCACGGGTTAAGTACAGGTTAATCACAGGTTAAGAGGATTTAACTTAGATATTTTAAGTGGAGCTTAGCGAATCAAACTAAAAAGTTATAGTTCATAAAGTTATGATTATGAAACTTATTAAAGTTGGGTTTATGTTTACCCTGATATGGTTTGATGGTGGCAGACTCTGACAGAAGGGTGGTTCATCTAGTGCAAGCCAGACAGAAGAGACGTAAGACGACGACGCGTCGCGGATAGGGCAGTTGCGTTGCGCGTTGCGGCCGCGCCCCGTCTCTTCTGTATGTTTTGCGTCCCGACGCTTCCATACATTTTGTATGAAAGGGACGCGGAAGAGACAAATGTCCGCGCCCCGTCTGTGTCTTAAGTCTTTTCTGTGTATCCAGCGCCTAAGGAACTTATACAAAACTTTGGTGGATCAAAAAGGTTCAATCTTTTTGTGACAAAGTGTGTAAAAATGTCTATTTTCTGACATTTTCACAGGCGTCACAGCTCAGTTGGTATAAGCTCTGCCTTCCGTGCTGTGGGTCGTGGGTTCAATCCCCACTAAGAACAAATATTTGTGTGCGGGAAAAATAGATGTTTTTCCTGTCTGGGTGTTACTCTGTATCTCGGCAATCTAGTTCCTATAGTTCAAACTCTGCTAAGTTTGGGACTAGATGGCGTTGTGTGAAATGTCCATGAATATTAAATTCGTGGGGAATGTATGACTGTTACCTAGGTGTCTATGACTCAGATAGTTACTACATATTGTTATTATAGGTATGTGTCATATTAGTACAAGGAAAATAAATAAAAGGTATGTAAACATTACGTGTGAAAGTTAAGAGTTAGTTTTTTAAAGAATCGGTTACCGTCTTATACTGTCCGTAATGACAAATGCATGAAGTGAATGCCACATAATACTATAACAGCTTAATAGAATGTTTACAATTTAAAAGGAAACAAAATAGAAAAATCCACTTTAAAAATAATGTGTTAGTTCATTGATATCTTTAACTTGAAAGAGAATGCATAAAAACAGAGAGTAAAAAATCACCTAAGGAATGTATTTTGTATGCTCGGATATGTAAATAAAAACTAGAAGGACCATCTCTAACGCTATCCGTCAAAATGTAGAGTAGAGATGAATAGGTCAACTGATTGTAAGCGTTACTCAAGAGATGACGTACTAACTGGATATCAATGTATGGCTTACGTACGCCTTTGCAGGGAGAAACGCAGAGGATTTCCAGACTTTTTGTCCAAAAATCCCCTTCCAGGCCCCTGCGACTGTGCCAGCACAGGGAACTCGCATGGGATTTGTGGAATAAGCCCAATGTAATTGGGTAAGTACTTATGCGATTTCAAAATTGTTTTTATGATTTGCCTAGGTAACATAAGGTACGAAATGGGCATAAACCGTGAAACCAGCCCGAAGTGACATTTATTTAGAAAAAGATCTACTTTTCAAGAGAACTTAAGAGTTCTACGGTCACTTTATGATGGTCGGCGTTTCTTAAGATACCTGAATCTTATCGACTGTTGACCTCCTTTATGTTTGAGTCACTGTGTTTATCGTTTGTGGTAAGGTAAAATATGTATGTGAAATCATAAACTTTTATAAAGACTGGTGCAACTGAGTTTGAATTATGAGTTACAGCTTGATTCCTGCGGCGGGACAATAATTTGAAAATATTGGCTTGTTACTACCTATTTATTCTTCTTTCTCAATCTCGCTTCAATGTTACGTTTAAAGGCTCATTTATATTTAAAAAAATCCTAAAATAAATTCTAGTAAATTTATCATTGCGTTCTGGTTGGGATGTCATAAAATTTGCAATATTATCATAACTAGTGACTTTTATTACGTACCTCCAAAACTAAATAGCGAAGATATATATTTATATTAATTTATCGTGTTCTGTCCCACTGCTGGACAATCCCCTCTTCTCTCCACTCATCACGGTCCCTCGTGAAATTAGACCAGTCATTATTATATACGTCTAGGTCGTCCCACCACCGCTTTCTTGGTCTACCTCGGCGGCGGTAGTTCATCTCCGGGGATCCACTCCATGCTACAGCATGAGAGTAGCCCTCATGAGAGTAGCCCTACAGGGCTACTCTCGACCACCGCCGTTCCAAATTGGATCCGGATTTTGACAGATTTTGTGCCGTTTTGTACTGAAAAATGATACGACTTCTGTCAAAATCTATGGATCCGGATTGGAATTGTGTTCGAGAATAACCCACCTGATCTTGGCCCACCTTTCTAGCTGCTTACGGCGGATGTGGCCGGCCCAGTCCCACTTTAAATGGCTTATTCGATGATATATTTATTAAGTTTTATAACGAGAATGACCCCACTGTTTGTTTGTACTATTTGTTGGTGTATATTGTAACTTATTTAAAACTATACAAGCGTTTCTCTGAGTGGAAACACTTTCCACGATTGGATTATAATATAATGGAAAATACATAGCTTGTTTTGATACAAACCACTCTATTTTTACAAGATGGAAGTTTTCAAGAGTAGAGTGAATAGTTATCTTTTAAGTAAGCATGCTACATCGTCGACCGCATAATCGCTTAACATTAGGTGAGATAGTGGGCAAACAGTTACCTATATTGTATAAAAAAAACACAAAGACTGAGTTGAGGCGGATGGAAACTACACGTGACGTATAGATGAAATCTACAGAAAAGAAAAAGTTACATAAGGTTATGTTATCATAGAGTGATAGGGATGAAAGTCTTATTACGAAAACAGTTATGAACCAGAGTGTGGCTGGGTATGCAAGTAGAGGAAGACCGAAGAAGTGGTTGGATTGTGTGAAAGAAGATATGAATGTGAGAGGAGTAGATTCAGAATTGACGAACGATAGGAGTGAGTGGAAGAAGAAAACATGTTGTGCCGACACCACCTAGCGTGGGATAAGGGCAGGGGAATGATGATGAGATTGATAGAGGCGTTTTTGAGCAAGGACTAAGATAATAAGTAAGATAAGTAGCTAGTGTACACGACACGAGTTCTAGACTTAAAGTTACCTCATGCATTTCAAATCCAAAATACATAGGTATGTAAATGAATAAACCATGACGTGTAAGAAGTAAGAACACTCAAGCAGCTAGTTGAGATGCTAATGGCTTCCAAGTACAGCTAACCACC
The DNA here is from genome assembly GCA_947507515.1 of Eulithis testata. Classification (NCBI taxonomy): domain Eukaryota; kingdom Metazoa; phylum Arthropoda; class Insecta; order Lepidoptera; family Geometridae; genus Eulithis; species Eulithis testata. The sequence goes on from OX382219.1 coordinate 5,619,764, forward strand.
CAGGATTATGTAATAAACTAGTTGTTGTGCTCGGCTTCGCTTACGGTTTATTCGGTACTTTCTTTTTTTTTTTTTTATACAATATAGGCAACCGTTTGACCACAATCTCACCTGATGTTAAGCAATGATGTGGTCTACGATGTAGCACGGTTACCTAGAAGATACCTATTCACTCTACTCTTGAAAACTTCCAAATTATAGTCATTCGGGAACACAGACGCCGGCAACGAGTTCCACTCTTTGGCTGTCCGCATAATTCTTTCATCGAAATCAGCCACATGGTACGTCACGTGCGATTCTTTTCTTAACTAATTTGACAGTCCTTGAGTTATGGCCGTCTTTGTCGTTTCAGTTTGTGAGAAAGGGACGGCTTCAATATTAATGCTGTCAAATTAGGTTAGTTTAGAAAAATGCAACGACAGAATCGACACCATTCTCACTTATAACTGGTACATAGTCTATACTATTATAAAACTGTAAAAAAGCATAAAACTAAAATTAAAGATATGGATGAACTAAATATATACAGATCTACTAAATAAACGATTCTGATTCTGAAAATCGAGTTTGTCTGTTTGTTTGTTCGCGCATCACGCCTAAACTACTGGACCAATTTCAATTAAACTTATACCATTCAGAAGCCCTTTTTCCTGATTGAGACATAGGCTATATTTTATTGAAATTAAAGACGTGGATTCTTAGATACAGCTTGACCTCTCTAAACCAAAAGCAGCCTTTGACACGAGGTTCATCGTATGCTGGTTGACAGATATTATTTGGTGGAAAGTTACGCACGCGTACGAAGTTGCGGGTATCAGCTAGTAGCTTATAAGTACATAATATAACCAACAGAACGTCCTCTGAGCAAGTGCATTGTTATAAGGAGGAAGTCACCGCTTGCTTTTATTAGACACGAAGAAATGCTTGCAAGACATACTAAACATAAAAATAGAATTTATCTACCAAAACATTATTTGACATTTCATAGTAAAAACGCATTTTATATGGCTGTGAAAATATTTAATAAGTTGCCTGATGAATTTAAAGAATTGCCGTTATCTTTCTTTAAACGTAGACTCTCCAAATGGTTGCTGCTAAATTGCTTTTACTCTACTGACGAATATTTTAGTTATAAGTAACATTTTACTAAAGTGATACTGACATGATTGTAATTTGTAATAGGTATAGGTATTTGAATTTAATTTTGTTAAAATGTTTGCACACCAGGACAATAACTGGTAGGATGTATCATAGATCTCTTTTAATACATTTAACATCAATGTTACCTAAAACTTACATTCAGCGAATAAATGTTTCTGATTTCTGATTTCTGCTATTAGGTGGTCCAAAAAAAAATAACTACGCATACATATTACTAGCTTAGGTAATACGACGTAATACTAAATTATCGAAACATGAGTTTGATGACAAATCGATGTTTTCGTTCGCCGTTTGAGAGCACGTATCTCCTAGGTCAGGGATGGCGAACTCTTTACGTATCAACGTGCCATTTTTCTAAAGAAATGTTTAGTGAGGTCATAGACGTGCCATCAAATAATTTTGACTTTATGATTATTGGGAAAATAATAATAATAAATACATATGTACATACTAACAACTCAAAACTCACAAAAAATTCAAGTCAAATTATTAGTGTGACTTCTGTTGTTGCGGATTAGATGACAAACAAATTATGTAAGATGTTACTTTTAATCTCGTGTTCGCTCGTCATATAATACTGTTGACAGAGTCATGATTGACAGAGTCACGTGGCGAAACAAAAGACGACAACGCGTCATCGCTTCTATATAAGCAAGTGCAGGCGCGCACCAGCGGGCCTAAGATGCGCACCGCGAGATATTTGTCATGTCGTTCTGTCAAAATGTAAGCATTTTATACCAGTTTAGGAACTATTGCATTATCTGTGGTACCTAATGGTGTCGACAAAACGCGCCATAATGTACACTTTTGACACTTCTTAGTCGTCGTACCTCTCTGAGGACGAGATAATAGTCATGCAGAAATGTCAAAAGTTGAAAATTAAAAGGCGCGGTTTCTCGACAACATTACCACAGATAATGCAATAGTTCCTAAACTGGTACAAAATGCTTACATTTCGACAGAACGACATGAAAAATATCTCGCGGTGCGCATCTTAGGCCCGCAGGTCTCTTGGCAGCTTGACATTGGACAAGAAAACATCTCGAAAGAATTTCATTGTAGAAGACATTATTTTGTTTAAAGGGCACGTGAGCTATCTTTCTTGTGGAATAGGTTGATCGATTCAAGTGGAATTCAGTTCAGTGTGATAAATAGAGATCCGTTTCGTTCTGGTCATAATTTTGTTTTATAAGAGTTTGGTGATGTAAAATAGATTGATGTTGAATGTTCCTTTCATTTTCTTAAACCACTCCTGATCCTAAGACCTTCCTAAGAATACCTTATTAATTCGCACTTTTTTCGTAGTGCATAATAAATTTTGTGATCAGTGATGTGCCCAAAATATTCTGTTGTATTATATATATATGTATTATATATATACGCGTGCCATTGGTTCGCCATCCCTGTCCTAGGTATTCCAATTCAATCAAACTGCATCAGCACGTAACAGAATCACATTACGGTAACCGTACAGCCTTTATTTTTGAGAAACTACCACCGCTTTATTAAGAACGTTTTTTAGAAATTTTCATCTTCTTACTAGCATCCGCCCGCGACTTCGTTCAAGTCCCGTTGGATCCCGTTGATTTTCCGGAATGAAAAGTAGCCAATGTCTTAATCCAGGTTACGGACAATATATATTCCAAGTTTCATCCAAATCGGATAAGTAGTTTTTGCGTGAAAGAGGAACAAACATTCATCATCATCATCATCATCATCATCATCAACCTATATCGGTCCACTGCTGGACGTAGGTCTCTCCCAAGACAAGGCGCCACTGAGTCCGGTCTTCGGCTTTTCTCATCCAGTGTTTGCGCTACATGTCTCAGATCGTCACCGCACCTAGCCAGAGGGCGTCCTAAACTACTCTTGCCTAAACGCGGTCTCCACTCGAGTATTAGTTTGCTCCAACGATTGTCGGTTTTGCGGCAAACATGGCCGGCCCACTGCCACTTACATACATCCTCACAAAATTCGCGTTTATAATATTAATAGGATGGTATTTAAGACCTGGGTAAACTTGCGGGACACTGAAAACTGTCTAGACAGGGGCTAGATGGAGTAGGCTTGCCCAGAACCTATACCACTCTCTCATCCTAGTCGACGGCAATGGCTTTTTACTTTCTCTCCTCGCACAATGTTTTCCATCACAGTTTGAAAGCACCAGCCTTGTTTACGTTAATATTACTATTAGAAACGTCAATATTGCACGATCCGATTAAGTCCATAGAACGTAATATAATGGTGACAACTTCATAGAACTCTCCAAGATTGAGCTCGTCATTTGCCACCGCAAGCGAAGTCGGGTGCGGTTGGTATTATCTCGTAATGCTATCACTGAAATTAGCTGTCCGCCGATTTGGCTTGAATTTTCGAAATAGCGTTGTCATACTTGTAACAAATAATCATATTCAAACATTGACTGTTAAGGTGTTACCGCTTTTTCATGAAATATTAATAGCGAAGTGAATTAGATGAGCATATAATGTGAAATTCTTAAAATAACTGATTTTCTCATGAAAAATATTTGTAGGATATTATATTCCAAGTTTCATCCCAATCCGATCAGTAGTTTTTGCGTGAAAGTGTAACAAACATCCATACATTCGTACAAACTTTCACCTTTATAATATTAGTAGGATAGGAAAAAGGGCAGGGTCCAGTAACATAACATTACACTGGCTGGACAGATTCTGATAAAGATAGAGGTGACAAAAAAAAGGAAAAGATTTTCACAGCCTCGACCGAATTTAGTGTGACATACCGGACATTTTTGTTTTTACTTTCACTTTAAGATAACGGAGAATAACAAGTCATTATAACGGTCGCCGCATTTCAGAAACCAAGCCGCAAATGAGCTTACCGTTTCTCGTATTGATTTGGACAGCACTGAATCTGGTATTATGAATTGTATTCTACGCACTCGCAAAGCGAGACTTTTTGTATGAAACCCGGATAAGCGCCTCTAGCGGGAGATTTGGGCTATGTGCAATTTATACCCAACAAAATTTCGCGCTTTGCGAATGCTTCTGCGTGTGCTATACTAGAGTCGAAAGTCAAAACAAATGCACAGACTCGGAGCTCTGGAACCTCCGGGGTTCAAATAGACAGACATCACAGCTATGTCGATACCTACTAGCTCTGCCTTCAGAGACCCGAGTCTGTGACTTTCGACTCGAGTACAGCACACGCCAACGCATTCGCAAAGCGAGACATTTTGTTGGGAATTGTACAATTCCCAAATCTCCCGCTAGAGGCGCTTATCCGGTTTTCATACAAAATGTGTTTAGTTTTGTTACTAAAAAGCTTCAGAATCCTTCTGATTTAACATTATTGGACTTAGGTTATTTGAAGTTTATGATTCGTCTTGAATCTTCTGACCCTACTAACTTTCGACCGATATCAGTGCTACCTACATTCAGTAAAATCTTTGAAAAACTTATGCTTAATCAACTGCAAAGACATTTTGAACTAAACAACTTACTAGACAATAAACAATTCGGTTTTACAAAAGGTCGCTCAACCACCGACGCGGGTGTGGAGTTAATATCACATATTTTTGAAAATTGGGAACAGTCACATGACGCCTTAGGCATTTTTTGTGACCTATCTAAGGCGTTTGATTGTGTGCACCATGAAACGTTAGTCAGGAAACTAAACCACTATGGTGTGAAAGGGATTGCTCTTGAACTTCTTAATTCTTACTTAAGTAACAGAATTCAAAGAGTTGATGTTAATGGAAAACGTTCTCCGGGGTCAGTGGTAAAAATGGGTGTACCACAAGGATCAATACTAGGACCGTTCTTGTTTTTAATTTACATTAACGATCTACCACGAGTGGTTAGAAACGATCATGAGATTGTACTGTTTGCAGATGACACTTCACTTGTATTTAAAGTGAAACGACGACAAACTAATTATGACGATGTAAATAATGCAATCTCTAAGGTTGTAAACTGGTTTAATGTAAACAATTTATTACTAAACGAAAAGAAAACTAAATGTATTCGGTTTATTCTACCAAACGTCAAACAAATAAATGCCAATGTAAAAATCAAAGAAGATAATATAGATCTCGTGGACACCACAGTATTTTTAGGCATAACTCTAGATAATAAACTTCAATGGGGCCCACACATAGATAAATTGTCGAAGAGACTTAGTTCTGCAGCATATGCAGTCAAGAAGATCCGCTTCCTTACAGATGTGGAAACCGCAAGACTAGTCTATTTCAGCTACTTTCATAGCATTATGTCGTACGGCATTTTGTTGTGGGGGAGTGCTGCAGACATAAACACCATATTTGTGTTGCAGAAGAGGGCTATTCGTGCAATTTATAACATGGGTCCCAGAGAATCACTAAGAAATAAGTTTAAGGAAATAAATATAATGACAGTACCTTGCCAGTACATCTATGAAAACTTATTGTATGTTCAAAAAAATATCAATCTATTCAACAAAAAAAGTGATAATCATAATGTTAACACTAGAAATAAAGACAAACTCGCTGTTCCCACCACTAGGCTCACAAAAATTAGTAAATCTTTCAAAGGGCAATGTGTACGCTTCTTTAACAAAATCCCAAGTGATGTGTCTCAGTTGTCGATTGGCAAGTTCAAAAACGTAATAAAACAGAGACTTCTTTTAAAAGCATACTATAAAATATCTGATTATTTAGAAGACAAACAAGCTTGGGACGAACTAGCTCCAACTCATCCAATAAAAAAAAATATGTAATCATACCTAATCATACAAAACGTAATGACGATTCAAAGTGATCAGTGAGATTTTATTGAATAAAAGATTTTTGACTTTGACTTTGACTTTGACTCTAAGTAATTTATTCCACGAATGTTGGAAAACTTATTGCAAGTAATATGTAATATCGACATTTAAATCGAAAATCATGACGGAACACGTGTATGTAGGGTTGGGACAATATAGGTTCCTGCGTTCTATGTTCCGGCCTCAACGGATTAAAAAAGACGGATTAAATATTTGCGATGAAAGTCTTACACATTTGTTTGATATTCAGCACAAACACACTTTTATGTAGACAATCAACAAACTAAATAGGTAACAGTCTCTTGTGCTATTTATTTTCTTTGAAGAAATACAATAGATTCGTCCATTGTATTTTTCGATAAGCGAATGACTCTTTTGAGTTTACTGAATAAATAAAACTGTCCGGTCAAAACAATAGCCGGACTCGACATCTCTAGATACGAATATTGAAGCTATTTTTACCAGTTTTCTCATCTCAGGAAGAGTTTTCTCAACGATTAGCTGATATGATTTTGATATTACTAGAAGCAAATACGCTTTTATTGCACAAAAATTGTGCCAACGACGTCGTTATTTAAATTAATCGAAGCGCATATTGGCTGTCATTATTTCAGCCAATCAGAGCATGAGTTGATTGCCCGTACACGTACACGGTGTGTTCTTTACAACTGCGAAAAAGTTTACGTTACATACATATATCCTGACCTCTTTGGTATTCACATTCACTAACTAACTGAGTACTAATTAGTATAAAAACTGAGTACTAGTAGGTAGTTATTAGTGGTACATAATATAGGTACGTAAAATAGGAGCATGAAATGAAAGTAGAATTAATTGAACTTATTTCTATTCCCGTAATTTTATAAGCTTGTTGTTGGTTAGTAGTGTGGTAGTAGATCGGTCTTACCACGTTATCAGATTTATCTTGGATTTTTCGAGGGTTTAGAACCGGCCTAGCTAGGCTCGGCCTAAAGTTAGGCTCGCGTTAAAACTGAGACGTGATTATGTAAGACTTTCCACGAAGTTTTAGAAAAACCCGTTCTTTTGTGACATTAGTCATTCATTCACTCAAAACTGGTCAGTAGATGAAGTCAAAAAATAATTTAGCGGCAAAACAAGGGGTAGGTAGGTCAATGTTAATGTCAATGTCGAATATATTTTTGAAAAAACAGTAAGTAGTAAATAATATAAAATAATTGAGAAAAAACAGTCACCAAATTGGTTTTCATGACAAATGTGAAGTTAGACCCGAGTCCTGACCTGGGGTGGGGTCGGTTTAGCGAAAGTCTATAGTTAGACCTCGGTGAAGGTGCTAAATATGTAACGTAATATGAAAAAACCTAGTCCAAAACACGAGTTAGAGACGCTTGTTAGATCCAAGATAAATCTGGAAACATAATGACAGGGTTTTAGTCTACAGAGGGCGGGCCTAGGACGAGTTTTGGTGTGTAAATCTGGTTTAACGTCTGACGCCCAGCACAAATGGGCGCTGATTTGTATGAAGACACTGAGCGGATTCTTTGAGAAGCTTGGTCTACACCAAGCCCATACTCGCATGTCGAGCTTCTCAAAGAATCTGCTCAGTGTCAACCAGCGGCCACTGGTGTGCTGGGCATCAGACGTTTCACACCCACACTATACACTGAAAACTCGTACTAAGCTCTCTGTAGCAAATTATTTGGTGGCCGAATCAGAGTACACTACGAACTAGTTATTAAAACGTTACCTCTCTCTAAATACGGTTTATTTTAACTATTTCAATTTAATTTTACTGCAAAGCGTTTTAAACTTTCAAATTTCAACTCAAAACATGTCTCGTGTGTATTAAAATACTATTTACCGAATATAGAAGTTATTCTAACGCTGTTTTTAGAATTGCCTGTATATTGTTGTTATTTTTATTTGAAGCTATAAAAGTTACTAAACAGTAAGTAGATTAATAGCTGTTTTCGAAATTGTTTATGTTTATCTTTCTATTTTGTTTTAAACTAAGTAATGTAGGCGGGTATAAATATAAAAGTATGAATGGATCTTATGTTCTCTAGAAAGGAACAATAAATCTATGGTTAAGGTATGGTATAATTATGTCTTCGTCTTTTTGTTAGAGAGACCTTCATTGACATAATACAATAAAAGGTTTACTTTTACCAAAATATGTACATATTTATTCAAGTAGGATTTTTTATCGCATGTTCTACGTTCTGACTCCATCATCTGTACCTCTATCACGAACAAATCTGACAGTCGCCGCGTTAGCGTATTCGAGCTATATTGCGCGTCACTGCCAGCTCGCCTGACAACCGTTGTAGTGTCACCGCGCAGTGTATCTCAGATACGCTAGCGTTACGATACGTTTGCGATTGTCACATTTATTCGTGATCAAGGCACTGATTAGGTAACTCTCAATGTAGTTGAAATATTGAAACTCTTTGTAAAGTAACAAATTCACCTAAGACAGAAACTTGAAAGTACATAATTGAACAATCACTAGACTTTTGGCATAAAAATCATTTTTATTGCTTCTACCAAAAAAATCATATTATATTTGCTTTCGCATTCATATGAATACGTATTATTATTTTAAATATAACATTTAATTATGTAAAACCATTATCATGTACGAACAAATACTTTGCTTGCATAAATAAACTAAGCGAAGCGGGAATCCAAATCTAGAATTTATGAAACTCATGAATGCGTCGTCGTGATTGGCTAGGTCGTGTAGTGTGGTGGTGGAAATATAAAACGAATGAAATGCATCATTCATTATCACTATTGTGTGAACGGAGACGCTGAGTAGACGTCTCGTCCGTTTATTGAAACCAGGGTGATTTAAAATTAGCATATGCAATGGAGTATCGATTGATAGACGTATCGGATGTATGAATAATTCGTGTAAGACCGAGCTGAATCTATGATGTGAAACAAGGTTATGTGAGGTAACAATGAATATCTTTGAAACGCTGGTCTTTGATACTGAAATTTTTATTCTTTATAGGTAGCAAGCGGCGAAATACGCGCGTCAATACCCTTGTGAATATAAAGCAAATTCAGTTTTACCAGTCCGTAGTCTGAGTTTTGTTTTGATGATCGAAACGCATATCGAGAAGCGACTTGCGAGATATTTTGTATGAAAATCCTATAAGCACCTCTAGCGGGAGATTTGCAAACTATTTTACTCCATACAAAATCTGAGTTTCTCGATACTCGCTTGTCGCAGATCAACATAACACAACTCAGATTACGGGCTCAGTAGGTTTACTATGAATCCATATTTTCAACCAAACCAAATATGTAATACATCAGAATAAAAAAAAAATAACTGAAATAAATAAAATCCAACAATAAATTCTGAATCAACAAAAACTACAGCCATTAAAACATCAATAAAACTAAACACACAAACTTAAGAGAAAGATACAATCAATCGTTCAGAGACAAAAGGCAGAAAAATATCAAAATTTACATAAATATACAATATTTTATGCGCGCCTCAGTCGGCAGGGTCATTATATGATCAAAATTCGTCTACCATCTTCGAGAATATTTTTGATTCCAAATAAAGAACTTTAGACCGTGGACTCCATGGAGTTTGAAAAAAGATTTCAATGTTATAATTGGAAGGGTGATAGAGTAGCTAGTAGCTATACTATTCACAGCTCTAATTTATATTTTGAAGGGATGTACGAAGTTAAGCTTCGTATTCATGGTAAACATTTGTTTCGCAACAATTGAGCAACATTGTTGATGAACGGCAAGAATGCTGCAGGAAACTTTGTTTAAATCAATGTAGGTTTTCCACACGCCAGTCTTCGTTTGAATGTTGCCCGAGGAAGTAGTGTTGTTGTGTTCTTTTAAATTGCATTATTTTATCATTGCTCCACACTACTGTCATGTTTATAAACTGTTGCAAAAACGTTCACACACGACAACATTTGTTGCTAAACTGATGTTTACGCTTGCCGGGCGAGAGCTTCTCAACATGCCGTTATCAACTCTGCAACACGCAGTGTTGCCAGCAACTCCGCAACACGTTGATTCAACTTTGTTGCTAAACAAATGTTTACCATGAATATGGGGCTTTAGTGGCAGGAACTTCATTACTTATAGTAACATCTGATTTCTTTTCTGTCATATTTAATGGAATAAACTCTGTTCAAAATATACGCTATAATAAACTTACATGTTTAATATTGTATGGTATTTAATTATGTGCTAAAAATTCAAGGGTCTCTTTGAGACGTTAAAGCCAAGTCTAAAACATGGCAAGAACATTAGGACTTCAAACTTTCGTAGACTTTTTTTACTAACATCCTTGCTTTATACCTTACCTTTGTACTCAGGTCATTATAACGGATATCCCTTAGTTCGTGACACGACTTAGCTACTCCCCTATTAATATTACCTCTTTAACTACATATTAAGCTTTACATCGAAGGGCGAATATCAAAAAGGCTCGGATAATCTTCTTATTATTAAAGAATGACGTTGATGTAAACCGAACTTGATATTAATTCCGAACTTGATATTAATTTTTAATAAGTCTTTTGGAAGTTTTAATAAAATAGGTACATAAGTATTATATTCTAAGAAATTTGATAGTACCTATAGTCTCCAGCCCCTGTAGCCAAATCGAAAATCTACGAACGTTAGGTAATAAAATACGTCAAAATATATAAAAACTTATGACATCTCAAATCGTTCAGAAATCACAAAATGGCGTCTAAATATAAAAGTTAATAATAACTAGCAGTGGACGATGATACGTAGGATCTATTACTCAAAAACCAGATATGTTTGTGGCATTCCTGTTTCAAATGACCACAAATGGACGATGTCAAAATGCCATCACAAACGATAAAGCGGAAACCCTCCAGGCTAGTTCAGCATGACATTTACGACCCTTTGAGTAGCCGCGAGCCATCAATCGGCTCCAAAAGCTACCTCACCACAGCGAAATTAAATTTAACCGCATACTAATCGATTGTCTATGGCAATTCCCAATTAGTCCTATGGCTCCATGGTGACCGCTTTACGAGGACTTATGTTCGTGTTTGACGTATCTCATTTAGGTGGGATGAAGTCAAACACGAAACTCGCCCCCTGATTACGTGATTCTCGATAGTTCCGTGATACGCGGAGTTAGCATGAGTTTGGACATTCGTTATGTTGACGTTAAGGTAAATCACGTACTATCTGAGTGTGTGTACCCAGAAAAGCTTGGTATGAAACGTGATGTTGAGCAGAGCGATCACACAACCTAAGGTTTTGAACTGACGCGAGTATCATTCAGGGGTGTGCTCTGGGGTGCAATGGTTGCTAAAAACCACGTTAAAGCCTGGCAGGTTTTCTGAACTGTTTTCATTCTAAATCATAATTATTCTGTGATTAAATAGTTACATTAGCGCGTTTTTTGCCGTCAAAAGCTTCTTGTATTCGTATATATGTGACCACATCGCTTGACGTTATGCTGGGTAGCGAAAGCAGTTCATAGCTTGCGATAAGGGGGAAGAGGTGACTTTAAAAATGAGAAGACTTATTTTACGCATTTCATTTTCACGTTGAAAACTGTCACGTCAAGTCACCATCAACTGGGCGGTTTTCAACGCTTTTTGCTCGTGATGACATCTCCCAACGGCATTTTGTCGAACGTTTCCGAGCATAGATCTTCAAATCCCGCACGCATTACGGGAGTGAAAGGATTAGCAGAGAGCTATTCAAAGTTGCAACCCATCTGAATATTAAGCTGTTGCTTATAGTAGGTACACTAGGTACCTACATAAATAAACTAAAAGCATGTTTGGTGTATTCGGGGATTCCTTTTGTTATGTCTGGCTGAAGTGAACCACAATTCCAATGGATTAGACCAACTAGGGTAGGTATGAGTGGGGTTTAGTATATTCTGGGCAAGCTTACTGCTCTGCACAAGAGATTTTAATGAAGAACATACACTTACATTTGTCGATTCGCCCTAGTGAGAAATCTTTGTTTCGTTGTATACAAAAATATGTATATTGTATTAAGCGCCTAGCATTTTCCTTTCCAACAGAGTACATTTTATAAAATAGTGGTCCAGCGGAACTTTTTGTTAGGTAACTTTTAATTGAACCGTGGTCCTCCGAAACCGTGGTCTTCCGGGATGAGGCCGTTCGATCAATTAGTAGAAATGCGTTTGATTCACTTACGGTTTGACTCGTCCGTCTATTATAAGCAGAATTTCTAGAGCGAATAACTGGAAAAACAAAAGTCATACCATTCTTGAACATAACGTTTCATCAATTTATTGTTGACGTCCTTTCTAGCTTCTGCCTACAGGTTAATTTGGTAACTGTCAGCTTAGACGTGTCCTTATCCCACCGGACGAAGCCACAGGCAAGGCTCGCAATCGACCTCTCATTTGCCACGGCTCGCCTAATCGGCCCACATGGGACGAAACAATGATTTTATTAGCAAACAAGTTAGCTGTACTCGGAAAAATAATTATAGGGTGAATGGTTGCTTTGCGAGTGCTGTACCTAAATTTGGGGTGAACCATTTATCGATATGAATTAGTCCTTTTGTTAGTTTTTTTCCCTTGTTTACTGTAGGTATAGCTGCCAAATCTATATTAATAATTCCGTCAAGGAGTACGGTAGACTCGATTGAAACCTTACCTAAATAATAAAACAAAAAATAATGATTTCGAGTCGACAACATATTATATCCGCAAATGGCAGTCACCATATTGGCCACTAAATGTCCTACATTTTGTAAAAGATTGTGTATGAGTCACATTTCACCCGAACGAAGCCGGGTTTTTCATCTAGTATTTTAAAATTCGGAATATTTATATTCAAACGTTCTGTCGTTTGAATATAGATATTCCGAATTCCGATATCCGAATCAAATCAAAGCGAACAGAAAACGCTAATCAGTCAAGCGCACTCTAAATTGCTTGATCCGGTTTCAAGCGGAATATTTGATGCATCTGATCAGTGATATTCACAAGCGTGATTATTCACCCTCGGACGACATGAGGCATTATGTTGATTTTGGAATTCGGACTAACAGGCGGTCGCGTCATTCCATTTCCCTGGCAATGAAGATGGACCTTTATCACGTTGTATTAAGATTCAACAATGCTGGCAATACCGACGAATTATTATAGCCAGAAATTCAAATTTCAACATTTGGAATTTAGAATGCGAATCCAAACTAGATAGTGGTTCAGTGGTTTTAACCAATTTTCAAAACAATAGTTTTGAAAACGAATAAAACGAATATTTTCGTTTCGCCCCAACCCAATACATACTCAATACAGCCCGTATTGGGTTTGGGCGAAACGAAAATATACTTGAGTGCATTGAATACATTCTCACTGATAATATTTGTTTGAAAGCTTATATTTGTTTATAGAAAATGTATGTATTGGAGATTGATGTAAATTTTTAGAAGATTGGCATTGAATATCGCTCGCTAACGAGATTATTTTACCAATCGTTTCATATTTCGTGCTGTCAAAGTGAGATTTCTGAATACAGTATTGTTTATTCTATTCTATTGGGATCTACCTGCCATAACTACCGTACAATGCACACTCGACTGTATAACCCACTTTTAAGGTTCATTTTAGGACGTGCTCGCCGTTTGAATGGTAGTGATATTTCGAGTGTAATTTTAGATTTGAGAAATTGTGGTTTTGATGTTGTTCGCTCCGAAGTCGAGGCTTCTGTTCTAGAAAATTGCTGACAAGTTGTTATTTATAATGAGAGCTCCGTGATGTCTAATGTTTACTCCGAAACGCTAGAATGAATAGGAACACACAGCTAATTTAGTTGGTTCTAAATGTGAATACATATTTATATTTGTTACTAGCTGTCGCCCACATAGCAGCATGTATGTATACGCATTATTTGGTCAAAATCTTTGATCCTAATTTTAGACCCTTTAGGGTGTGACTTTTCCAAAATTCCTTTCTTAATGCACCCCTACACTATATAAGGATACCCCTCCAAATTTCATACCTCTAGCACTTATAGTTTAGGCTGTGCGTTGATTGTCAGTCAACTTCAAAAGAGTTTCTTATATTTAGAAACGTACTCGGTCACACAGCGGTTATATAGATGAAAGAAAAAGAAATAATCATTGGCTCTACTGAATTATTTAGATATTTTTCCACTTAACAAGCAAATCTACTAGGACTGGATGGAATAAACCCATTATTTGCCTCGTGCCTTACACCAGCCTACGGGCATAATGGTAGGCAACCAAAATATAAACCGACTGATTTAGGAAAACCTCTTAGAGATTAGGCTCTCTAAATTTAGCCGCATGATTTTAGAAATCGAATGGCAAAACTGTATGATCTCAATTTTAGAGTAGATCTATCCAATTGCAATCACTCTTTTGCAATATTGGTTTTTTTATTGGCTTTTATATGCGCCTAAATTCAATTGCACCTTCAAATCTTCCAAAAACGGACGACCTGCATATAATAAGCTTCATATTTCATCGCTTCTTCTTCCCCAAGAATCATTTCTAAGCTGCCGTGTAAAGCCAGAGGGTTGCCAGTCGTGTATTAAATACATTATTAACATTGAAGCTCAGGTTCAAAAATGATAATATAGGGGTTGCCATCCCCTGTGAAAGGGTGGAGTGGTTTAATGAACGTATTTGCATAGCAGGGATTGAGTATTAAAGGTATCGCCAGAAATCATGTTTGCATTTTTTGAATATTTATTTTAAGACTTTTATCCTACAAAATTCAGTCTTAGAGTCCTTTCCATGAAAGAAGTCCCGCAGACGCGGCGCTGTAGTCGACCTTAAGTATTATTTCTCGGGCAGCACTTTTAACAACTTTAGGCATTGAAAACAAGACTTTGATCACAGAAACCAAATAAAAACGCACTAGCATCCGAACACATTAACAGCACCTGACAACTAATTTAAAATTTAGTTTTAAAGTTTAGTTCCGGAAATTTCCGCGGGTCTTCTTTCATGGAAAGGACTCTATCCCCAGTTTCTTCTTCTTCTTTTCTTTTATTACAAATATCTCACTTGACACTGGAAAAATTGACTGTCGAAATGACGGACAGAGCCCATAATTTAAGAAGAAGAAGAAGAAGAAGAACTTATGGTTGTAATCTCTGATTAGTGTTAAAAGTTAAAATTTTTGTTGGTGAATCGGAGCCCAGTTGGTAAATTACACATTTTAACTACGTTTTTAAACGATATAACGAGAAAGAGGAGCTACAATGTTAAATGATTTCCAATTTTGTACGACAAAATAAAACGAAATTCATCAGAATCTGTTAGTAATAAACGTGAACAACACAGGAGCACTCCCACACGTTCACTAAAAGTAAAATGTCACTAAAAACAAAATGTGCAACAAAAAGTACCAATTACATTTTACCCACGTTCTACTCTGTTCCCTGGTAACAAGGATCAGTTTTGAACGAAAGCATCTTCATTCATAATGTCCTCTCAGTCTACAACCATTATTTTGAAAACAGTAATACCACACAAACACTTTGTTCAACTATTCAACGTTCTCTACTAAGTACAATGAGAGGCAGAAGTGTAAAATGAAGACAAAGGCAAGAAGCTCTGTTGTTTAAAAATTCAAACAGTCATTATTTTTGAAAATGGAACGCGCTGTCACAAAGAGATCGTTAAAGATTTATTGTCGTTTGAAAATCGATTGTCTATGGAGCGTTCGGAAATTTATAGTTTTTTTTTCTTAAATGGAGTGTAATATTGTTGCTAATGTGGCATGTTGTAAAATTTTATTGTGATTTATTTATGATGCTTACTTATATTGTTGTAGTGATATCTCAATTTGAAACAAATGACAATGTAAAACTAGAATGTATTCTTGTTTTATATAAATGTTTTCAGAAGTATCTTACAGATTTTAAGAAACTAAGGTCCTACCATTTCTCGACTATGCACGATTTGATCTCAAAATGTAATGAAACGAAAATAAGTACCATATTACTGAGAAGTTATTGAAAAATCGTAAAATCTTATTCAACAAAATACCCAATGGTCTTCTCATTTTACGGGTTTTAAAAATCCTTTCACGAACAAGACGCTGGGATTTTCTCGCCACCAGCTAGAAAATCCCAGCGTCTAGAAAATAGAGTCCCAGTGAGATATAAATCAGTGTTGAGTGAAAAAAATGTATTAGTTTTATAAAATGTTTAATAAAAATAGAAGCACATTATTTAATGTAAACAACAGACTCCAGAAAAATAATCGAAGCCTTAAAGATCAAACATAATAATTGAAATACATTATAACACCGCTTCTCGTATTTCGCTTGGGATATATTTTTTGCTTCTATGTATTTCGTTGGGATTAATATTATTTTTTACTAGCTTCAGCCCGCGACTTCGTTCGCGTCCCGTTGGATCCGCTTGATTTTCTGGGATAAAAAGTAGCCTATGTGTTAATCCAGGTCACAGACAATATATATTCCAAGTTTCCTCCAAATCGGATCATTAGTTTTTGCGTGAAAGAGTAACAAACAGCCATACATACAAACTCTCGCGTTTATAATATTATAATTACGAAGCCCCGTTTTCACTAGGGGACATGTCGCGGGAACAAATCGCCCGACATTCACGTAGTTGTCTCCGGCGACTGTCGAGGGACACGAAAGTCGCGCGTGTCGACGCTCGCAGAGCATGCTGCGCGACTCCTCGTAAATGTCCCAAGCGACGTCGGGCGACGTCGGGCGACATCGCGCGAGACACGCGAATTTCGTGTTGAGCGACAGAGTCGCAAAACAAATGTCCCCTAGTGAAAACGGGGCTTGAGATTCTATGTTGCTAAGGCTAAGTGGAGTGAAGATCTGCGAATTGTAGCTGGCAAACACTGGATGAGAAGAGCCGAAAACCGGGCTCAGTGGCGCGTCTTAGGAGATACCTACGTCCAGCAGTGGACCGATATAACTTATATGATGATGCTGATGACGATTTTATGCTGTGGTTTTATTAACTTTTCCGGCTCTAGCATTAAGCCACGACGGAGGCCTTAAGGCGGCCAACTCCGTCACCAGAGTTGGCCACTAACTCATACGAGCTTGCTTGCTTATAAACTTTTTTTTATTAACCTATTCGGTCCCACTGCTGGGCAAAGGTCTCCCCCAACATCTTCCACTTTTCTCTCTCCCTATTAACTTTTTAAGTTTCGATTTTGATGCGTATCTCAGAGTCGCCTAATGGTTGTGAATGAGATTCTTAAAGATTTTCTATCAAAGTAGTTTTAATTTTCATTTTATCGGCTGAATTCTTTTGAAAAGCGACAAATCAAAAATGTTTACCGTCTCCACGGAATTGCATTTGTTACCTTGACACAGCAAAATGAAACCAAACATCTAAAAAGTGAACTTTTTACTCGAACCTTGGTCAATACTTTGAAAAACGAACCTTACTGCTATGGCAGAAAGTCATAAAATGCAACCAATATCGTTAGACTATGGTACCCAAGACGAATATTATTTAGATTCTTGTTTGAAGCGAGCTGCGGAAGTGAAAATTGTAAATGCGCGCGAATATTTTTTGGCGCGATGGTACCCGAGGAATGAAGGTATTCGAGCTATAAAAATCTCTTGGAAATCTAAAATTCTTTACAGTACGCCACACACTTACCTATACCTAATCTATTAAAATTAAAAACAGAATCTGTGGCATTGTTTTTTTTTTGAACCAGCCATTTTACTTTATCCAGAATCATTCTAGATTGTTCACTTACAAAATAAACACAATAAGCCTATTAATTAGTCTCAGAGAGAGAGTGCAGATTGATTTCTTTTCGCACCACAATGGTCAAACTACAGTCATAGATAGTAGATACAATAAAACCACAGATCATATAATACTATACATAAAACCATAGATATCTAGACGCACGCACAGATATCGACGCATCCGTAGAATAAAGTCCGATCTGCAGAGTTGATAGTTTTCAGTAGACGTCAGAGAAGTTGTTGACTTGTGTAACTCTTAAACGGTGAGACTTGTCATTGAGATTTTTTGATATGTTGTTACAATGCCCTAGCCTAGTTAACCGCTTTGTCTTGTATATTTATTATCCTTTTATTTCTGGAGATAGTGAGTTCCATATTCATATAGGACGTTCTATGACGGAACAGCGGGGGTCCGTTGTAAACATTATACGTTGTTTTACGGAAACGTCTTAATTAAGTGACGTTCTATATTAACATGGGTCAGTTTTTGCTGGAATTACCTATCCCGTAAGAGTCTTATGTGAATATTACCTTACAAATTTTGTCAGTAAAATTATGACTACCCTCCATTATAATTAAAAAAACATGAAGTTATTATTTAAAGTCGTTTATTAAGTTGAAAAATCTCAAAATGGATAACATAACCATTAGATGGCATCACTTTGAACAGCAAACACGTCACCTAAAATTAACTTAGGTAGTAGAAAACATACAGATATATTATTAGATAGATCTATCCCTCTATTAGAATCATGCAGGAGACGCGCATGAAGTTGAAACCTCGTATTAGTTGCAAAATTAACAATACAACAAATATTTTAACAAATAACATTCAGTCTTTATAATTTTACAAATCAGAATCCTTATTAACGAGACGAGTTTATTTCTATACTTAAAAATTATTAACCTGTACGTACATTATACCGAAAACTGACTTGGTGGCGTAATAGTTAAAACTTAAAATAGTAATTGAATGGCATCACATCGTATCACAGCTTGGTAACTAGGTCACTAACTGTAACAGGTAAGAAGTCTACAGCACGGACTTAAATTATCAGTCTTAAACATATAAATCTACGTTAATATTTATCAAAACATGAAGATATTTAAACTTTGATCTAGTTACTTAATTCAAAATAAATCACATAACAACCAGTCTTCATAATGTTTTATCACTTACCTAGGTACTCGTAATATTAATTAGATTGCAAAACTTAGTTGAGTGCTTATTATAATTAAACATTGTTTCGCTAAATCAGTGTGATGAATTCGGCTCTAAAATGAAGCAGCAAAAAAGAAATATAAAACTTCTTATTCCGATAGGTCATCATCCGATTCCTCTGAAGCATTAACAGTGATGTGATGTGGCAAAGAGTTAAAGTATGGATGGTACTCTAAGGGAATAACTTCTGAGCGGCACATATCCATTAAATCTTTATATTTAGCAGCAGGTACTTTAATGGGTTCAGAATATGCACATTTTAATTCAGTTTGTACCGAGTTCCTCGTGTTACCGCGAATCACTAAGATATCATGATCAGGTTCAGTCAGGTCATATTTAAAAAACAATTTGTTTGGGTCACTACCGTCTGCATGAACTTTTCGAATGTTACTCCAGTTAATCTTCTTGCCCTTAATGTCTTTCACCCAAACCTTATTATTAACAAGACATTTAAAGTCAAACACGTCATTCTGGGTTACGTTGCGAACAACATAGGGTTCTCCTTCATTCTTTGCCCATTTTACATTTAACATATTTCTTACCTAAGTTCTTAAGGCATTTGCGTTTAACGTCTGTCCTTAATTCTTTTGGGCGCCTGTGTCGTTTTCTAGTCGTTTTAGGAGTCACGGTGCAATCACTTGATTGCGAAGTAGCAGGTGAATTTGTGGTGCAAAATTCTGGCGAAGAACTCACAGAGAAATTGTCCACATGATTAGGGCAGAAAACGCTATCGACATTAGTAGGGGACGGCATAGGAGTTGGCACTGACAGTTCCAAATTAACCGGGGTAGTTCTGTGGTTAGAAACTTCTGCTAACTCTTCAAGCTGTATTAAAGGTGAATTTTCGTAACTAGAAGGCATTTCCAAAGAAAATATACTAGGTTGATTGCTGTAAACGTCCACGGCGGACGGATCAGGGATGACATTTGGTATTGTTGAGCTGTCGCAGGTAATTTCCTTGATCCCACCATCTTCATGCAGAATTTCTTCCCACACATGAGCTAGTTCCCGACTGATTTCTTCTGCACCAGGTGCTAAAGGTGACGATTGTGGTGACATGCGGTTATCATCTACATTCACATCTGAAATTGTAAAAAGAAAAATGTAGTTTCAATAATTTTTATACCTACTATGTATAAAATACTTAAATAATAACTGACAATTTAATATACAAAGTTCCAATAAAAAAAACTTAATATTTAACGATGTTTTATATTGAACAACGTCCTAATTGATTTCGTTATTCCAGTAATAACGTACTATCTTAACATCGAACCCACAAATCGTATGAAGGATTCCTTAGAAAAACGTCCTATAATCACATGAAATGCTTAGAAGTTCAATAGTGTTCGCATAAAATGGTCCTAATATTACATATGACTTGTACTTTTTACTGTAAATTATTACAGAAAAAATGATTATCCTGTGAATGTGCATTACGTCAATCGTATTTTCGTACTTAAAATGCGTTTCACTAGTTCTCCGTCAAAAAACGTCTTTTTTGAACATCGGTCGCCTGTAACTTTTTACTGAGCTATAAAAGCAATATCAAAGTTAATTTTAATGTTTATTAATTTAAGAACTTTTTAATGTGTGTATCACGAAATAATACAACTGAAAAAATTAAAACTTACCAGTATTTACACTTTTCTTCATAGAAACAGCAGGATCATTGGAAAATGATGAACTAAACTCAGGCTCTTCTGCATCTTTTTTAAGCATTTCCAACATTTTCCGTGATCGTGACAACTCTTAAAATATATTATGTTCATGCAAAACACCATAACCATTATTTTTACATCAAATTTAAAAAAAGCTAAGCGCAAGACACAAACACGCTCTCCCTCCAACAAACAGCGGCCGAACTGACGAACGGACCGCGCACTCGCGCCGCCCCCGCTGCCCGCGCGCCGTTGCTTGATCACTCCGTGCGTTGTTATGCGGAGCTAATATCAGATAGAACGTTATTCGATTCTATAATTCCGAAACTAAATAAGATACAAAAAATCTAAAAACGTACTTCTGTAGAGTTCGTACTCCTTGTCTCGACTAGCTATTTAACTCATTTTCGCTCTATGATCACATCGAACTCTGTTCTACGGATACGTCGATATCCTATCCTACTAATAAACGCGAAAGTTTGTAACGATGTATGTATGTATGTTTGTTACTCTTTCACACAAAAACTACTGATCCGATTTGGATGAAACTTGGAATATATATTGCCCTTGACCTGGATTAACACATAGGATACTTTTTATCCCGTTCCCGGGGAAAAAATGAACATCCAAAAAAATTTATCAGTAAAAACATCAGTCCAGCCGTTCATTTGTTAGAAATGGTAGGTATAGCACACAACTGACAGCTTGAATAAAACCTTTTTATGTTAGTGGGTACACAACCTGGCCGTAAGTAATCAAACTAAGAAAAAAATATTTGTACAAAGATGACATTTTACAAGTAAGCGTTTCCAAACGTGCTGCATAGGCTACTTTTTATCCCGAAAAATTAACGAGATCCAACGGGACGCGAACGAAGTCGCGGGCGGCAGCTAGTATGATATAATACTATACGCACGTGAGTGTGTCAGCCAAGTTCGCCAAGCAACGAACGACGCACCCCCGTGCGTATATCTCATAGAATTACGATAAAAACAGTTTATACTAGTTCCATGGTATACATATCGAGCTACTATTGACATTAGATTCTACCTCGTCCTTCGTTAGACCTTTTCTTTATCCACCAGCCCCCATATCGCAAGCTCTGAACTGCTTTCGCTGCCCAGCATAATGTTAAGCGACGTGGCTACAGATATACGAAAACAAGAAGCTTTTGACGGCAAAAAACGCGCTGAAACGCGCTAATGTCACTATTTAGTCACAATACCTATGATTTAGTATGAAAACCGTTCAGAAAACCTGCCAGGTTAAATCCTGCATAAGAGTAAAAAGTATTTCTATACATCTGCGTTCAAGAAACGTTCTAAGCTCAATATTAAAAACGGAATATTCCAATACAGGGTTAATGAGATCTCGTTATGGTTTTTTAATAAAGCATTATGTAAATTCTATCGTGCTCCGTCCTGGCAACACCGGGTAGTGATGGAAACGACCAGCGGGACTTACCGGGATTCGATTACGGAGAGTGGGATCAATTGAACCTTGTAAGTTTATAATAGTTTAAGTTTTATACGGTTAATAAATGCATGCTTAGAGTAGATTAGGTCGTCGGGAACTAAGGGTGTTAGAATTACTGTGACAATTTTTTTTTATTAGCTTTTTGTGGCTATGATATCACTGCGGCCTAGATAACCTATTGTGATCGCCACAACTACTACATACTGCAACAATAAGTAAAGTTTGTAATGAGTAAGTAATGCAGCCAGTGTCTTGGGCACGCTTCCGATTGGTACTGATTTGGACCAGTTGAGCTATCTATAAATGGTTTGCAAAGGTTTGTAGATAGCTCAACTGTTTCATGTGTATTTTGTAAATACTGTATTAGTTGTAATTTTCTTTGCGAATAGATAAATTATGGGGAAAAAAAAAGTAAGGCATAGTAGACTTGTGGTGCGGTGACGCGACGATTAATAAATGTTTATTTGAGATTTTTTTTAAATAAAATATGCTACTGTTTACGGGAAAAATCTTCAACTAAACGCTTTTATGCTTTAGTAATTCAGATCGCTGGTTCCATTACCAGATATTTTATATAAATATTAGTACATATTTTAATCGATTTACCAAACTTTTCTTTTAGATTTGACTACAAATTAGTAGTTTATTTATTTTATGACACTAGCATACCTTACTTTTTTGTACAATTTGTTTTTTTTGCGAGTTTTATAAACTAGCTAGCTGTCGCCCACTTTGCTCGCGTGTTAGCAGCATACGCATTATTTGGTTAAAATCTTTGATCCTAATTTTAGACCCTTTAGGGTGTGACTTTTCAAAATTCCATTCTTAGTGCACCCCTACACTATATAAGGATACTATACTATCTCTAGGACTTATAGTTTAGGCTGAGCGTTGATTGTCAGTCAGCTTCAGAAGATGTACTTTTAGACTAAGAAATTATTTGCATTCAGCAAGTGTTTCACAATAAAACCCCACTGGCATTCGAGATTATTCCCACCCCTACAGTGATCCCGCTATGTCCTAGATTGCCTGGTATCCGATTCGTTTTACAAAACCGTGTTCGTGTTAAGCGAATGGTACGTTTCTTTTGATATCCCATTCGACAGTTCTGTCACATAGCGAGTTATTGGTGGTTATTGGACTGATATTTTTGAACTCTACCTTTTTGTATCATCTCTTTATATAGTACGTATAATACACATTTGGCATGAGAATTTTTTTTTGACAATTTAATTTGACTTTGTTTGAACTTTATTTACTGTTACTATACATGTTTGTATGCCTAAATGGCAGAATCCTATAGTATTATATATATGATCTGTGGCAGAATCTAGTGAGACTTGACATCTCAATATATAACTACCTAGGTTCACATAATATAATATAAATGAATGATAATGATTACAATACTATTATGTTATTATGATATGATTATAATACGATTATGTTATTTACGGTGGCAACTCTATTTTTTTTTAAATCATGTTTTATATTTCCTGTATTTCCTTACAGAGTAAATATAGTTGTTTGTATCGAAGATGGCATGTCTAACGACCGATTTGAACACTGTTTTCAACTATACTAGTATTACTACACTGGTCTGCAAAAGTAGGTATCACACTTTTGAAATTGCAATATATTTTTAAGTACACAAGATATAGGTACTTTCGAAACAAAATGGACTCGAAAAAAAGTTTAATTTAGGTACTATAGTTTCAAAGAAAGCTGATAAAAATCGCTATAAAACGTTTTTTTATTTTAAATCTGTATTTTCAATAGTTTAGAAAAAAATAAAAATAAAAGTGTAGTACATATTTTTGCAGGCCAGTGTATAAGTATCACGGGTAAGTACTTTAACATTTACCTGCCTAATTTTGATCTTGATCTGAGTATAGAATCCAGACAGACATAGTACTTTACTAACAACTCATGAGGCCACTGCTTTAAAAAAGTGTTTTATGTGTGTTTGGGACTTAATCTCACAGTAACAAGTATGACGAGATGAAAAAAGCTATCAATTGGATACACGTTAGAGTTTTACTCACTTTGACAGAAGTAATTAAGTCCGAAAGTTGTTTGCATGTAGCTAAATCCGAAAGCAAAAGCTCACACACGTTACCAAGTTGTTTTTTTACCTTTGGGACAGTTCTTTGACGTTTGCAAAGTTCACAGAGTTCAAAACAGATCGTCCCGTAGAGCACACGCTATGAATATTTAGCATCTGTATTTATTTATTCTCTTGTCGATTATTTTCAGTGCTCTGCATGAAATGTTTTATTGATAAAAATGGTGTTCTTATTTGCAGTATTGGTTGAGCAGTGGTGGTACCGTTGTCTCATAAAAACCTGCCAGGTTAAGCCTGGCAGGTTTTCTGAACTGTTTCCATACTAAATCATTGGTATTCTGTGACTAAAAAGTGACATTAGCGCGTTTCAGCGCTTTTTTGCCGTCAAAAGCTTCTTGTTTTCGTAACATATCTGTAGCCACGTCACTTGACATTATGCTGGGCAGCGAACGCAGTTCAGAGCTTGCGATACGGAGGCAGATATTTACGTTCAAAAGGAATGTTTCAGAATAATGATAACGTCCGAAACAGGGCCTCTACTGTGAATAATGATTACCGAAGATTCGGTAGTGACGTTTGTGCTACACTGCGCAGTAACGCTGTGACTTCGAAAGAGCCTAGACC
Source organism: Eulithis testata (assembly GCA_947507515.1). Classification (NCBI taxonomy): domain Eukaryota; kingdom Metazoa; phylum Arthropoda; class Insecta; order Lepidoptera; family Geometridae; genus Eulithis; species Eulithis testata. Next base: position 5,644,492 of record OX382219.1, read on the forward strand.
ATCGCTCGAGGCGACCGCGCTGTGTAACACAAACGTCACTACCGAATCTTCGGAAATCAATATTCGCAGTAGAGGCCCAGATTTCATTGATGATTTATTTTTATGTATGCTATATCTGGGAGACCGTCATTGCACTATTAATTTAAGTTTTATCTTTCATGTCATTGTAATCTCTAGCTTAAGATGTGCAATAAAGTATTTACTATCTATGCTATCCATCTGAAAATCAAAGTGAAACGAATCTTTACCAACCCTTAGCTACACTGATCCTAACATCCACGTAAAAATAATGTATCACTAAACTTTTATTAATTCTAAAGTCGCATGCAGAACTCCACGACATTTTAAATAAACAATTTTAAAACCGTAACTCCTTGACTTCTTTTATGTGCTCGACTCGACCCAACTCATCCTGCCCGCAATAATTCTAACACTGTTGTCCTCGACTGTACATATTTACAGCGTGCCACAGACTAATAATGTTACAGATAGGTTACCTTGGAGTAACATTAATTATTCAGTGCCTTGAATGCAAATATTCTTCCAGAAAACACAATTTCGAAAGAATTTCACATGTCAGTGAGACAGCAAAGCCAATATTATTGTTTAATGGATTATGACCCTTAGTGCCCCTTTACAGATTTCCAAGATAAATATCCACCGTTAGAACCAAAAACGACGCGACGATTCGAACCAGTTAAGCCCTTCTCCCATTACGATAAAACAGGCGATTCAAGTATCCTGCAAGTCTCGGAGACTAGTCGCCGCCAGTATCTCACATACATTTGAATGCAGGCTCGCACACTACGCTACTGGTATCCTGCATTCAAATGTATGTGAGATACTTGGCGGCGACTAGTCTCCGAGACTTGCAGGATATTTGAATTGCATGTGCGTATCGTAATGGGAGAACGGCTTTAGGTACCTAGTGGTCAATTGACATGACAGTATCTCTTGGTGAAAGTATTTTCCGACAAAGTGCAAAATAATAATCGTAGAATACGTGGCAAGCTTTTATTAACTTTCAGGAAGTTAGAACACAAAGAGAAATGAATTTTAAAAATAATCAATTTGTTGGTTTTTATTTACAAGTCATTTAAATATTTTATATATCATATTTTCATTTACAGACAACCTTTTATTTTTCTTCTAAGTTACCTCTTAGTGTAAAATCTTTATTAAAACTTTATCCTATTTTGTATTATGTAAATAATGGTTCGTATCTGTAGAAAATTTTATTCAGCGATTTCTTGCTTAAAATAATTTTTTTGTCGGAAGTGTCTACCAATAAGGAAGCGCTGATAAATCCCAAGTATACCACAAAAAAAAAACATGCACATGCCATTCAATTTAATTTTAAATTCGGAACACGATTTATGCCAGCGACGAAAAACTTTTTGCTGTCGAATATTAAGGGTGCGTAACTGGATTTCCGATTTTTTTATACTGTGACATTTTAAATTAGCGTTTAAAGTGAACTTTAGTACTATTGCTTTAAGAGCTATGCTTTGCTATTCCAAGTTAGCATTGCAAGTTTGAGGAGTTTAGCTCAGTGTCATTTAGAACTTTATGCGTATTGTTTTAAGAGTTAAAGTATTAAGAAAGTATCTTGTAACGTGAGACGGTGTTGATCCCATAAATTTGTTTATTTAGGAAGGGAATCCGAGAAATAAACATGGTGACTCTGTTTACTTACTTTTAACGCGTCTTGGGTTTAAACAAACTGTTTTGACAATAGATCTGGTTTTTGTCATAAAACGCGGTCTTGTTTGACGCTATTGTGTGTTACTGTGATTGAACATAGAAAACACAAAAAAAAAATAGGGTCTGTTGGACCTGATTTTTTTTGTAATTCCCTCTTTCAATTGTACATTTTTTATTATTCAGCACGATAAAGGGTTAAATTAACACGTATTCTGTTAAGACTTCAACTAGTTGCATATGAGGTTAAATAGATACGAGGTCCTGTGTTTGTGTGACTGACGGTAGGCTGATAAATAGGATTCTGTTTGTACCCGTCGGTAAAGTACCCTAAAAGGGCCGGGAACTCAAGTGAGAACTGTTTGACCAAATAGTTTTAACAGGAAGCCTTCGGAGAAATCAGTTCACACACTTATGTAAGCTTTTTAAGTTCGAGGGCTTCTATTTAAGTCTGTGAGATAGCATAGTTCAATGATTAGACAGACCGACCACCTTTTTTGCAAGTTTATAATACTTACACTGTTCTTTCCTGTGTATAATGAACAAAATTGAACCGAACATGGGACCTTGCAGAACCCCGATAATTTATTATCAATAATATATTCAATGGAAGTCTTCATTAAAAAAAAAGTTTTAAACTAGAGGCAAATATTTGTTTGCCGTAATTAATAAATTACTATTTAGGATTTGTCAAAATTTGTATCTATATTTATTTAGAAACTCAATCCAAAGCCACCTAGAATTCAAGTTAATTTGATACTAAATATCAAATTTCAGATCTAATGCTACCTCTTGGGGAAACCACTGAATTTATGCTGTAAGTTGGTACTCAAACCCACTCAAATTTCCAATTTGTACAGCATGTTTCTTTTTATTAATTCTAATTTTACTGTCATTAAGTACATGGATCATTTTCTACCTTAATGTAGATTGTAGACCATCAAACTGCATTGAAAAGATATAGTGTCTTTGTTAACATCACCAACATGAAAAATATATATCTTATCATTTAATTCGTTTATATCTTATTTAAATAAATAATTTAGCTTCTATTCTATACTAAACGCAGTTAAAACACCTGTTTTCTCAGCAAACGCGTTTAAACTCAAGTCAAATTCTACAACAACCCTCTAAATCCTAACCGGGGGGTTGTTTCCACCCCAGAGACGGCTAGAGCCGTCCACGATTGCGTTATTAGCGCCAAAGCCTTAATTTAATTAATTTAAACTACTGCCATCTAACTCGACACCTACGTTATTATTTCGTTAGTTGAGTAGTTTGTTGTGCGCCTTATTTATGCTCGTTACGTGTTAAATACGTTGGAAATTATTATTTTGGGTACGTAAAAGGCGACACCATTTCCTTACCCGAGTTACCAGCCAGCACATGTGTAGGTATTTAGAATCTGGTCTATATTATATGGAAATGTAACTTATCATCAGTCACGTGACCACATATTTTGTAGAAATTACTACTTATAATTTCTGCTGTCAGGATTTCTGAAAAAAAAAATCCCCACTGGTAGAGATTACTTAGTGGGGATTTCAGAAATACATTTTGTAGTCTATTCTCTACAGGTTTTAGAATCTTAGCTTGGCTATGGTCCGACGAAAAGAATTTTTTTTTGTGTTTTTTACTTATATTGCACGTTTCGTTACGAAAATATTATTTGGATCAAAATGATATCTATGTTGAACTTTGTACAATGTAATTGCACACAACTGCCATCTACCATGAACAAGAGCACCGCCCTCACCCTTTCAAAGAACAGAGCCACATGTCAAACGATGAACTATCGATTACGTAATTATCAAGGTGTTCGACCTCCTTAGCTGAACCCCGCCATGTTGGGAATACCGTCAAGTGCCTGTTACCTGATAGGGAAGCCGGGACAGGTGCTCGCGTGAACCTCACGCTTCATGCGATTCCAACTGTCTGGGAAACTGCACGGCACCAAGGTTATTTTTAACGTGATCTCAAATTGGCCATGGGGACATGAGTCTTTGCCTAAAATTAAATCACCAGAACATCCAGACCTAATCGCAAAGTGGAATGTAAAAAGTAAAACTAAGCACAAGAATATGTTTTATACTACACCTGCTTGGAAAGTACCTTGATACTTTATCAAATTTACGGTAGAAAGTACGTCATTGCATATCGAACAAATATGCGGGGAGAAAACGCATCTGAGCGGGAGAGAAAAGTGTATGAAAATCCATTTCTTACGTGGTTTTTCTTTTTTAATTTTGGGTAAGACTATGCGCCGGTATCCTAAATATCAAAAGCCAAAAAGTTTTTACAGTGAGTTTTTATCTCCAAGTTCGCAAAATGACACTGGCCACTAGCTCTGTGTTGGATGGTGTCGGGCTGGCAGTGCGACCCTGCGGCGGCAGGATAAACAATTTGAAAAAAGAACATGTGAAAATTGCAGACGCCATTGGCGCCATTTTCGATTTGTGTGTTGTTTGAGGATTCAGTTTTAGTTTTTTATTTTCTTCGTAGGTGTAGTATAAAGCACTATGTATCACTCGAGAGAAAGTGCGATTCCCGATCTCGGGTGTTTTCGACGGTAATCGGTCACTTTCTCTTCTCGGTGAACAATGTACTATTTCTTTTCGCATGGTAGAAGATGGGATGGAGGAAAAAAGTGATGAAAACATTTTCCAATCTTATACCTACTTTTTATTTTTTTAGAAAAACTTACGATGAATCTACTATTATCTACTATTGATTGGTAAAGTAAAGTTCCCACCACTAGGCTCACAAAAATTAGTAAATCTTTCAAAGGGCAATGTGTACGCTTCTTTAACAAAATCCCAAGTGATGTTTCTCAGTTGTCGATTGGCAAGTTCAAAAACGTAATTAAACGGAGACTTCTTTTAAAAGCATACTATAAAATATCTGATTATTTAGAAGACAAACAAGCTTGGGACGAACTAGCTCCAACTCATCCAATAATAAAAAAGTTGTAATCATACCTAATCAATAATCATACAAAACGATTCAAAGTGATCAGTGAGATTTTATTGAATAAAAGATCTTTGACTTTGACTTTGAGTAGCCACTAGTACTATTGCATAGTACAAGCTTTGCTTAATTTGAGGCTATTTATTTATAGGAAAAACACATGAAAATACCATTTATAAAACTAAGGACTTAGGTCTAAGTGTTTCTCTAATTATAGGATACCACAACATGCAATTAATTAAAACTCAACTAAGCTACGTACAGAAAAAAGTCACTTTAACCTAAAAATATGGGTAGTACCTAAATGATGACTAAATGACTATGTAACGCTGTATAAATTATTTAGATTAGAAAAGCCCTGCTTATTAGCGTCAAACTACACTAGAAGGCAAGACGTCGCGTCGTGTAGTTAGAGAGAGAAAAGAAATATTTTTATAAAAATCCGGCTTTTTTTTTAGAGCCGGATTACGTCATAATATAAAGCATATTGTGACGTAATACGGCTAAAATATAAAATTTGTCGGCATAAATAGGGCTTTGTTTGGGCATGTCGGCGCGATGTCTTGTCGTCAAGTGTGCGCCAACGCTTACTATTATACGTACAGCTGATAGTGTGAAATTACATGTTACCTAGAAACTTCAACATGAGTGCAGACGTCCAAACATATTAGAGCCAACCTCTACATGCGCACTTTGATTTTATAAAAAGCTACAACCGTCATATCATGACCGTAATATACAGGGTATGAAAATTCGAAGAATATAAGCTCTGAATACACAGTTATAGTTTTTGAGACCAGTCATAAACTAAAACTGTGAACGTATATAAATGTGAAACAGTTGTAGCAGCGTTTTTTTATTATTTTGTAAAAAATTCTCGTCAAAAAAGAACTTGCATTATATTACTTACCTAAAATAAATTAAAAAGTTCATCAGTAGCGCATTAAAAAAAATGCTGTACAATTACTACCAAGCACCTTCAAGACAGGCGTCATGGCTCAGTCGGTAGTAGCTCTGCCTTTCGTGCTGTGGGTCGTGGGTTCGATCCCCACCGAGAACAAACATTTGTGTGTTGTAAACATAGATGTTTGTTCTGTGTCTGGGTGTTTCTATGTATTATAAGTATGTATTTTCAAAAAAAATGTATGTATGTATTCCATCAGCCATCTAGTTTCCATAGTACAAGCTTTGCTTAGTTTGGGACTAGAAGGCGTTGTGTGAAGTGTCCGTGAATATTTATTTATTTATTTATTATTATTTACCTAACCGTTAGAACTGAAAACAAAAACTAAAAACCCTGTAAAGTCGTATTAGTTATCTATGAGACTTTTTAGGTAGTTTTTGTACTAATATCACTTTTAATCGTTTTCGTTGAATCCTTTAGTTGAAGCTAAACTAATTCCAAGCGCAGCCTAGATGAACTGGCAACACAGGTTGATTTAAAAAAAAAACCAGTGCTTCCTCTAATTTACAGTTCAAGAACATTCTGGCGGAGGCGGTGACCGTTTCACAGAAGTGCATAATCATTAAGTAAACCTCAGCCACTCGTAATATTCTGTGGTGTTACACTCAAGTGAGTACATCAGAACATGTTACACTCATTAAGTTACTAAGCTGCCTGTCAAAAGTTGACTTTAAGTTTACGTTTGAGCAACATATTACTAAAACTAGCCTCTACCTAATTTGACATTATATAACTTACTAGCTGTCGCCGGCGGCTTTGCTCGCATGCAACCTTAAAAAAAAAAATAGAAAAATAGATGTTGGCTGATTCTCAGACCTACTCAATATGCCCACAAAATTTCATGAGAATCGGTCAAGCCGTTTCGGAGGAGTACGAGAACGAACATTGTGACACGAGAATTTTATATATAAGATAATTATAAGTCTTGTGAATTTATAAAAAATAACGAAATAAATATTTTTTACAATTTCTATGTCTGTTTCTAAGTTTAAAAAAAAGAGAAAAAATCGACCTTAATTTGATACGCAATGATGAGGATCATCAAATGATGATGATGATGATGATGATGATGATAGCAGTTCATTGGGTCTGTTCTATTGATAAACACCAATTCGTAAACACCACGCAATGTCGTGTACGTGAATGACAAGTTTTTTCCAGTTACACTTATTTAACTGCCAAACTACTGATAAAAATACAACCGAACTGAGAGCCTCCTCCTTTTTTGAAGTCGGTTAAAAATCGCTACATAAAAGATAGAAAACTAATCAAAATTGATAGAAATGATATATCTAGGATCTTATGCTCATTTCGGCAGAGGCTAATAGGGGTTTCGTCGAAAACTCAATTCATCAGTGGAAGATATGACGTCATACCTCAACCCAGCGCTGCTCCATCTCATGGTCCATGCATGGTCCATGCATGTGGGGCAGCATATGCTGAGAACAACCTTTTCAACCGCACTAGGGTACCTACAGAGCAGGACAACAGGACTAACTAGCACTATTTTTATTTGTTTTTGTTTGAAATTGTTTGTACCTTCTTTCCTACCACTTACTCTTTTTTGCTCCTACCTGTCTGGCTTACTTTTTTCTCTCTGTTTTATCTGTGTTTGTACCCAAATGGGTTGAATAAATGGATTTCATTTCATTTCATTTCATTTCATTTCATTCATACCTACTAGAGTAAAATCTCTGCCGAAGTGAGCGACGCCTATTTATTGAAGTTATACTTCTATACGACTTCCAAAAACGTTGCGTTATACGGGTGGACATAGTCTCTGTCTGTAATATGCTACAAATGCTACAATCAAATAATAGATGGCAGTGTTCAGCATTTTTTGAAGTTATACGACTTCCAATTGGCAGCGTGAAATAAAAGAAAAAGAAACAGCCGTAATTTCAACCGTCAGGAGCAAAGGTCTGTTGGCGGAACAGTGCGGTCAGACCGACAACGGGATACGAGTTCAAATCCAAACCGACATTATAGACTTTTTGCAACTTTTTATTTTGAAGTGAAAATTTAGTACTGCATATTGGTTAAGTATATACATAAAAATAAATACTAAATTAATTTCACATTAAACACAGAGCGAGAGTGAATGCGTGGCACTCGAAGTACAACTTCTTCCGCGCGTAGGGACTCCACGCACTGGTTTTTTATTTATTTATTTATTAGGATTGCCAAAGAATAATACACATAACTTAAGACTAAACTCAAACAGAACAATTATCATGGTTGGTGCTTATCCACTAAAGGCAACCACAGTTAACGCTAACATTATGGAATGTAAAAAGTATTTTGGAAGAAAACAAAGATGCAATGGTTGATAAAGCTTCAATAAACTAGGGTGAGAGATAAAATAATTGAAATCCAATACAATAAATTTTTCAATAGCGCTAAAAAAGTGATATTTATGATATTATAATGTACTAGTATAGTATTATACGATCTGTGGTATGGCAAAGCACTTTACAATTATACAGGCATTCATAGGAGAAACGCCTAAACCAAGTCGCGTCACTATTCCCACGCATTTTTGATTTCTCACTCAACACCGATTGTAAATGCTGGAAGGATGGGGGATAGATAGAAGTAGGAACCAGTGAGGTGAGAGTTACCAACTTCTTACACAAGAAAGTCTCTGTCTCGAGTCACCGGCGGCGCGGCGGTAGGAACATAGTTCGACCCAAGTATTTCGGAAGTTAGCCACCTTCGCCGTTTATTAAGTCCAGTGAAGTTAGAATCTATACACCTGCATACAAACGTCTTTTACCGAACATTTTTCGGGTAATATTGGCTCTACAATACAAAATTCGTCGGATCGAGCGTCAAAGTTGGTAAAAATTTGTTTAATCTTGCACTCGGTCTAAAAAAAATTGATGAAAAATTTGGTGAAAGTTGGATTACTTACGGTCCTCAGACTTGTCTCAAAATCTAACGTATACCATGTGGTAAGGGCTGATTCTATCAACGTTGACCGTTGCAAGCTTGTGGTTGTTGAACGTAAAGCCATGGTTTGAAGAACCTGTGGCTGTCAAGACGAACGTCATACTGTGGAGATGGAACTTCAGACCTTATGCCTAGGTGATAAGGGCTAAGGCTGTTGAATTCCGGTCGTTGGTTCTTAGAAAACTGTGACAGGGATGTCATTGTATCGATGCTAAAACATATCGATTAATAATTGTTTAGTCTAGTAAACATGGTGGCCTCGTTGATGACTGGAAAGTGGAATAACTGAATCGATTTGGATAAAATTCAAAGCATGAAGGAAGAGTAAAAAGGTAATTTTGAAAAAGTATATAATATCAAAGTCAAAGTTGGTCAAAGTTTCATTTTTCACACATTTAATTTTGATAGCGTAAATTTTCATCAAACCATTCATAAGGTCAGTTTTATTCACAAATAAATTTACAACTAATACAGTATTTACAATATTTACAAAATACACATGAAATAGTTGTGCTATCTACCGTAGCAACCGTAGCAAACGAAACGTCTTTTGCGCAATATTTTTCGTATATTTTTACGCTTCTCAAATTTTTTGGAAAATCTTTTTGTCTTTGGATTACAAGAATTTATTCCATTAACAGTCATTAAGGCAGACACACCTAAAACACCATCAGCATCTTGTGTTCATTCATAAGAAGCATCGATTTATCGATTATCATCGATATCAACAAGCATGCACATCGATATCGATACTCCGTCAATATTCCCATCTCTAGCACATTCCTGGTCGGCGAAGCGTGAACTATTGAACCATTTGGAATGGTCGAAGTGCTTGGATCTCCCTCTGTATTCTCTGTACAGTTATAAGCGTGTTTTAGAATGAGCTATGCCTCTTGTACTATTGAGTTATTGGGTAGCGGGAATTGATTTTAAAGATTGAATTTCTTGAACCGGCCTCTGTACATCGTTTGTTATATGAAGATTGGTAGTTATCTAACATTATTTTCTGTTGCATCGTTTCTATCGCTTGGGTATTTAAACCCAATTAAAATAGTAAATGAAAATTATGGATTAGTCATGCGACTAGATAATACGTATAGGAATCGCTAGAAAACTAATACATATAAATTTTTTCTTCCCAGAAGGATTCTCGGGAGCAAAAAACCAAACCGATGAAATACCTAGCGTGTTAGAAGGTTGGTTTATCTTACCGCAAAATAGATTCTAAAAAATTACAGTACTAACAAAAAAATAGTGCGTGGAGTCCCTCCGCGCGGAAGAAGTTATACTTCGAGTGCCATTTGCGTTTTGTTGGGGTCCCCGTATGTGATCACTCTCGCTCTGTCTCTTTCTATTCCCCCTCCCCAGGAGCGTTAAACGTTTAACGCGTTAAACGCTGTCTCTTTCTATTCCTCCTTCGTTTAACGTTTAATTTTTAGCGTTTAACGCTGTCAGTTGGACGTCACAGAAGTATAACTTCAAAATAAACACAGTCGGGCTTATCGCACAATAGCAAGGTTGTGCGAGGTGCAGGACAGAATGCAAAGAAATCTGACAATCGTAACGAAGTATCCAAGATACACTGCGCGGTGATGCTGCAACGTTCCATAGTCAAGCTGTGGTTAAAGCGCAGTGTGACGTAAATACGTTAGGTTTACGTAAACATTGTTCGGGTCAGTGCAGAGTCCCCAGGTCTCTTGGGACTTTCGAGAGTCAACTCAATCTGCATAGGAAATACGGCAAGCTTAGAGTTTTATAGTGGGAAATAGTGGAAGAATTCAGTTTCCAAACTAAAATTCATAAAATTAGTGCTATGGCGAAGTGGTGGATGTATCCAATGTATGAAGGAGACGTGGCTTTCATTCCTGTTTAGCAGTAACATTGTGATATTCTACTTTTGAACTAAGTTTTAATACGATTTTATTGTTATTATATTTTCTTGGATGGATTCTTATGGTAAAGATTTTTATAACATCCCAAAAGTTGTGAGACGAGCTGGATTCGAATATATGCCAATGTTGAATATATGTGGTTGGTACTACTAAGTAGGCAAGGTACCTTATGGTAAAGTACACATTTCTTGGACGTTATTTGTAAAGAGACAGTCTCGGCAATCCAAGAAATGTACTACCAAATACGCGAAGTACAAACGAAATTGTTTTAGCTCTACAATAAAGATTTGTAACCATCTGTTACAATTAAAACACACATTGCATGTACCTACATACCTACTTAAGGTCTCTTCACCAGCTGCCGTGATCTATCTCCCGCCAAGTGTATTAATCTTGTAAGTGCGTACAATCTGACAAAAAACCGGTCGACAGGCCAGACAATAGGAGGTCATCCAGGGCTGCCAACTTGTGTCGGCCTTGGGCTTTCGTGTGTGAAATTCGATTGGAAACGGGTCGGGAAAATGGGGAAGTATAAATATTAAACAGATTTTACATGTTTTGATTTGATGTTTAATTGCACGATTTAGACAAAAATATTGCTGTGCTAAAATAGCAGAGGCAGAGTTGGTTTTTAAAGTTTAACTTATTTTATAAAGTTTTTTATTCATTTTATTGTTCTACACAACTACTATTGCTTTAAGTTTCACGTTGCTGGACTCGCGTGATTATTGCACATACTATTTTGTAATGTAGATGTGAGCAATAAATAAATTCTAAAAATCAAAATATATAAAACATTTTGAAGCTGACTGACAATCAACGCACAGCCTAAACTATAAGTCCTAGAGGTATGAAATTTGGAGATTAATATCCTTATATGTATAGTGTAGGGGTGCACTAAGAAAGGAATTTTTAAAAGTCACACTCTAAAAGGTCAAGAACGCGAGCAACGCCGAGGGCGACGGCTAGTATTCTATAATCACAGTTTTGCTTGACTCGCGTGATAAAAAAAAACGTCTAGTCTAAGTGATAAAACCGGATAGTGGCAAGTGGTAGCCCTATATACAGAATCGATCACCTGGCGAGCGATGTGTTTGCTTCTAACGCGAGTTGACCGCGCGTACAATGCGACGTCGACACATTGTTGTTGCGTTTACGCAATGTCTAGCAACTTTAGAAAAACGTCTGCTTTGACACTTCTCGACACTATAAAACCAGGGTTTCTTCTACGAAAAACGAGGTAGGAACCTACTCACATTTTTAGTAAAGCACAATGCTTGACCTGGTGCGTTGTGAGCCTCTAGCGAAGTAGTCTAGTTGAGTCAGCGACGTCGTCGCGAGGAAGTTGTGTTTTGTGTAGTAGACGCCCAGGTAGGTTATAGATAGAACTTTCGGATCAATTTGGCTTTAGCTGAAAAATACTTCGGACCAATATTTTGTCAATACGGAATATTCTGAGAATATTCTTGCTCCATTTTCTTAGGACACGTCTAAAATACATTAGGTACCTGTTTGCCAACCAACCAAATAGTCAACTTTACTGCTGTCCAAATTACCTGAAAACAAACAAAACAGATCGTAAGTAACTGAACACCAAGCACTCAAAATATCATAAAATTCCAATTACCAAATAAAAATTACGCATTAGCATCATTAAACCAACAAATATTTATTTAAGATCCGATAAGATACGTCTAATATTGAAATTTGAAAAACCATAAAAAATCTACTATCTCACAATCTATAAAAAATACATAACATTCGACGATTGTCTATAAAAAGTGCTCAAAGAACAAACAAACGAATTTGTAAATTTCTGAAACGGTCGATTAAAAACTTTTGTGACCCGTCAAAAGCTGAGTGTAGCTCATATTTAAAATGGCTAGTTCACTTCAATAGACATGCTAAATATGGGGTTACTTATATTTTAAAAATAGCACTAAATTTGTAGATCTCCGTCAGAACTGAAGGATCCTATACTCGGATCAGTTTAAGGATGCTATTTCAGTCTTCGTCGACAGTCTTACAAGTTAGCCAAATGGAATTCGATTAGTCATGTACTCCAGTGTCAACTACGTCCAGGTTTGGTCCTTGATGCTTCTGATGTTGACCGTCATCAGTCAGACCTCATCAGTCAGACATGGGTACTTTTCCCACCTACCCGCAAACCGCTCTTACTTTTTACGTGAAAAGCCAAAGGGTTGCATTCCATGCCGGGCTTTGGTTTTCCGAATACGAACAATAATTTGAATGTTTTCAAGTGCAAAGAGGTATCTTCTAGGTGAGTAGCTTTATGCGTGCTCTGTGAGGTAGGTAATGTAGGTATCCATTGATATAAAGTAACAACTAAATTCGGAATATTCTAAAAATTCAACCTACTTCAAGTTAAATGAAAATGAACTGAATTTAGATGTTAGTAGAGGTAAACCAAAGAAAAGATGGATGGACTGTGTGAAAGAAGATATGAGTAAGAAAGGAGTGAACACCGAGATGACGGCTGATAGAGGAGAGTGGAAGACGAAAACATGTTGTACCGACCCCACTTAGCGTGGGACAAGGGTAGGAAGATGATGATGATTATTTAGACAGATGGAGTAAGACGCTAACTGAATGGCGTCCAAGAACCGGTCACAGAAACGTCGGTCGACCAGCAGCGAGATGGGCGGACGATGTTGCGAACATCGCGGGCAGGACATGGATGAGACCAGCACAGGACCGTGAGGAGTGGCACATACAAAGAGAGGCATATACCCAGCAGTGGATAAAATCGGGCTGTGAATGATGATGATGAGTTCAATTTAGAAGAAACGCCTAAAATCAGATGGACCATCTGCTTGTTCTCTCGCAAGAAGTGGTGGCGTGACATAATTTTGTTTAAGTATACGGTCTATGGTAAATTACTAATATAAAATATATATTTATCTGGAGACTAGATAGAATAACCATGTGGCGACTAGAGGAGTTGGTAAAATTTCTATATAACATTTGCCTACTAATTTAAAATAATATATCAAATACAGATGCACCCCAAATTTGGACCAGTTGAGCTATCTATAAATCGTTTGCAACGTTTGTAGATAGCTCGGCTGTTTCATGTGTATTTTGTAACTATTGTAAATACTGATTAGTTGTAATGTTCTTTGTGAATAAATGTAATCCCACATACAAACCGAAATGTAAGTTATAAATAATCAGCTGAAGCTATTCCCAGAACGGAGACTTGAATTGATAACAGCAGGATTGGGCACGTGTAGCAGAAATAGAATGGAGGAGAAATCTGTCAATACTGAATGCCGATTGAGTGATGAGTAGTTTGTAGTTTGAAGTGGTTCGAAATTCAAATGTGCCAGTTACATAAATTGGAATGTGTTCCAATCCAAATACATGGCGAGCACAACAAATATATTTTTTATTCCAAATTTTTTGTGAAGTCTATGATTATCAAAACGAAAATATGTATGACCTGTTTATATACCGCCGTTTAATGTGGAAAGCGAGAAAAAATATTGAAATAAACTTTATGGCAATCGGGGGAAAACCGACCGGGTGAGTACGGGACAGGGTGAGAACGGGCCTAACCCTATATACGAGTACCCCCGTACCAGCCAAACCAATTGTGATAAAATTCGGTAGTAAGATGATGAAGCTTTAATATCAATTTGACAATATCAAATTTTTGGCACGTATAGTTTACTAGGTGTATATGCCGCCCGCGACTTCGTTCGCGTCCCGTTGGATCCCGTTGATTTTTCGGGATAAAAAGTAGCCTATGTGTTAATACAAGTCACGGACAAGATATATTCCAAGTTTTATCCAAATCGGATCAGTAGTTTTTACGTGAAAGAGTAACAAACATCCATCCATCCATCCATCCATCCATCCAGGACAGGACATCCATTGACAGGCGTCATGGCTCAGTCGGTAGTAGCTCTGCCTTCTGTGCTGTGGGTCGTGGGTTCGACCCCCACCGAGAACAAACATTTGTGTGTGGCAAACATAGATGTTTGTTCTGTGTCTGGGTGTTGCTATGTATTATAAGTATGTATATACAAAAAAAAAATGTATGTATGTATTCTATCAGCCATCTTGTTTCCATCGTACAAGCTTTGCTTAGTTTGGGACTAGAACGCGTTGTGTTAAGTGTCCGTGAATATTTATTTATTTATTTATTTATATCAGCAATCTAGTTCCCATAGTACAAGCTCTGCTTAGTTTGGGACTAGAGAGCGTTGTGTGTAATGTAATGTCCAAGAATATTTATTTTTATCCATCCATCCATCCATCCGTCCATCCTTACAAACTTACGCGTTTAAAATATTAGTAGGATTATACGGACAAAAACTCTTGCACACGTTAGTATAAATACGTACATAATCAGTGCATATTTGTTACAGCCTGGGTAGTAGAGTAAACTAGCTATATCTCTCTAATCTATGACAGTGACAATAAAATGGTAACAAATGGTAATAGGAGAGCCCGTTTGTACCCCCCGCGGAGCTATACGGGTTAATAGTATGAACTATGGTCTTTAGGATCTCAGCGTGGTATTTTGTCTTCAGTTTTTAATATTTTAATAGGTAGGTTTGGTAGCTGTGATAAAAGTAGCAGGGTTATGATGATGGCGGTGAAAAAAGGAACTACATATGTCTAGAGTAGGTGTCAAATAACACCGCAATACAGAGCATTCACCCACCTTCACCACGATGTCGCAAAATTCAATTTTTGAATGGCTAATTCTGTCGCTTTCCATACAAACCTGTCGCTAAGACGGTATCGCTCGACTCTCGTAGTACTGTTTGTTTACCTTACATAAATTGAATTTTGCGACATCATGGTGAAGGTGGGTGAGTGACCTGTATTGCGGTGTTATTTGGCACCTACTATATCTATCTATACTATTATAAAACTAAAAAAAAGCCAAAAACTAAAATTAAATATATGGATTAACTAAATATGCAAATCTACTAAATAAACGATTCTGATTCTGAAAATCGTGTTTGTCTGTTTGTTTGATCGCGGATCACGCCCTAACTACTGGACCAATTTCAATAAAACTTATATGATTCAGAAGCTCTTTTTCGAGATAGAAACATAGGCTATATTTTATTGAAATCAATCACGTGGATTCCTAGATACAGCTTGACCTCTCTAAACCAAAAGCAGCCTTTGGCACGAGGTTCATTGTATACTGGTTGACAGATGTTTTGGTGGAAAGTTTCGCACGTGTACGAAGTCGCGGGTATCAGCTAGTAAGAAATAAATCCAACTCTTAGTATCTTAGAGTAATACCGGAATACCCAAATGGTACCGTTTCTTGAGGGTTGCTCTTGAGGGATAAATCATTTATTTATCTATATATTTTTTTTAGAAAATAATACTTTTTTTATTTCAATAAATAGATATTGAAAGTTATTCACATAGAAAATTACAACTAATACAGTATTTACAATATTCACAATATTTACAAAATACAAATGAAACAGTTGAGCTATCTACAAACCGTTGCTAACGATTTAATAATATGATAGTTCTATGTATCTATCTTGCTAACTCCCGAAAACACAAATAAATGCTAGTTGGGATTTAATGAATGCTTCAATTATAGCCATCACTTACAAATGCGAAATCTAAGTCTGGTCTAAGTAAATAAAAATAAATAAATAAAATACTCTAAGTAAGTATAGCACAAAAAAACCATACTTTTAGCAATTTAAACGATTTAATTAAAATAATTGTTTTGCATTTGTGTGTTGTAAACATAGATTTGTTCTGTTATGTATTTACAAAAAAAAATGTATGTATGTATTCTATCAGCCATCAAGTTTCCATCGTACAAGCTTTGCTTAATTTGGGACTACAAGGCGTTGTGTTAAGTGTCCGTGAATATTTATTATTTTATTTATTATTAATTAATAAATATCATTGGAAATTACACAAAACGCCCTCTAGTCCCAAACCAAGCAGAGCTTGTACTATGGGAATTGGATTGCTGATATAATACTTAAAATACATTTGTTTAATATAGTATTAGAGATATCTTGCTTATTTTTTTACTTAGTAAATGATATCTTGGCTTAGATTATCTAGTACGTATTTCTATGTAATTACTAAAATTCGAAAAGAAACGCTCGTGGCTAAGTTTGCTCAGTCAATCTTCACCAATTATCTAAGCTAAGCGACGTTCTGCGCGGTCACTATACGGATAGGTGACCGTTAGTGACATTTACATCTGAGCGTTTCCTTGCTTCGGAGGGCACGTTAAACTGTCGGTCCCGGGCCATGACGGAGGCCTTTAGGCGGCCTAAAAACTCCAACACCTGAGTTGGCCACTAACTCATACGAGCTAGTACTAAAATTAATTTCAAAGCACTACAAGTTTAGATTGAGGTTAACTTTCACAAACATTAATCTATCCTTTGATCCAAAATACTCACGTTATTTTAATATTCTTCCAAGGTAATAAATTCATGTTAATTTTACAAATGTCAACGTCCTTAAAACACAAAATTTTATTCTATTTACTGTTCTCGATTAGGTATTTTTTTGTCTATCATCATATTCATGTTCTTAGGTATGAATAAATTTACATGTTTTGATCAAAGCGCATATCGTTTATGTTTTGAGCAGTTTTTGATTATCATCTATCTAGAATCTCAAGCCACGTATTGATTAAAATAGTGCTCGTATATTTTCGCGTAATTTACTTATGTATGATAATCTTTTGACAATAGCTTCTTCTTCTAACTTAAAAGCTCAGCTCTTGTGGGAGTAACAATACCTACAGCTCTCGCCATTTGTCCCTTTTCCAGGGCAGCTTCCTTGACGTCCTTATACGACATGACATCGATCTTTTCTTGACTCATATAGCTTTTACGCGGTCTTCCCTTTCCTCTCTTTCCTTCTAACTTTCCTTCCACCTTGACATTAGCTAAAATACATAAAATAGTAAAAGGTATAAAACTTCTTGAATCGAGCGTTTACGTCTTTATGTCTAACACGAATAACATTATAGTTAAACGAAGTAGGAATGTGTATTTAAAGTAAGTAACTGTAAATATAAATAGAAAAACAAACGTATGACGATTTAATAACAGAAAATTGCAAAGGCGTGCAAAATATGACGTTACCTATTTCGAAGTCCAACATCATAATTTACCTAACAATTTTAAAATCGCTAATTATACGGTACAGAAGCGATCACAAAGGGTTGATTTCCAATTCAAAATAAACCTTAAAGTATCAGGAAACGATGCAAAATTGTTTGCATCAATTTACGGTTCAAATTCTATAGACGAGTGTGTTTTGAGGGATGTTCAGATGCAGTGCTTCTTCAGATCCAACTGAGCGTAAAACTATTAGTATACATGGTGATTTAGTTGCAATTTCTTGAACGTTAGGGTAGGTAATTGCTTGGTGCGAATTGAGGGTTCAAGCAGGAGTTTTCGCAGCGAATATGCCTTTGGGATATGCGTTCTGTATTCATCCAGTGTTTGTAATATCCGCCCTTTTTTGAACGCCAGATGTCTAAAGCCATTGTGATCACGACCGAGTGCCCAATTATATTGTTAATTTCGATAATATTAAGCTTTGTAATACAACACGCTTCGGCGAATAATAAGCCATTATGAAGACTTCTACTAACTGGTGTCGAGTTCCAATGCGCAGAAATTAGCACAAAGGTGTAGGTTCCTACACACCTTTGAATTTGGTGATGTGTGAATGTGATGACCTACCTTTAAGTTAAGTAGGCTGGTTTTAATAAAAAGTAGAATTCCATTTTATTGTTTTCTTTATAGCGTTAAACCGACTTCAAAAAAAGGAGATTCTTATGTATTTCTTTTAATGTTTATTACCTCCGTTAACAACAGCTCATTAATAACTCCGTTATTTATGAGCTGATTTGTAAATCCTTTACTTTGATCTGAAAGGGTAAGTATATATATACTTCTAGATTTGTCCTCCTTTTCTGAAGTCGTGTAACGTGTCCTGTCGGCAGCAATGTGTCGTGTCGGCAGCAGTGTGTCGTGTCGGCAGCAGTGTGAATTCAAACATAGATTAATGTTCTATTTTGCCGATAAAGATCGTTTCCGCAGTTTGCATTTTGATATCTTTTACAGTTAAAATGGTGGCTACACAAGACAGCCGCTATTATAAAGCACACAATCGCTTTTTGTAATTGTCACCTATAACCACTCACTCTTTATCTTATAAAAATTAAACAAAAATAGTAATCAATATATAAATATTTATGGGCAATTCACACAACGCCCAAACTTCCTAAACTTAGCAATGGTTACTATATCTTTATATCGTTATATCTTTTTTTGTAAATACTAGTAGTACTAGTAAATAAGACCTAGTAACACCCAGACATATAACAAACATACCTACGTGTTTTCCACACACAAATGTTCCCGATCCCGAATTGAGAAATGTTTGTTCTTAGTGGATATAAAACCCACGACCCACAGCACGAAGGCAGAGCTAATACCGACCGAGCTGTGACGTCTGTCAAGTTACAGTAGTCAAGTCTTGATACCATACGTAACGTAGTCAGGACATTGTTTACCACTTCGCTTTAGCTTTCTTCGCAAATCTTACCTCTGCGTGGTTTTTTTGGGGGCAGTTTCTTAATTTCTCTGCTATAAGCTCTTTTCTAAGGTCATATTAAAAATTGATTCCATACTGGCATATGAGGGCCCTGCACTGGACTGGTGGTCCAATACACGACATAGCTATGTCCACTAATATTTGTTTGGTTATGATAATCTAATGCGTTTAATATTACAATTAGATAACATTAAGGTTTCTTACAAGATATTGAACTTTTAATTTATCTTATGGGAGTTGGTAACGGCGTAGGAAGGTTCGGCTGTGGTTATTGACCACATAGATGCATTAATACGTTGAGTACATAAATAACATTTGAATGTAAACACTATAATTTTTTTTGCAATCATTGTTATGCTTGATCGAACTCATGACACAGAGAACAAACATTTGTGTTTGCCACAAACAAACATTTGTGTGTGGCAAACATAGATGTTTGTTCTATGTCTCGGTATTACTATGTTTTATAAGTAATTATTGTATTTACAAAAAAAAAGTACATAAGTATTTTATCAGCATTCAAGTTCCCATAGTTTTCTTAAGTTTGGGATTAGAGAGTGTTGTGTGATATGTCCAAGAATATTTATTTTATATTAGTACTTTATCAAATTGCCCTAAACATAAAAACGAATTCTAGACATAAACTCTAACAATATAAATTCTTATTGGAAGCAAAGTCAACTCAATTTCCTTTTCGAAAAAATTATAATAATATGTTCACGCAAGGAACACAAAAATTGTTGAGATTTCATGGGAAGAGATTTGCAAAATTTTAGCTAAAACAATGGTTTACTAACTAAATAATAAATAAATATTTTTGGACATTACACTCAACGCCCTCTAGTACCAAACTAAGCAGAGCTTGTACTATGGGAACTAGATTGCTGATATAATACTTATATACATTTTTTTAGTAAATACATACTTTAATACATAAGTTCAAAGGCATTGGTTTTATTTTTAAAATAATTATCTACTACACGTTAATACCCACCTACACGTATTTTCAATGGTTTAAGATTATATTGTCTATTGGAAAAATCATTATTTAAATCGACACGTAGTATATTTTATTACACTAGAAGCTATAATTCAATATAGGTACAACATTTTTCTGTTCAATTGCACTTCAGTTTAACAAACTCCAAACTAGATGTCACTACTAGTAGATTAGTACTAGTGTAATGTTATAATATTGTATAATCTTTTTGTAATATTGTATAATGTAAATATTTTATAATGTTTTTTGCTAGTCTATAGAATAAAGCCTTGGAGTAAATCTGTAATGTTATTTTATTATGAACTGGCCGTCGTTCACGGCGTTGCTCGCGTTCTAGACCCTTTAGAGTGTGAATTTTCAAGATTCCTTTCTTAGTGTACCCTACACTACAAAAGAAATAGAATATAAATTATTTATTTTACGCAAAAACACATACAAAGATACAATGAAATAAACATTAAATTATAAAGAAAGATGCGTAAAAAGGGTACTCGCTCAGCAAATGCTAAAGGTACACGGTGGCTCCTTTAGCGCTGGTTTTCAGGAGTGCCTAGAGTGAAGTGGCGTACAGCCTCTGCGACACGCGCTTAAGGATACTACCTTCCAAAGTTCATACCTCTAGGACTTATGGTTTAGGCTGTGCGTTGATTATCAGTCAGCTTCAAAAGAGTTTTATATATACATATTGATAAATTGAAATTGAAATAAGTTTTACAAAATCAGATTAGACGCCTGAATGCCTTATCTATTTTTGATCATCTCTCTCACTAAACTATAGTGATGATAATTTTGTGAAATTAACAACGTTAAAACCCAATCGATACAGGTTGCGCCATCTATTGAGATGTAATTAGAATTATATTTTCTTTGTTCTGGATGAGACCCCATGGCTATATCATATTTTGCTTAAAATTTGTTTACCTGACTGTACTCAACAGCTTTCCTAATTTGATGGTGTCCGAATAGTCAGTAACAAAAATATTAAAATGAAAAGTGTCAATTGGGACATTGTGTCCCAAAATATTTTGTCCGAATCGTCAGCAAGTCGATGAGAGTGGGCATAGATAATAGGTAGTATTCATATCTATCTATCCTGCTAAAACTAAATACTAATGGATATAATATGACTGGATGTTTGTTTGTTTCACGTCGTCATAACTGGTCCGGCTTTGTAGGATTAAATTAGGATTATAGTTTCTAGTTTGAATTAACTAACACATAGGCTACTTTTTATTCCGGAAAATTATAAAGATCAGATGGAACGCAAACGAAGACGCGGGGGGGAAGCTAGTTAGCTATAAAACCAGAGAGAAACTTGCTATAAAATCAGTAAAAATGATGAAGACTAGAGATAATTTGCTATGGTGGACCAAACCCTTAAAACCAAAGATCACTTGCCCAGAAAGCTCTTTTGTCTAAATGCTCTTAGTGGCCTTTTGGCCTCCTTGGCCCAGCGTAACTCGGTTACCGATCCCGAATTGAGGTCTCGATGTATCGGAAGATTTTAGTGCCTACTTGGAATGGAATGGAGTGGTAATCCTGTAGGGCGCCACAGAGTAACAATAATGAAGGTTTACAAGATACAAGATGTTTATTTGCATAAATAAGTGGATTATTCCCATCGAGCCCACAATTTACACACAAAATTGTAACTATTTGTAACACATAAGTTGTTACAATTTGGTCGTAACAGTAGGAGGCACTTTAGAACTTAAATTCACCTTTTTCAGGTATCGCAAATGTTTTGAGCGCGTAAACTTAGGTAGGTAATTGACCGAGCGAGCGAAGCGAGCGAAGCGTCTCAGTTTCCACATTGGCAAAAAAGGCGTTTGTCCGGATGTCTGTCTGTCTGTCTGTCTGTTCTCCTCTACAGGTCGCATTTTTCAACCGATCTGGACGAAACTTGGTACACAGGTTATATGACTTATTAGATTTTTTTTGTCGTCGGGGATTTTTGATTGGAGGGTTACTTCCCCCAAAAAAAGGGCAAATAGGGGGCTATTTGATATACTGGATATCTCCACCAAATGAGATCCGATTTCGATTATTCTTTTTTTATTTGAAAGGTAGTAACTATAAGTTGGTCTCATAAAAGTTTGGCGAAGATCTGATAAGGATCTTCAGCATGATGAACAGGATAGCTCATCAAGCAATCGATGGTTTTCAATCAAATTTGGGAGAAACACAAAGGACCTCATTCTACACAAGATGATGCAAAAAAATCAAAAAGATCAAAAAAATCACAAAACGGAAAATGCACTTGCACATTACATTCCTCAAAAATTTACAAAATTAAATAGAAAAAACATCACATCACACACACACACACACACACACAACATTTTGCATTATAGTTAGTTTTCAATACGTGACAGGCTGCAAGCGTTTCGTCGCTGTTAGAATACTAACTGATAATTATCTTCATGATGTTTTCCTTCACTGAATGAGAGCATCAGCATAAAACGTCGCGAGGTCTACAGCTCCCAGAGCCACTAGTTATTAATGTTAATAATTTTGGGTATAACGTAACCTTAACATATATAAGTAGAAAAAAAACAAGAGAAACAAGTTCTTTTTTTTGGTGACCAGTTTCTCACAGTCCAGGTTCTCTATAAGTTTTCGTGTGAGATAAACATGTTGTAAATAAGGACCAGTCTTATGTCATACAACCTATTTGTATCAAGAAATACAAGTATCTATGTGCTTACAACCCATTTTTTTATAGGCGTCCAACGTTGTACGTATAAGTATTTTCAATTTTTATAAAAATCTGGGATTATATACTTTACAATTAAATAAAGAACAATTTAGTGCGTGTATGTTTATCATTGTTATGTGTTTATTTATTTAAGTATCATCACCATCATCACTGATTAAGTGAATGAAAGGGAGAGTGTATACAGGTATTAAGTGAGTAAGAGAAATAGTGGATACAGGTATTTTACCCTACAATGCCATTACTTGAAGATGACAGACTTATAAAAAAGTAGGTACATCAAATTGCTAACTATTCATGCTAGTGTTTTTATAGTCAGCTGAACACAGCTCTACGGCACTTGGCCTGTCTGTATTGATTGAATTATTCTTTCTTCATTTTGAAAGGTTTTTGATTTTTCTTTGTCAAGAGGTTTTTAGGTGTTGATTGAGTCAGGTCTTTGGAGAGGGCTTACCAATTATTGTTTCTCAAGCGCTCCTGAGAATTTTGTGATAACTTAACATAATTTTATTTATGTATTAAGCTTTTAAACTGTTTATTCTTTTAACAATTTGATTTGACACAGATTTTTAACCGACTTTAAAACAGGAGAAGGTTCTCAAGTAGTGTGTAGGAGAGGAGTGATCTCTGATATGACGGATGATAGGGGAGAATGGAAGAAATTAACATGTTGTGCCGACCCCACCTGTGGAATAAGGACAGAAAGAAGAACTTCTCAAGTAATGACCGTGCATGTCCACCACTCCATTTGTCTCCCCTTATAGTTAGAATGTTGCAGAATTTAAAAACCTACACTTGAAAACATGGTCAATCTAGGGTTGCCTATTTATTTCATTGTACTGGCGCCACTGAAAACCAGCGCCTATGAAGGGTACTAACATATCCTGCCCTGGCACCATGCTGAGTGGTGGCCATTATTGTTATTTTTAATTATAGTTCTAAGATTTAATTTTGTAATACCTCTGTAATATAACAAAATAAAAACATTCTATTCTATTCTATTCTCAGTAAGACTACACCGGTGGATTAGGTATGTATAGTAAGTGCCAAATAACGCCGCAATACAGGTCATTCACCCACCTTCACCACGATGTCGCAAAATTCAATTTATGAATGGCTAATTCTGTCGCTTTCCATACAAACCTGTCGCTAAGACGGTATCGCTCGAATCCCGTAGTACTGTTTGTTTACCATACATAAATTGAATTTTGCGACATCGAGGTGAAGGTGGATGAATGACCTGTATTGCGGTGTTATTTGGCACCTACTATAGTAAGTCTATTTTAAAGATGTGTTATTATTTTGTAAATATAAAATAGTAATTTTTGTTATAATAACTAAACACATCGGTTCAAAAGCCAGATCAGATAAATCAAGTAAGCATTGGTTCCAATTAGACACAAAATTGCGTGTACCGCAGATCGTACATAGTTAATTAACTAAATAGTATCGCAACTGTTTTGATCCATTACTTGTAGGTCACAAATAAGCTAAGCGTCGTCATTCCGAACGTACTACTGAGTCTACTGACCCAAGTCCCACTCGTAATTAGTGGTCTCGATCCGAACGCGCCGCGCTGCTTGCGCATTTCGCGCAATAGGACTAACTATTAGTTTTTTGTGAAAAACGAACCTCGATAATTTGGTGAAAGTTAAATATAAAAAAATGTTGACAGTGCTAATAGCCTCTGCTGCAGTCCTTATTTTTTTTTATTATTTTTATTACCAAATGGTATCAAAATGGTATGGTGTGTCTGTGTGAGTGACTTGAGTCGTTGCGTCTTACTTAGTTGTATTACTGTTTAATGTACTATAGTTTTCTTGCGGTAACATTATCTACAAACCTATCTATTCAGCATGTATAGATAAAATCTATGGCGTCTCTAATTGGAGCTGTCTGTATTAATAATTGATTATTATTATCATCTACATCATATCAGTGCTAAAACGGTGAAGAAAAACATTGAAAGTCAAAGATAAAATACTTTTATTCATTAAAACCTCGACGCCTTTAATAGAAGTTGGTGGGAGCAGAGCCGGGAGAGAGAAGTGGAAGATGTTGGGGAAGACCTTTGCCCAGCAGTGGGATGAAATAGGTTAATGAAAAAAACAATAAAATCACAAGGACCTTCTACGGGACGACCTCTTTAATAAGAGGTAGTACTAAAAACGATGTTCATTTGGTTCAGGATTTTCGTGAACGAAATCGCGGGAACTCCACTAGTTCCCAGGAGATAACGTCTGAATTATTCTGAGAAAAAGGTAGCTTATGGAAATATTTTATTTCTGTGACTCAAAATTCTAGTTTTTTTTTGTTGAAAAGTTTCTGGAAACGCAAAAATCTGCATGGAGTTTGATCATCAGTCGTTAAGCTATGACAGAGGCCTTAAGGCGACCTAAAACCTCCGTCACCAGAGTTGGCCAACTAACTCATACGAGTTTGCTTGCTTATCAGCCTAAAGTCAAAGTGACGACCGTTTTATGACGTCACAAGCTTTACGGAAACTAGTTCTACCTCTCATTAAATAAACATAGCCACCAATTATTTATGACAGCAAATGACGCGTTCCCGATTAAATAACACAGTATTTATTACTCAAATAAAATTATGAATCAAATTGACGATTATTTATTTTCAAGTATTATTCGCATACTTATTATGACTTCACTATTATTTTTTTTTGACATCGAGTAAAATCGGAACTTTATTTTGAAAGACAAACCCGCTCAAGCAAAAAACGTCGCTATAAAATGTGTGGAACTAGCAAACTCCAAATAACAGTTCAATAACTTGTACGCAAGCAAAGCGATAGCAAAAACAGCACAATGCACAGAATCTCATTACCGAGCAAACAATACCCAATCTCGTCCAGAAGTGGACAGAATTACAGTAGAGTCGCGTTACGGAATCAGGCCCCTTCGTTAATGCTAGTAACTGGCGCTAGTTACTTGCTCCAAAGTGTTATTGAAGGTGCCAACTGGGGTAAGTGGTCTGAGGATTGATCGCACCTCTGACGAGAACAAAACCACAGCCAAAAACGTTTGTAAGTAAACATTGTACTTCGCTGGTCATTTTAATGACTCCAGATATTCCCTTCACTTATAAACCTAAAACACTCAAAAGGCGTTACGATGAAACGTCAAAATTGCGCTGCGTTTGAATTCAGTGGTCAGCCATAAGTTTATGGATGAAATGGTAGTTTATATTACAACGCAGGGACTTCTATTCTTGTTACTTCCACGAGCTCTGTAGAAGATGGAGAGTAAATCCGGTGAGTCGTGAGTGCTTGTACACTGTCGTCGTGTAAACACAGCACGTACAGCCCTCATCAGGACCAGTCATTGGCATCGGAGCCAAAATGGCACCACAAGCGAACCGCAGCGTTACCACAGCGTCACCACACGAACGCTAAATACACGCTAAATCGAACGTTTTTCACCACAGAATCGGTACATATTTGAGTAATTTTGTGGAAATTGCCGCGTTTTTCGGTGGTTGTCCACCGGCATTCGAGTTTTTTAAGCGCATACTTAGAGTAGCACGTCTAGTTTCCCCCCCCCCCCCCCCAATTTATCTGCGATCGGCTACTTAGGCAGCACATCTAGTAACGTAGGGTACTTAATTGTTGTTACTTCTTTAATGAACACGGAGAGGTATACGACTTGTGTAGATTAAATACAGAAATAGAGTGTCGTTCAAAGCCACATTAAGTATTGTTTTATACAGAAGAGGAAAAAAAATCCGTCTTCTGTGGTTTAATTGAAAGCAAAACTGGCTTGTGTAGTTTTAGCAGTCAAAATTAACATTACGCATAGCAAAAGTTTTCTTTATTCTGACTATGACGAACGAAAACGACACGATAAAATGATAAAATGATGTGTTATTTTGACAGGTGTCATGGCTCAGTCGGTAGTAGCTCTGCCTTCCATGCTGTGAGTCGTGAGTTCGATTCCCAACGAGAAAAAACATTTGTGTGTTGTAAATGTAATGTATTTGTAGATGTTTGTTCTGTGTCTAGGTGTTTCTATGTATTATAAGTATGTATTTACAAAAAAAAAAGTATGTATGTATTCTATCAGCCATCTAGTTTCCATCGTACAAGCTTTGCTTAGTTTGGGACTAGAAGGCGTTGTGTTAAGTGTCCGTGAATATTTATTTATCTATTTTATTTATTTATTTTAAATTGTAAATCGTTCAGTGGACAACCACACTGGCGTATTGTTACCATTCCGTTACTGTAATTGACACACCGCAAATAATTGCAATAGTGAATTTAGAATTTAGGTACTCAATCTAGCACCAATGGCGTTTAATTATTGCATTCACCTAACATTTTTGTGGCTCGCTGCGCTCACCGTTAAGAGTGAGCACAGGTGATGCCTGTTAAGGGTGAATGAAAGAAAAAACATGTTGTCCCGTCCCTATTTAAGAAAGGCAGGGAGAAGAAGTCTTCGCTCACCAGTGGGAAAGGACCCACCATAAGGGGGGTATCCATCGGCTGGTAAATCAGTTCCGGTACCGACCCCATCTAGGAAAGGCACGAATAAGAAGTCTTGGCTCACCAGTAGAAAAGGAACTACCATAACGAAGGGTTTCCATCGGCTGGTAAAGCAGTCAGTTCCGGCCTGTTCCTGCCAATTCTCATCCTATTTTAAAAACAATATAGAAAACTAAATAAAGTCTTTTATTCTCTAACGATTATAGAGTAGATGCTGACTCCAGCAGTCTTGGTGCCGTATAACAGGCTTGTATGGTTGCGAAGCTTGTATGGCTCGTATGTTGGTCCGGCAAGGTGGGGCGACGACAGCGTTGCCAGACGTCCCGATTTAAGCGGGACGTCCCGATTTTTTAATCAAAATTACATGTCCCGCGCGGGACAGGCTCAGTCCTGCTTTTCGGGGATAACTAGACCATGCGTGTGTTAGATTTGGATATATTATCTAATGTTAATATCGTGAAGTATATAACAAATTTAAGAACTGTTAAATTTATATCGAACCACTATGACAACACTGTAGCTAAGCCTTTGTATTTTTACATTATTGCAACACAAAGTTGGTCTGTACGACGTTCACGTTGGTTGCTAATACAATTAGTATTTTACATTCCATCAAAATGTATAAAAACCTATTGATTCAGATGTATAATAGTTAATGTACTATCTAAATTAATTATGTAATTTATCATGAATATCCCAATGTATATCAGTATCTAGATATGTATACTTGATTGTTTACATCCGATGATAAGATCGGTATTGTATAGAACTATCAGTACTTTATAATCTTAATTGATATTGCTAAAATCATATACTAATTTATTATAAATATCAAAGTTCAGAGTATCCCCAAGTTATATTTTATATTGCATTATGTAGAATGTTAGATTGTGTACTGACTTCCGACATTTGTTTACGTCTTACAATGAACTGTAACCAACTTCACTTGACTTTTGCCATAACGACCGGCACGATGTGAGAAGCAGTGTGTTGAGATTATTCGACGAGGACAGTCTTGTGTTGTATTTGGTACGGGTGGCATGGGGGTCTGTTGCCGATTTGATATCATTCAGGGAGGCTGTGTGCCAACAAGTTGTACAGGTGTGATGTTGTTTTCTGTACCTACCTGTGTTAAGTAGGTAGACTATTGTGCTAGTTATAACCGTGGCTTGTTCTAGGAAGTATTGTGTTGGCGACTGAGAGATAGGCTACTGAGTGTGAAGGGGATTTCTACATCTTTACTTTGTAAAACATACCCATTTTGCATCCTGACGAACAGGCTATTGTTTTAGTCAATAAATGGCTTATTGACGGGTTTTGGATGATTTCTGGTAAGAGTAGAATGATTGATGGTCAATTATAGTAATCTATATATGGCTTTCATCTCTCTACATACATGTTTATATAATCTTTTATTATTGGATAATATATATATAAGATAAATTTTAACACGTGCAACGTGCTGAGGAAGCGCGGGCGAGTAGCACAGAAAAGTGTGGACTGGCCGCCCGCCGACGAATAAGACTCAGTTATTGAACTATAGGGTAAATCTGATTTAAAATATCATAATTTTTATTAAAATACATTTTCTATGGCTATTTGTCCTATCTATTGTCAAGTAAACATAATTTGAACTCAAATAAAAAGATAAACATTGTAAAACTTCTGATTATATATGCGTTTTTTTACTATGTCCCGCGTTCAACGAGAGAATCCCGCTTTTTTCACTCAAAATGTTCCAAAATCCCGACTTGGCAGAAGAAAAATCTGCCAACGCTGAGCGACGATCTGTGAAATGTAGCTGGCAAACACTGGACGAGAAGAGCCGAAGACCGGGCTCAGTGGCGCGTCTTGGGAGAGACCTACGTCCAGCAGTGGACCGATATAAGTTGATCATGATGATGATGATAATTGCGAAGGTGGGTAATTTTTAACAGTTGTCTGTAGAAATCTCTTTTCAGATCTATGCTTGAAACACGCTTTTCGTGCGAACGAGTCAATGGTGGGCATACACGCTACGAGAAATCGTTACGATCAGACTGAACAGTTCGAACGGTACCGATAAATAGCTACATGTATGTTATAAAACTGTACAGTTTTTAGAACAAACATGTAGCGATTTATCGGTGTTATGTCCGAAGTGGGTTTTACGACAGTGAAATGAAAATCTTTTCTCAACTATATTATAGTTGAGTCACTCTTGAGTTTTTTAAGCATAGTGTTAGATCGGCCAAAAACTCTGTTACAGTTGGTCACTAGCTCATATTAAAATGACCTTACTTTAAGCACTCTGTCCATTAAGCCCTTTAGTGTCAAGGCGTTCAACCGTAAAATAAAGGGAGTCTTAAGTCACTATTCAATAAACCGTCCCAGGGCGATAAAAATAACGTTTTATGTTAAGCTAGTCGTCGCAAATGGGTTTACTCATCTTTTCTTTATATTTAAGGTCAAGGTAGAGATTATTCGGAGCGTATGCTGGTGGTCGGCTGATGCCTCTTCTTGTTCCTTGTCTTATACCCCAAAGCACAGATCATATAAGTTCTGGGGCAAATTAAATCCAGGTCCCACATTTTTTGAAAACTTTTAATGATGGAACTTTGTTTGTTACAATACACTACGCAGTTTTAAAAAAATGTAACAATGTCATTATATAAAGCAGCGGGAATCATTAAATAACAGAATTAACTAAAAATTACTTAAATGCAATCGGGACCTGAAATACCCATCCAAATAGTGACTGCATCGGTGAAGATTGATAAGCAAGCCTAACGAGCGCTTCAATACGATTATAATAATAATATTTGACTTCTTTCAGACGAACATTATCATCACGTTTTATGTATAAAATATAAACGATATCTCGTATCTGTGCACACCCATGTGTTCTCGTGTGGAAAATGAAAACTAAATAAAAATGGGCCCAGCGCCATCTTCAAATATTGGCGGAGAGCATCTGCTATCAAAACTTTACGCGATCCTCACACAGATGTGCGAATAAAACGTGTAGAACTGTTTGTTATTGAGGCTGAGATGGTATGCACGTGCAAGACTAATCAATCTAAAAAAAAATCCCAATCACGTCCTGTCGTGCTACTCTTGACCACCACCCCCGTTACAAACTAGATCCAGATTTTGACAGAAATTGTGTCATTTTGTACTGAAAAATGACATGACATCTGTCAAAATCTATGAAGTAATCCTACTGTTCATAAAAGCTTGGGTAAATTGTAGGTATTGACTGTTAAAATCATCTCAATTACATAGATTCAAAGCCCTGTTGATTCATCAACAACAGCATCGGGGATGCTGGAACATTTATGCCATCAACCCAAAGTCCTTCTCCGTTACTTTAAGAAGTTGGGCTGGCTGGGGCGAGGTCAGCAGGGGGACAATGCACAATACACCCCAACGCGAGACTTCAGTGCAGATCTCATTCCCCCACGACGAATTAAATTTAAGAATTAGGCATTTAGAAAGTAGTTACCTAAGCTATTACTAAATTTAATACCGCATCTAAGCTTTCGAAGCTCTACAAATGGTTGTCGCTAGTTATTGCTTTGAGTTTGGGACGATTTTTTTCTTTTTCTTATAACACATCGTTTTGTCTCTGTTTGAATGTCCCGAAGAGAAGGGTATTGAGTTTTTGATTGTGTTTTCGGGTCCTTGGCTGTAATCAACGGACCAGCGGAATAAAGGTTTGGGTATAGTTATAATATCATAAACTAAACCTTATAGGATTCGTTTCAAGGTTGAATTTACGACGGGAACGATAGGAAAAATATTTTTAAGAATGTTTTTGTAAAAATGTCCTCTCGTTCTATTGCATGAAACGATAATCGTGAGTGAAAGAGCACGCATGAAAACTATGTGGAAAGAACGACGCTTTTCAGTGGGATTTTATTATGAACTTGCGCGCGGTATGGTCTGCGCAAGGAGGCTGTATGATGGAGGTTTAAAGAAGTTGGTATATCTCATATTCTCATGGTGCGATGTTAAAAGCTATGTTTACTGCGAAACGCTCAAGGCTAGGCTTGCGTAGTAAATCTTCACCGATTATCTCAGTTAAGCAACGTCTGCGCGATCACTATTTGGATGGGTGACCGTTAGTGGCATTTACATACATGTAAGCGCTTCCGTGCTTTGGAGGGCACGTTAAACTGCCCCGGATCTAGCAGTCGTTAAGTTACGACGAAGGCATTAAGGCGGCCTAAAAACTCCACTAACTCATACGAGCTTGCTTGCTTTTATTTTTTTCATCTTTAGGCCATGACTAAAAGGTATAAGTTAAGTTAGCTGTCATTATTTCCTTCCAGATGTCTCAATTTTGTTTGTGGCTCTAAAAATATTAGCATCATTATATTCCTTTTTTTTTCAATGGAGTAAAACTTAGAGCCAGGGTTTACAAATCTATGAAATAGACTCGTAAGTCCACATTCTCCTTCAGTGGACTTCTGCAGGCTACCGATGATGATAATGTAACAGTAGCTGCTCTAACCGTAAACGCCGAATTTACCGGATTAGTAGTCGATAGAAAGAATCGGATATCGATAAAAATAATCCAATTGAACTCTTACAATAGAATCTGACATGCGAAACGATTATTGTACAACCTAATGAAAGCCGGACCTAATGTAAGCCCACCCTAATGTAAACCCGCCCTAATGTTAGGGAGCATTACATTTGATACGCACTGGCCGTGGTCGAACCGATAGTATATAATCCCCAAATATTGGTTTTAGTGGTCGGTAAATCGTGGGTTCAAATCCGGTAGCGGGACAATGTGTTTTGTAAGAGTAGGCTATAAAGTGAGGTTTGTTTAAAAAAAATCTAATTCATTATTATAAAAGTACTCACACCGTTTGTTTGGAAGCCTTCAAGTTAGTACCTAAGTAACACTGTAGAATTTAGAAAAATAAAGTTAAAAAAGATAATGGTTTGTGCAAGATGATGATCCACATGTCAAGCGATTGCTTTATATAAAACAATGCATTGCCTCACAGAGCACTTCCTCAATGGTCTGCGTCCATCACTGTGCGACATAAAGATGTTAAGTCTCATGTGCGACGTGTTTGTAATAGCACCGGCTACCACTGCTAATTAGTTGCTTTTCCGTCGAATAATAGCGTAAGTGGGTCCAAAAACAGTTCTCTTCGCGCGTCAAAAACGTTTGAAAACCATAACCTCTTGTGAATTTTATTAAGAATTTTGCTCCCAACCTTTTCCAAGCCAATCTCACTTTAATCCCATAACTTTATTTTATATACAAATAAATAGTGTACTCTATATAATTTACCCGAACAATATCAATATTTTAATAAGATGTTTAATGGAACAATACAATAAAGGTACATAATAACAGTATACAAGTAACAGGTAACGAGCGATGTTCCCAAAAACATAACATTGTGTAGCTTTAATGACGAATAAGGCCGTATTTCCACTTGTTGAGTTTTTGCAAAATATATTTATACAGATTTTTTTGCTGCCATGTAGGTGGGTGGTACTCATTAGCTGTAGCTGGCAGTATGTTTTGTACTTTGTAAAAGTCCAGAATGTCCAAACTTACATAAATAAATAAAATATTCACGGTCATTTAACACAACGCCTTCTAGTCCCAAACTAAGCAAAGCTTGTACCATGGAAACTAGATAGCTGATAGAATACATAGATAATTTTTTTTTGTAAATACATACTTATAATACATAGAAACACCCAGACACAGAACAAACATCTATGTTTACAATACACAAATGTTTGT
Source organism: Eulithis testata (assembly GCA_947507515.1). NCBI lineage: Eukaryota > Metazoa > Arthropoda > Insecta > Lepidoptera > Geometridae > Eulithis > Eulithis testata. The sequence goes on from OX382219.1 coordinate 5,677,550, forward strand.
TCTCGATGGGGATCGAACCCACGACCTACAGCACGGAAGGCAGAGCTCCTACCGACTGAGCCATGACGCCTGTCATATAATATGTCTGATAAGAGACATAAAAATGAGTGGTAGAGATAATCAGTAGTCACTTTTTCAGACTAGATTTTAGCACAAAACGATGATGGTTTTTTTTATAGTGTCAACCATTTAGATAAACAATAAAGAAATAAGTAATCGCATACTAAATTATTTTCGAACGAACTTTATTTTAATCTATCACATGTGACATATTAAAGTTTGTTTGAAAAGACCCATTTAAATATTATTAAATTTCACAAAAAAATTTACTTACGCTTTTTCAGCTTAACCCTCGCTATAGTTACCCTTGTTTTCCCTCAGCTTCTATTTTATTACCGAAATAGATATCAATTTTACCAAATTGATTACATAAAGCTTCGATGAACCCACGAAATGCGTAATTTAATAACTCAAGCCGCCATTTTGTTGTTTCTATGAACTATAAAGGGTGTAATTTTTATGAAAGGTTGTTCATAAAATACTAATTCTTTCATAGTTTTATGGGGAATAGTTTATGGATAATTTATTGGATGGGCTTTCTATGCTATTAAAAGAAATGAAGTCTTACAGACTTACTAAGAATCGCCTCTCACTCCACTGACACTATTCGAAACACTGCTAAAGATTATCTCCACTTATACTAATATTCTGCGCTATCACTATGTACTTAGGTTTCCCACTAATTAAACATAGCGAGATGGGACAAGTTTGAACGGTGATTAACATTTCGCAGAAATTGAAAGGCGATTCTAAGTAAACTCAGAGATTAGATATTACGAAGAAATCGCACGAAAACAATATCGCGGCGGAACGACGAGCAAACCTTTTAGATTTACCTTTTTCAGTTGAAATATGAAAAAGTGCGATTAGTCCAATCTCATTAACCTTAAAATATTAAAAAGGTAAATTAACTTCTCGGTGACATTAGCTGAGTAAATTTTTAAGCCAAGTTATGTCTCTTTGTAATATATGTTGTTACTTAGGCAGCTCCACATGTATTGTGTCCACCTAGTCTTTGCTGTGGGTAAGGTCAATAAAGCGGTGTATGTGAGGATGGTATAGGTGCTGGGCAAGCTTAACCCATTAAAAAACCATGTCCCAGGCACTGCAGCGTCCCGCTCATAGGGCATAGGTAAACAGTGGCTCCTACCTAACTGATGCAAAATAGCTGACCATATTAGTAGCTCTACGGATGGTCGTTCTCTGGATAATCTCTTATCTAATTACGTTGCGAGAAACTGCCATGAGTCACTGGTTATATTGTGCAATATTATGATTCCAAATGAATCTAGTGATTTCTGACTTTAACTTCCACGGACAATTTTGCCAGTGTCAAATGAAAATATTAGAAACAATATCAGTCAAGATTTTTCTGAATAACTTATTTGCTTTGACTGTATTCGTTTTCAGAAACCTCGTAAACCGTAGAATACAAGGACTGGGTATTATCCTGTGTTTTCTTTACGTAACAAATAAATAAATAAAGAGGTAAATAAGCTGAATCTGAAGTTTACAAGACAAAGGATTCCATGTACATTTACTTAAACAAAGTTATATTTTAATAACAGGAACATGGTACAATTAAAAACAGTATCACATGTTCAAGAATATATTTGTGCGCAATAGTAAAAAAAGAGCAAGCATTTTTTCAAATGCATCGCACCTTTTTAGCAACTGATAAAAATGTGAAATATCTATAGGCACATATAATTTACGATAAATTAAAATGTCGAAAAATCAAGTAAAGATCACTCTAATAACACAGTACTCGCACAGTGTTTCGTAAGTGCCTCTCGCTGGCCATCAGAGGCCTTGGCGGTTGGTCTGTTTGCAGGAAACCTACTGACCGTGTAAACTGCGCTACTGTATAATTTAATTTGTCAAACAGAACCGAAAGGGTCTGAAAGTTGTGCAATAAATCATTGGAGCACAAAGGTCGGTACCCTCGTCCGAACGATTACTTACACGTCAAACCTAAAATGATGTTTCACACAATATGCTGTGTAGTTTTAGGAGAAACAAAAGAAAAATTGATCAGCACGTTTCTGGGATTATAAATAACTACTTGGGAAAACTAAAAGTTTTTTGCAAGAAGTTCTCTTTTTCGGTATCAATTCAGGTTGAATTGATACCGAAAAAGAGAACTTCTTGCTTGCTTGTATGCGTACTTTGATCAGAAAAAATAAAGGAACTTATGACCTCAAACGATGTGTGTGTTTTAAATCATTGATACTCGGGGTATATTTTACTTATTCTAGGATAATGCTTATTCTAGCTAACACGTAATACCAACACCTAGTCTAGTCACACGTACTATGAAGCATCAAGAAATACCTGGAATTTTTTCAATCAATCTCAGCCAAAAAGTAAAATTGAATCAGTTTTCTATCTCCTTGTAAAATTTATGAGAAAACAATTTCACTTACGTGAAACCGTTTCAATATTTTTCTCCAATACAAATTGTAACTAGCAAAGTAAATCAATTTTAGAAAAACAATCCGTCTTTATTCGGTGAGACTATAACCGCGACACATCTGTGTTATACAAAATTTAATAGAAAATCGCATATGTCGTAATGAAAAATAAACAATACCAGAATCCACTTGATTTAATATAGGTTTAAGCAAACAAGTAAGTATAACAGTCGAGTGGCTACCCCGAGATTAGAAAAGGGAGGTTGGTGTTTTGGGGGATATAACTGCAATAATAATATTGCATCATTTTGCGTGGGGAAAATATGTTTTCTTAGTATTATTTCGAGTACAATACATTAAAGGAACATAACAACTACCGGTTTATTAAAAAAAACATGGTTTTTGAAATGTAAGTTACATTGCAATTTATTAAAATTCGTTCACCAAATCCTCATGCAACTATTTGGTTGACTCATTTGCAACTAACTCTTCTAACTTGACTAAAGCGTGACAAATGCACTTACGACTTTTATTACCAAAGTTGTCCAAAAAAAGTTCGCCATTCGATACAATTACACGCTTATTCTATTCAACATTAGAACAAAAGTACAGCGTTTATTTTTTATTTTTTTGCGGTTTCTGAATTCCAAAGAAACTGTTGACCGTGACATTAATGCCTTTTTATCTAACATCCCAGATCACCCCACCGTAACCGACACATGTCTAATCATAAACTAACAAAATGTCAAATTTAACCACAAGTTTGTCTAATAGCAGTTGCGTGATCGGAAATAGTTTTGAAAAAGGTTTTGTTAGTTTGTTTATAAGCAACTGTATTACAATTTACGTAAATATTTACAAGCATTTTTATAAGGTTTATATTTTTCAACCAAACTAGGGCAAATGTACATTTACTAAATCATAATTATGTTAGACGAATTACGCGTTTATTCGTCCAAGGCTACTTTTATGTTAGACGAATTACACGTTTATTCGTCCAAGGTTACTTTTCCCAGGGCATGCTGTAGGTATAATTTAATAAATAACTTGTTTTTTTATTAATAATGCCGATATTGTATGTAACAAAACATAATAAGAAACGTTAGAACAGAAACCAGTTCTAATTAGACCATAATTACTTATATTAGAAATAGTTACCTAAAGAACAGTGTCCATCTAATTATGGAGTCTTTAACATAATACGTAAGTAGTACCTTGCATCTATTTCAATTGAACGTTGAATTTTGTTACTAGAAACAAAAGGCACATAATGTTTCGGTCAATCAAGGCTAAGATTATATACCATTTGAATCTTTAATACTAAGTAATAAAGCCGTAAGTGGCTTGTAGTAAGCTAAACGGCGTAAACGTTATGGGGACAGTGTACAGCAATTTAGCACCTGCATTCATTCACACGTTGTAATGATAGGTTTGTTTCGGGTGTGGTGCAACTGTACGCAGATAGCGAGTAGCGTGTGCTGGAACATTGCTGCCATCAACCCAAAGTCCTTCTCCGTTACTTTAAGGACTTGTGGTGGCTGAGGTGAGGTCAGCAGAGGGACAATACACAGTACACCCTAACGCGGGACGTTAGTGCAGATCTCATTCCCCTACGACGAATTAGAATAGCGAGTAGCGTATGCGTGGCTGAAGCGGTATGTCAAGTTTGAAGCGACCTCTAGTGATAGTTATCTTGTTTTTATTTGTTGCATAAACAAGGTAGGCATCAACAGTTTAAAAATTAAAATCGTCATTTAAGTTTGAGCAAGTCGCACACCTTTCCATACAAACGTGGAAGGGTAACCACTCCACTAAAAATACTTTCCGGAAAGTATTTTTAGCTTGTATTTTTTAAATGAATACTTTTTTTACTGTTTGGGCTGTCTACAGACATAGATTATGACGAGATAAATTGATATAATCCTTAGTTTTGGTTGGTCAACGTCAAACAGTGGAGTGGTTACCCTAACACATTTGTATGGAAAGATGTGCGACTTGTTCAACCTTAAAGGCGCTAGTCAAAAATGTCCAAATGTCACCTCAGTTATAGTTGTAAACAAACCAGTTTTTGTCAACAGCTGTAAATGTGTTCATGGTAATATACCTGTTATTCGTTTTTAGTTTCATAATCTTCAAATTCTAATTTCAGATTTTTATTTATGTTGAAATATTTTAGATAACCGCTAAAAGTATGACCACACCTCAAAAATATGTCACCATAGATTGTCTATAATTTAGGTGCAAACTACAAGCATTACCTTCTAATAAATGACTTGTGAGAAACTTTGAGCCCTGAAACGTGGATACGAATAAGAATTATGAAAAATGAATCCTCCTTGTACTTCTGTTGTAATTAAACATTTTTCGGAATAATGTGACAAGTGTTATTTATTACTAAAACTAGCGTCACCTGCGGCTTTTCTCGCGTGGTAGCAGCATACGCATTATTTGGTTAAAACCTTTGATCCTAATTTTAGACCCTTTAGGGTGCGACTTTTCAAAATTCCTTTCTTAGCGCACCCCTACACTATATAAGGATATTATTACTACCCACCTTTCATATCTCTAGGACTTATAGTTTAGGCTGTGCGTTGATTATCAGTTAGCTTAAAAAGATTTTATATATATATATATAGATAACGTAATAAAGTCAAGCCTGTTTTGTTAAGTTATCTAAATGATTAAAATACCCTTCCTATTGAATTTAGTTACAATCTAATAAAATTACTTACTTAACAATACCTTTTGACAAACGGTAGCACAAATTTGATATCAATTTCAATTCAATTGTAAACCGTAACCAATTCAATTCGTACCATACTATATAAGCTGCTATTGTTCCAACTGAACGTCTATTGAGGTGGTAACAATGTTTAATACTTATTACCTAGGTACTTACAACAGGAAATGTATTGTTTCATTCTATGGTATTTTTTGTATTAAAGAACTACCCGATACCCGAGACTAATAAAGTATCTGCGGCGCGATCGGTGTGCTGCCTTTTCATACTAAATCATAGGTATTCTGTGACGAAATAGTGACATTAGAGCACTTCAGCGCGTTTTTTGCCGTCAAAAGCTTCTTGTTTTCGTATATCTGTAGCCACGTCGCTTGACATTATGCTGGGCAGCGAAATCAGTTCAGGAGCTTGCGATACGGGGCCTGGAGCAAATCGGATGAAACCCAGGTCCCACTTTTTTTAACTTGTAATGATGAATCTTTATTTGTTACAATGCAAGTCTAAGAAAAGTATTCAACTTCATTTAAAATCAGAGAGAATCATTAGTTATTAGACATTTCATTTCGAAAAATGCCCTTTTCCATGGTTGATTATCGTATACATGTTCACGTCAAAGTAAGAACTTTATTATTGTAATTTTGACTTGCTGACGTTTCGGAGAAAATATTTTGGGAGAAATTCTCCCAATTGTCACTTTTTTTTGTTGCTGGTTTAAAAGTCAACGGTAAGATCCACGATTGACAACTCAGAGACCCTTTAGTTGTATTATAGCCACAAGTTTGCAGATTTTAGTGAATCTTGTGTAAACAGTACTAATGTGTGTTCTACGGACACACATTGGCAAGTCCTAGGCAGTGGGTTATCTAGCAGGTCCACCTATTAGGCGTGGAGCCAAACGTCTCACGCAATTACGGACCTAATATTTGTAGTGGCAGCAAAAAACGTCTAAGCAATAAAATGTATAAATTTTGATGATAATTTATTATCCGTCTTTTTTTGTGAATTTAAATGAAGATGTTATTAAGTTTTGTGACAGCCAAATTACTGTTTTATTTTATTTTATTAATAAGGGATCTGTGATAAGGGTATCCTACAGAGATAACACCATAAAATACAAGAAAGATAATAAAAGCTCTTAAATCTTGTGTTTTCCTAATTATAGGATACCAAAACATGCAAGTTACGTCTACTACGAAAGTATGCGTGTAAATATCACACTGTTTTAAAACTATTAAGCAGGGAGGCTTGAAGCCATAGTGCATTGACCTTAGAAATAGGCTGTATAATTTAAATATCAAACATTCGCCAATAACTCAGTTGTTAGCGTGCCGTGCAATCATAACGATAAACAAAAACACTCGGTTTCCAAAAGAAACTCCTACATAATTTATTTTCCCCTTTAGGCTTACAACTTAACAGAAAATATATCACGTTCCGGAATGAGCTCCAACCTCATATTACCTCCCTAATAATTTATCATAAAAATTTGTTTACCGAACAAAATTTCCTCACGAGAATTTCCCGACGAAATCAGGCAGCAATTCCCTAACTGTCGTACGGCAAATAATTTAATTTTTCATTGAGTCGGCCATGTTTTTCGCAGACCCAATATCTCGCGTGGATGACTTGTAAGAATGAGTTGTCAGTGAAACTGTTCAATTATTCACTGTAGGTCGCTGAGCCGGGTGGTAGTGATTGGCTTATTTTGGATCTTAAAATAATACATTAGATTTATTTTACTCTATCGACGTTTTCCCCATTTTTTTTTTCGATCACTATACAGCCCTTGGTAGGTAAACACTAACGGCAGATAGAGCGAAGACCAGTGTGGAAACTATGGCGACGCAATTCAATGATGCGCATTAAGTACCTAGTTTTTGATTACTTATATGATAGTCAAAGCAAAGAATGAATGCATCGTATTCAGATTTTGTTTGAATTGGTTTCGAACTAGGAAATGTACCCGTGACACTACAAATACGAGCCGTACTAACCAAACTCTGTGAGAATTTTCATTCCAATTCCATTTTCGAAAACAGCAAACTTCTGGGAACCGATTCAAAAATGTCAATAGAATATGCAAACAAGACTAGGGAAAAAAGACCGAGGGCCCATCCCTAGGCTCTGCGCGATTGGAAATAGGTCAAGTGACTTTGCACGCTGACTGTACGTCCCAGTTGGGCCAACGCACTGTTTTGACAACCGTACATGAGGTTTTGAAGCCTACGATTGTGTGCGATGTTGTTCGCAAATTGCGCCCTTATGAGATTACTAAGTTAGGGCGTAACTTGACACTTGTTCAGAATTCAGATACGCTAATTTATCTAATCAAAAACTTTAAAAAACGCATGTTTAGTGTGTAATGTATATATATGCTTCCACTTAGGGTTAAATGGTTTTTGAGCACATTTCAATAGATTTAATATATTGTTAGTTGTTGCTGGCGGCTTTACTTGCAGTAATCTTCAAAATAATTGAAAAAAATTGACTTCATAAACCAAAACCTGAATTAATAATACGTGGTTTTCAAAACCATTGAAAACCACGTATTATTAAATTCATTTTTTTAAATTACATATAACACTCAGTCATCCAGATATTGCTAGACACAAATGTTTGTTCTCGGTACTGATCGAACCCATGACCCACAGCGTGGAAGGCAGAGCCACTACCGACCGAGGTCTGAAGTATGAAACCTGAACTGTCCAGAAGAAAAACACGTTCAAAACCTAACAATGCTAAGCCCACATCCACAAAGGCATTAAGAGGTGTTCAGACTTTTCATTTAGAATTTCAGATCGAGGCTCGTTTTTTCGCACAGCGAGACCTAGTATTTGCCGACGGGCTTCACAATAGGACAAACATCTGAGGGGACTGCACTGCTAGGTCAAGGATGTTAGGTTAAGTGGATGTGGTATATGCAGATGATAAAAACTTGATCCCAACGTTCTAAAAACTTACCTAACGCTGTTTGACAAAACTGCTGTGCTGAGAATGGTACAATCGGAAGCCTTTGAACTACTACATACAGACCGATGATGATATACGAGGATCATAAAATAATAAGGTCATTATAATGGATCAAAACGCAAGGCGCACAGGTTTTCTGAACTGTTTTCATACTAAATCATAATAGGTATTCTGTGACTAAATAGTGACATTAGAGCATTTCAGCGCGTTTTTGGCGTCAAAAGCTTCTGGTTTTTGTATATCTGTAGCCACGTCACTTGACATTATGCTGGGCAGCGAAAGCAGTTCAGAGTTTGCGATACGGGGCCTTTATCCTGCCATGCAGTCACGGTATTCAACGTAACAAACGCAAAAAAAATTTTGCTACTTAAAAATATTCTGAAGACGTAGTTATATTGTATCACTTAACCTACCTACTTATTATTATACGAACCCATTTAACATCCTTGAATTTATACTTAAAAAATATGGAGACATTGAAAAAAGAAATGTATTGAAATTGAAATCACGTAAATTGAATCAATGTATTGATTCTTGCGTTGTAGCAAGCCATTTTCAAAGAAATAAAGGTACATCGCCACATTCGTACCTCGTTGTGTCCCACAGTGAATTGCGGCCGCCAATCGGGACACATGTGGTTTGACACACAGCCGTACACCGACAATGGTATACGAACTCTACAGCCTCTTAATACACTCGAGAAAAGATAGGAAACCAAGCTTTGGGTTAGGGGGAAAATTCTATTGTTTAGATCGCTTTTCAGCGAGTTATAATTGTATGAAACTTACTTTAAATAGCTATAGAGTTTTGACGTAAAATGAGAGCGTGATAGAGTAACAGAACAGCCTTAAAAATAGTTTAAAAATTTTACTTAAATTATATCGGCTATTGCCTGTTATGAGAGTGTAGGAACGAAACAGGTATTTGCGTCTCCGACGATGACTTATGATAAAGTTTTTTTTAAAATTCTGGTTTATCTAGGTGCCTTTTTTAGTTGAACAATTTTATTATGTTTGTGTGTCATAGTAGCATCAAAGCTTATCTACCCTGTGTCACTGCAGTTTCGAGATAGATATGGGTATTAGGATAGGATATAAATAAATCAGGTGCTAGATATAAGAGCGCGGCTGGAAACGGCTCTGATTACCGTTTGCACAGCGAGCGTGGTCCGACGGTGCATCTGCAGCGATTCCTTTATTTGAACAGCGCTCTTCGCGGTGTTGACTGGGAAGGCCACGATTTGAACAGTTTTTAGACTTTGCCTTTTTAATATATTTTCTCATAATATCTGGGTCCCTGACGGTCGGCGGAATCGGGATCGGACGAGGAAGCGTTGGCGCGACGAAGTTGACGCCTTTGAAAGAGGATGGTGCGAGGAAGCTCGGGACAGAGAACATTGTAAGTCCAAAAAATGTAATCATACCTAATCATACAAAACGTAATGAAGATTATAAGTGATCTGTAGGATTTTAATGAATAAAAGCTTTATGACTTTGACTTTGGCTTTTCTGGGGGAGACCTTTGCCCAGCAGTGGGACGATTTAGGTTAAATAAAAAAATCTACGTTTGTTTCCTCAATATCTATGGCAATCAAAAAGAAACATTGCACTGCATTCTCCCCAAATGACTGGGCGAGCCATGATTTAGGAAACTTCCAGTCTTTTTTGTTAAGTTTCTATAAAAGTTGACGATGACGACTGAAATGTCTAACATAATATATTACAGACATTCAAAGTATGGGAAAGTATACCTTTCCTTCTATCGTTCTAAACTCGGTGTATTTTCTATTCGTGAGTTTATCAACTACTGAAAGGCGTAGCGGGTAAAGTTGTGAAGAAACTGAACAAATGAAATCGCAGGCACCAAGCAGTTTAAAATAAACTGCTATGAACTTACTAGTGTCCGAAGTACATCTTAAATCCTAAAAGCGAGGACTTGGAAGCATATCTTCTTATTATAATAGGCAGTTGCACAGTGGCCGATAACGAAACCTGTACGATACTAACATTGGCTCGAACAATATCGCTTGTTGTCCCCAACACAATGTGCACGCGTTTATATTGACGTAGCCGACTCTAGGCATACGAGAGCATTGTTTCTAAAAACTGGTAGATAAACAGAAAAATTTAGATGGCGCTAGGAAAATAAATAATAAAATAAATAAACATTCGTGGACATATTAGATTATATTATATTATATTATGTAAACATTGAGCTCTATGTAAAATTTATGTTAGGTATATACACATAATTATTTGGTTTCAGGCGTTATGGCGCAAACAATGTTGATGGCAGCTGCGGTAGAAAACCGCCTAAATAAATGACTGCTAAAAAAAGTCATTCATTCTGAAACCCATTGCCAGTGAAATACCTTAGACAATACCGAAAAATATCTGACTGAGTGGACCGGTGGTAATGGGCTTGAACTTCACTGGTAATGGATTTCAAGTTACACAATAAGGGTCCTGTTTATGTTTATACCTGCCTACCCAAGAGTTGTAACGGGAAGAAACCAGTCAACCTAACGTTTGCATATTCTATGGACTTCATACTTTCGATTGGCATGGAACCAAAGAAGTTAAAAAAAAATATTGTAATTGGTAATTACCTAATCATATTCTGGACTGAAATTTTTTAGACAACCCATTTGCAATATATTTATTGATATATTTAATTGATAATAAAATAGTTTTTATCCATTAACTAGCTCGGTGAAGGTCGTTGTACAGCAGGATCCTGTACTATTCGTTATTTAGTGATTGAAATCAGTGATTTGACAAGGATAACCACGTCCGAACACTTGGACACGTACCTAATACAGATTGTGAGTGGTTTATCACGATTAACTTATTTATAATATTAGTTATTTATATAGTATTCACTTCGAATCTCGCTAGCTTTACCAAGCCTAGAAGATGTAAGCTCTACGTCGATATCGTGCAGATGTCGTGTCGTTGGCAGTGTAAATGTAAACACAGCCAATGTTGGAAGTGAAAGATATTCCCGGAAAAGAAGTTCTAAAGTAGTTACAAAGTTCCTATGAAGAACTTGTACTGGGGATGAGTGTATGAAGTATGTGTGACTTAGGGGCGAAATATCAGACATCTCGACAAGCCGTTTACTGGCTTAAGAGTAAACAAACACTTTACATGTATTCAAGACGCTTTATGACGTTGAGGGTAACTTTTCACTCATGTCCTTCACGAAAGACAAGAGTCTGGGTATGATTTTTGATGGAGTAAACCTGCCCAGAACCTTTCTGGTATTTTGCTTACTATCCATCTGAGAAATCCTTAAAGAATCTTAAGGCCTAGGTACTAACGTAGACCTACTTACCAGACCTACTTATACCCAGGTGCCTATTGGGTAGGTAGGGACCATAATATCTAAGGAGGACTCCCTATCGTGCCTGGAGATTCATGAGCCTATTTCATTTTTACTCAGAGTATCCACAAGTATAGGATCTCTGAATCTAATCTTACAAGTATTTTCGTCCACTGGTTAAGTTAAAATATATCCCAGTTTTCACAAACTGCATAGACACCCTAAACAAGAAGATCCAGGTGAAATAGCTGACGGCTAACAAACAGAATTGGTTTAAGTTTTATAACAGACTATTTCTTAGCTTATGATGCAAACTTAATACCACTTGGAGTTTCTAGGAATAACAATCTTATAAACGAAGTGTATTTAAATATACTTCGAGTGGGAAAATAAAACTGTATTTTTATACTACTTTTGGATCATCAATAGGAAAAGAGAAATTTACTATTGGACATATCACAACGAATCTACAAACGACCTTAGAATAAGAATAACAAGAATCGATGTAGGTATACACCGTTGATTGGTTTATGTAAGTAGTCAGATTAAAGCCGAAAAAGATTAATTACTTTGTGAAATTTTAATTAGAGTAGCAATAACGCTGGAAACCAGCATAACGAGTGTAGCTATACAATTACAGCCAATAAGAAGCAACCTTTCGCCACACTGAAGTTCACTGCTACATAAACTATAAATCCCCCATGACGAATCACTCCTATCGCAACACAAACCATGAAAATACTACTCGTAATCTCCTCAGTCGTATCAGTTATTTCGATTGGAGAAAAAGCCTTCGAAGAGTGCAGAAACTACGGACAGTCCATGCTTGAGTGTCAGAACATACTCCACCCATCGACAAGACGAAGAGTTCCCATCGACTTCTTGCTGTTTCCCCACATGGTACTGATCGGCTTCAGAAAGAGCGCAGACGTGCCACCAGCCTGGCAGTGTGGTGGGACCCTCATCACCGACAAATGGGTGCTGACCGCAGCTCACTGCAAAGCCGATAGATGGAACGGACCAGCAGCCATCATGAGAGTTGGAACCGCAACCTTCGAGTTCGACGAAATAGACGAAATCGCCCAAGAAAGAGACGTAGCTGAAACTGTAATCCATCCTGACTATAAACCACCATCAAAATACCATGACATAGCCCTCTTTAGAGCAGAGCCACCGTTCACCTTATCCAGAGATATCAGAATAGCATGTTTGAATCTAAACGAAGACTATGACTTGGATATCCTAACAGCAACGGGTTTTGGAGTCACGAAACCAGGATCTATACGAGGAAGCCAAACGCTGATGACAGTTGACGTGGATATCATATCCAGTGAGGTTTGCAACAGATCAGTCAAGTACATGATAAAGAGGAAGATCTTGGAGCATGGAATAACCGACAATATGATGTGCGCGGGTGATTACGAGAAAGGAGGAAGAGACACCTGTCAAGGAGACTCTGGTGGACCTCTTCAGGTCATGATCGATAGAGTGGATTGTAAGAGTAGTTTTCCTCTTCACAAAGTCGTGGGAGTAACTTCTTTTGGGAGGGATTGTGGGAGGAAGTTTGCCCCAGGAGTGTACACAAAGGTTTCGAAGTATGTGGAGTGGATCGAGGGTATAGTCTGGCCAGGGTGTGATGGTTGTGATGGACGAAACAGTTCGAAGGAACTAGATGCTGGAATTGTCGAATCTGTGTGATGTGGTTTTAATTTACGGAACTTTTTAAGATTTTATAAACTAAATATATAACAAATATGATTTATTTAGTTCACTATGGACAGAGGTCATAACAAAAAGAATTCCCGAAACTTAGCTCGCGTTGAAGACTCGAGAATCCCAGTCTTTCAGTTTCCTAAAAAATAATAGGCGGCAAAATCTTTCTAACCTAAATGATTACCATACTGTGAGGTTACTCAAATAATGCGAAAAACTCTTTTCGTATCGTATTTTTTTGTAATTAAATTTTTAGAATAAAACCTGCCCGTGTATTTTCAGCTCTGGATGAACGTGATAAGGGGTGAATTCCCCTGAAGGGGACTTACTTGAATATTCCGGTTTATGGTCGTGTAAAGGAATAACAGGAATAACGGGACTCACCTGAAACAAAGGGATATTTTTATGTAAAAGCTCGTGTGACAATGTGGGCTCCCTTGGGTGGATATTGTAATATCTTGTTGGGGAAACTTGAGCGGTTGGAGGAATTTATATTCTTAAGGTCAAGGTAGGTCACAAATAGGGCGCATTTACATTACCACTAACACGACATCGTGGCTAGCCTAGCCACTAAATGACCTAACCAGGCTAGGTCATTTAGTTGGTACTAGACGCTTTAACACGGTGTCGACGCGACGCCGACAACGATATTTTTGTTCGAGCAACTGACACGACAATGTCGGACGTCGGTATGTTTCGTGCCAGTGGGAAAATGCTTAATGCAGTTGCAATCCTTGTGCAGTTGGTATACTTACTTAGTTTTTTTTATGCAACTAAATGATGGAACAAGCGGCTAGTTCCATCATTTATTTGCTAGTCACGAGCTCACCTGATGCTAAGTGGTAACCACTGACTATAACAATGCAATGCCTCACTGAGCACATCTACTGAAGACGTGTCCTGTGATACGAGATATGTTATTGTGTTTTATTTGTGAGCTTATTAAATAACTTAGGTATAGGTGCTACAAGCCTACTCCATCTAAACATTGTCCCAGGCACTACAGTGTGTCGTTAAGTGTAGGCATAGGTTGCCTCCTGACGCTGTATAAATCATCTTCAATAGATGTAAAGGCCTATTTATTATTTATTAAAAAACCTTTAAGTGTTCAACTTTAAAAATATCGATTTACATTACAGTATAAATTATGTATAATTATTATGCAGATTTGTCAATAAAAAACTATGTAAAAAGTTTTAGTGGAGTGCGGTGTAAATATTGATAAAAATGTGCAAAACTTAATATTATGCATAGAATAACCTGCTGTCTGACTTTCAAAACTTATCATAAAACTGAAAATTTCACTTAACTTTTATAAGATAAAGTCAATTTATAGCTATTTCTAACTTAAAATAAAATTACAATTTAACTTGTAACGTCGTCAACCAAATTGCTATTAAAAAAAATTGCGATATTAAATTAATTTTTTAGACTTTTTTTTTAGACAAATGTGGTACACCGTCAACTGCATTATCACTTAACATCAGGTGAGATTGTGATCAAACATTTGCCAAGTGTAAAAAATAATAATTAGTAGTAATATTGACATTTGCAGACGACATCGTCAAAATCGCAGGCCGTAAATAGGAGAGACTAGCACAGGAGCGCAGTGGATGGCACAAACTTGGGGAGGCCTATGCCCAGCAGTGGGTAAAATCGGGCTGTGAATGGTGATGATGATGACTATTGACTAAACTAATCCAAAGAACTGACTTAACAATAGAAATAGAAAAAATGTTCGAGAAAAAAGTCGATGTCTCAAAATAGTTATATCCTAATATCAGACAGTCTATAGACAGTCTATCACTCAAACTCTTTTTAACGTTATCGGGTGCTATTTAGGGACCTTTTTTATAATTGCCAATCTGTGGATTTCGTTTTCAAAAGGTCAAGTTAGCAAAGAATACTTCATTTTCATCGAAAAATATATAAATTAAATTGACAGTTTACAAAGTTAATTAAAAGGACGTCTACTCCGAAAAGCGATTAGGTAAAGGTTTCTAATAACATTTTGAAATACACTACCCGGCAACGCTGCTACTTTCCACACGAAGCACTAGGCGGCGGCGCAGTGTATATCATATTACTAGCGTATGTACCGTCAGTTAGTTTTACGTATGTGTCGTGAGTTGACTCTAGTATTTTATTATATTTTGAATCATTTTCTATTTAATCTTTCTTTTGTCTTATTTTAATCATTTTTTTTAGTAGTTTTATTTCGTGCCCTAAGTCAGATTAGGTTTAGCCTGACTTAGATCTCAGCCCGTTTAATAACAGTGTTTTAACGGTTAAGAAGTTCCCTTGCGAACTCATTACGACGCGAAAGATATCCCAAGTTTCAACATCCCTTTGCCGTCAAACTGTCAGAAAAAATTGTGAAAACGTTAGAAAAAAATGGTCTTAATAAGAAATTCCATCAAAATCCTTTTGAGTTTATCTTTGCGGTAAATAAATTCTTTAAACTGTTCTTGTATAAAGGCTTCGGCGAGAATCTTTTCACAGAGTTTCCTTTTCTCAGTGCGTCTGCTTTGTTTCAAAGACTCTACAGACGGGACGATTTTGTGACCAAACTTCTTTCCCATTCATTTAGGTCCTTTAATTATAGGACCATAACTTGTCTAACCAACTTTACCGTTGACTTCCGCCCTCACAACGTGAAAAAAATCACTAAGCCTGGTTTTAAGAAGTCCAGAAAAATATCTGAGATCTTCCAATATACTGATTCTTCCAAAGTTGCACTAGAGGTTATTGGTTATTGAGGAAAAAATCAGCCCGATTTATTTACCTACATATTTAAGCAAGTACTACCCAGTAGGTACTGTCCTACTGAGTAGTATTTCTGTTGCCACACTGTTTTTGAATTGGGACTGCTCCCGTTTGGAGACGTGGTATACTATATCTATTCTGTTACTGAGATTTGTAACAAAATACTGGCATGATAACAAAGTTAATGCCAACATATAATTCCCCCGATACATTGTATCTTGTGATAAAATGCGTAACTACTACTTCATTATTATGTTTGTTCTAGTTATCTGTTAATTGGTTACTTTTCTATTGTGTCTTTCTTTTTTTTGTGTTAGGTCAAATAAACAAATTCTTATTCTTATTCTTAACGATAACGATGGCGTTGGTGATATGATTGGGTCTGAAATTGGGCATGCGATTCCCTCGTCCGTACAACCATCGACTTCGAAAACTTTGCGTGGACTAGATAAGGTTACGCCCAGGATAACAACTCCTGTTCTTTATAATTTTTACATCAGTACACTTTATAAGTTAGGCTCACTTTATTAGAGTTCTTTTTGCAACGGTTTTTTAAACTTAGCGGGGCGTGATAAATTCGTTCGTGTCTGTACAAGTACCGGCACGGTTTATTATCGCTGACCATAGAGGTCTAATTCAAAATATTTTCTACAAAGCACTACTTTCAGAGCTACGAGGCCACAGACGAATAGATAAAGAGTCAAAAAATAAATAAAAAGCGTGTGGCACTCGGAGACTGCCGCGGTAAAGCTATTGCATAGCATTTTTTATCGTATCACCGCTGTGCCGGTCGGAGTGGGGGGTGTTAGGTTATTTTCGTTACGGCATTTCTGGATTCGGTCTCCACGCTCAAGGCCCGCGATAGAAGCTATGCAATAGCTTAAAAAAACAATGCAGTCAGAATGTCACCCCTTCCTTCTATGGTTTGTCTTCATCGGGTTAGGCTGATGATGATGGTCCGAAGGCTAAACTACTTAAGTATGTGATTGGCGTACTAAACCTAAAACGGGCAACCCTTCTAATCGAGCGAATACTCGGGCCCATGGAGCCTGGTAATGAAATATTTCGGATTAATCATCGAGCTGGTTCAACACCTATGTCAGTCAGACCTACTGCAAAATTGGAAAATGGAAGGGTCCAGTTCACGCCAACTAATAATTTTATAATAACTATAACTAGTCGGTGTTACTATGTATTATAAGTACATAGGTGTATCTAAGTATGTACTCTATCAGCATCTATTTAGTAGGCCTTTACATCTATTGAAGATGATTTATACAGCGTCAGGAGGCAACCTATGCCTACACTTAACGACACACTGTAGTGCCTGGGACAATGTTTAGATGGAGTAGGCTTGTAGCACCTATACCATCCTCTCAGCCTAGTCAGCCACATCCACAGGAAAGACAAGGTCAATACGTGCGGAGCTGACTAGCCAAGGGTTTTCCTCACGATGTTTTCCTTCACCGTTAAGCTCGTGTTAATGCGCAAATAAATTTTCCGAACGAAAACTCTACTGATGCACGGCCGGGATTCGAACCTTCGGATCGAAAGTCGAGGTGCAATGCCACTCGGCCAACACGGCGATTCCTATAAAACAACATATTTAAGTGCAATAAAAGTTTGAATTTGATTCAAACCGAAATCCTAGATCCGCGTCTGGCTTCCACGACATAAAATAGATTCAGCAGTAATTTCGCGTTCAAGGATATTGTAAAACGTCAAATGAAAACTTTTTCAATCACCGCAAGACTTCAGCGAAAATGTTCAGACAATTCCGTTTAATAGAAATTGAAGTGCGATTTCTGGCAAGGATTTTGAGTAGAACTTATTTTAGTGAGATATATCTAGTTCCCATAGTACAAGCTTTGCTTATAGTTTGTTATATATATATTAGTTTGGAACTAGAGAGCGTTGTGTAATATGTCCAAGAATATCATCAATATATACAAAACTCTTTTGAAGAATCAACGCACAGCCTAAACTATAAGTCCTAGAGGTATGGAATTAGGAGGGTAGTATCCTTATATAGTGTAGGGGTGCACTAAGAAAGGAATTTTGAAAAGTCACACTCTAACGCGAGCAACGCCGCTGGAGACGGCTAGTTTATTTATATGTCACTGAGTGCATATCTGAAAGAAAGTTTACTACTGCTAAGATATGAATGTAAAATGACTGTTAGATGACGGCCAAAAAGTATTCAAGCAAACATAGTTAAGAAAAAAATGAGAAAAGAGATAACGGCGCTCAAAAAGAAGTTGTTATAAGTTTAGTGGGTAATTGCGATCATAAGAGGCCCAATTACCCACTAAAACTATTTTATCTTTGACAAATTACGCGATAAATTATGAGCTATGATATCTTACGTCGTTTGAAGGCGGCTTAAATCACACTTAAATCATCTGAATCACTTCATCTTAGCTCGACTTACGCAGAAAGAAAGCTCTTTATCATCCTCTGTCCCATCAGCACTGGTATTACGAGATCTACTCGATTACGGGAAGTGTATTCCCCTCCCGCGCTGTACAAAGGTGATTTCCGAAAAAAATAAAATCATAAATTTTAGGAAACAAATAGAAGCGAAGAGAGTTTACGAATCGTAGAAAAGAGAGTTTATAAAGGGAATAATAAATAGATATTCTTGAACATTTTACCGCGGGAAAGTGCGAGATACTTTGCGCAGCGCAAGAAATCTAGGGTAGAGAGAGATAAGTGACACTCCCCTCCATTTTCACCAAGAGCTAATTAACCGTGACGGGGCCTAAACTAGACGTTGTCAATTGTCACAAACATGTTGTCGCTGACATGTCGGTATTGACCAGTGTGCAAAAGGCTTGTCAATTATTGTCACAAACATGTTCGAGACAGTGACACGTCAGTATTGGCCTCTTCCCGTATAACTCACATGAGTGCTCTTAGAATCTGCGATTACCACAGCTGAAGTAGCTTTTTGAGTACGTTTCCCTGTATCAGTAACGTGAATAAATCGAGCTCACGTTTTTACGTAATATTCTCTAACCTGCTTTTGCGTTTGTTTTAGTGACATTGTTTTTACGTGAATATTCTCTAACCTGCTTCTGCGTTTGTCTTAGTGACATTGTTTTATGCTTGCTTAGAACTAGTTACGCCCCCGACCTAGTTTACTTTTTCATCTGTTACCTACCGAGCGCTTTTAGAATAATAGTCGAATCATTCGGTAGAAACATTTATTGTCATACATAGTGCTAATTATGTAAATCTTTGAAAGTGCCTCTGATTTCAGTTCAGTTCATAGTTTCATCCAAATTGGACAAGTAGTTTTGATAGAAACACAAATAAATTTGGGCACGTTCAAAGATTTAGATAATTATCTAAATCTTTGAACACTAATATTTCAAATTTTAAAGTTTAGATATTATCTAAACTTTAGAATTTGAAATATTAGTGTGATATTAGGGTTATTTATTGACAAATCACCGTGTTGTCAATGACAGGCGTCATGGCTCAGTCGGTAGTAGCTCTGCCTTCCGTGCTGTGGGTCGTGGGTTCGATCCCCACCGAGAACAAACATTTGTGTGTGGCAAACATAGATGTTTGTTCTGTGTCTGGGTGTTACTATGTATTATAAGTATGTATTTACAAAAAAAAATGTATATATGTATTCTATCAGCCATCTAGTACCCATAGTACAAGCTTTGCTTAGTTTGGGACTAGAAGGCGTTGTGTTAAATGTCCATAAAAAAAAATCATTTAGGTATCTGTGTAAAAATTCGCTCACACTCGTACTTCAAAAGCTTTTTGGGAGATTTTAGTATTCCGCACGAATAGATAAAAGAAAAACGGAAAAAAGTAGTTTGAATGAAAACGGATCAACTGTTCAATGCAATTGCACATATCCATTACCAGCAGTCGTTGTCTGCTTATGGTTAAGTGGTATAGGTTATAGGGATGTGTGTAGTTAGCGGTTTAACCGGTTTTTTCAGGCGAAATCTCAGCGTGAGCATAAAATGTTCGGTCATACCAACTATGACCTAGTGCTCAACTGCTCAACCAATGGCAATCGTTGTCTCATAAAAAACTGCTTTCACTTTCTGAAGTGCTTTCATACTAAATCATAAGTATTCTGCGACTAAATAGTGACATTAGGGCTGGCGTTTCAGCGCGTTTTGTGCCGACAAAAGCTTCTTGTTTTCGTATATCTGTAGCCACGTCGCTTGACATTATGCTGGGCAGCGAAAGCAGTTCAGAGCTCTCGATATGGGGGCAGCTGAGCAATCTAGTTGAGCAGTGGGGAAGAAGCGGTTCTATCGCCTCAGTACGTAGACTGATGACGTGACGTGTGAGGTAATGTACTTGATTTTAAACAGTTACGTGTACATTGCATTATCTCACAAAGCACATCGAACGAGGACGTGCACTAAAAAACCATGGACTGCATTCATCACTATGAGACCGAATCTAAACCCATTATTTTTCTAGTCTACATAATGGTAAGCGGTATTTTCTTTTGTTTATCAATTTTTCCTTATAAGCACTACCAGAGATCATTAATACTATAGGTACTACTGTAATCTCCACACTACGCCCAAGTTAGTTGGTAGATAATGCTAAATGGCATTAAACTCGCCTTTGTAATTTTTTTAACAAGTGAAATAATAAACTATTAATAACTATAAGCGGTTACCAATAGCTTGCATCACTAAAGGTGTCAGTTTCTTTTATTTTAAAGTTCTAATATAATTTAATTTCCGGTTTTCTACAGGTATTTAGATTTATCCGGTTTTGCTGTCAATAATCAAGCATCCCTAACCACGGATGACGTCAGATTGGATCGCCATTTTTACTGAAAAAAGTATCATCCAATAAGAGCGTATTAATCCTCATAGATTGCTGGATTTGTTATTGAGGGTACGTACTCAGGATAAAGTTGGGTCACAGAAAAACATCAATAAGTGTCGAGAACTCCAGGAAGTTTGTATGCCTAAATGGCAGAATCTAGTGAGACTTAGCTTAAGCTTCTGACATCTCAATCTGGGTTCACAAACAATAAATAAATGATAACGATTAACTCCCCTTCTCGGGAAATGGAGCATCAATGATTGACGATAGAAATAAACGCAGTGGTAAGTACTTAACATACAGTATGTACATAGATCTCTAACAGTCCTATTCAAATATAAAAAAGAAATGAAACTGTAAAGAAAAGTATTTAAATATTTGTAAACCGCACGGTAAGAATGAACAATGTTACAACGATGAAGTAAAAAATCACAATGTAATAAAATGGCATTATGAAAAATATAATGGTAAATATAATTAAGCTAGCTATCGCCCGCGGCTTTGCTCGCGTGGTAGCAGCATACGCATTATTTGGTTAAAATCTTTGATCCCCCGATCCTTGATACCTCTAGGACTTTTAATTTAGGCTGTGCGTTGATTGTCAGTCAGCTTCAAAAGAGTTTTATATATTTAGAAGATAACCCTTCTATCCCCACCCTTAGTACGTCCCAGTGTATTTAGCCCTTTGCGAGCTGAAGTTAAGCTGCCAATTCATAAATGGTATGGTTTTGACTGCGGTTCCAAATCCATTATGATATTTATCAATTCTTTTACCAAAGCTTTTAATACTTTCAGCGTTTGGATAAACTCGTGAATGAATTGAAATTTAATAATTGAAATGTTTGAATTTTAGATTCGGAATTTTGTGTTCTAAAATTAAAATACTTTAACTATTTCAATTTAGAATTTTCTTCGGGTCTTTTTAGTGAGTTTTTTTTATAGAAAAGTGGTAGAAGCGAGTTGTAGAAGCGAATCTGCATTGGTGTGCATTTCCGTACAAATGTATGGGGAATTTTTTTTTCGATTTCTGACCTTTCTAGTACTCAAACCTCAATCGGTCCGGTAGAACTTTTGATCCTTATAAGAAACAAGATCGATTGGCATCAAAAAAAGTTTTTGTGTAAAATGACCATTTTCTTGCTGACTGTACATTTTTTTCTAAATCTGTAAATGCAGTTCAGAATATCTTAAAAATTTATGGATAGTCTCCTAGAAGCGTTTTCCTGTAACTATAACGAATAAGGTACCTGCCCTTACAGTCCCGTCTCAAAAATTCACCCTGTATATACTTACTTTGCTTTGAATACTAACATAACTGGTAAAACCTAGACATAGAAGAAACATCTATGTTTAATTAGTGGAACTAATATACCTAATAACTGGTAAAACCCAGACATAGAACCAACATGTACGTTTAATTAGCGAATGAACTGAATGAATGTAGACTGGATAACACTGCAACGCCAGAATTAACACATTTATCACGTATTTCATACCTTGTCTAAATAGTTTCAATATTATTCATTCACTCGTTCAAAATCGCAATACGCATAGGGCTGTCAACTATACTACAATCTTTATATATAAAATGTTTAGTAACTGAGACATTATTGACAAAAAATCTGACAAGTGAATATAAAATAAAATTTTATGGATCTGACAACTGCTAGAGAGGAAAGGTTCTGGAAGGCAAATCAGAAGACGCCAAAAGGGACCGTTCTTAGCTCGTATGATCTACAGAGCTCATACGACAAAAAAACACATGACAAAAATGCACACCCACGGGTAGAAAGCAGTAATTAATCCCACTAATATTATAAATGTCAAAGTTCAGATGTTTGTGGTGTTATATTATGTATAGGCTTAGGGTAGGTCAGTACCTAGTTTATTAGCAAATATTGTGGGTACCCAATAAAAGTCAGTTTCGTTTCAATGGGGGTCCTCCATTTCTAAAACAAAACAGTTTGGATATTTAGATGTTTGTGTTTCAATCAGCAACTACTGGTTCGAATTAGATGATACGTGGAATATATACAGTTCGCCACCTAGATTAACACACAGTACTTTCTATCCCGAAAAATGAATGAATGAATGAATGAAAACGCTTTATTGTACATAAATAACACCGAAACATATTCCTATGATATAAACCAAACAGGATCAAACGGGACGCGGACGAAATCGCCGGCGCACGCTAGTTATGCGTGTGCACGAACGCACTCGTATAAATTACAATGGTCGTACGCGCGATCGCACAGCCTATTATACGGATTGTGCATTTTGCTGGGTTAAGCCTATTAGGGCTGGCAAAAAAACAGCTTTTCAGCGACTCGCCATTTACCACGTGGTATGAATTTTATTCTTCTGAGTGGTGTGATAGACACTCTTAAGATTTTCAACATATCGACCGACTTCTGCGGTTAGCCCCCGTATCGTAAGCTCTGAACTGCTTTCGCTGCCCAGCACAATGTCAAGTGGCTACAGATATACGAAAACAAGAAGCTTTTGAAGCTTAAACCAGGCAGGTTTTTATGAAACAACGGTTGCCCCCCAGTAGTGTAGGTAATTTGATAATAAAGATCTCACAGTATAATAAAAATACGAGTAAAATTCAATTACCTATGATAAAAAGTTTTAAACGTCGATTGTAAAAATTGTAAAAAAAAAATATTTTATGTCTCTTGGGAGTTACGTACTCATTAACTGCCGAGAAAAATTCTTTTTTTGAGGGATTTTGAGACTAGGCCATTTTACGATAACACTATAATATTTCGTGTTTCGAAGGGCACGTTAAACTGTCGGTCCCGGCTCTAGCAGTCGTTAAGCCATGACGGAGGCCTTAAGGCGGCCTAGAAACTCCGTCACCAGAGATGGCCACAAAATTACGAGCTTGCTTGCTTACTATAATATTTTTACAACAAAGCTTTCGTTATGTATGTGACAGCCCTGCTAACTAACATTTGGATCAGTGTGCGACACTCACGTTTAACAGCTTAACAATGTGCGCACGATATTGCGATTATTAATTCAAATTTCTACCGATACTACTATTTTATAATCGAATCGCGTAGCAATGTTATTCGTGACTATAGTAGGTGCCAAATAACACCGCAATACAAGTCATTCACCCACCTTCACCACGATGTCGCAAATTTAATTTATGTATGGTAAACAAACAGTACTAACGAGATTCGAGCGATACCGTCTTAGCGACAGATTTTTATGGAAAGCGACAGAATTAGCCATACATAAATTGAATTTTGCAACATCGTGGTGAAGGTGGGTGAATGACCTGTATTGCGGTGTTATTTGGCACCCACTATAGTAACTACGAGAACGAAGTTGACATTCCAAAATTGGTAGAGAAAAATAATAAATACAAAGAAAACTTTATTGAGTACAAGTACAACTTACAGTTATGTGAGAACAGGCAATGTCCTGCAAATGTCGGTCTTATCGCATAATACGATTTCTTTCAGGCGACCTTTACTAGAATCTAATCTAACACAAAAAACTATTCAAGAAAAATAGCATATATTTTTAACAATACATAACTAATCAATGTGGGATAAAAATGATACCTATGCATTTTTAGTCAGTATATTGTATCGGATATGAATGAGACCTAGGAGAAAACAATAGAAGAGATAATTGCAAATCTAAAACGAACCTCAGTAAAGACCAGTGGTGCGTTTTCTGATAGTGAACGATATAGGAGTAACGATATTGGTTTGAAGATCGTTATTCTCATTATGACAATTACGTTGCTTACATGAGAGAAAAATAAAGTAGGTAAGTTCTGTATGCTTTGCGGGTAGACTTAAATGAGTATATTTCTGGTTTCGTATTCACATTACTACTCAAGCACTGACCACACTCGTTTTGTATGAAAAACTATGCTCAAATCTATGCGATATACAAAACGATTTATTATGTTGATGATGGCAGAAACGAATGTTAAACCCGAACGAAATGTTAACGATAAAATATATATTCATTAAAAAGAATTAAGTAAAAATAACTCATGAAAGCATTGCTAAAGAGAAAATATGCTATTTCCGACATGATCGACGGAAAAGCTTCAGTGTTTCCAAAAAAATACTAGTAATTACAAATTCTGTGTAATGAAACACTAATGAGGTCATTACCTTCCATTAGCTCATTCAGCTCAACGTAAGCTGTAGGTGGGTAACTCTTATGACGCGTTTTCGGTTTTTGACGGCCGTAAATTAGCGATGTCATATACCTTAATTCGTTTAATTTCTGCAATACAAACTCTCATAAAAGTCGTGTCCGAAAATGGCATGTACTTAATAATGTACTAGCTTCCGCTCGCGACTTTGTTCGCGTCCCGTTGGTGACCGTTGATTTTTCGGGATAAAAAGTAATGTGTTATCCAGGTCACGGACAATATTCCAAGTTAAATCCAAATCGGATAAGTAGTTTTTGCGTGAAAGAGGAACATACATACAAAAATACATTTGACAGGCGTCATGGCTCAGTCGGTAGTAGCTCTGCCTTCCGTGCTGTGGGTCGTGGGTTCGATCCCCACCGAGAACAAACATTTCTGTGGCAAACATAAAATGTTTGTTCTGTGTCTGGGTGTAACTATGTATTATAAGTATGTATTTACAAAAAAAATGTATATAAGTATTATATCAGCAATCTAGTTTCCATAGTACAAGCTCTGCTTAGTTTGGGACTAGAGGGTGTTGTGTGAAATGTCCAAAGATATTTATTTATTTATTTATACATTCATCCAAAGTATGTCAATATGTCAAAAAATTAACTTTTGCGGTCACTGGCTTCATCTTGACTTACTGTGACGTTTATCGATACTGTAACATTGCAAATTAGTGACAACCCTAGCCACTGAACAGTATAAGATATTTGAAAAGATATTTCAAGATAATGCATTATTATATTTTTGATATTACCACCGTTTCTTAGGAAACTGTAGGTTTAATTCAGTCTGAGCCGATTTCACTGAACCAGATGTCACTCAAAGGGAAAAAAAAACTAAGTATTGAGAATTAACACTACCTACATAAACAGCGATTTTATGGACATTTCTAAGGAGTTCCATTAAATAGATAGACTAAGATTTAATTAAGAGGAGGTATACCTATATGCCATAACTAGCTGATACCCGCACCTTCGTACGCGTGCGAAACTTTCTCTTTAATTTTTGGCTTTTTTACAGTTTTATAATAGTATAGATTAGAAATAATAATAATGTCCTTTAAGTCCTTTAGGGTAGGCAGCGCATCGATAGTGATCCCAATGTTGTCGGTGTTTTTAAGCGATGGTGACCGCTTATCATCCGGCGGGCCGTATGCCTGATAAAAAAAAATAGCCTCGATGAAGATAAGTGTTTTTCTAAAACCAAATTATAGTTTACGAGACAGAGTCAACCCTAATTCAGCAAGTGACGTGTTCTACAAGTATTTAAAAGTTGCCAACACATTTAAAACGATTTCAAAGAGATTGTATTCCAAAAACCGGAAGTGATTCGATTCTTTTTAAATTCCCGTTCAAATTTCAGAGTGTGGATTATTTCCAATATTTCCAATAGAATAAAATACCACAGTCAAGTTACTGTCAGTTCAAGGGTAGTAAAAATCAGTGAAGCCCAAAACGGTCAAATTATATTCTGGCAACATTCCTACTCCTAGTTTTGCAATTTCACTGAAATCTTGGCAAAGGCTTAGTTTTGTTGTCTGTGGAATAAAAGAGTGAACGAAACGAACGTTATTGTTGAAAATGCTTGGAAAATTCGGTTTTCGAAATCAATAAAAAAATAAATCCTTCGTTTCGTTTCTTTGAAGAATGATTACGTGCCGTTTGAAAGTGAAGACCACGCATTGAGCATCTTTTCATCCAGAGGGCATCGCTTAACTTTCAGCCATTTACCGGGACCCAGTAACCTTACCTAGTAACTGTGGTACGTCTGTACGTGGGACAATATCTAACCCTGTCTATCTATCTATCTATACTATCATATAACTGTAAAAAAGCGAAAAACGGAAATTTAAGATATGGAAAAACTGAATATGCAGGTCTACTCAATAAACGATTCTGATTCCTAAAATCGAGTTTGTCTGTTTATTTGTACGCCATTACTACTGAACCAATTTTAGAGATAACTTTATAATAGTTGTATGACTTGGCTAGTGCATGTAGTTATGTTACATTCGGCAATCTTCGGGTAACTTCGTGTAAATTCGTTTCTTGTTCATTTGACAGTACCATACGACTTCAAAAAGTCAATATCCCAAACATAAATCGCGTAGAACACAGATTCCTGAATCACAGACTAATATCTATCCAGGCTATCCTATTCCCGGAATCGCATTCAAATATCCCAGGAGTGGCATTACAATGTTCACTCATTGCTCACTTAGATTGCTCACGTGATGCGTGGTGACTGCAATGTAAAATAGGAAAAGAGATAATAAAAGATTTAGCAATCATTTTAGTTAGCTCAGCTTTAGATGACCAATATGAATTCAACATTGATATAAATAAAACATTTTCGTTGATATCAATGGTATTCAATAAAGGTAGGACTCATATGCTGATAAAAAAAACGTAAAGTACTCAAGCATAGATTTGAGTAGATTTACAAAAATCTATGCTTGAATCCAGATCAGTGCTTGAGCAGTATATCAGCATACGGGCCAGAGTGCAACCAATTCTATTTAATTGTATTAAGGTACATTTTCTTACAAAGCAATTAATAAACCACTTCACTTCTTATCCGCACTCCCCTCATATTTATGACACTAGCATTAGCGAACTCGACACTGGCAGAATTGTGACAACTAGCCACAAAAGCCACAAACTAAAGCTACTGTAATCCACCGAACAGCCACAAGAAAAGAAGAAGAAGCTACTGTAACACATGCTCTAAAATAGCATGCTAAAAAGCTTGCTATTGAGTATGCTCAATATATGACACTAGCATTAGCGAACTCGACACTGGCAGAATTGTGACAACTAGCCACAAAAGCCACAAACTAAAGCTACTGTAATCCACCGAACAGCCACAAGAAAAGAAGAAGAAGCTACTGTAACACATGCTCTAAAATAGCATGCTAAAAAGCTTGCTATTGAGTATGCTCAATATGAGCATGCTTATAGTTTACATTTGCTAGCAATAAGCATGCTAGTTTTAAGTATGCTCCTGAACAACTGATCGATACTAGCATAGGTACTCAATAAGCAAACCTGGTCACACGCGCTAAAAGCACGCCTCCCTTCACCCGCGCTGCAGGTAGCATGCCCAAAAACCGCACGACCGTCGATTTTTGAGCAAACTCGAAATGAGCATGCTCATTATTAGCAATGTTTCAATACACATGCTAAATGAGAATTTGCTCAATAAAAGCATGCGCTGTAACAGTACCTAAAGAAGTTGAAGTTGAAACCACTTCAGCGATGAAACAGAATAAACTGTGGTCGTGAGCATAATCAACATTATTTTGAGCGCACAAAGTGATTTATTAAGCAATTTGTAGTAGTAGTGACGAGGTCGATGAAATTAACTTTCTTGGTATAAAAGTCGGTGTAATCCATTTTTATATGACTGTACTTAAAATATCGTAGGCGCGAGTTCGGTTCGGAAGGTGCCAACTCGCGCCTATTCGCAAGTTTGACGTTCGCGAGTTGGCGAATATGTCAGCAATTCCCGGGAATGTAAAGGGAATACTGAAATACAACAACAGTCCATTCGGTTTCCTCAGCATGGTCGGATCGAGGTCATAAATCGTGCGGCACATGAGATTGACGACACGACACGGTGCGGTGATTGCCGGCACTGATGCTCTTGTGATGGTTATGTAAAGACTGTTCTGGAAGTCTTGGACACTGCACTTTGAATGAAACGTACAAACAATTTAACAGAGAGAAAATTGAAATGAAAATTTCACCGTAAAAGGTATACCTTTATTCACAAAGAAAATTACACAGTATTTACAATATTCACAATACATATTTACAAAATTCACAAGAAACAGTTGAGCTATCTACAAACCGTTGCAAACGATTTATAGATAAAAAGTAATTAGTGCAGGTATTTCTTTTTGATAAATAAATGTATTTTGTAAGACATTTTATTTATTAGTATTTTCCAGATTGGTCCAATATTTTTTTTATTAAAACTGATTCAGTAGTTTAGAATAAAAATAACTGGGAAAAAACATCCACGTACACAACATTACGTGTTATGCTTTCCTCTGACTTTTCAGTGGTTTTTACGATAAAAATAACAATCGCGATTAACTGCCATCATCATAATCATCGATGACACCGGAACGTACTCAAATTGACTTCGGTTTTTCTAGTTTTTAAACTTATTTTTATTTCTAGTATTTATTATTTACTTATCAACAGCGCCTATGTAAGGCTTCAAAGATACATTTTAAACCCTCACTGACATGCAAATCTTCACGCATTCTCGTATTTAGCTAAAACTCGTAACTAAGTTACAAACTTACTTATTGGACCCGACTTCAGACAAACACAGACGATATTGGATCTCAGAAGTACTACCTAAGTGTCAAAAGGTCAACAAACCTAAATCAACAGGGGACCTCCACTGAAATATGCAAATTCAACTAAATACTGACAGTGGATGGCATAGATAAGGTAATTGAATTGCAGAGTGCACAGATGTACCTAACTATTCTCCTAACTATTCTTAAACTGTAAATAGATTACCTACACGTACACGAGATAGGGATATTTTCGTAGTAGAGGTGGCAAAAGTGATTTTTAACCTCCAACCGAAAAAAAGGTGTTATAAAGACGGTGTTATCTGTCTGTGCCCTGAAAGCTCCGAAAGTAGGGCTCGGAATTGCGGTTTTTCTTAGTAAGAAAGCTAATTAAGGCGGTAGGGTAAAGGCAGACAACCTTCTCGCTCGCACATTTCAACATTTCTGAAGATATAATATAACTAAATGTAATTATGTGAAATTGCAGAGCTTCAGGGTCGAGAGAATAACAATGCAAAGGTTCAAGAAAAATATCACATTGATCCAGTTTTCTAACCAAAAAATGTGCACTTTAATTTATTGCATTGGTATAAGTTTTTTGGTCGGAAAACTTGTTTGGGACAATGTGATATTTTTACTGAACCTTTGCATTGTTATTCTCTCGACTCTGAAGCTCTGCAATTTCACATAATTACATTTAGTTATATTATATCTTCGAAAATGTTGAAATGTGCGAGCCAGAAGGTTGTCTACCTTTACCCTAAGCCTTAATCTGAAATGGTTGTTAGTTTTTTTATGAAAATCGGTGCAGCCGTTTCGAAGTTATGAGGGAGGATATTCATCATTTTTGAGGGATATCAGGAATAATGTAATTGCAGTTTGAAAAATGTACTTCATCTTGTATTCAGACAAACCTCAGTCCATACTCCAAGGTCTGATGATGACCAGCAGCAAGATTTTCATGATGACCATTTTCATTTTTTTTTATATAAATTAAATTCCGTCCGATCCTCTCGCTCTATCGTCGGCTTCATCGTCGCTTACCTATATATTTAATGATGGTCTTCAATATAAAAAAAATACAATCCCATCTTCACCAACTCATCTCTGCCCATCATTAAATGAATGTATGATAATTACGTTCAAATTATGGAGGGTAAAATTAGGTTAAGATAATTTAGCCCGCAATATGCGCTAATGAATTCGACCAATAGCCATTGAATGGGCATTACTGACGCTTGCTGTCAGCTGAATATTCCGGTTACGGCATATTGAATAGGTATTGTAGGGGATCGAATTAAAATGCGTCATTTATTTGAACACTAGAAGAAGTTGGGGGTGAAATACGGAGTAGGTAGGGGTGCTATTTCCAAAATCTATTTTTAAGGGCTACGAAGCAGCGGTGTGGCTTTCTCGTAGGTTAGCGAAAAACAAAAACTAGTCAAACTGAAACCGTATCCACCCGCAAGTTCAACTTTTTATTTATTTTTTTAGTACTCCAATGCTTTGAACAGATGGCGTTACAAGTATAAGTACAAATGTAAAACGACGAATTGTAGGAAAAATCTAAATTTAAATACTAGGGCGTGTGTCGCCTACAATCCACCCTCTTAGTGCTGAAATGAGCTGCTGAACTAAAGGGAAACAAAACAAAAAATTAATTAAGTTCAGATCAGCACTAACTATTCCGACGGCTCAAGTAGTGCGACACGCGTTACAGGACGGCGCACCAAACCAGTTCGGGTGCGTATGTCTACTACTCGCACACGACCGTCGTCGGCAGCATGGGTCGCACTCACAACTCCGTGCCGCCAGCATCCACGTTCAAGATTCGGTTCTACTATCAGAACATAATCTCCATCTCGCAACGCTCTCTGATCCCTACACCACTTCTGCCTAGGTATCAAAGTAGGTAGATATTCTTTAACCCAACGCGTCCAAAACATGTCAGTCAGTCTCTGTGCTACGCGCCATTGTTTACGTAGGCATAGGTCGTCGTTATCGTACCTACCGAATACGGGACTGTTCGAGGACGTTCCTAGCAAAAAATGATTAGGTGTTAGAGCTTCAGGGTAATTAGGGTCACACGAGACGTGTGTAATAGGGCGACTATTAACTAGCGCTTCCACTTCTGTGAATAAAGTGAAAAGCGTCTCAGGATGTGGAGCGCGTTCCTTTAGTACGACTTTCAGGGCCGTTTTCACCGTGCGTATCATACGTTCCCAGGCACCACCTTTCTCAGGGGCCCCGGGGGGTATGAACCTCCACTCAATACCTCTCACGGTACCGTCCTCACAGAGTTTGCTCTTATCGAGTTCCAATAGACTCCGCTTGAGCTCATTATCCGCTCCGCGCAGGTTCGTCCCGTTATCTGAATAGATAACGCTGGGTGTCCCACGGCGAGCGATCATGCGTCTGAGTGCCATAATGGTGGAGTCTGTACTCAGACTCTCACTGATCTCCAAATGGATGGCACGTACAGTCAGGCACGTAAACATCACACCGTACCTTTTAAGTCTTTTTCGGCCGACGGTAACCTCCATCGGTCCGAAAAAGTCCACTCCCGTATAGGTGAAAGGTCGACGATTGTGATGCAGACGTGCAGCGGGCAGGTCCGCCATGCGCTGCGGCTGCGGTGCGGCGCGGCGGTGCCGGCAGAACGGGCAGCGTGCGGCGACTGCGCGTACAGTCGGACGCAGCTTTAAAATCCAGTAGCGCTGTCGTAACTCATTTACGACTAGCTCGTTGGCACCATGCATAGCTTTTCTATGGTGGTACTCCACTATCAAGCGAGCTATATGGTGACGACCATCGAGTACGGCGGGTCGCATTGTCGAGCGGGTGACACCTTCGACTTTGTCGATCCGGCCGGCTACTCGTAGTACATTAGCGTCGTCAAGATAGGGCGTCAATGTTATCAAACGACTATTTGATAACAAGGGCTTATTTTGCTTGACAAGATCGATATCTTGCGGGAACGAGTCGTGCTGAGATTTCTTAAGAAGAAGAAGCTCGGCCTCGTTCATAAGCTCAACATCCATGCTTGCTTCTATTCGTTGACACCGTCGAACGAACAAAAGTATTCTAGCGGTCACTCGTACGAGTCGTAGCCAAGATGAGTAGCTATCTTCGTTTGGCAAGGAGTATTCAATGGCTTGAGACACCACTACATTTAAGGTCCTTTCCTCGCAGGCAACGTCTGGCGACGGCTTTTTGGTGGACACACAATCCTTAGGCCATGTATCCTCAGGCTGCCGTAAGAACTGCGGTCCGTGAAACCATACGCTATCGTATGTGAGCGGTGGCGTTTCGTCTTTAGTAGCTAAGTCAGCTACATTTAGCTTAGTAGGGACGTATCGCCATTCCGACACATTCGTAAGCTCATCTATTTCGCCTAAGCGATGAGCTACGTAAGGCTTATAGCTTCTAGGGTCGCTCCGAATCCATTGCAGGACCGTTTGTGAATCGGTCCAGAAGTACCGCTTATCGCACTTCATATTTTTATGTTCTCGCTGAAGCGAGTCAGCGAGGCAAGACGCTGTAAGCGCGCCTTGCAGCTCCAGTCGGGGAACTGACACAGGGCGGAGTGGAGTCACTCTGCTTTTACTAGCTGCGAAGATAATTAAAACCTGTCCGTCGGCACGAGTCAAACGCCAATAAATAACGGCTGCGTACGCTTTGATAGAAGCGTCACAAAATATGTGCAGTTCTTTATTTACGACCGACTCGGCATCACTACCTATACCTATCGATATGAAATAACATTGAGTCCAACTACCAGCATTGTGATACCACCTAGGTATACGTAGGGATTCTAAAAGTTTTAATTCATCGAGCCATAACATCCACTTAGTGTGCTCACTTGAGTGGATGCGGCATTTCCAATCAACCTTCGATCTGTGTACATCTTGCAAAAGAATTTTACTTTTTATAACAAATGGCGATAAAAAACCGTGTATATCATAAATAGACATAATAATGCTGAGCATTTTTGCTTTTGTCGGAGGCGTAGAACCATCTATAATATCACTAGGTATCTTATCAAGCGAGATCTGAAACCCGAATGAATCATCCGCAGGATGCCATATCAATCCTAAAGTGCGCTCACTTGTGTTCATAGCTCCGTGCTTGAATAACACAGCTGATTGCGCGAGCGCTTCTGCAGGTATCGAGTCTAAAACCGGTTTGCTATTACTCGACCAGCCTCTAATTTCAAAGCCTCCTTTTGCGTGAATAGAAGTTATATCGTGTACTAATTTAATAGCTGTGCTTTCATCGCAAGTCGAATGACAACAATCGTCCATGTAGTGGTCATTTATAATTACATCTACAGCCTCAGGGTTTATATCCTTGTATTTTAGTGCATTTTTATTTTTAATGTACTGAGCGACGAAAGGAGAGCATGTTGCACCGAAAATCAAACTTTGCATCGAAATAATACGAATCGGTTTATCAAAAGATTCCTGCCACAAGAATCTAAGTACATGCTGGTCGCTAGGTTTTATTAATATTCTAAGAAACATGTCGCGAATATCTCCTAGTATAACAATTCTGTGTTCGCGAAATCTGAGCATAATTCCGTATAGAGAATTATATAAGTCCGGTCCTGTTAGTAAATAATCATTGAGGCACACGCCATTAACTTTAGCGGCGGCGTCAAAAACTAACCGTAACTTGCCAGGCTTATTTGGGTTCTGAACACCAAAATGCGGTAAATACCAAACATGATCAGCTGAGAGTTCGTTATCAGTTAGTTCTCGAGCGTAACCATTGTCTAATAATTTAGATATTTCTTTTTTATACCTATCGGCGTAATCATCATTCTTGCGGAATTTGCGCAACAATAATTGTTGACGCGAGTAGGCATTGTTGTATGAATCAGGCATCATAAAATCGTCCTTTTTAAAAGGTAAACCTACTTCCCATTGATTACCTACCTGACGTGCTGTTTTATCAAGAATTTCGACAGCTCGAATGTGATCCTTATTCTCTCGGGATACGGGTGAAATTCCTATCAAATCAAAATTAAAGGAATTTTTAACTAGGTCATTAAGTTCGCTAATTTCCTGCACATCAGTGTCGCGAGAGTGAGCGAGATGGAAGACGTTTTGTTCACTTACCCGAGGCTTCGAGGAGTGAGTGCGCCCACGGTGAAAACCATGGATAGTCCATCCCAATCGACAGCGTGATGCGTACAGCGAGTCCCTGTCTCCATGTATAACCTCCAGCGGCGCTATTAGGAAATAATTATCCTCACCAATAAGTAGCCGCGGTTTTACACTGGTATCGGTGCAAATCATATGCTTGATATGCGATAGGTGCGTACTATTTACGCCATTCAAAACAGACAAGTTTTGAGAACACAATTTTAACTGAGCACACTTACGTAACTTACAGTCATAATTAACATTGTCGTGTCCCGTTATTTCTACCTTAACACTAGGCACTTCCGATTGATACACTGATAAACCGAACGCATCTGTAAACCTAATAGGTCGCGCACTAACACACTTTAACCCTAGGGTATCTGCCAGATCGGCATCGATCACTGACACTTCGGCACCATCGTCCAGGAGTGCGTACGTATTCACTACACCTTTAGGGCCGCGTAATCGAACCGCGATCACTTTCAGCAGCGCGAACTCATCCGGGGCGATGCTCGCGTCGTCACTATCTCGAGCGAAGTGCATCATGGACGCGTCGGGTGCAACTACAGGTGCTGCGGGTTCCGGGGTCACGGTCATCTTATCAGGTGACGATGACGTCATCTCAGGTTTCGTCCAGTGCAGCAGGCGATGATGAGCCATGCCACAATTATCGACGTCACACATAGGTGCGGGGCACGTATCTTTATTGTGTCGAGTTATGAGACAACAATAACACAGACCGCGCGTTTTGACGTATCTCCATCTATCTCTGCGCATCGCACGTTTGAATATGCGACACTCTGGCAATGTATGACTGCCCTTCTGGCAGAATTTACACATTGTGGTATCAGCTGCGGCGACGACGGAAGAAGTGTAGACAGTACGGTGACGATATTTATCGTCAGTGCGCTTTGCAGGAGCGCTCATCGGCTTTTTGTCTTGCGGCTGAATACATCCGACGACTGATAACATTTCAGCCTCCAGCTTCAAAAATGTAGCCAGTAGTTCCAGTCTGGACTTGCCTTCACGGATATGTTTATAGGCAAACTCCGTCCATCTTCCGATCAGGGTACTCGGCAATTTAGATATAATAGCTGCGGCGAGCTCTGGACTTCGAAGATAGTCGCTCTGGTCTAGTGCGCGTATTGTGGCCACGCAATTATTGACCTTGACGGACAAATTAATCAAGTCTTGTTGATAATTAGTAGGTAACGATGGGAGCTTTTTCAATTGCATCGTTATGTTGCTAATAATAATATCAGCTCGACCAAACCTGAGTTCCAGCGCTTCCATGACCGCTGACGGCGGAGTGTTGCCGATCAGCAGGTCAGTCACTGCTTCCTTGGCCTCACCTCGTAGAGATTTACGAAGTCTCCACAGGTTCTCACTGTCACTGAATTTACACACGCGTGACGAATCATCATAGGCATTTTTAAAATGTAGCCACTCAATACTGTCACCACTGAAAATAGGTAGTTCTCGTGGCGTGGCAAGGCGACTCAGAAGCTTATCTTCATGCTTCGATGCTGATGATTGTGTAAGTAGATCCTTCAACGTATCAGCTAGTTGTTGGATACTAGTGTCGTGCTGGACGGGTACTGTACAGTTCGTGTCCAGCCACTTCTCCACATTCTTGTGGGCTTTGTTCTCGCTGCGAAGAGACGAAGGATAGGAGCCACCAGCATCTCCATCAGGAGCGACATCGGTGCCGACGTTATGAGCTTTCTCACTTTCATGGTCGACCATGGCAAGCTGGGCTTGTAACTTTTTGTCAATTAACTCCATCTGAATCATGGCTTTTGCTTCCGCCGCTTCTAATTCGAGTTGTTTACGTCGTGCAGCCGACGACGCAGTAGACTTCTTCGTACACATCGTAGATTTCGAAGCACATGTTGATTGCTGCGCAGTACCGGGCGACGCCATCTTGCGCGGTGGTACTGGCGTTGACACGTATCCTTCCCGCGACGATGTAGGACAATCGGGGCCGCGAGGAAGAATCAATTTCTTGAACTCCTTTTTCATAGGTGCATTATCCAACTTGTTGGTTTCCGAAAGTTCCTGGCGTTGACGGCGCGTGAGAACTTTCGAAGGAGTGTCCGACATGACGACACACGTTCACTGATTTTCGATCCGGTTCGAAGGACGAATTGTAGGGGATCGAATTAAAATGCGTCATTTATTTGAACACTAGAAGAAGTTGGGGGTGAAATACGGAGTAGGTAGGGGTGCTATTTCCAAAATCTATTTTTAAGGGCTACGAAGCAGCGGTGTGGCTTTCTCGTAGGTTAGCGAAAAACAAAAACTAGTCAAACTGAAACCGTATCCACCCGCAAGTTCAACTTTTTATTTATTTTTTTAGTACTCCAATGCTTTGAACAGATGGCGTTACAAGTATAAGTACAAATGTAAAACGACGAATTGTAGGAAAAATCTAAATTTAAATACTAGGGCGTGTGTCGCCTACAGGTATTATACAACGTGTAACTTAACACCCTAGGGAGTTTATTCTGACAGAGTACGCGATTACTTTGTTGTCTCCAAAAGTTCATTGCATAAAAAATTTCAATAAAAAAATGCAGAAGTAAAATTAATTATTGTCTTGGAACTGCGACAACCCTAGTGTTTGTTTATTTTTGGTGTTAGTCTGTGATAACGCTCACGCACACGCATCGATTGCGTTGTATCCAAGCGCAGACACATTCAAAAGCGAGTGCCGTGCTATTTTGAAGCAAAGTGAAAAACTTCAAAGTTTCAGAAATCAATTAAAAAAAACTAATTCGAAACGTGTCGGACGGAGCCAACACCGTCATTTTTATTCAACCAACTAATTTTATACACGATCAGTCGTGTAGATGTCGGTATCGGAGACGATGCAAAGACAATGACTATTCCATGACGTCTTAACTCTTAAAACAGTCCTTTTCGAAGTATGGCTTATTCAGATGCATCCATTTGTTTGCTCTGTCCGTTTTTCTGTTGTCTATGGGCGGTTCTGTACTCGTATCCATTTCATATTAAAATGTAGGGTTCACACTTCACATCGCACCATTTTAGTTAACTCTGCCGCTTCTGCTGTTAAATGGTTTACATTAGAGTGATTCTT
The DNA here is from genome assembly GCA_947507515.1 of Eulithis testata. Classification (NCBI taxonomy): domain Eukaryota; kingdom Metazoa; phylum Arthropoda; class Insecta; order Lepidoptera; family Geometridae; genus Eulithis; species Eulithis testata. The sequence continues at coordinate 5,715,100 of OX382219.1, forward strand.
TTGATTTTATTGCAAATGCAACTAATCTAACAATTATTATTAGAATTTATTGTTATGTAGAGTCACATCTAGTTGAGACAGCGTAGAAGCTAGACCAATTTGAATAATAATAATTAAAAAAGAAATTTTTAAAGTGTTTGAAAATCGGAGCGTATTATGATCAATATAGAAGTATTTTACTTTTATTTTACGTGAAAGGAAGAGACAGCCCTACAAGCATTCGTTCTTACAAGCACTTTTTCCACTGCCTTGGATTCTCAAAGGCTGCTTAGATTTATTGTTTTTATTTTCTATCTTCCAGTATATTGCACACCGTTTTAAAATACTTCTTGATTCAATCTTTATTTTCCGAGAACGATGAATGTAGATTGTAGATACTTTATATCAGTAAAATATAAGTTTAATAAGAAACTCGTTCTCTGGAAACAACACGTAAAAAAATTCAAAATTACTAATAGAACGTTCAACGTTCTAGATTTGTAAACGAAGAGTTCTTTTGTAGGAGGTTTTGCTTTTTTTTATCGCAAAGCGAAGCTTATTGCGCATCCCATTCTGCCAGGATTTTCTTATTCCACTTGTATTGAGATTTTCCGCTCGAATGTATGCACTGTTGCTTTTAACTATTTTCAATTTAATCTTTTCCTTTGCGAACCGCGCAAATTCGTAAATCGTGGAGCTAATAAACGTTCCGAATTTGAAAATTATCGCTTCCGTTTTGAGGACGCGGGTTTTGTTTCCCTTGGGATTGTTTATTTTATGGCGAATGCAGTTTTTGCATTCTGCCATTTTTATGGTTTGAGAAATTACTGTTTTTGCTCGATGGCAAGTATGTTAAAACGCGAGACAGCAGAGTCTTTTTTCGACCGATTTTCTCTCACCATCCGCGAATTCTCATTGTTGAACTCTCGTGATACCCTTTTTTGACGAGGTACTTGTTCTCCTGCGATGTGGTTCGAGCTGCGATGCGTCGAGGAGCTCACTTAGTAGTTTAAAATAGTCACGTTTAACTGACGTTCACACTGCTATCACACTGATGTGACGGTTAGGAAAAAAATGGGCATGTGATTATGATTATGACCTGATAGTGAAAACTACATAAAAATGCAAATCTTGATCATTCATTTAGTTTTGGAACGAGTCCCCGAGAAGCTTCGTGTCGAGTGGACCCGATTTAGCGTCACCGACCGCGAGACGGTTCACATTCGTTCACTGTTCACTTAAATCGCGCCTAGCAAATTTTTAGGTAAAAAATTTTACTCGTCATGTAAATTCTTTTCTGAACCGTTATGTCAGTGTGACGGTTAGTCAAAGAGATGAGGGTATATTCATATTGATCTTCCAAAGCGGAGCTAACTAAAATGATTGCTAAGGGCCGGTTTCACCATGCTCTGTTAGTAAAAAAAAAAAAAAAACTAACAGCTTGTTAGCCATTTAACGGACTGTTAAGGTCGTTTTGTGTTTCACCATGCCCTAACCAAGAATTATCTTCATTAACAGACTGTTAAATCTAATCGTTAAAAATACATCTGCTTGCGTTTTATTTAAACAGCGTTGAACGTCGTTTTAATTTAGTCGCTTGACGTTTTGACGCTCGATTACGTAACACTCTGTTAGTAAGACTTTGGTGAAACTGGGCCTAAATCTGCTAAATCGTTGTCATGCAAGTGACAATGATATAGAGCATTTTTAGCAGCATTTAACCGCGCTAAAATGACGGCTAATTATGAATAAATGGCTGAATATGATGAGCTTTATTAATGTAAGCGAGTTTGATAGATGATAAACAATGCAATTATTAACCCGGAACTAGGTCTATCCTGTAGGTAGTAATTTACGCGCCCCAATAAACATTTCAGTACAGAAACCGAAATCAAAATTAAAGCGAATTGTACTAATGCTGCCGGCAAATTAGGAAATCTGTTACACAGAAACGAGTAAGTACGAAAAATACTTGAGATTTCTTTTAGGTGCGTCAACCCTACAGGGTACCTACCTACCCACACTACCGTATATATGATATGAAATAGTGGCCTACCAGAGTTAGCCAATAGCATAATTTAAAGGTTTAAAAACTTGAAAAACCTGACTTCAGCCCGATACAGCTTCATCATCAGATGATGATGATGGTGATGGTTCATGAGGTTTGTTCTATTGGTCATAAACACCACTGAAAAGCCACAGGAAAGCAAAATATGCAATGTCGTTTACGTGTTTTTTTCAGTTATTCCTATTAAACACCCAAACTACTGAACCGATTTTGTTAAAAAAATTAAGGGACAAATCTGGAAGTATACTTTTCCAGATAATAAAAGAATTTTTCAAATGACGGAAATCTGAGGTAACAAACATACAAAATAATGTAATAAATAACATGTCGGGGCCTTTATAAACCATCTAATGTTCATTTGGAACAGCCCGTTTCGGTGTGACTAAAGTACGTCATTCGGAAACCAGCATTTATTAATACGATTGCATTTGCAAATGGATTCCATGCCACGGATTGGATGCCTGACAGGCGGATTTGCTAATTACCTTCGAGTACACCTGCTCAACTATTTATGAACATGTAAAACTCGAAGTAAATCACTTATAAGTAGATCTACTTAAGATTTTCGGTGTCGTCGACTTAATTCACCTGAGCTCCGAGTCCGTGCATTTGTTTCTCGCCAGTCTTTCGACTCGAGTATAGCACATACAAACGCATTCCGACGCGAAAACCGGATAAGCGCCTCTACCTGGAGATTTGGGAATTGTGCAATTCCCAACAAAATGTATCGCTTTGCGAATGCGTTTGCATGTGCTATACTCGAGTCGAAAGTCAAAACAAATGCACAGACTCGGGGCTCAGGGCTAAGTCACCTAGGTGAATTAAGTACTATTTAGTAGACTTTTAAATACTCTTAGGTGACTTACGGAGAATCAAGTACACTAATTTGTAGATTTGAATACCCTGGCTAGGCGCGGCATGTAAATGATATCAACTTCGAGTGATTTGGTAGGTATACTAGGTATATAGTGGCCAACTCTGGTGACGGAGTTTTTAAGCCGCCTTAGGCCTCCGTCGTGGCTTATCGACTGCTAGAGCCAGGACAGTTTCACGTGCCCTCAGAAGAACGGAAGCGCTCAGATGTAAATGCCACTAGCGGTCACGCATCCAAATAGTGACCGCGCCGCTTAACTTGGGTAAGCAGTGAAGATTGACTAAGAAAGATACGCAACGAGCGCTTCATTTTCACTGAGAAATTCCTATCAGTAGCGATTTCAGTTTTTTTTTTCATCTCCGTATCAAGGGTTGCGGGTTCGAATTCTGCTCGATTCATAACTTTTGGGATGTTATGAAAGTTTTTGTGCCCAAAGCTCTAAGCTCAAACTCTATTTTCGTAGAGTAATGCCATGAGATCTTATTTCCTATAGCAAAACCAATCTCGTAGTAGTGTCACGAAAGCTGACTAACCCGTAGTACTACCGATAATGTCACGGAAAAAAATATTTTCTTATAACACTACTATAGGTACGCATGTCGGATGCGTTATGGGCTAAATCCACTACAGAATGGACGCCTCAAAACGGAAAAAGACCTCGCGGCAGACCACGGCGAAAATGGAGAGACGAGATTGATGCCTACCTCAAGGACTGGTCCACAGTTGCCCAACAGAAAAGACCTTTGCCCTGCAGTGGGACACTACAGGCTCTTAATAATTAATAATAATAACACTACTAATTCAGCTGTGTCACGGGGGACAAACGGGATGTGCTGATTGAATAACTGTTTAAATTGGTTAAATAAATTAGTATGGAAATCGAACCACCTTAATGTAACCACACGCTCGCAAAGCAATTTAAATAGCTAAATCATATTTTGCTTAACATTTTTTTACCTGACTGTACTCAACGGCTTCCTTAATTTGATGTTCTCCGAATCGTCACAACAAAAATTATTAAAATCAAAAGTGACGATTGGGAGAATTTGTCCCAAAATATTTTGTCCGAATCGTCACTAAGTCGTTTCTCTGATTTTCGTCACGATGACGACAGGTGAACCACGGGTAAAAGCTAGTCGTAATAAAATAGACAGTTATTTTGAAATTGTAATAACTATAAATAACAAACAAGGTAGTTTTATCTAAAGCCCTTTGGTAAAGCTTAACCAAATGTATTTTATTCTTTATTTTTAAAAGTGTTCAGCCATTTACAACTATTAAGATAGGAAAGTCGTTTTAAAAAAAATATCACTTCGACGATAAAATAATGAGTTTGAGCTTTCACACAGGAATAGATTCAAATCTCAGAGTATTCAAATTGGAAAAAATATTCAATTTTTTTATTTTAGAGTGCTAGCAAGCTATAAGCAACAAACTTTTTTTTTGAGCTTTAAGAAAATAAAAACTGTATTCGTGCATAAAAAAAACAATTTAAAATTTTAATTTAAGAACACTTTTATAAACTAGACTAGATAATAATAAATAAATAAATAAATATTCACGGACACTTAACACAGCGCCTTCTAGTCCCAAACTAAGCAAAGCTTGTACGATGGGATACTTACAACCTATTTCTAAGTAATTTTATTACGAACTTCTTTAAAAAAAATTCTTTATATAACGTTGCATTTAAGTTAAGGTAAGAAAGTACTACCTAAATCGGTAGATAGTAGCTACTTGTAGTTCCTGTATATAGGTACCTTACTCCGCTAGTATTGTTGTATTGTAGTTATTTATGTGCTTCTGTTTTTTATGTTGTTAAAAGAAAGGTCTTTTCTTTCTTTCTTTTCTTAACATCCAAAAAGTATTATTTAAAATTTGAATTTTAGAACTCTCTTATCATAAACATAGATTAGATACGTCCACAAATTATTTTTATGAACTGTGAGGAAATTGAAAAAGCGAACGTTAAATCAAAATGTAATAATCGCAATAAGAAACTGGTTTCCGGTTTCCTGTAAACAAAATTACTTGTTACCTCTCGTAATTTACAACGCCAAAACGAATCACGGTGAAAATTGCTGCTATATTTTCCGTTTATCGCTGGAAACCACCCATAGAGTAAACAGCAGCCTGATCGCCAAGTGTACAAATCAGAATTCGAAAATTTTGGTTATTATTTTTACAATAGTGAAATCTACAATGCTTTTAACTTGAGTCCATTTTGTCCGCAACAGTTTGTAGATAGCTCAACTGTATTATGTGTATTTTGTAAATATTGTGAACTAGCTTCCGCCCGCGACTGCGTTCGCGACCCGTTGGATTCCGTTAATTTTCCAGGATAAAAAGTATCCTAGGTTACTTTTAATACTTCCAAGAATATGTATACACAGTTTCATGATTATCGGTTAAGTAGTTTTCGCGTGAAAGCGTAACAAACAAACTTACACTCACATTTGTAATATTAGTAGGATAGAATTGTTGTAAACCAGGTATACTGTCCTCTATTTCAGTTTAATTATTGACTAAATTGAACATCATAATCTACACTTGTCGGTAGCACTGCAGGAAGAATCCCGGCGAGCGTGCACCTTACCAAACCGCATTGACAGTTCCGAAGAATAATGACGCTATCGTTGCCACATTATCGATTTAAAAACTTAAAAACTAGGCCAAAACCGTAAGTTCGTTTTATTTATTGCCAGTATCTCGGTTCTCGAAGGAGTTCTTTGTTTCCAGTTTTATTGTAACGTAACCTCTTTAGCACTTCGGAGTTGCGTTATTCTCTAGCGGCTGGTTTTATCGTCAAAACTATTGCTCGTCTCTTTCTTAGTTGTATGTTTTTACACGATCAAGGTGCCTTTGAGGGCAAATAAAGGTTTTATTCGATGTATATTTAGTTAGTACGTGAATGTAGGTACCTAAATGAAAAAAAAGCCTTTTAATCCTACTTAATATTACATATTAAATTAAAATAATTAAAAATTAAAAAATTGAAAAATTGTGAGAGACCTTTGCCCAGCAGTGGGACACAAAAGGTTAAATAAAAAAAAAAAAATTAAAAAAAACTAAACTTTCAGTTAGTTAGGACCCCTCTTGGGTATAGGCCTGTTACCCAATAGTTATACCTACTGACATAAAAAATTAGTTTATATTTGAGCTTAAATTCTTGGAAAAAGCAATCTTATTAAAATTGTGTCTTGTTTAAAAAGCTGCAGTTTCAGCTAATAACTGAAAAGTATCAAAATTAACTTTAAACATTCTACTTGAATTACCAAAATAAGATAAAAGATAAACGAGTCGGATAGAAAATCCGGAAAACAAAGACAATTCAGCACTCCGCATTGCACTGGAGTCGCCCAAATTAGATTTGACGTTCTTTCTAACGAACGACACGGAACTTCAAATGTGGACGAAAAAGGCCAATGTGTGTGCGCTGGTAACACTGGCACAGCGTTTTATCCCTAACCCCTATTGGCTTTAGAAAGTTGTATATTTGAATTTTATACATTGAATTTCGATTCCGATTTCAACTAAAACCGATCTTTGAAATCCCTACAAAGTTTTACATTCTATATTTTATGGTGCCGTCGACTTAATTCACCAGGGCTAAGTCACCTAGGTGAATAAGTACCTATACTATTTAGTAGACTTAATATACCTGTCTTTTTTGCGGCCTTCAAATAGATCTAACATAAAATACTGAAAACCAAGAAAAGGCTAATATTCTTCATGTTTAATAAATACGTCAATAAAGAAAATGTCCTTATCAAAGCTGTTTGTAATACTTGTAGGAATAAGCGAACAAGAAGCCCTCTAATATCGTACATCAACCCTAACGTTAGCGATCGCATTAGCAGCCAATAAATACGCAGAGAACTCCTTTTATATTAGTTTCCTAAACTATCGGTTCCCATATATACGTCGCGTCTACTTAAGTACGTAAGCCTACAAAAGAAAACTACAATCTATATAAATAAAAGTTCAGCATCGATTCTACGTTTTATTTGCGTTCTAGTAACAAATTCGGTACAAAACAAGCAATGTAATCCGAACAATGCAAGATTACAGTTCGATTCGTTCGCAATGTAAGGATATCGAGATAGGATTGATTCATGATCACAATTACCTTTGAATGTTGTTGGGTTACATTTAGTTGGACTGAACCTCTGTGACGACCAGTGTACCCCGACCCGGTGTATTGTGCATATTGAATAAACGCAGAGTTCAAGTAACTCTGGTGTTTGTAACTAGACGCGAATCCGGCTGATTTAAGAAGAGCTTGGCAGCGGTTGTGTTTTGTAGAAAAGTGGGGTTATGTTATATTGGTGGGGTGTGCTTGGGCTCAAGATTTGCTGGGATTCTTCGTATCTAGGGATTTCTTGGGAGCCGTTGGTATCAATTGGGCCTGGTCGGGCCATAAATAAATCAAGTGTTTAAAGTTGATGCGTCAGTAGTTTGTTACGACGTGTGATGGGCAGGGATGGCCAGTTTTGTTTTGTTTTGCATCAGGAATTGGTTTGTGCTGTGATGTTATTGATTAAGGATCTAAGAATAGGTTTTGTTTGGTTTCTTAAAACGATAGATTGGGCGTATGACTTATTAAATAATAAATAAATATTCGTGGACATATTGCACAACGCTCTCTAGTCCCCAACTAAGCAAAGTATGTATTATAGGACCTAGATCGCTGATAGAATACTTAATACATGTTTTTTTCTAAATACATACTTTTATTACATAGTAACACCTAGACGTAGAACAAAGTTTGCCACTAACTGAATGGCCGTGTCCTCCAAAACCAGAAATCTGAGTCAGACAGATCTTCGGCTCTTATCATCCTCTTGACAGATTTCCCAGATCGTCGCCCTACTTGGCCAGAGAAAATTCTAACACGCGGGGAATTCCGCAAAAATATAATGCATGCGAATATCCGCTAAAGGAAGAAAACAACGTGCGCGGAATTCCGCTAAGCCTGGGTTGCTTTTAAACGCTACGTACATGTGACAGTCGCCTGAAATGCTAATATTTTACTGACAAAGTGTACAAGAAAGGACAATGTGTGAGAAAACTCCAAGTGGCGATGCAGTATCTTTAAAGATAGAGGGGTTGGTGAAAGAGGGTGAAATGGGGGGAAATAGAGAGGGGTAATGCAATAAATATCGGACGTGATTGGCGTTTGGATTCATTAGAAGATATTGAGGACTTTATTATAAGTATACCTCGTATTTATTTTATTTATTTATTAGACTAACGCCAACGTTGCAGTTTTGGTATAAATTTCTCGGGTATGTATGATTTTTTCTCTATTTTCCAAAATATTGATCATAATTTGATTTTAAAACTTCGAAATCAGAATTTAGAATTTCGGGGACAGCTCAAAAGGGCTTATAAGACCAACCCTTTTACTCATAACATTTCACTCCGTGGTGTCCATTCTGTTGGTGCATTTTTTTAACAGCGCTGAAATTAATTCTTTGTCATTTCAGTTTACATTTTTAGTGCTGTCAAATAGTGTTGTTACATTTTTACAAACTAACCTAGCATGTAAAAATGTAACAACAGAATCGACATCATTACCTACCTACGTCCTGATTACTTACCTAAGTACATACTGACTGGTTCAGCTCCACAAAAAGCCAATTTCTTACCTGAAAACAAAAAAAAAACATATTAATCCAACCAATTACGATATAAAACAAGAAATACACGTTCCGAGATTCGAACCCACTATGACAGGGCCCATCAACGCCATCGCGTGTTACACAGGCCGCTTCATTATTCGTCTCGGAACGCAATAAATACTGCCTACACACGCACACGATTTATACACTGAATCAGCCTGTATAACGTTTGGCTACTGGACGCTAATATGGGTGTTCTATCGAACCAAGACAAAAAAAGGTTGGTAAACTTAAAGTAAATAAAAAATGATTTGTATGTTTATGGTCTGTTTTACAAAAAAATACTTGATGTAAGCATCAAGATTAGTTAGAGTCATGTGTGTAACAAACTCTTCAAGAAGAACACGTCACATAAACAGAAGCTTTTTTGCTGTATGAACGTGATTTAAGTTTGTACAATAGGTACTTGCGGGCCTAAGATGCGCACCGCGAGATATTTGTCATGTCGTTCTGTCAAAATGTAAGCATTTTGTACCAGTTTAGGAACTATTGCATTATCTGTGGTACCTAATGGTGTCGACAAAACGCGCCATAATGTACTTTTGACACTAGTTAGTCGTCGTACCTCTCCGAGGACGAGATAATAGTCATGCAGAAATGTCAAAAGTTGAAAATTCAAAGGCGCGCCTATACTGGTGCAAAATGCTTACATTTTGACAGAACGACATGACAAATATCTCGCGGTGCGCATCTTAAGCGCGGTGCACTATGGCCGGCTGGTTTTGTATCATTATTCCATCTCCTTCAAGGATTATAAACCAAACCATGGTATAGATTATCTTGTTGCATTTTTTTAAACTAACATAATTTGACAGCACTAAAATTATAGCCGTCTTTGGCTGGAATACTCAAAAGTCATTTAAATTTGAGCACCACTTAAAATCGCTCCGCCTCTGTTTGACATTACTCATTTGTAAGAGATGGCAATAACTTAAGCGGAACTTAAATTGAGTGGGGTTTGAGTGGCGTTTGAGTATTTGCCCAAAATGTCGTTTCAATTTGAGGAAAGGGACGACAACCTTACTCACCCATACTATTAGTGCAATTTGTTCTCTTTTCTGTTTATTCATTCTGATTGTTTTGAACATGTAGGTACTGTTTATCTTAAGTTTGCACGCCAACCATTCTCCTGACCTGTAAGGTTGGCAGGTAGAAAATGCTTATAGCATTAAGCCCACCTACTTGTACATTTGTTCTTTTGTGCAATAAAGAGTTAAATAAATAAAACCTTTTTAGTGCTGTCAAATTAGGATAGTTTAAAAAAAAAACAATAGGATAATCGATATCATTAGTAACCTTTTGAACCTCGCCTCCGGAGGTACTAGGTTCATTCAAAGGGATATAATCTTTTTCAAACTAAATGTTGTCCATAAGCTGCAACCTCCTTTAGAACTTCTTAAAATAGGCTTATTTCTGGTAACAGGTCTTTTTATCTTATTTTGTGTAACACACAACGGAACTCGAAGCCTAGTTCGCGTATTATTGTACAAACCTTTTTGTAGGTTCCTCGACCATCATTGTCACCCATCATAATAATGTCCGTACAGAACGTTGCATTTGGTATGTACTCAGCGAACTACTCTACCAGCCTCGTGGCTAGGCTTTCTTAGTCCTCGCCGACCTTCACCGATTTCTTTTTGGAAATACATAAGTACTTATAATATACAGTAAGCTGCTTGCTTACTGTATATTATAAGTACTTATGTATTATGAGCTCGTATGAGTTAGTGGCCAACTCTGATAACGGAGTTTTTAGGCCGCCTTAAGGCCTCCGTCATGGCTTGATAACTGCTAGAGCCAGGACCTATAGTTTAACGTGCCCTCCGAAGCACGGAAGCGCCCAGATGCAAATGCCACTAACGGTCACCCATCTAAATAGTGACCGCGCAGAACGGGTATATACTAACACCCATTATCTACCTGCCTAATTTTGAGCTTGATCTGAGTATAGGATCCCTCTATCCAGACGGAGATATTATCATAACGTTATTCGTATCGTCGAGCTTCTCGAGCGAACATTCTACAGCTACGAGGTTTTTAGAATTTAAAAGTAATAAATAATCTACCTAACTGCCCCCGTATCTTTCATTTCATTTCATTTCAAGCTTTTGACAGCAAAAAACGCGCTGAAACGCGCTAATGTCACACTATTTAGGGCCGTAAGATCAAAAGCAGTTTAAACTATGGGTTTCGCTAACTACGATTACATTTGATCGATGGATTAATCTACTGTCATCTCTGTCAGTTTAAGCTACCGATGGTCGATTAACTACCATTGATCTTATGAAATAATCGGAGACTGGAGGTTAAACTCTATTTCGTGGTTTAAACCACTATTGATTTTACGGCCCTTAGTCACAGAATACCAATGATCTTAAAATTATTTTGAAGCTGACTGATAATCAACGCACAGCCTAAACCGTAAGTCCTAGAGGTATGAAATTCGGAGGGCAGTATCCTTATATAGTGTAGGGGTGCACTAAGAAAGGACGCGAGCAACGCTGCGGGCGACGGCTAGTTTAGTATAAAAACAGCTCAGAAAACCTGCCAGGCTTAAACGGGTTTTCATATGACAACGATACCCCCCCACTGTAGGTATTTCCATGTGCCTAATATGACCTATAATGTAATACTTATCAATAAATATTTCTTTGTCTATTTATCGCACTCTCTTGAGTAAACGTTCATAACCCAAAAATATTAAACTTTTGCAGCTGAACGTACGCTAGCTTAAAACTTAATCAAAAGTGCTATTGAAGCAGTTCGCTCAATCAGAACTGTTTACTATTCCCTCCCTGTGTGTGTATAACAACGAATGTCACAGACCATACAGATTTAAGCTACAACACTCCACACAATGGGTTGGTAATTGTTCTATAATAAGATAATGTTTATTTCGAAATAACATAGAGCCACACAGTTAACTATAATTATACAGATATTATATAATAAATGTTACACACAGTCGAAATCTAAATATAAAAGGCAGCAACAAATTGGTTTTAGAACGTTTCCTTCCGTGCTAGTTAAAAAGGGCAAAACAGTTACCTTTAAAAGTGATTTAAAAGTGTATAGAAGTGTTAGTGTATTGTGTTATTTAAGTAAGTGATTCTTGAAGCAGTTTATTTTTACCAATAGCAATGCATTACGTATCTACCTAAGTACAGGACGTGTCTTGTTAGGCATCGCACCTGGTTTGTGACTTTGAGGTAATGACCTTATTATTTGACAGTCTCAACTCGAAAAAGCGTTTTTTTTTAGCGACGTATGGATGAATAAACGAAATATTATATGTCGTTTGTAATGGGATTTAATCCAATTCGCATTCTACAATAGCTCTAAAATAAAATAAACTTAAAAGATGTATGAAATGGAGCCGTGTCTTATGGTAGAGAACTCCAAATTTAATATTTTTAATTGTTTTTTCGTCTGGCGACGACAGAATATAAACTTTGCTGGAAGGGCAGGCAAGAAACTTGCAGCTAGGCACTAATGGTTCAAAATGAACCAGGTATCTAGTTTCTAAGCTGTGTATTTGCAAACGCTAAATCACATGTCGTTCTGTAGTACTGCGACATCTCGTTGCTTTCCTGATAATGTATGAAAATCGAGGACTTTACATAAACAGTGAAACGGGGTTAGGCATAGAAAAATAAGCGATAAAAGCGAAACTAAGTAAAAAATTTCGTACTTGGAAGCTTGGTTGTCTGGGTCGCAGGTTAACAAAGAGATCGCTTATTGTTCTAATAATTAAGTTTTATTTGTTATTGTAATCCTTAAGTCTAAGTGGGCAATAAAATATTTTCTATCTATCTATGAATATCTAGTTTTTTCTTAATAATATATCCCTAAAATAGCAAAACAGTGATCTGTTCTCCAAACAGGACTAGTATGGGTCACTGAAAGCCAATAAAAACGCAGAAAATATCGAGACAAATAAACCAAACCCGTACAACTCAAAATTCGCTTATTCCGGGAAAACTACAGAAATAAAGTTTCAACCCGAGTCCATAGTGCGTAATAAATACTGTTGTGTCAGTGGAAATGCGTAACGTATAGAATGTTTGCGAATACAGTTTCTATAATAGCTGCGATCGCTATATGACGACCGCCATGGTATGCCTGAAAAAGTTATTCTCTAAAATAATTCTCTAATTTATTATCTAAAATAATAATAGCTCAGAAGTTACATACAGGGAGACACATTGCTGTGAGTTTCGGTGGATAGCAGTAGCGGCATGTTTGGGGATCGAGCCCACGACCCACAGCACGGAAGGCAGAGCACATACCAACTGATGGATTATGGACGGAAGGATCGAAAAACTAGGATCAGGAATTAGAATTTATTCTTCATAGCAGAGAAAATTTTCACACAACACTTTACGTCACCTCATGACGTCTGTCTAAACAGTTCAGTTTTTAAATACTGTTCCAACACCAACTGAGCTGTGGAGCTACGCCTGTCAGTAGGTATGGTATAAGTATTTGTGCCACCACAAGAATTGAAACCATAGCTCTTGCATCTCAACTGATAACACCACCAGCGGGCACAATCTACCTCTTGGCATCACCAGTGTCCAGTCCCAGAAGTTCTGTCAACAGAACTACTCCACAGAACAGGTGGGAATAAACGCGCTGGAGAGTTGTTCAAACAACAAAATTTAAAATCTTGTTACATTTTGAAGAAATAAACCAATTGCAGAATCACACAGTGGCCCTCAGTTACCGAGATAGTTCGATAAAAAAGGTTTTGTAAATCAGAACAGCTAATAAAAATGTGCCATGATATTCCAGTCTCGTAAAATTAGATGCGAGAGACAATTTCCACACGTTAAAATAAAAAATAATGGGCCACTGTTTAGATTGAAAATGAAATGAAATCGCACAGAATTCTCAACCCGTGGGAAGAATTCACTTGATCGTTTTTTCGCTTCATGCAGTGAGAATTTAAAAAGTTTTTCTTCTCTCGAAGATTTCGTAGATTTACCAGTTCAATTATTCTTGTGTTGGATTATAATCAATAGTACATACAAACTATTTACAGTTATTAACGCAAATTGGTAACAAATTGATAATTTTCTGCAATAAAGTATTAAATAAATAAATAAATAAATTGGACAACATTGGTACCCCACACTAGGAAAAGCCTTGTATGTATGTATATACATGTCATCGCGTATTATTGTACAAACCTTTTTGTAGGTTCCTCGACCATCATTGTCACCCATCATAATAATGTCCGTACAGAACGTTGCATTTGGTATGTACTCAGCGAACTACTCTACCAGCCTCGTGGCTAGGCTTTCTTAGTCCTCGCCGACCTTCACCGATTTCTTTTTGGAAATACATAAGTACTTATAATATACAGTAAGCTGCTTGCTTACTGTATATTATAAGTACTTATGTATTATGAGCTCGTATGAGTTAGTGGCCAACTCTGATAACGGAGTTTTTAGGCCGCCTTAAGGCCTCCGTCATGGCTTGATAACTGCTAGAGCCAGGACCTATAGTTTAACGTGCCCTCCGAAGCACGGAAGCGCCCAGATGCAAATGCCACTAACGGTCACCCATCTAAATAGTGACCGCGCAGAACGGGTATATACTAACACCCATTATCTACCTGCCTAATTTTGAGCTTGATCTGAGTATAGGATCCCTCTATCCAGACGGAGATATTATCATAACGTTATTCGTATCGTCGAGCTTCTCGAGCGAACATTCTACAGCTACGAGGTTTTTAGAATTTAAAAGTAATAAATAATCTACCTAACTGCCCCCGTATCTTTCATTTCATTTCATTTCAAGCTTTTGACAGCAAAAAACGCGCTGAAACGCGCTAATGTCACACTATTTAGGGCCGTAAGATCAAAAGCAGTTTAAACTATGGGTTTCGCTAACTACGATTACATTTGATCGATGGATTAATCTACTGTCATCTCTGTCAGTTTAAGCTACCGATGGTCGATTAACTACCATTGATCTTATGAAATAATCGGAGACTGGAGGTTAAACTCTATTTCGTGGTTTAAACCACTATTGATTTTACGGCCCTTAGTCACAGAATACCAATGATCTTAAAATTATTTTGAAGCTGACTGATAATCAACGCACAGCCTAAACCGTAAGTCCTAGAGGTATGAAATTCGGAGGGCAGTATCCTTATATAGTGTAGGGGTGCACTAAGAAAGGACGCGAGCAACGCTGCGGGCGACGGCTAGTTTAGTATAAAAACAGCTCAGAAAACCTGCCAGGCTTAAACGGGTTTTCATATGACAACGATACCCCCCCACTGTAGGTATTTCCATGTGCCTAATATGACCTATAATGTAATACTTATCAATAAATATTTCTTTGTCTATTTATCGCACTCTCTTGAGTAAACGTTCATAACCCAAAAATATTAAACTTTTGCAGCTGAACGTACGCTAGCTTAAAACTTAATCAAAAGTGCTATTGAAGCAGTTCGCTCAATCAGAACTGTTTACTATTCCCTCCCTGTGTGTGTATAACAACGAATGTCACAGACCATACAGATTTAAGCTACAACACTCCACACAATGGGTTGGTAATTGTTCTATAATAAGATAATGTTTATTTCGAAATAACATAGAGCCACACAGTTAACTATAATTATACAGATATTATATAATAAATGTTACACACAGTCGAAATCTAAATATAAAAGGCAGCAACAAATTGGTTTTAGAACGTTTCCTTCCGTGCTAGTTAAAAAGGGCAAAACAGTTACCTTTAAAAGTGATTTAAAAGTGTATAGAAGTGTTAGTGTATTGTGTTATTTAAGTAAGTGATTCTTGAAGCAGTTTATTTTTACCAATAGCAATGCATTACGTATCTACCTAAGTACAGGACGTGTCTTGTTAGGCATCGCACCTGGTTTGTGACTTTGAGGTAATGACCTTATTATTTGACAGTCTCAACTCGAAAAAGCGTTTTTTTTTAGCGACGTATGGATGAATAAACGAAATATTATATGTCGTTTGTAATGGGATTTAATCCAATTCGCATTCTACAATAGCTCTAAAATAAAATAAACTTAAAAGATGTATGAAATGGAGCCGTGTCTTATGGTAGAGAACTCCAAATTTAATATTTTTAATTGTTTTTTCGTCTGGCGACGACAGAATATAAACTTTGCTGGAAGGGCAGGCAAGAAACTTGCAGCTAGGCACTAATGGTTCAAAATGAACCAGGTATCTAGTTTCTAAGCTGTGTATTTGCAAACGCTAAATCACATGTCGTTCTGTAGTACTGCGACATCTCGTTGCTTTCCTGATAATGTATGAAAATCGAGGACTTTACATAAACAGTGAAACGGGGTTAGGCATAGAAAAATAAGCGATAAAAGCGAAACTAAGTAAAAAATTTCGTACTTGGAAGCTTGGTTGTCTGGGTCGCAGGTTAACAAAGAGATCGCTTATTGTTCTAATAATTAAGTTTTATTTGTTATTGTAATCCTTAAGTCTAAGTGGGCAATAAAATATTTTCTATCTATCTATGAATATCTAGTTTTTTCTTAATAATATATCCCTAAAATAGCAAAACAGTGATCTGTTCTCCAAACAGGACTAGTATGGGTCACTGAAAGCCAATAAAAACGCAGAAAATATCGAGACAAATAAACCAAACCCGTACAACTCAAAATTCGCTTATTCCGGGAAAACTACAGAAATAAAGTTTCAACCCGAGTCCATAGTGCGTAATAAATACTGTTGTGTCAGTGGAAATGCGTAACGTATAGAATGTTTGCGAATACAGTTTCTATAATAGCTGCGATCGCTATATGACGACCGCCATGGTATGCCTGAAAAAGTTATTCTCTAAAATAATTCTCTAATTTATTATCTAAAATAATAATAGCTCAGAAGTTACATACAGGGAGACACATTGCTGTGAGTTTCGGTGGATAGCAGTAGCGGCATGTTTGGGGATCGAGCCCACGACCCACAGCACGGAAGGCAGAGCACATACCAACTGATGGATTATGGACGGAAGGATCGAAAAACTAGGATCAGGAATTAGAATTTATTCTTCATAGCAGAGAAAATTTTCACACAACACTTTACGTCACCTCATGACGTCTGTCTAAACAGTTCAGTTTTTAAATACTGTTCCAACACCAACTGAGCTGTGGAGCTACGCCTGTCAGTAGGTATGGTATAAGTATTTGTGCCACCACAAGAATTGAAACCATAGCTCTTGCATCTCAACTGATAACACCACCAGCGGGCACAATCTACCTCTTGGCATCACCAGTGTCCAGTCCCAGAAGTTCTGTCAACAGAACTACTCCACAGAACAGGTGGGAATAAACGCGCTGGAGAGTTGTTCAAACAACAAAATTTAAAATCTTGTTACATTTTGAAGAAATAAACCAATTGCAGAATCACACAGTGGCCCTCAGTTACCGAGATAGTTCGATAAAAAAGGTTTTGTAAATCAGAACAGCTAATAAAAATGTGCCATGATATTCCAGTCTCGTAAAATTAGATGCGAGAGACAATTTCCACACGTTAAAATAAAAAATAATGGGCCACTGTTTAGATTGAAAATGAAATGAAATCGCACAGAATTCTCAACCCGTGGGAAGAATTCACTTGATCGTTTTTTCGCTTCATGCAGTGAGAATTTAAAAAGTTTTTCTTCTCTCGAAGATTTCGTAGATTTACCAGTTCAATTATTCTTGTGTTGGATTATAATCAATAGTACATACAAACTATTTACAGTTATTAACGCAAATTGGTAACAAATTGATAATTTTCTGCAATAAAGTATTAAATAAATAAATAAATAAATTGGACAACATTGGTACCCCACACTAGGAAAAGCCTTGTATGTATGTATATACATGTCATCGCGTATTATTGTACAAACCTTTTTGTAGGTTCCTCGACCATCATTGTCACCCATCATAATAATGTCCGTACAGAACGTTGCATTTGGTATGTACTCAGCGAACTACTCTACCAGCCTCGTGGCTAGGCTTTCTTAGTCCTCGCCGACCTTCACCGATTTCTTTTTGGAAATACATAAGTACTTATAATATACAGTAAGCTGCTTGCTTACTGTATATTATAAGTACTTATGTATTATGAGCTCGTATGAGTTAGTGGCCAACTCTGATAACGGAGTTTTTAGGCCGCCTTAAGGCCTCCGTCATGGCTTGATAACTGCTAGAGCCAGGACCTATAGTTTAACGTGCCCTCCGAAGCACGGAAGCGCCCAGATGCAAATGCCACTAACGGTCACCCATCTAAATAGTGACCGCGCAGAACGGGTATATACTAACACCCATTATCTACCTGCCTAATTTTGAGCTTGATCTGAGTATAGGATCCCTCTATCCAGACGGAGATATTATCATAACGTTATTCGTATCGTCGAGCTTCTCGAGCGAACATTCTACAGCTACGAGGTTTTTAGAATTTAAAAGTAATAAATAATCTACCTAACTGCCCCCGTATCTTTCATTTCATTTCATTTCAAGCTTTTGACAGCAAAAAACGCGCTGAAACGCGCTAATGTCACACTATTTAGGGCCGTAAGATCAAAAGCAGTTTAAACTATGGGTTTCGCTAACTACGATTACATTTGATCGATGGATTAATCTACTGTCATCTCTGTCAGTTTAAGCTACCGATGGTCGATTAACTACCATTGATCTTATGAAATAATCGGAGACTGGAGGTTAAACTCTATTTCGTGGTTTAAACCACTATTGATTTTACGGCCCTTAGTCACAGAATACCAATGATCTTAAAATTATTTTGAAGCTGACTGATAATCAACGCACAGCCTAAACCGTAAGTCCTAGAGGTATGAAATTCGGAGGGCAGTATCCTTATATAGTGTAGGGGTGCACTAAGAAAGGACGCGAGCAACGCTGCGGGCGACGGCTAGTTTAGTATAAAAACAGCTCAGAAAACCTGCCAGGCTTAAACGGGTTTTCATATGACAACGATACCCCCCCACTGTAGGTATTTCCATGTGCCTAATATGACCTATAATGTAATACTTATCAATAAATATTTCTTTGTCTATTTATCGCACTCTCTTGAGTAAACGTTCATAACCCAAAAATATTAAACTTTTGCAGCTGAACGTACGCTAGCTTAAAACTTAATCAAAAGTGCTATTGAAGCAGTTCGCTCAATCAGAACTGTTTACTATTCCCTCCCTGTGTGTGTATAACAACGAATGTCACAGACCATACAGATTTAAGCTACAACACTCCACACAATGGGTTGGTAATTGTTCTATAATAAGATAATGTTTATTTCGAAATAACATAGAGCCACACAGTTAACTATAATTATACAGATATTATATAATAAATGTTACACACAGTCGAAATCTAAATATAAAAGGCAGCAACAAATTGGTTTTAGAACGTTTCCTTCCGTGCTAGTTAAAAAGGGCAAAACAGTTACCTTTAAAAGTGATTTAAAAGTGTATAGAAGTGTTAGTGTATTGTGTTATTTAAGTAAGTGATTCTTGAAGCAGTTTATTTTTACCAATAGCAATGCATTACGTATCTACCTAAGTACAGGACGTGTCTTGTTAGGCATCGCACCTGGTTTGTGACTTTGAGGTAATGACCTTATTATTTGACAGTCTCAACTCGAAAAAGCGTTTTTTTTTAGCGACGTATGGATGAATAAACGAAATATTATATGTCGTTTGTAATGGGATTTAATCCAATTCGCATTCTACAATAGCTCTAAAATAAAATAAACTTAAAAGATGTATGAAATGGAGCCGTGTCTTATGGTAGAGAACTCCAAATTTAATATTTTTAATTGTTTTTTCGTCTGGCGACGACAGAATATAAACTTTGCTGGAAGGGCAGGCAAGAAACTTGCAGCTAGGCACTAATGGTTCAAAATGAACCAGGTATCTAGTTTCTAAGCTGTGTATTTGCAAACGCTAAATCACATGTCGTTCTGTAGTACTGCGACATCTCGTTGCTTTCCTGATAATGTATGAAAATCGAGGACTTTACATAAACAGTGAAACGGGGTTAGGCATAGAAAAATAAGCGATAAAAGCGAAACTAAGTAAAAAATTTCGTACTTGGAAGCTTGGTTGTCTGGGTCGCAGGTTAACAAAGAGATCGCTTATTGTTCTAATAATTAAGTTTTATTTGTTATTGTAATCCTTAAGTCTAAGTGGGCAATAAAATATTTTCTATCTATCTATGAATATCTAGTTTTTTCTTAATAATATATCCCTAAAATAGCAAAACAGTGATCTGTTCTCCAAACAGGACTAGTATGGGTCACTGAAAGCCAATAAAAACGCAGAAAATATCGAGACAAATAAACCAAACCCGTACAACTCAAAATTCGCTTATTCCGGGAAAACTACAGAAATAAAGTTTCAACCCGAGTCCATAGTGCGTAATAAATACTGTTGTGTCAGTGGAAATGCGTAACGTATAGAATGTTTGCGAATACAGTTTCTATAATAGCTGCGATCGCTATATGACGACCGCCATGGTATGCCTGAAAAAGTTATTCTCTAAAATAATTCTCTAATTTATTATCTAAAATAATAATAGCTCAGAAGTTACATACAGGGAGACACATTGCTGTGAGTTTCGGTGGATAGCAGTAGCGGCATGTTTGGGGATCGAGCCCACGACCCACAGCACGGAAGGCAGAGCACATACCAACTGATGGATTATGGACGGAAGGATCGAAAAACTAGGATCAGGAATTAGAATTTATTCTTCATAGCAGAGAAAATTTTCACACAACACTTTACGTCACCTCATGACGTCTGTCTAAACAGTTCAGTTTTTAAATACTGTTCCAACACCAACTGAGCTGTGGAGCTACGCCTGTCAGTAGGTATGGTATAAGTATTTGTGCCACCACAAGAATTGAAACCATAGCTCTTGCATCTCAACTGATAACACCACCAGCGGGCACAATCTACCTCTTGGCATCACCAGTGTCCAGTCCCAGAAGTTCTGTCAACAGAACTACTCCACAGAACAGGTGGGAATAAACGCGCTGGAGAGTTGTTCAAACAACAAAATTTAAAATCTTGTTACATTTTGAAGAAATAAACCAATTGCAGAATCACACAGTGGCCCTCAGTTACCGAGATAGTTCGATAAAAAAGGTTTTGTAAATCAGAACAGCTAATAAAAATGTGCCATGATATTCCAGTCTCGTAAAATTAGATGCGAGAGACAATTTCCACACGTTAAAATAAAAAATAATGGGCCACTGTTTAGATTGAAAATGAAATGAAATCGCACAGAATTCTCAACCCGTGGGAAGAATTCACTTGATCGTTTTTTCGCTTCATGCAGTGAGAATTTAAAAAGTTTTTCTTCTCTCGAAGATTTCGTAGATTTACCAGTTCAATTATTCTTGTGTTGGATTATAATCAATAGTACATACAAACTATTTACAGTTATTAACGCAAATTGGTAACAAATTGATAATTTTCTGCAATAAAGTATTAAATAAATAAATAAATAAATTGGACAACATTGGTACCCCACACTAGGAAAAGCCTTGTATGTATGTATATACATGTCATGGCAAACGATTTCATTGCGAAACCCTAGATATTCTCTCTAGATATAGATATTCAAATATTTTAAGAACTGTTCACATCCTACATATTTATAGATGTCATAGATTAGATGTTTGAAATTTGGATGTTTAGATGTTTGGATATGGTGTTTCAATCACGCTGTAACTGCTGATCCAATTTGGATGAAATTTGGAAAATACATAGTTCGTACACAGGCCTTTAATCCCATAAAATCGGGTTATTCCCATCGAGCCCACCGGCTGGCCCACTGGTGGGGCCGATGGGAATAACCCGATTTTTGATGAGAACTTTTTTTCTCATCTGGCCCACCATTGGGCTCGTCAACAGAATCAAACGGAACGCGGACGAATTCGCGGCCGAGGGCTAGTATAAATATAATACGAAAATACTATTATTTCGATGACGAAAATCATAAAATTAAAGTCTGGTCATAACACAAAGGATCGGGCAATGTTCTAGAAAATTAAATTGCCTGAACTCAAATGGCTTGAAAGATGGCGCGATAGGGCGGTCATTATGCTGTACGTTTCGATCAGCGTTGTGGACACGACTCTCAGACAATTTGGTTTTTATAAGACAAATTGTAAGGAAAAGTAATATATTATGTTTAAAAACTGGAAATATGGACTGCAATTAGATACGCCTTCACCAAATGGATGATGATGTCATTGGGACTATTCTATTGATCGCAAACATCACCACAGAAAAGTCAACTTAAACTTCTTGGTTTGTCACAATTTTGCCCGGGTCGAGTTCGCTAATGCTAGTGTCATAAACGTGAGAGGAGTGCGGACTAAGAATATGGTCAGCGTATAAAGGGAGGTACAACAAAAATTTTGTCAATTTTATTTATCCACAACTAGCTGATATCCGCGACTTCGTACGCGTGCGAAACTTTCCACCAAAATATCTGTCAACCAGTATACGATGAACCTCGTGCCAAAGGCTGCTGTTGGTTTAGAGAGGTCAAGCTGTATCTTAGAATCCACGTCTTTGATTTCAATAAAATATTATCTTAGAAAAAAATCACATAAACCTTACATGTATCCATACAAACTTTCATCCCCCCTTTCAACCCTTTACAGCCCTTTTTTCGCATTAAAAAGTAGCCTATGTCTTTTCTCAGGCTCTAGAATATCTGTGTACCAAATTTCATTTAAATCGGTTCAGTAGTTTTGGCGTGAAAGCGAGACAGACGGACAGAGTTACTTTCGCATTTATAATAATTAGTAAGCATAAAAGACGCAGGAAAGCAAATTACGCAATGTCGTGTACGTTAATGCCATGTTTTTTTCCCAGTTGTAACACGAAGCTCGACCACTTTCTAGCTGTGGCTTGAAACACTTCAAAAACTCCAGAAACCTCAGAATCAGAACATAACGCCAACAAATAACAACACCTCATACAATATTCAAGTTTGTTACAACTTTCCCCTAACAGTTGTTAAAAATTTACAACAAAAAGTTGGTAATTAACTTGTTCCGATAAAGCTGCGTTTACACGGGAACTTGAACAAAACCACATAAATAAAAAAAGTATTTTTATTGGATTTTGTCACCTGTCCCCTGTCCGAAAAAAGGTTTGGACAAGTTTGACAGTTTACTAAGACTCGTATAGTAAATCTGACTCACGAAAGAATCAAGCATAGATTTTTAAAAACTATACTAACTACGGTCAAATCTAAGCAATCGTGAAATTAGCCGTTTGTCAAAGATAGTTCGAAAAAGCTCCATTACGCGCACCAAATCAGCTAACTTCACGTACAATACTGACATACTATCAGTAGCATGAACAAAAATATCCATTCGAAGTCGACATTCGGGCCTTATCTTATGCTCAGTTCGGTGGATATTCTAATCCAATAGAGATGACGTCATGTATCGGCCGAAAATGACGTCGAAACGTCGTTCAACAATGGATGGATCCATTGTTGAACGACGTTTCGACGTCATTTTGACGTCATCTTGATTAGATTAAAACCTCTACTGAACTGATCTTAATATGTATAAGATACGGTGTGAAAGCGTATTAAATGTATGAGATTATGATTGGTAAGTGTACTAGGCCAGTGTGTAAAGTAAAATGCGAGCATTCCACCGGTCATTCTCCATCGTGCTAAGGTCTAACAAAATGTGACATTGGCGAAATTGCGGTCAATACTGCAAAAGCCATAGACAAGAATTGAATTGAATTAAAAATGTGACCATTACTGCTTGGCGGGAACGAGTTTTCGACGTCATTTTGACGTCATATTTATTAGATTAAAGTCTCTACTGGACTGATCATAAGATGCCTAAGATAAGGTGTAAAAGCGTACTAAATGTATGAGATTATGATTGGTAAGTGTCGATACTCGGTATAGGTCGCGTCATGTAAAAAGAACGCGGGCGGTCAAGCTGCGCAGTAAGCGATTTTGGGGTCTATTTGGTGGCATGAGGCACCATTTTCCCATGCGCAAACACAACCCCTCCGCTGTTTCCAGCGTTCTTTTTACATGACGCGTACTATATCAGTCAGTGTACAAAAAATGCAAGCATCATTGCTTAGCGGGACAAATAGGTTGTTTTCCATCGCCGTGTGAAAGCAGCCTTACTTGGAAACTTTGTAGCTTCATTTGCGAGTAAATTCGATTCTTTTATCGTAAAAGACTTCCTAGTCCAACGTCGAGTAACTTCTTTATTTTTATGTCTTTGTTAAATAGAAAATAAGTACTTACCTAGCTACTTAACTTAGTTTTACAGTAGAAAAATTGCCTTGTAGGTACACTTTTTACACGAGAGTGCAATATGCGAGTTGTTAATAAAATACTGGCATTGCAACTACATATTTGCGACCCGTCACGTATTTATTGGGTACTAGCTTTCGGCTGCGATTTTGTCCGCGTTCCGTTTGATCCTGTCGATTTTCCGGGATAAAAAAGTTACCTATGCTTTAATCCAGATTACTATATCATTATATTCTTGGGTTCATCTAAATCGGACTAATAGTTTCCAACTCTTTCAGATCATGCAAACACTGTATATACTCTTCTCCAAGCAAAGAAAAGGACGTTCTGCATGACGCAGATCCCAAATCCCTTTGAATTTCGACGAGTAAAATTGCCAAGCGCAAATCGCAGACGAAATGAACACTAACTCCAAAAGCGGCGTTCAGCGCCATCTGAAGGAATTTACGTTGAAACTCTTGCATAAATTGCAAGCTCCTGTAATGTATCCATTACACGTTGACACTGGTTAAGGTGCGGTTGCCGTAATGCGATTTGCAACTTAATTTGCGAAAATCAATTCATTTAAGAAAAATAGTATAGAATTTGACGATGAGAAATCGTACGATGCGACGGTAAGATGATGATGATGATGGTTTGCAAATACTTTTTTGTAATAAAAAAACATCGCTGGTCTTCCGCTGACTAAGCAAATTTTGACTAATTATCAGGTGACTTAGTCAACATAGGTACTTACACCGCTAGCTCAGTGACCGATAGGTAATGATTTTTTTTTCAATAAGAGATTCCCCATTCTTTCTTATCTTACGCGAGATCTTGACAGTTCTCTCAAATCAATCTCTCAAAATTCTTAGCAATCAAAATCGATATTTTTTATAGAATTTTATAAGGAAAAAACGAATAAAACGACAGTTTGCAACTGAAAATTGTAATTCAATACATAACCTCAAAATGTTGCTCTTTTGCCAAACATGGGCGAAAAATGCAGGTGTTTTGTTTTGGCGGATTTTGTCGTCAGCAACCACTTGCGGCTTGGAGAGAAGCCAGACTCAGGTTTGCCGTTTAGATTCATTGATGCGGAACCCCGATAGGACCTTTAGGATTTGTTGTCGTAAGTGAATCTTGGAACTAGTTTGAACATGCGGAGGCTTTTATTTATCAAACTATTAGGCGTCGCCCGCGGCGTTGCTCGCGTTCTACACCCTTTAGAGTGCGACTTTTCAAAATTCCTTTCTTAGTGCACCCCTACACTGCATAAGGATACTACCCTCCAAATTTATCATACCTCATGGACTTGTAGTTTAGGCTGTGCTTTTATTATCAGTCAGCTTCAAAAGAGTTTTATATATGTTGTTAACTGTGATTTTTAAGTTGTCTAACCCTTTATTCTAGTAGCACGGTATTTTGAACCAAGTGAAGTCGAGATTCTTGAGCAGAACTTAGAGGATTTTTCATGATTGTACAATACTGTAGGTTAGGTAGGTACATCCCAAATGTCATTTGTACGCTAAAGCTAATACAGCACTCCACAGAGGCACACGATCTAGGCGACTCCCTGGCTGCAGGGGGGCAATCGTTATCTCATAAAAACCTGCCAGGTTAAGCCTGGCAGGTTTTCTGACCTGTTTTCATACAAAATCATAGGTATTCTGTGACTAAATAGTGACATTGGCGTGTTTTTTGCCGTCAAAAGCTTCTTGTTTTCGTATATCAGTAACCCGTCGCTTGACATTATGCTGGGCAGTGAAGTTGAGCTACACATGTAAGAGCTCAACTGCTTTCACTGCCCAGCATAATGTCAAGCGACGTGGTTACTGATATACGAAAACAAGAACGGCAACCCATTCGTCATATAACTAGTAGTTCGCCCCGAACTGAGATCTCGTGATGGTCGGAGGTTAATAAAACCCAAACAATTTTTATTGACCAATGGTTATAATAAGCTTTGCGATTAGCTCCGAAATCGCCGCCTATCTAGGTACCAGTCTTACTTGAACTACAAAACCATTGAAACTCCAAAAAAAGGTGGCTCACGGATTTGCCAATTTTATAATTTTTACAACAACTCAAAAAATATTATACCTAGAATCAAAATAAAAACTGTTTTGGAATGTCTAAAAAAAAACCTATCATATGACACCCCACTTGATATTATTATACGACATATTTTTTTACTCCCTTTGGACACTCATAACTTCACGACCCCTTGACCGATTTACTTCATTTACAAACCAGTAAAACTTAAGAGTACTATCAGTCTACCTACCACATTGTATGGAAATCGGATGAGCGGTTTAAAAGATCTCGAAGAACAAACATACAAACATACAAAGCATTTTTGTCCAAGTTGTCACTAAGATCTCGTTCGCTTCGCTCACTCAATCAATTATTTTTTAGCCAGAACTCCTAGCTACTCCGTTTATTGAGTGACTGACTACGCATGATGACGCGTTGACAAGACCGCAGCTTAAGTCGCGCGACTGGCGCGCTTCCAAGCCGCGAGTGGCCGCAGATGACGAAGCGTCTCCGCCTCGTTATCGCCTTCACAGAATACGTAGGAGTGTCTATGTACCATAGAGCTTTTGAAACGTTAGTAGAGACATTTTTTTTATTTTCCTAACTTAGAGATGCTTAGGTAGTGCATATTCTAGAATCTAGAATATGCACTACCTAATCACCCTACCGAATGATCGCTTCATGATGTTTATGCTGATTGGGTAATAAATAAGTATAATAAAATTTATTATACTTATTTATTTATTTATTTATTTAATATTCTTGGATATATCACACAACGCTCTCTAGACTCAAACTAAGCAAAGCTTGTACTATGAGAACTAGATTGCTGTTAAAATACTTATATATTTTTTTATTCGTAACATAATAACACAATATATTAACACCCATACGGAACAAACATCTATGTTTGCCACACACAATAAATGTTTAAACTCAATGGGGATCGAACCCACGACCCACAGCACAGAAAGCAGAGGCACTACCGACTGAGCCCATGACGCCTGTCAAATGGTATTTAATTACTTGTGTATTGCAACGAATGCTGAAAAGACCGTCTCTAGGAAATCGACAAATACATACTCTGTGGACAAACTTGACGCGACAACTTTACGATGCAATTAAGACGCGGTTTTGCGACTGCACTTTAACTGTGTAACTTAAAAAACAGTTTTAATTGTAAATTACCTCAGTTATTAGTATCAATATAGCTTAGCAAGTTGGATTATAAGCCTCTAAGGCCCGATAGAGATATTGTTACTCAAGCATAGATTTGAGTAGATTTTCATACAAGAAAAAATCTAGGCTTCCGGATCAGTGCCTTGATCACGAATAAATGTGACAATCGCAAACGTACCGTAACACTAGCGTATTCGAGATACACTGCGTGGTGACACTACAACGGTTGGCAGTCAGGCTGGCATTGACGCTGTTCTGTTCTGATGCAAAAGTGGTATGGTTTCGTGCCATCTTACCCCTAACCCCTTAGGGGTATGGTGAGTCCGAAGTGAAAATTTCGTACATAGATTGAAATTCATTATGAAAAACACTTGTATGTGGGCAGAAAATAATAAAAATAGAGAACATAAAATAAGTAAAATAAAATATGAAAGAGTTGTAAATAAGTAGGTACTAATAAACCTTACTATTACAGAATATAAATCAAAAATATAAAAATACTAAAGAGGATGTTTTGAAGTTAGCAAGTAACTATTATGTATTCTGCGGTCAGCACATTAAATTATTCGACTTCCTCCGCTGAAATATTTGAGAAGTTCAACATTGTTACAGCTGATTTGATCGCCAGAAACTTTAGTTATAACTCGTTCAAATATCCAAAGAGTCGACTGGCACGTAGTCAGTTTTGTTTAGTTAATAGATCCTACTATTTTTTTTACATAGAATAGAGTTTATTCTATATAAAAAATTATATATGGCGTATCTCATACGCCATTATCATCATCATCAGCGCGGGCATCATTCGCTAATGAGTGTAGTTCTCAATAATTATTATACATATACAATATGCATTACATTATTTTTGCACGCCCAGGAAGACTAGTCTAGTAGACAATGCGTCCTCCTAGCACTAAATTACATGTCTGTGTGAATTTTTTAAATAAATAAATAAATAATGCTACTTCTACTATTATTAATGATTTCCCAATAATTATTATTATACCTATACATTATTAACAATAGAACACACCCAATCGACAAAAGGTTACTTTACAACCAGGCCTGACCCTGAGGTTCCTAAGATACCCTCACCATCTCCAGCATTTAGTGAACTCCTCAGAAGCAATTTAAACCTTTTTAGGGTAAAGGCTGTAAATTGCTACTATCTAGGAGCCGCTTAGTTAAGATAGCATCGGGAGACAATAACATCCTTTACATAATTTATTATATTGTGCGCAAAAACGAGCGGTTTGCGACGCACGGCGGGTTAAGTTGCCGAGTAACATTCTCATATTCAACTGTCATTTTAGCACGGCTTTAAAAAATGCTAATTGTCACTTGCATGACAACGAAACGAGATGACAACAGATTTAGCAATAATTTTAGTTCGCTCAGCTTTAGAAAACTAATATAAATATACGCCGTATTTAATTTTTATTTAAATACTTGGCCATGAAATAACTAAGTATCAATATTTTATTCTTTTTAAAGGTTAAAACCAACTTCTTTTCGTAGATAATAAAGTATTTTTTACTAGATATTGACACCAACCTAGAATAAAAAGTTCAGTAGATTTAGAAGCAGATATTTTTGAAATTAACTACACAGCCTAAAACACCTCAATATCACGTTGTAAAACACGTCCGGTATTATCAAATCCGCGGCTTATGTCCCCGTAACTAAAGTAGTAAGTACCCAATGTATCGATGCCATAACCCATTTGGCGTAGTTTAACAGTCGAACAGTTTTGAGTATAGTCGCGAAATCGATCTGTACTTCTGGCAGCGGGTCAACGGCAGCTCCCTTGTATTGTATGGGCGTTCAAGTTTTATTTGGCATAGCTTTATAATTAGTTTTGGAGTTTCAAACATGGATTAATTAACAACCTGATGATGTTAGTGAAAATATTTATGAAAGCAGTAGTAAACATTTGCTTACCTGAAAGGCTGGTTGCCTAATCCATTTGATTCTAAAGTTACAAAATCGAGGGGGGTTTTGTTTGATGCAAAAAGTCTCAAAACCCAAAGGAAAACCCACTTTAAGAAAACCTGAAGGGTATTTTGAGAATAACTCTATTTATTTTATTTAAATTCCAAAAAAATTTACAGCGCTGCTTGTCCGATTTCAATAAAGTTTTCATTTCACTATTGTGAACATGTAGAGAATTCGGGGGACTCCCCGCAACCGTTGAAGATCGCTTTTCCATCTAGTGGGGAGTTAGCATACGCTGCGTGTCTAAAAAGATAACATTTATTCCCCCAACATACCTTTTTAATATTCTACAACTTCCCTTTCAGTGGGAGACGTCTACAAACGAATCAGCCGTGTGTCCAAACCTCGAAGTAAACTCAGTAACATTTGCCCTCGTCACGCGTCAGCGACGACGCCGCGGCCGCCGCAGGATGTGACCTTAAAAATTGGTTTTCCACCAAAATGACGTAGTTAATTAATTTTACTTTTGGGTAGGTAAGTAGTATAATTTTGAATACTTTTTAATTTTTATTTCAAGCATTATTATTATTACGTGTTACGACACTCAAGTGGAGCTGGGCAGGAAACTTGGCAAGATTTGGTGATGGCAGGTGAAGTAAGGCCTTGACAGAATGGTGGCCTAGGGGACACAAGAGAGGCCTTGGCGGACCAACAGCCAGATGGGTAGATGATGTCGTTGCCGGACAGGGGATGACTTGGATGCAAAAATCCCAAAATAGACACGAAGGGCGTTTGAGGGAGGAGGCTTATGCCCAGCAGTGGGTTACTACATGCTGCCTATGACAGGCGTCATGGCTCAGTCGGTAGTAGCTCTGCCTTCCGTGCTGTGGGTCGTGGGTTCGATCCCCACCGAGAACCAACATTTGTGTGTTGTAAACATAGATGTTTGTTCTGTGTCTGGGTGTTTCTATGTATTATAAGTATGTATTTACAAAAAAAATATGTATGTATATATTCTATCAGCCATCTAGTTTCCATCGTACAAGCTTTGCTTAGTTTGGGACTATAAGGCGTTGTGTTAAGTGTCCGTGTATAAAAAAAAAATATATGATGTTGATGATGACCCTCATCGTGTTTTGGAACTAGGGCAGGGTTCCGCCGATGCGAGATAAAATTTGATGGACAGAAGTTACAGGCAATCCTTCCAACCAATGTTGTGAGAACATTGTATTGCGCAGGGTGTTCAAAAAGTCGCAGCAGTATCATAAAACAGTACAACACAACAAAACATCTCAGTTTCGAGCGAAATGAGCGGGTTCTCAAATAAAACGTGTAAATACTTACAAGAAGCAAAAGTGGTCCACAACGGTCTGAGCATCACGTACCAGGATGTAAGATTTGGAATTCTGCTGGAAGTAACATTTAGAAAGGCCAGGTTTTGTTATGGAAATGGATACACAGGATAAGTACTTACCTTCTTCTCGTTCAATATTTAAAAAGACTTACCTATAGCATACCTGTACTAATATTCTGTGCCTACAAACAATACCCAAAATGACCCCCGCAGACGAAGTTCTGGATAAACGACTTTACCGCTACTAAGCGCAATAACATCGGTCTTCGCAAACTTTTGTTGCCATTTTTACCCGACTACGGCGAAGCAAAGAGGAGGGTAAGAGGGTATATGATTTTGACCGGAATGTATTTACAACAATAAAAAAGACAGTAATAAAACTCTTCCGCTTATTGGTCCGGGATTAAAACTAACTCCAGGTGGAACCAATGAGGCATTCATCTAGGACTTTTTTTAGTAAGTGCAGTTTTTTATCCCACAGCTGGGAAAAGGTCTCTCCTAAAATCCATGCATCCCAGTCTTTGTCAATTTTCCACAAATCCTCTTGGACGTTAAGATTATCTCGCCATCGCCTTCTCAGCCAACTCGTTCTTCACCTCCTAATATAAACAGTTTTGGAAGCCTCATCCAGTGCTTTAGTTCCGTCTCCAGCATTACTATCCTGAGCAGTCGGAGTGCAATAAATGTTATTATCAACACTACACCTGCACTGTGAAACCTACTGTGAAACCTGTTTATACAGGTCTTACATTCTACAGTGACAATTTATAAGTTTAAAAACTGGAAAGATCGACTCCACTTTGATACGCCTGCATCAACAAACGATAATGTTGTTGGTGGCAGTTCATTACGACTGTCCTATTGATCTTAAACACCACAGAAAAGTGTTAGGAATGATATAGTGTAGCTTCCTAACGGTGAAATAATTTTTCAAATCGGTCGTAGTGTCGGAGTCTAACAATCTTTCTCTTTATAATATTACTAGGTGTGCCCGCGACTTCGCGCGAATAGTGTCTTTGGGTAGCATGGCTTTTACAAACCTTGATGACGAAAAAATGACGATACTTACATACAACTTTCTTCCCCCCCCCCCCTTTAAACCACTTCCAACCCTTTTTTCGCATTAAAAAGTAGCATATGTCCTTTTTCAGGCTCTAGAATATCTGTGTACCAAATTTCATTTAAATCGGTTCAGTAGTTTAGGCGTCGAAGCGAGACAGACAGAGTAACTTTCGCATTTATAATACATATTATATTAATATTATATATTAGCAAGGATTTGAAGATTCTTTGAACTAGATAAACTCAGAATATTCTGTATCTTTCTGAAAGCACTTGATACACAAATAGGAAATAATTGCAAAAGAAATGGACGAACAATTGAATCGAATAGCATCTTTGTTAGCATTTCAAGCTTCTTGAAAACTGTGACCGTCATTTTACGGTCAGTAACCGTCAGTGACACGACACTCACTAACAAAATACTAGCTGATACCCGCGACTACGCGTGCGACACTTTCCAACAAATATCTGTTACCAGTATACAATGAACCTCTTAGCAAATGGCTGCTTTTGGTTTAGAAAGGTCAAGCTGTATCTAAGAATCCACGTCTTAGATTTCAATAAAATATAGCCTATGTTTCAATCCGGAAAAAGGGCCTCTATGTGCTATAAGTTTCATTGAAATTGGTCCAGTCATTAAGGCGTGATCCGAACAACCAAGGCAAGCTCGATTTTCGGAATCAGAATCGTTTATTTGGTAGATCTGCATAATATTTAGTTTATATCTTTAATTTTAGTATACTTAGATAGATGTCTACTATCAATTAGCGGAATCATCGCGTAACGTAGGTACATATAAAAAAAAACCGGTCACAGTTTTTCATAAAACGTGCAACTTTACAGAGCAAGTTCTCTTAAGTTTTTTGTATCTCGAAAGAGGGTAGTTTATTTTAATGACGTCATTGATCTGCACCAACGAGCTTTTTATACCGATTAGTTTGTTGTACCTCAGATAATTGTCTTGACCTACTTTGTAAGATGTAATACTAGATCATAATCAACTTGTAGAAGTTTATATTCCGGACAGAGAAAGCGTTTCAAAAACAGGCGACAGTCTTCCTTAACAAGAAGGGGGGGCTGAAGCGGAAGGACATGAGACATTCTAAGAATGTCGGTCTAGGTTTCAAGACACCGCGCGAGGCCACCGAAGGCACATACATTGACAAGAAGTGTCCGTTCACTGGCAACGTCTCTATCCGTGGCCGTATCCTCACAGGAGTTGTGCAGAAGATGAAGATGCAGCGGACCATTGTCATCCGTCGCGACTACCTTCACTACCTACCCAAGTACAACCGATTGGAGAAAAGACATAGGAACATGTCTGTTCACCTCGCGCCGTGCTTCAGGGACGTGGAGTTAGGAGATATTGTGACCATCGGAGAATGCAGACCCCTATCCAAGACAGTCAGATTCAACGTACTGAAGGTTTCCAAAGGCAAGGGCTCCAAGAAATCCTACAGGAAATTTTAATAAACCTATGTTCTAAGTATATTTATATATATTTATATTTCACACTAGCGGACCGTCCCGGCTTCGCACGGGTCTTTTTGGTGGGTTCCAGATCCGGTCACAGTGTGACTCGTTTTTCTCGACTGAGTTTTTATTCCTATCGAGTTACACTGTTAAACAAGTGTAACACGTTGGGAACTCTTTTATAAAAAAGTTGCAACGAGTAACAGTGTGACTCAATGGGAGAAAAAATGCCAACGAGTCATACCAATTTATTTTCACATAAATAATATTTCTATAGGTAATTTTTTACACCTTGGGGTTACATTATTGGAGTTATAGTAAGGATCCCAAATTTTTTGAAAATATAATATAGCCTATGTCACCTGGGGATAGTGTAGCTTCCCAACGGTGAAAAGATTCGGTATTCAAATCGGTTCAGTAGTTTCGGAGCCTATTCAATGCAAAAAAAAAACAATCAAATCTTTCCTCTTTATAATATTAGTATAAACAACGCCCTCTAGTACCTAACTAAGACAAATAAAAAGATTTTCAAAATGAACTATTTTGGGCCTTCATCTATTCTAACAATGTCATCGATCCATCGGGCGGGTGCTGTCTTACGGTAACCTTCCGGTCCGTAGTCGACATAAAGAGAACCTCTTAAATATTCTAAGGGGGTAATTAACATAGTAAAATCCAGTCAAAGTATGAATGCTATTTACAATTTTATCAGGATGTCATAAAAGATTCAACTTTAATGACATTCCAACAAAATCCCAATTATATTATTACTAATTTAACCCAGAGAATTACGCTTCTGATACTGACTACCGTGCGAGCAAAACCACGTGCTGCAACCAGTTCTGTAAGTACAAAACCCCAACCCATCTTACCCATTCAAACTACAGATATAACCGTAAAACTACTCTAAAACCATCCACCTGAATTTTAACAGCCAATATGGCTGCATAGTTACTATTTGAAACTAAATTAAAAATCAATTTAAATGTCCGTTAGTTA
This sequence comes from Eulithis testata, assembly GCA_947507515.1. NCBI lineage: Eukaryota > Metazoa > Arthropoda > Insecta > Lepidoptera > Geometridae > Eulithis > Eulithis testata. The sequence goes on from OX382219.1 coordinate 5,749,036, forward strand.
ATATGTCCATGGGTGGGCTAATGGGACGTTAAGGGTATTAAAGGCTGAATAGAAAGAAGTACATACTACATACTGGCTGTATGTCACACCGTTAAGGAATAAAATAATCTCATCTCTTTCAAATTGTATCCCACTCCCATCCCACTATCTATTATCTAGGTTAAACACCGTTCTGCGCGGTCACTATTTCGATGGGTGACCGTTAATGGCATTTACAACTGTCGGTCCCGGTTCTAGCATTCGTTAAGCCATGACGGAGGCCTTAAGGCGGCCTAAAAACTCCATCAACAGAGTTGGCCACTATCTCGTACGAGCTAGCTAGCTATCGCACTAAATAAATGTAACAGTTGAGATGTTTAGAGGTTTAAGTTTCAATCACGCTGCAATTACTGGTCCGGCGTGGATGAAACTTGGAATGTATATAGTTCGTTACCTGGATTAACACAGGCTACTTTTTATCCCGAAAAAATAACAGCATCAAACGGGAGGCGGGCGAAATCGCGGGCGAAAGCTAGTGTCACCACAATGTTACATTATGGTGTGACATGCCCCCGTAATCGTAAACGCTTGCCCATTAAACTGTAAACTAAACGCGCCTAACGTACACAACCGTTTGCTTTAACTGCTAGTTAACTATATCCCTAGTTATAAAAACTGTAATTTTATCAATGCATTAACATTTACCAAAACGTGACTGCAGGAGCTTACTGTGCCTTAATGACGAATAAATGTTTTTGAAAACTACTTTTAGTAATTTGCGGAACCAATGCATTAGGCGAGTACCTAACCTACCTACCTACTCGTAACCAAACATCTACCTATTTACCTATATCTACCTATTTACCTATACCTACCTATTTACTGACCTACTTTATAAGAACGATCTACTAACCTACCTACTATTAAGTATTTTCTCATGTAAGTGACTTTGTCTTTATGAGAATAAATTTCTATAAACCGATAAATGTGACAATCGTAAACGTATCGTAATGCTGGCGTGGCGTGGCACTACTGACCAAGTTTTGATATTCTGCAATCGCTGGAAATCACTACCTTATCAAAATGTAAGAAAATGCAATTTCGGTATCGATTCGCTTGTTGCATTTTTCTAAACTATCCTAATTAGACAGCACTAAAAATGTAGCCGTCCTTTTCTCATAAACTGAAACGACAAGGACGGCTATAATTTTAGAGCTGTCAATTTAGGTTAGTCTAGAAAAATGCAACAAGCGAATTCATACCATTAGGTACCTTAAATAGTCACGTGAACATTTTGACGTATTCTAATCTAGCGATTTTAATCTAACGACATAATTGTTTTTTTAACCCATTGATCCATTGGTCTTTGCGACCTGCCCCCGTATCGCAAACTCTGCTTTCGCTGCCCAGCATAATGTCAAGCGACGTGGCTACAGATATACGGAAACAAGAAGCTTTTGACGGCAAAAAATGCGCTGAAACGCGCTAATGTCACTATTTAGTCACAGAATACCTATGATTTAGTATGAAAACAGTTCAGAAAACCTGCCAGACTTAAACCTGGCAGGTTTTTATGAGACAACAATACCCCCACTGCGCAGTAATTATCGTAATAATATGTAGTAAAAATTCAACATCAACTTCTTGGTTTATGGCTTTTGTAACTTGTTAATACAATTTTGCCACTGTCTGTTTACTCTGGTAGTAAAAAATTGCGATTTTAATGTCATTTTGGCTGTCATTTTAAAATAACCCAACAAAAAACTACTAATAATATTTTTCGAGAGTTAAACCTCTAACTAAGCTGCATTACACAAATATATCACGCATTTTGAGATAAATTATTTATAAGTTTAAAAAACTGAAAAAACCGACTTCAATTTGATACGCCTTCATCATCAAATGATGATGATGCTGATGATAGCAGTTCATTGGGACTGTTCTAGTGATCGTAAACACCACAAAAAACCAAAATAGGCAATGTTGTGTTCGTGGATGCCATGTTTTATTCCAGTTACACTTATTTAACTGCCAAACTACTGAAAAAAATACAACCGAATTGGGAACCTCCTACGTTTTTGGAGTCGATTAACAATACTATAACACGTTCAATTTTCCGACAAACGCCAATGTTCCAACTTGTAATTTCACAAAACCTTAGAATTACGTAACATTACGTCGTCTTACACGACATTCGGAGCCTTAAGCACCTTAACACCCCTTAAAACCTTTATTCTCTACCCCTGTAATGAAGAAACAGTATTATAAACCCTTAATAACAAAGCTAGAGCGTTCTGTCTGTAAAACGCTGATACTCGGTTAAAATGAAGGGTAAATTCCAGATTTTCGCAGTACAGTTGAATTTTACTAAAAACTTGTCAATTAGGTATAAGATTTCCGTTTTGCATGATAGGACAATTCGGAGACCAGTTTCATATTGAATACTAGAGTAAATTAAAATTATTTTAACCTCCAAGAGTTTTACTTGACGTGCCGAAATGTTGAATCTCGGCCACGACTCGATGTGCTGGCAGCCAAACGCTGACACGAAAAAAGCTCCAAACATTACTAAAAGTGGAAGTATCAAGGGACAACAAGTCTTAGTTCCTCATCCGGTATAATTTTATTTAAGGCGTATGTAAAAGGCAGACAACCCTCTCGCTCGCACATTTCAACATTTTTGAAGATATAATATAACTAAATGTTGCAGATCTTCAGGATCGAGAGAATAACAATGCAAAATTTCAGCAAAAATATCACATTGATCCAAACAAGTTTTCTAACCAAAAAATTTGCAATTGCTTTAATTTATCGCATTGGTATAAGTTTTTTGGTCGGAAAACTTGTTTGGATCAATGTGATATTTTTACTGAACCTTTGAATTGTTATTCTCTTGACAATGAAGGTCTGCAATTTCAGATAATTACATTTAGTTATATTATAACTTCAAAAATGTTGAAATGTGCGAGCGAGAGGGTTGTCTGCCTTTTACATACGCCTTAAGACAATCATGCGATAGATAGAACTGTGAGAGTAAAACCACAGAATATTAGTACCTACAAGTAAAACTCTGTCAAGCACATATTTCATATTTTAGTTCTTTTTACGTAGGTATGTCTAATCCACTGTAAATTTAAACTAAAATATAAGCACTTGTGTAATTAGAAGCGGTTTAAATTTAAATTTGTAAAGAAAGACAGTAACATCGCATTCCGAGTGAGTTTTTGAATGTAGATAAGCGGGTTCCCAACTACAGGTTTTCAAATTCTGATAAATTATATGCTCTGCAGACTTTACTAGTGATCCGGTCCTGTTTTGGAATAACGGAACACGGTCTCACTCTGGTGTCTGTCTGTCCGTCTGTGAACCATAGAAGCCAGAGAGTGGAACAATACTTATAGTTTAAAATTAGTTAAAAACTAAAACTGAAAATTACAATCCATGAAATATTGTCTTCATAAACCCCTAAGTGGCCTTCAGCCCCTGAGGGCTAAAACGGGATATTAAAATAAATATATTTATTTACCCCATAGAGTAGGGTATCTAATAAAAGCGTATAACCTTAAAAGAACGTCATACTTCGATTTTTCATTAAAAACCTTTGTTAATCTTAGCGTGATGTAGTTTTAGTATTACCGCTCACCATAATTACCATTATGGTAAACTAGGTGCCCGCGACTTCGTTCTTGTCCCGTTGGTTCCCGTAAATTTTTCGAGATAAAAAGTTGCCTATGTGTTATTCCAGGTCACGGACAATATATATTCAGAGTTTCATCCAAATCAGATCGGTAGATTTTACATGAAAGAGTAAGAAACATCCATCCATCCATACTTACAAACTTTCGCGTTCATAATATTACTAGCTTCCGCCCGCGACTTCGTTCGCGTCCCGTTGGATCCCGTTGATTTTCCGGGATTAAAAGTATCCTATGTTACTTCAAATGCCTCCAAGAATATGTGTACAAAGTTTCATGATGATCGGTTAAGTAGTTTTCGCGTGAAAGCGTAATAAACAAACTTACATTCACATTTATAATATTAGTAGGATTAGTAGGATAAACCAACGAACCCTAAATGTATTAACTACGAAACCTTATCATGTGCGTATTTCAATAAATAAAATTACCATTTACATTGTATTCTTAAACTAATATTAATTACCTGCCTAGAACATTTGTGTCGGTAGATTGTATAAAATAAATGTTTTTTCAACAATAGATTCTGTATTGAAAAATATTGGTTACAAGTGACTGTGCGAGAGTGATGGCAAAAAAAACATTTTTTATTTTAATAGTGCTATTTGGTAAGATATTTTGCTTTGTTTGATGCTAGAGGGCGCTGTGTGAAATGTCTAAGAATATTTATTATTTATATACTTTGTCTTTATAACTTTTTTCAATTCAATTCAATTCATTTATTTGCATAAAAATATGGTAATATAAGTACAAAGATGTAAAAGTATAAATAAGTGCCGCATATTTTTACCAAAGTGATTGGCGTGCAAAAGTTTCTAGGTCATCAATTAACTACTAGGTTCGATAAAACAACACACTATAAGTCACTGTAACAACAAAAGTACCTACCTATTAATAGTTGTAGAAGCGACACGAACCCTTTTTCAAAAAGTCAGAAACTGAATAAAAGCTCTCCTATGTCTTAATCCAGGTCACGGACAATATATATTCCAAGTTTCATCCAAATCGGATCAGAAGTTTTTGCGTGAAAGAGTAACAAACATACATCCATACAAACATTCGCGTTTATAATAATAATTAAAATAGGATAGGATATTCACAATATATTATACAAAACAAATGATGAAATAGTTGAACTAACTAACAAACCGCTGCAAACGATCTATAGTTTAATAATCTTTCTAGGTCCAAAAACACTTTGTAAATAGAAGTGTATTATTTTAAATTATTTTATTCTGTGTTCTCTGATAGTATAATTATCACCTCTACATGTCATTGTGCTATTTCTACAACTCTACATTTTTTCAGTAATGTGTTCTCTGTGGACTTATCTTACTCGTCACAAATTTTATTTTATTCTTATTGTTACATTGTAATACTTCTGCAATTGTATGACTAGTAGAAATTATAGCGTTGGTATTACCTGCCCCCGTATCGCAAGCTCTGAACTGCTTTCGCTGCCCAGCATAATGTCAAATGACGTGGCTACAGATATACGAAAACAAGAAGCTTTAGACGGCAAAAAACGCGCGGAAACACGCTAATGTCACAATTAAGTCATAGAATATCTATGATTTAGTATGTAAACCAATCAGAAAACCTGCTAGACTTAAACCTGGCACGTTTTTATAAGACAACGATCCCCCAGTCAGTCAAAATACGTAGACTAACTGTAGCTATTTTTTTCAGCACAAACAATATTCTTTACGAGCGCTACGACTATATATTTGTTTAATAGGTAAGTACTTGGTAACAAAGTATTAAGTACTTATGTTTACATTTATTTTAATTTAGGTATTTAATTAATTAATAATATTTTATAAATAACATTTCTTTAGTCCACACTCCAAGGTCTGATAATGACTAGCAATGATTCAAAGAATCTAAGGAGATTTCAGGGATTATTCGGTAAAATTTTGTAAATGCGAACTTTTGACGAATCAACAAAATAAAATTCAGAATGTATTTCATACATAATGAATGAGTGTTAATCGAAAGGTCACGTGACTATCCACGTTTCCGTACATTCGGACATTCCTTACTTAGAATGTCAACGTAGACAATGGGGTTGACAAAAAAATTGTATTTTTTTCAGAACAGTAAATGATTTCGTCGTACGGTCCTTATCTAACGCGACGTCTCTCGTAGACCATCCGTACTACAATATCAGCAGGCCAAATGTTGCTGCTACACACGGCTTCAACGGTAGCGAAACCGGTGGATGCATGAACCAACTTCTTAGAGGACTTATCGCTAAGAACCAAGTCAACGTGTTCTTCATTGACTGGTCTAAAGAAGCAGCAGCTGGCCCCGTTATTGAGATATCTTATCCAATAGCAGTCCGTAACTGTTTTTCAGTAAGTATACGACGTTAGGTAAAATAAGTATGTAGTAAGTAGTTTTGTTTAAAAATGATATTTTGGTTTAAAAGTGTTATTTTGGTTTAAAAATGTAATTTATGTTTAAAAATGGGATTTTGGTTTAAAAATGTTATTTCGGCTTAATAGTGTTATTATTGTTTAAAATATAATTTTTAAAAACAAGCTGTTTTTGCGTATCGTCTCATGGACACAAGAGTTAGTTCCAGTAGTTTTGTATTCTCTAGTGTATTTTCTGGGTTAAAATATTCTTTCTGTTCTATATCTTTGGTCGTATTGTGTGACTTTTACTTACCAGATAGAGACAAAGAATTTTATAAAAAATTTCAGGAATTTACAAAACTCGGCACGGCTTTTTACAACATGGCACAAACTGGAAAGTTTTTCTTAAACGTGACCACGGCATTTGGATTCTCCCTGGGAGCTCATTGTATGGGAGCTTGTGGAAGAGAACTCCAAAGACGTGGCGAGATGCTGAACCGGTAGTTATAATTTATTTTGAACGGAGAATGTGAACTTGTGGCTTGTTTTTGATGTGATTTTACATATTTATTTCGTGTGCAAGTTTAATGATGGAATTTAAAGTATCTTCTTCTACTTTTACAGGATAAGTGGGTGCGATCCGGCCGGGGAGCTGTCCGATTTTTTCCAAAATCTAAATGAGAACGACGCTCGAGTCGTAGACGTACTAAACACCGATAGCGTGACTGGTGAATACAAAGGAATTGGGAGAGCTAATTTCTGGCCAAACTACGGCGACATTGTGGAAGGATCCAAGGTTCAAAACGGATGCCCTGACAGAGACCCTGAAAAACTTTCACCAAATAGTAAGTTTTCTTTAGTTATTCTTATTATGTTATTACACCGCAGCACACCATACTTTTTTAAAGTAGTGCTGTACTCAAAAAGAGGTACCGTCGACTTGATTCACCAGGGCTAAGTCACCTGGGAGCTCTGGGTCATCAAGGAAGTAACTAGTGTATTCTTAAACCACTAAGGTTTAATATGGACATCGTTGGGTGGCTTAAAAAAATCTGCCGCCTCGTCTGGGACACTAGCGAGTAAGATGCTCTCTAAGTTGCGAGACACTCTAAGCGTGGTGTAGAAATACCACCAGCAGGGTTTCTGGCATAAAATACTACTAATAAAAATCGGATTTGGCAGCTGGTCACCAACGAATATTGATATGGATCTGGAGAAATGCGAAATGTACTAAATGGATGAGAATATCCCAAGACCTGGATCAGCGTGCGTCTTGTGAGAGTCCTAGAAGTAGAACAATTAATTTCTTTATTTCAGAAATAACTGAGACCACTAACGACTAGGTACATACGTAGATTTATAAATGTAGAGATGATGATCTATTATTCCAGCCGTCTGCAGCCACAATCGTGCCGTGCAGCTGTGGACAGAGTCGATCGAAACATGTATTGTAGCTAGCAAAGCAGCTAACTACTCAGAGTGGGTGGCAGGGAACATCAACGGAACCAGCTGTTTAGGATACCTAATGGACTTAAGGTAAATACGGGAGGCGAAGCTTTGGACGGTCTGATAGACTGAGGACTTTAAGATCGCAGGAAAGTGTGGAGTAGGCTCGTTCTTTTTGGAAATTTATGGGGAAGGCCTATACCTAACCAGCAGTAGACTTCGATATGCAGATGCTCAGTTTAAAATGGTTTAAGTCTGTCTAACAAGGAAATACTTGCTACCTTCCACCTCTATTTCTGCGGTCAAGCGGTGATGCTCGCATTGCGGTGTTCTGGTTTGAAACGCCGCTGCAAACAGACTCATGAGAGTCAACACTTTGATGTACTAGAGTGACGCAGTTTGCAGTGCAATGTTATATAAGTAAAGGTAGCCGCTTCATATCAGATGGTTTATCAGCTAGTTCCATCACATTCTTCAAAAAAAGTATTTTGAAGCTTCATTACTTTTCCAACTACAAACCAATGTACTGCTAGTTTATTGAAGTTATACTTCGAATGCGACTTCCAACAACGTTGCGTTACGGGATGATATAGTCTCTGTCTCTTTCTATTCCCCCCGAATAGAAAGAGACAGATTATAATACGCTACAAATGCTACAATCAAATATAGATGGCAGTGTTCAGCAATTCAGTATTTGGCCGCCCGTGTTTTTGAAGATTACTTCCAACTGACAGCGGGGCGAATAGAAAGAGACTAATACGCTACAATCAAAATATAATAGATGGCAGTGTTCATGCAACTTTTTACTTTTTATTTTAAAATTTAGTACTGCATGTTGGTTAAGTACATAAAAATAAATACTAAATTAATTTCACATTAAACACAGAGTGAGAGTGAATGAGTGGCACTCGAAGTATAACTTCTTCCGCGCGTAGGGACTGCATGCACAGGTTTTTTTTCTCATTCTATAGTAAAAACCGGTTTTTTTTCTACCAGTGCCAACGGAAACTACTATTTGAACACAACTGCCTGCCCGCCGTACCAACCAGCTAACCGCACCACCTTCTACCCGGTGTCAAATGTTACTCTCACTCAGAACTGTCAGAATATCTGCCCATCATCAGCGTCAACAACGTCGTCAGCCTGCTGAGGTCCTAGGAATACACATAGATAAACAGTAGGGACCATACAGCAGAATAGTCAAGGGAGGTACCTACCAACATTGAAGATCATTTTCCATAAACCATTTTTTAGACTTCTTACCTTGTCCCATTTCCAAAACTCTTTAGGATCGTGTACGGATCACTGCCTATACGGCCACTAATGGATGACTGGCCAAAATAACGTCAAATGAACCATAAACGAATTTGCACGAAGATTGCCGAACGTTAAGTACCTTTCTAAACCGCTCCTTAAGCCAAGTATTCTGTGGCCAAGTTTACATCGCTAGATATTAGAAAAGTGACTACTCAAAATGGTATCTAGACATTTTGTAAAAAGTCACGTGACTAATCCTTGTAGCGCTTGTAGTCGACTTAGTCATCATCCTGTAAGATTTCGTGGTAATAGGAATTAACTAAGAGCTACATAAACTCAAAATACGTTTGAATATGTACTTTTCTTTCACAGACTATGTACTATAAGTATGTATTTACAAAAAATAGTAGATTATTATACAAGGGGATAAAGCAGTGTCTTCTGTCGCGGGTGACGATTTAAATCGCGAGCGTAACGAAGGACTGGAAGTTTACTCCCGAGCGTAGCGAGGGTGTTAAAAACTTAAATCACGAACGAAGCGAGGGATTTAAGACGAGTCCTGAGAGTAGCGAGGGATTTAAGTTCACCCAAGACTAAGACAGCTTTATCACCGAGGAAAATACTCTACTTTTCGTACCATTTGCGAAAAAATTAACACAATAATAATATGAGATAGCATTTTAGAACATTAACTTATTTATAAAAATAAATTAAAATAAACTTAACGTTTATGTATTTGAAGAAAACAAAAACGCGGCATTTTCCTAGACTAATATTTTTTTGTCGGAAAAGCAAAGGCATCAAGCTCATACGGCCTGCATAATAAATGCGTATTCCTTTTTCAAAAAGATGTATAATGCTTTGTATACAAACTCAATGGTGTAAACACAGATGTAGTTCAGTATAAATTGTATTCCAAATTTAAATCACTTTCTCAACCTAGAGGATGAAAGAAATCCAGTACAATTTTCTCTCCCTGTTTTTAACAGATTAAAAATGACTATTGTTATGTTCGCTTTTTGTGGCATAGAATGTCACTTTTTTGAGCAAGTGGTACGAAAAAGTATATTAGGTACCTATATAGGTATAAGTATTCTAGCAGAAATCTCGCTCCCATAGTAGTCCCCTACAAACTTTGTTTAGCTTGGGACTAGAGAGCGTAGTGTGATACCTATGTCCATGAATATTTATTTATTTATTAAGTTCTATTGCTACCGATATACTTGTCATTTTAACTTGCAAATTCAAGAGTCCACCAATCTCCAATCAATTGAACTGGATGGAAATATACAGATGAAACGGTGCCGATTGGGAAATATGAAAAATATGAAAAAATATGCAACGAGAATACTGCGGCGCATGTAAATGTCAGCCCTGGGTCAGCCCACTGATACTAAACCGCAGGATTCGGCGGGCTGACTCGTTGAACATTATAAGCCACTCACACAATCATAATAACCTAAGTGGAAGTGGAAATGACAGATGAAACTTGAATATTAGGCAGGGAGGGAAATAACCAACTTATCTGACGGGGACTTAACCAAGTTGACGTTCAAAAATCTGATCAAAATCACAGATTTCATCATATATATAATACTTCAAAATTTATGAAAATTACATTTCTGAACGAAAAGTTACGTGTCATTCGTTTTCTATTCTCTAGCGGTTTTATTAGGTACCCTATACCTACGTAATGTGAATGCAAAAACTAAATGTGCCAAGCGTAATGTTTGGACTTGGTTCTGACTACCACTACCTACCAAGTACATCTAGTTAAAAACCTACTAAGATATTTTATATGACGTATTTTAGTTTAATAAAGCATACGCAATAAAATAAAATCCGTCTTCATTTCTAAACGTTTTTTAATATACGTATATACATAACATTATTCCATTATGTCACTCGGAATCACTGCACGACGCCACATCAGAATCAACAATGTTCGAGGCCATGGCTGAGCTGCTGCAATCCACCATCAGACGTTCCATGTCCAAGTCTACATCCATTTCCTGTGAATGAATGAATGAATGAAAATACTTTATTGCACGTAGGTACACCATACTTACAAACTAATATGCGAGACTGTCTCGCATAAGTAGGTACAGTTAAATCATTTAACTGTACCTACTTACAATGGGCGGTCTTATGGCTAGGGAGCGATTTCTTAAATGCCAACAAACATACATACATGTATGTTTGTTCTTTTTTCACGCAAAAACTACTGATCCGATTTGGATGAAACATGGAATATATATTGTCCGTGACCTGGATTAACGCATAGGCTACTTTTATCCCGGAAAATCAACGGGATCTAACTGGACGCGAACTCTTCAGAAACGCCTAGAAGATTTCGCATAGCAAAATGCACTTCTAATCCTGCACAGACGAAGTCGCGGGCACCAGCTAGTATAAAACTACCTGTGCAACACTCTTCAGCTCCAGCCCAATTACAGTTTTAGTGAAATCCTCCAAATAATGCCTGACGCTCCGACAAATATCCTGGAAGCGAGATATTGCAGCTTTTCTATAATTCGTCTCATGACATACTCCGTCAAGTTCATTCCAATTCCTCTTAATTGTCTCAAAGAGTAATGCTGCTGGGTTCAACTCTTCAAGGTATTTCGGCAGGCGTAACAAACTGTGCCCTCTTGCCTTCACAATACTGTCTAGTTTATATCTTGGTGTCTCCAAATCCGTGTACTCTTCCGCTAAGCTGTACAATTCATATTTAGACATATCAGAATCGTATGGCACGTTGTGGTAGTCCAACCAGTTGGCGATTTCTAGTTTAGGGCTGTATAGGGTAGGGTTGTCTATGAGTTTCGTTTTGAAGCGTTCAAAGTGTGGCACTACGATAACACTAGGGCGCGACAGGAATGGTAACAGATATTCTATAACCCAGTCTTCGATGACAGAAGCGGTGAAATCCTCTACGATTTCTAAAGCATCCACGGTCCTCACTCCCACTGCGTAGATTGATCTCTCTTCCCAAAGCGTGTTTCTGAATTTTTGCAAAGTAAGACTTTCTTGAGCTGTCATAATCGTCGTTTTGTTGAAAGCCACTTCGCCAATGAAGTAAATATTGTCGTAGTTTTGAGCCCTACATCTTCGTATCCCATTGAGATAGTTGATTTTCTCAAATCTGATAAGTGGATTTTCCATTACTACGACGGTTGACTGCGGAAACTGGCCCTCAATTTGTTGCCAGACAAATCCCATTTTCTTGAGTAATTTTCTGAAGGAACCGATGTCCATGTAGATAAGTTTCCCACTCTTAATCAGAGCTTCGTACAGATCGTAAGTTGTCGGTAGCTTCCCTCCATCGGCACGATAGCGCATGTAGAAACGGCACAACGTGTTATGAATCAGATTTCTATCGACACAATCTTTATCAAGTTTTACTTTTTCGGATTTTTCTAGCTTTTTCAAAGTTTTCTTATGTAATCCGGTATAACCACTAGCTTTGGAGAGATAATCGCTGTAGGATACTTGCTGCTGCAGTTTGCGGTGGACGCGCTGAATAATCTTAAATTTTTCACTCATTTTTACTACAAGTAGGCAGGTAGTAGTACGTGGCACTCGCGCGAGAACTGAAGTCGAACTGACCGAGAGGGGGGGAGACAAGGCAACCGTTATTTCAAACCAAGCACTGCGGAAGAGAAAGAGACGGCGATATTCTTTATTGTTTTGTTCAACCGATGACGCATTCGGTTCGTTTCGACGCGCAATTGGTTGAGTTTGAGTGGCACGCCTAATAAGTGTGCGACAAAAAATTAACGAATACATTTCGTTTTGCCTGTATTGTTTCAAACCAGGAATTTTATTAAGTACCTATTTAGCAAAAAAATTAAGCTACAGGTAAGTATCATAATTTAATAGTTTGGTACTTTTGCTTAGATTTTTAACTTCTTATTTATTAGAATAAAATAAAATAGTAAGCCAGAAAACTATTATATTATCAAATTATTACCTACTAACTTCTGCTCGCCATTTCGTCTGCATCAAACTTTTACATTTATAATATTAATAGGGTAACTTACTTATAATTTTGCAAGATTATTAAAAAGGTAAAATTAAATAAAATCAATTTTTATTTATAACCTTCACCTTGACAACGTGTATTCCATCGTAGGTTCTCGTAGCCTAATTTAGCGGTCATTCTATCTTATCGTGAGAATGAGAAGGAGCGCGAGCGAGAGCGCGCATGCCGAGACGCGCGACGTTGCCAGTTCGTGCAACGGTCGTCGCTCCGTCGACATTCGCCCGCCGCGCCAGTGTCTGTTTTATCGCTGGTGAGAACAGTGCAAGTTTTAAGTAATTTTATGTTATTTTAACGCTATGAAATAGTCAGATAAAGCTATAAAGTGTGCTTTTCAAATAGGTAGGTAGTAGGTACCTATTTGTTACTACATTAAGTTACTACACCTGGTAGGTACTAACTTAATGTTTGCTACCTACTTAATAAATAACGTGAAAAAATCAGTCGACGCCATTTTGTGGAATAATAAGGAAAGTTTTAGATAGTAATAATGTTGGTTTTTTTTTAATTACGTTATTTTTAGGTAGATAGTTAGTCACCGACAAAAAAAACTTACCTACTTACTATGTTTTGATAATCTATAGAAATACTCATAAATATTTGAAAGTACCTATTATTTTCAGGCAAAATAATGACTGACGAAGAGCTAGACATTGAAGTTAAGTATGAAATGTTAGAAAACCCACCGGAAGATCCACTTGAAGACCCCATTCGTCCAAATCCCACTGAGGATCCCGTTTGTCTAAATCCCACTGAAGATGCTGGTTACCAACCAGTCAATGAAATCACAGACGAAGGTGACGACAGAAGCGCAATTAATACCAACGAAAAGATCAATATTGCACTCAATGTCTTACAAGCATGCAAGGAAGAATCAGACTCCAGTAAAGAAGCTTCCGGTGTACCGTTAGAAAAGTTGCAATACTTCACAAAACAACCCGTTGAGTATTTAAACGAAGCTATCAAGAACGAGATGAAATACAATAGATCCATGAAACAAGCATTAGAAGACCTAAAACCACTACCAGTTCTAGTAAAAGAATTTATTAGTAGCGATGTCAGAAACGTTTTCGTTGATTTCTACGTGAAGAGAAAGGAAATACCGACACTGACTGATTTTATGACCCACTTAAATGCCAAACGAGAGGATGGACTTTACAAAGACGTTAAGATCCGTACGCTAGTCAAGTACAATCATGTGGATTACAATCATTTTCCTACGCTCAACCGATACCTTCTTACAGAAAACCCTAAGGCGGCTTACCATAGGCATCTTTATCTAAGACAAATAACAGGCTACAGATCTCAAGGAAAAAGCATCGTCTACGTTGTAGTTCTCAACATCCAGCCAGATAAGCACCTAGCTCTAGCGGTTTCTTCTACAGCTGGTGTGATAGCCAAGACCAATTACCCGTCTGAATTCGACTATGATGATAATCAGAGTGGATGCAATGAGATCAAGATATGGATCACGAGTGAGCTCTTGCCCGTCCTCTCTCCAAGCGCTGTTGTGGTTCTGATACAACCGCATAAAATCGTTAAAACACTATTACCTTCGAGCAAAAAGCAGGATATAGTAGACTGGCTGGAACAGCGAGACATTCCATGCGATGTGGACGGCAGTTCACAACACAAAGCCGAATTGTACCAACTTTACAAAATATACCAGAAAAAGTATAAAGAACGCGGATTTTATGAAGATATTTTCGCAAGTGCTGGATTTAAAGTCCTGGTATGCATTGACTATCCTAAAGTAGTTTTTTTATACGATATCTGGTCAAATACTCCGAGAACAGGTAATGCATTAACGAACATAGCCAAAGCGCTGAAGGATATCAAGCCCGGAGAATGGATGTTGATGGAGAGGAAACTCATTAATCAGGAGAAGCTAATGATGAAATATGATGAAGAAATGGGGACTATCGTGGATAATTTGATGCAAATGGTGAAGAATGGTGATTTAAAAGCAGAAGACTTTCCGGCGGGTTGTGTTGGTACAAAGGAAGAAAACTTTGAGATCCATGTTGGAGATATTTTGATTGTTTGATTTTCTATTAGAGTTTAATTCAATCAGGACTTTGGGAGTTTTATTATATCGTGTATTTATTTAGGTAGGTAACTTTACTGGACAATAGATTGAATGAAATATGCTAGGGTTTACCGAAAATCACTGCTTGACGGCAGAAATAAGTAAGGTGGTAATAAAACACGTCTCATGTCAACGCACAACCGGATATGTTAAAATGATCTTTGTATGTTTAGAAATAAAGTAACATTTCCAATCAGCAAATACCTTAACCAATAATCACGGTACGTAGGTTAGAGATAGAACTCTCGACCTCTGGACCAAACAAATTGCAACGAACACAGACACAATCTTACTGAACAAGATCACAGTCAGTTCTAAAGCTAAATTGCCTAGTTTTAAGGCAGTAATTTGCATGACATTACCATAGATGGTATCGTCTAGGAATGCTCGGTTCCCTGCGGTTTTTAATTAGTCTTGTAAGGGCTTTGAATAGAATAAGTAGTAGTAGGTATACTCAGGTATATGTAGGTAGGTACTGACAATAGCTAGACCCACTAGATACTACCTATAGTTCCTATTCAGGCAGCGGTCATGAGCTTGTCACATTTATTGGACGGGTCGTTGCCGGCGTCGGTGTTCCCCAATGACTATAATTTGGAAGTTTTCAAGAGTAGAGTGAATAGGTAACTTCTAGGTAACCGTGCTACATCGTCGACCACATCATTGCTTAACATCAGGTGAGATTGTGGTCAAACGGTTGCCTATATTGTAAAAAAAAGGTAGGTGTAGGTAGGTTAAGTAACTTAGGCTTGACAGGGAGTTAGGTACCTACTATATTACCTACCTACGTATAATAGAAAATAAATAGAGCGTATTTTGTGAACAGCCAATGTAACGCTTGTGTCTTTGGGTAGTCTGACTACCCTTTTTAGACGTGTCCTTTGGAATTCACTAAGTAGAACTACTTACCTAGTATATCTAGTACCTACCTATCTAGATAACCTATTTATATAAAATTATAGGTACTGCCATGTTATTTTGGGTTTGCGGTTTTTACTACACACTCATTACAATAACAAAACTACTCTAATACTATACCACAGCCCCCGTATCGTAAGCTCTGAACTGCTTTCGCTGCCCAGCTATCAAGTGTCGTGGCCACAGATATACGAAAACAAGAAGCTTTGGACGGCAAAACGACGCGCTGAAACGCGCCAATGTCACTTTTTAGTCACAGGATACCTATGATTTAGTATGAAAACAATTTAGAAAACCTGGCAGGTTTTTATGAGACAACGATTGCCCCCCAGAATAGTATGTAGATACTAAGATCCCTCGCTATAATTCCACCGCTCGCGACTCAACAGTCCGCCCTCGTAAAACAATCTACCAATTTTCCCTTCGGTCTGTAACGCGTGTTTTTCTGACACTGATTCAAAATCAGCCTCAAAAAACAATTTCCAGGCGATATATTAACATGAAAACATTACCCTCCCGCAAACCGCCCTAGGGCACGGTAGAAAATAAATTGGCCAAGCGTGTGTTGGACCGCGCATTGAAGATATTCCAAAACTAATTGAGTAAGAACTTTTAGGAAAAGCTTATTAAATTTTTGTGAAAGAAAAAGAAGCGCTCGTGGCTAGGCGTGCTTAGTCAATCTGCACCGATTATCAAAGTTAAGCAACGTTCTGTGCGATCATTATTTGGATGGGTGACCGTTAGTGGCATTTACATCTGAGCGCTTCCGTGTTTCGGAGGGCACGTTGAATTGTGTCGGTCCCGGCTCTAGCAGTCGTTAAGCCATGACGGAGGCCTAAGGCGGCCTAAAAACTCCGTCACCAGGGTTGGCCACTAACTCATACGAGTTAGCTTGCTTGCTTGAAAGAAAATGTCACTTCATGGTATTGACTATTATCATCATAACAAACCTGAAGAAGTCCACCGCTGGTAGGCCTCTGCGGCCTCTGCCATGGATTTTGACATGACATTACTGCTATATTCTGCTGCATTTTCTTTTTTCAGCAATAAAATTATACCAGTCTTTGTTTTTTTAGTTTATTAGGAAGGGACGGCAACCTTTTTAGTGCTGATAAATTAGGCTAGAAATGAAACAAAATCGGGGTCAATGTTTATTAATGGCTTACAATTGACGGACGCTTCGAAACATACCATTTCAAAGTGAACTGAGCCCCGAGTCTGTGCATTTGTTTTGACTTTCGACTCGAGCATAGCACACGCAAACGTATTCGCAATGCGAGAAATTTTGTTGGGAATTGCACAATTCCCAAATCTCCCGCTAGAGGCGCTTATCCGGTTTTCATACAAAATTTCTCGCTTTCGAGTCGAAAGTCAAAACAAATGCTCGGGGCTCTGGTTCGTTTTCGAAGTGAGTTAGGTCACTTGGATGAATTCAAGTTCGTTTTCGAAATTTTATAGCATAAGTCTGGTGGACATAACGGAAGAGAGTATTTTATTTAACGTCGGTACCCTAAAAACGGTAAAACAACTCCAAACCATATAATAACACACTTAAGTGTGATTTATTTGAGTAATATAATATGGTATATTACCTACTGAATACCTAATGTAATATGTAATGTAGGATTTGGTACATTACATAACAAGGTTTGTAATGGTTAGGTTAGTACCAGCAAGAATCTAAAAAGATTTTCATTGTAGGGGTTTAGATAGATAGATAGGTATATTCTTTACTAGCTTCCGCCCGCGACTTGTTCGCGTCCCGTTGTAGTTTTGGCGTGAAAGCGAGACAGACAGACAGAGTTACTTTCGCATTTATAATATTAGTTAGGATTATAGTAGGATTGCACACCAAGAAAAGAAGAAAACAAGAAAAGAGAAATATGTTCTAAGTATAAGGTACAAATGGTACAGAGGGCGGTCTTTGACTTATCGCTATAAGCGATCTCTTCCAGACAACCTTTGGATGGACAGAAGCATGGGTTTATTTATTTTGTAATGAATTTTGTATATTATTTGATAAGAAACTTCGTGTGAATTTCAAATTGCTCCGCGAAGATGCTAATGTACTACAAATAAGCCAGCTCAAACTCGCACCTTAACTTAGTCGATCGAGAAACCAAGCTATGTAAGCACTTCTAGGTAGGTAGTACGTATTCCGTTGGCTGTTTACACACTGCATACGATACGACATCTTATAATAAGTATAAAAAAATATTCTTGGACATAAAACACAACGCCCTCTAGTCCCAAACTAAGCAAAGCTTGTATTATAGGAACTAGATTGCAGATAAGATACATTTTTTTTTAAATACTTATTATAAGTAACACCCAGACACAAAATTTTTTGTTCCCAGTGGGGATCGAAGTCACGACCCACACAGCACGGAAGACAAACTAGTGTTAGGGAAAGAAAATTTCTTCCAAACCTTCACGCATGCCCCCATATCGTAACTTTGAACTGCTTTCGCTGCACATATCGCGATTTAGTCATAAAGCGATCTAGTCATATCTTCTGCTTAGTCAAATAGAGATGTAGTCGTAAAGCTCCTAACCCACAGAGCAGTCTAAGGCTGGAATACTCAAAATTCATTCAAATTTGAGCAGTTAAAATTGCTCTGCCTCTGTTTGACATTACTCTTTTGTAAGAGATGGCAATAATTTAAGCGGAACTTAAATTGAGTGGGGTTTGAGTGGCGTTTGAGTATTCGGCCATTAATCAACCGCTTTTTTGTTAGAGCCACTGACAATCGTGCAGGATGTGACAGGCGTCATGGCTCAGTCGGTAGTAGCTCTGCCTTCCGTTCTGTGGGTCGTGGGTTCGATCCCCAACGAGAACAAACATTTGTGTTGTAAACATAGATGTTTTTTCTGTGTCTGGGTGTTTCTTCTATGTATTATAAGTATGTATTTACCAAAAAAAAATTATGTATGTATTCTAACAGCCATCTAGTTTCCATAGTACAAGCTTTGCTTAGTTTGGGACTAGAAGGCGTTGTGTTAAGTGTCCGTGAATGTTTATTTATTTATTTATGTCTATATCGGCCAGTGTGCAATAGCTTTAAGACTGGGTATCCGTTGGGATCATGTTAGGTAGATACCTAATTTGTAACATAATCACGACACAGCCTATGGGAGCCGTACTAACGAGCTTTTGTGCATAGCCTGTTAATTATCTATACTTACCTACCTAAAGCAAACAATAAATAAGTACATTATCGATATTTGGAATTACATTGCGCGTTCGCGTTGTAAACTTTAAATGGTCGTGCGATATTTTGCCGTTTACCGCGCAATGTAACATATATATATCAGTAAACGTTTGTTTTACATTTCGCTGAGGAGCAGGTTTGAATATCTAGGTATGTGTTGTACATAAAGAAAATTACAACTAATACAGTATTATTCACAAATTTTTACAAAATACACATGAAACAGTTGAGCTATCCACAAACAGTTGCAAACGATTTATACATAGCTCAACTGGTCCAAATCAGTAGCAATCGGAAGCGTGCCCAAGACACTGGCTGCATTGCCGCGCTGAATAGCAATGCTGGTACGCTGGCCTAGATAATCACCAGCCCTCGGGTCACGCGTCGCTTCCACAAAATGTACACAAATGATCTATAACTATGATGAACTAGAGTTATCATAGGTATTCTGTGACTGAATAGTGACATTAGCGCGTTTCAGCGCGTTTTTTGCCGTCAAAAGCTTCTTGTTTTCGTATATCTGCAGCCACGTCGCTTGACATTATGCTGGGCGGCGAAGGCAGTTCAGTGCCTTGATCACGAATAAATTTCACAATCGAAAACGTATCGTAACGCTAGCGTAGATAGATATAAGATAGAAAATACTTTATTGCACACCATAACCTAGGGATTACAAGAAAAAATAAATAAATATAAATATATAAAATAAATAAATATTCTTGGACATTACAGACAACGCTCTCTAGTCCCAAACTAAGCAGAGCTTGTACTATGGGAACTAGATTGCTGATATAATACTTATATACTTTTTTTTTTGTAAATACATACTTATAATACATAGTAACACCCAGACAGAACAAACATATCTATGTTTGGCACGCACAAATGTTTGTTCTCGGTGGGGATCGAACCCACGACCCACA
Organism: Eulithis testata; assembly: GCA_947507515.1. Classification (NCBI taxonomy): domain Eukaryota; kingdom Metazoa; phylum Arthropoda; class Insecta; order Lepidoptera; family Geometridae; genus Eulithis; species Eulithis testata. The sequence continues at coordinate 5,768,957 of OX382219.1, forward strand.
GCACGGAAGGCAGAGCTACTACCAACTGAGCCATGACGCCTGTCAATAAAAAACAAAACTTAAATTTATTGTACAATGGGCGGTCTTATCGCTATACAGCGATCTCTTCCAGACAACCTTGGACGGAATGGACTTTGAGGTATAATACAAGGGGTGCTGTATAAAAATAAAGAGATTGGAAGAAAAAAAATATTTTATACACACATAGTTTTACGCAAAATAATAATAATAATAGTATAATAATATACATACATGCTAAATACCTATATATATACATACATATAATTTAAAATAAATACTTATAAAGACTTAAGGATCAAGCAAGTGAAGTCAGTGACAACAAGAAAAATAGTGTTCCTTGATTATTGATTTAAATATTGATAGCGTATCCGATATACACTGCGCGGTGACACTACAAAGATTGGCAGTCGAGCTGGCATTGACGCGCAATATAACTCGAATACGTTAACGTGGTGACTGTCAGATTTGTTCGTGGTAGAGGTACTGCTTGCGATATGGGAACTGGGCTGAGAAACCAACAGACTAGTCCCAAATAAATAAATAAATAAATATTCACGGACATTTAACACAACGCCTTCTAGTCCCAAACTAAGCAAAGCTTGTACTATGGGAACTAGATGGCTGATAGAATACATATATATATATATATATATGTATATATATATATATATATATATTTGTAAATACATACTTATAATACATAGTAACACCCAGACACAGAACAAACATCTATGCTTGCCGCACACAAATGTTTGTTCTCGGTGGGGATCGAACCCACGACCCACAGCACGGAAGGCAGAGCTACTACCGACTGAGCCATGACGCCTGTCTTAATATCCTCAAAAAACATTTATTGTTACAAGATGTTCACAGTAAAATCAGTTAACCCGTCTGTCTGTATGTATGTTATTATAACGGTACGGAGCAGGTGATGTCAAATACACCACGCCTTTTGTCTTACGAAACTGTACACTTGCGGACAAAATATTGTATAGTAGGTGCCAAATAACACCGCAATGGTCATTCACCCACCTTCAAAACGATGTCGCAAAATTCAATTTATGAATGGTAAACAAACAGTACTACGAGATTCGAGCGATTACCGTCTTAGCGACAGGTTTGTATGGAAAGCGACAGAGTTAGCCATTCATAAATTGAATTTTGCGACATCGTTTTGAAGGTGGGTGAATGACCTTTATTGCGGTGTTATTTGGCACCTACTATAGGTAGTGATATTCATAACATAAAATAACGTACGCCTGTTTCCCAAAAAAAATCAGATTTCCCGTGGATACGATTTTTTATCAATGTTTACAGAATTATTTTTACGACTAACTGATCCCTTCCAATACTTGCATACTCGTAACTCGTTCATTTACGAAATCTAAACTATATTTTTGCGATTTTAAGTAGATTGAAGGTACTAACTAAATAATTGTTCAAAACAACAGTTTTTAAGCTATTGCATAGCTTCTATCGCGGGCCTTGAGCGTGGAGACCGAATCCAGAAATTCCGTAACGAAAATAACCTAACACCCCACACTCCGACCGGCACAGCGGTGATACTTCTTAGTTTTTCCATCTATCGATGAATAGCAGAACTTTTAATGACTTTTTGAAATATCACGCTTGTCTCTTTAGGCTATGCAATAGCTTTACCGCGGCAGTCTCCGAGTGCCACTAGTTTTTTTCTTTTAAGTTACTCTGTAACTTAAAAATTCGAGGCTTGTATTCACGTCTCGCCGTTTGGCAAAGCTAATTTAAATTCCGGCTCCATTTCTCTGTCCGCAAGTGCACACATCTGTACAAAATTTACAATCACAGATATGTGGAGGGATTTCATTTGAATAATTTAAGAGGCCGCGTTGCCCTGGGCTTGGTGCTGCGATGCTATCTGTGAAATTGCCCACCCTTAAGGTAGGGCTGGTATCTTGTTAGTGACGATGTAGAATTCTGTGGATGTGGCTTTTCTTTTTAATCGGTATTAGCAGCGCCATCTAGTTATGAATTAAGTTACTAATATCCTCGGACATTCTTGGACCTGACATGTGATGTGCTACAAATACTGCATGGATGGACGTTGTAGACATTCTTAAAAAAATCTCGAGTCGATAGGTAAAAAAAATTGATTGGATGAATTGGGTGTTCGTTCATAGCTAATAATATTTACTGCTGAATTATTTATTTTCGGCAGACCTATGAATAATAATTAATATAAATATATATAAATGAATAAGACTAAGACTATAAATTGATAATTATATCTTAAGGTAAAATTTTATACCGCATCTAATTTTTATATAACTTGACGTCACAAATGTAGCACAATAAAAACCAAGATCGAGGTGTTGAGTGAAACGACGGGCGGAGTCGCGGGATGCAGATAGCAAGATGTACAGTACACGTCGCGTAACTACGCACTAAAGTTAAACTTAAGAACTTAAGAATTTTACACGAAGTTAAGGCATGCTCAAAAATACTCGGATACAAGCGTGACTCCAGCATAGATGGTTTGACATGATATTCCAGATATCCCCTGAGTATTCCTGGGTTAGTCTCAAAATCTCCTTTTTGAGCTGTCCCCTTTAAGGGGATTTTGAGATTTTGTGCCTCAAATTCCCCTTGATTTGGAAAATTTTAAATCAAGTGCCTGTAAAGGAGATTTCTGTACCTTTCAATGCAAATCAGTCAGAAAAACCGCTTGGGCCACTAGTGTAACCCGATTTTTTACCTTTAATTCTTGTTGTCGCATGTATGTTATGTATGTGTATTAGTATATTTTATAGGTTATTGTAGTTATAAAGGCGTTGTTGTTTCTTTTTAAAGTTTTACCTTAGAAGCACTACCATCATCTCCGCACTACGCCCAGGTTAGTTGGTAGATAATGCTAAATAGCATTAAACTCGCCTCTGTACGATTTTTTAAAGTGCAATAAAGAATTTTCTAATCTAATCTAATCTGTCGCACTTCTTAGAATGAAATTAAATTCGTCTTTTATTAAATAAACATTGAATAGATTATATTACACCTAAGCAATAAGATGTACATGTAAGCAATTAATAATTGAAATGAAATAAATGAATTGAATTTTCTGTACAATGCCTAATGAAACGCTCTATGCCTACGTTTCGGAGGTGGGCGTTGATAGTTACGACACCGTTTATTATTATTGTAGCTATCATCGTTCTTGTTATTGTTTTCATTGTAATTTCGTTCCAAATAAACATTTGTAATTTTATGAATTAAATTGATTTAAATAAATAGATATTCCCTCAAGTGCCAAATGAAGCCGCGCGTACTGTGTGGTTTAACATGCAAGCGTTGAATTAAGGCGGAACGGTGATGACGTAGATACCTTTAAACTTATTCGTATACTGCAAGATGTTTAATTAAAGATTTAAAATTTACAAGTGTTATTATGATGGGGGGGCGATAGCGTACCATCAGAGAAGATACTGCGAAATTCGCTGGGAACTGAACACACTACTGTCGGCTAGACTATACCACAGACGATACAATACTATACTAATAACGTAATAACTATACGTAGATAAAGTCAGTCGACGTACTTGCAGAAGATTCAGTCTACTTGTCATTCTAATTTTGTCAGTTTTGTCAAACAAAACCACGCGCCCACGCCTTGTCGTGTAATTTTCGTAAGACAGTCAGGGCAACCGTTGACTTGTATAAGCCTGGCAGGTTTTCTGAACTGTTTTCATACTAAATCATTGGTATTCTGTGACGAAATAGTGACATTAGCGCGTTTAAGCGCGTCTTTTGCCGACAAAAGCTTCTTGTTTTCGTATATCTGTAGCCACGTCGCTTGAAATTATGCAGCGAAAGCAGTTCAGAGCTTACGATACGGGGTAGTGATTCACGGTGCACACTGGATTTACTTAAAACGTACCTATTAGACTATCGACGTCGAAAATGGTATTTTTTAGGTTACTTAGGTATTATGTCTTACTCAAGCATGTTCAATAGAGCACCAATTACTTCAAAGTTCTTGGGCTTACCTGTAATATAAAAAAATACGTTAACAATAATATAAGAGCTTAAATATAGAAACATAAAAACCGAATGGAAAACCTCCTCCTGTTTGAAGTCGGTTAAAAATGGGAGACTTTAGAAATTAAAAACTAGAAACACAAAAAATTTGCAAAAAACAATGTAAAATTCCACCAAGAAAGGAAAAATCCGGTTAAAAAAATAATATAAACCGTACTCAAATCAAATATCCGACTTCTAAAACACATCCGGTAATTCACCCACTAATCCACGGAAGCCCCTACATTCCCACACATATCACAGTTTGACGGATGATCTTCTATAAAGCCTCCATATTTTAAACACCCCCTATAATAGATTTTAATGACGTTATCAATCTTTTGTCCTACAGTGTAATGGGAGTCATTTCTCAAAAAAATGCTATACGAAAATGTACCCTTAGACTTTACACATAAGAGTAAAATTACTATGACAATGTAAGTACAAGAAAATATAACATTAAAATGTGTTGATGAAGAGGCCATTACGATTTCTTAATTTTTATTAAGGACTATCTATCTATCTATCTCGTATGAGCTAGTGGCCAACTCTGGTGACGGAGTTTTTAGGACTTGTGTTGTGGTAGCCTTTGATCCTGAAGGTTTGGGTTTGAATCCGGACATGGACGATTTTCATCAAGTACTTAACTTGCCAGGTAACAGATCCACTTAATAACCACTCATAAGTAGAGCGGTGTTAACCCGCAATATTTGCATTGCGCGAATGCTTCTGTAGTCAAGTTGTCGCTACCGAGCGAGCACTGTAACTCAATCGCTACTTGCAGTCGAAGCTCTGTGTAAAACTAATGTTCACGGGTACATCGGAGGCCTTAGAGCGGCCTAGAAACTCTGCGACTCCGTCACCAGACTTGACTATAAACTTAAATAATCTTTAGGCTTAATTTCATAAATATTTGATATCTCCTAGGCCAAGTAATTTGATACGGCTATTGGGACCCGCAATAAATCATTTTACATGGAAGCAGCTGAAAAGAAAGTAGCTAGTTCACTACAAATGTGTGAAAGAATCAAAGATTTCTCCCATCCGAGCACTGAGCCCGCAGTCTGAGTTTTGTTATGTGGATTATGTTGAATCGAGAAACTCGCAGTTTTTTTGAAAATTAGTTGGCAAATCTCACGCTAGAGGCGCTTATCGGAAATTGATTTCCAAATAAGCAAGTGGCTTCTCGATATGCGTTTCCATCAACAAAAAAAAACTCAGACTACGGGCTCTGATGCTCGCAACGCGTCAGTAATAGGCCTTTACATCTATTAAAGGTGATTTATACAGCGTCAGGAGGCAACCTATGCCTGTAGTGCCTGTAGTGCCTGAGACAATGTTTAGATGGAGTAGGCTTGCCCAGCAATACCATAAGGATGGTATAGATGTAAAGCCTAATATATAATTGTTATACATTATCACGCAAAAAGCGCCCATCTGTGGCCTAGTTGCGGAAACAACTACGCCGAACAGGTAACAAGATACATTTATTCACAAAGAAAATTACAACTAATACAGTATTTATAATATTCACAATATTTAAAAAATACACATGAAACAGTTGAGCTATCCACAAACCGTTGCAAACGATTTATAGATAGCTAAACTGGTCCAAATCAGTACCAATCGGAAGCGTGCCCAAGACACTGGCACACATCATCATCATCATCCATAGCCCGACTTCACCCACTGCTGGGTATAGGCCTCTGTTTGTGCCACTCCTCACGGTCCTGTGCTGATCTCATCCATGTCCTGCCCGCGATGTTCGCAACATCGTCTGCCCATCTCGCTGCTGGTCGAACACAGTAACAAGTATATATTATAGTGGACTTGCCAACAGCCTACCTCCCTGTGGCATGACCGGAGTTGTTTAATGCCCCTTCCAATTAGGCAGGGAGCTTAATGCGCATATTGAGGGGATAAACGGCCTCAGAGCTCAGGAACAACGCACATTGGTATCTTAGTCCTTAATACACCTTTTATGGTTTCTAAGCTGGTGTGTCGTGACTTATAGAAACCATACTATAGTAGGTACCAAATAACACCGCAATACAGGTCATTCACCCACCTTCACCACGATGTCGCAAAATTTATGAATGGCTAATTCTGTCGCTTTCCATACAAACCTGTCGCTAAGACGGTATCGTTCGGAATCTCGTAGTACTGTTTGTTTACCATACATGAATTGAATTTTGCGACATCGTGATGAAGGTAGGTGAATGACCTGTATTGCGGTGTTATTTGGCACCCACTATACCAGCATAAAAGAATGTACGTTTGACGTTCATTACAAAGACACGTATACTATAATTTTGTATAGAAAATCATATAAAATTGAAGTTATTCTTTCGTCCCAGTGGGACGAGTTACCGGTAGTGTAAAACTATAGTAGGTGCCAAATAACACCGCAATACAGGTCATTCACCCACCTTAAAAACGATGTCGCAAAATTCAATTTATGAATGGTAAACAAACAGTACTGCGAGATTCGAGCGATTACCGTCTTAGCGACAGGTTTGTATGGAAAGCGACAGAATTAGCCATTCATGAATTGAATTTAGCGACATCGTTTTGAAGGTGGGTGAATGACCTGTATTGCGGTGTTATTTGGCACCTACTATAGAATAATTTTTGTAAACTAACTAGCGGCGTTGTTTAATCTATACAAACATATAGTTTACCAAATTTAATTTAAATCGGTTCAGTTGTTTTGGCGATCAAGCGCGACAGACAGACAGAGTTACTTTCGCATTTATAATATTAAGTTAGGATTTCAAGTCGGTTAAGCGCCTTCCAAATCATGGCACTAGTATTTACACCAACAGCTCCCATTGGTCCTCTAAATGTTCAGTACGTTTTCTTTCAATTTACGACCGGCCCCGTTCGGGTGCTTTAGCCTGTTGTGGATATTCCCTAATTAATGGACCACTATTACTCACCTTGGGGCTTGATGTTTCGTGCGTTAGAAGGCTTTCGTGCGTATAATGGCCCTCTTTGATGCGGGATTTTTAGAAGTATTTTTTAGTACGTTCGATCTCCACTGAGAAGAAAAATTCGTGGGATGGCAAACACAGATGTTGGTTCTGTGTCTGGGTATAACTATGTATAGTTAACAAGTACCTATGTATTTACAAAATAAAAATATGTATATTCTACCAGTAATCTAGTTCTCATAGCACAAGCTTTGCTTAGTTTCGGGCTATAGTAGGTGCCAAATAACACCAAAATGCAGGTTATTCACCCACCTTCACCACGATATCGCAAAATTCAATTTACGAATGGCTAATTCTGTCGCTTTCCATACAAACCTGTCGCTAAGACGGTAATCGCTCGAATCTCGTAGTACTATTTGTTTACCACACATAAATTGAATTTTGCGACATCGTGGTGAAGGTGGGTGAATGACCTGTATTGCGGTGTTATTTGGCACCTACTATAGAAGGCGTTGTGTAAAATTTTCAATTTAATTTAATTCAATATATTTTATTTCAGACAAAAAATATTACACATGTTAATACAGAGTCCAGAATCTAAAAATTCCCATGAATATTTATTTTCGTTTATAGTAAGAAAAAATTGATAAAGCAATTCTAGAAATCTTTGATAAAATCTAACAGAGCGGAAGATAGTTTACTATAAGATTTGAATAAGTATATAAACCTACGAGCCTTTTTGTCGATTCTACCCTTGTTAATACCAATATGACAAGCAGTCACCCTTCAGAGTGGCATTTATACTGCCTTATACACCCCCATCTATTCAAAACCGCAGATAATATAAGTAGCAAATAGAGGGATAAATAGACAATTTTGGGGAGAAACCTTTAGAAAAATCCAGTACCTAAAAACTGGAAAAACCGACTTCAATTTGATACGCGTTCATCATCAAATGATGATGATGATAATGGCAGTTCATTGAGACTGTTCCATTGATCGTAAACACCAAATAAAAGTCACAGGCAAAAATCACAGGCAAAACACGCAATGTCGTGTACGTGAATGACGTGTTTTTTCCAGTTATTCCTCCAAACTACTGAACCGATTTTGATAAAAAATATATGGGACCAATCTGGAAGTATACCATTTCAAATATTTTTTTTAAATCGGTTCATAAATGACGGAGTTAAGTCAAAAAAACATAAAAAAATATGCAACCGAATTGAGAACCTCCTCCTTTTTTTAAGTCGGTTAAAAAGATTAAAAATTACATTATGGTGGCCCCGGACGGAACACACGTTCAACTAATTTAGATCCTATGTCTTCACAATATAGGGTTTAAATCTACATCGTTCATTTAGGGTTGGCTATACTTTCGACTGAAGGGTGATATACTGCTAGGTTTAAAATAAAACAAGGGGTGAAACCACAAGTGTAAAGAATGTTTTATGATGCCGAAAATAGAAATTACATTGTTTAAACAGAAATTAGAAAATACCTGCCCCCATATCACAAGTTCTGAACTGCTTTCGCCGCCCAGCATAATGTCAAGCGACGTGGCTACAGATATACGAAAACAAGAAGCTTTTGACGGCAAAAACGCGCTGAAACGCGCTAATGTCACTATTTAGTCACAGAATACCTATAGTTCAGTATGAAAACAGTTCAGAACACGTCTTTTACTTGCACACTTAAACCTGGCAGGTTTTTATGCCCGACTGCCCCCTTGCCTGTTTGTTAAAAAATGAATCCCGCCATATTGTTCTAAATTCAAATAATATTTTTTTTTAATTCTTACTTCCGTTTAAATAAAAACAAAAGTTTTTTATAATGAATGCGGCCAGCATTTTATTTTTTCTTTTTAATATTCTCATATTCTGTATTTTCGTCATCTATTCCAAGTGTTCCGAATCTAAGGCCCGTACTCCGATACAGAAATCGTTACTCAAGCATAGATTTGAGTAGAGATTTTCATACAAAAATCTATGCTTGAGTACGGATCAGTGCTTGAGTGAGGCTACGGAATACGGGCCTAAGGCACTTTAATATTTAATACATTTAGAAAAAAAAATGTAATTCATTGTTTTCTTTCCCATTCAACCTACAGAGTTACACTGTCCGGGAACGACGACTCTGCTACGAAGCGGTACCGTGTTACCGCACAATGTATTTCTACCGCTACGAACCTATCTATTACCTACCGACACAAGTAAGGTAGAGTGGGGCATTTTCCTCACAAGATCTCAATAAGGAAGGATTCTCATTTACAACGAATAAACTTCAAATAACCTCTATCGTTTAAATTCACAGCTCACTGACTTCAAATAGATGAAAGGAACGATATATTGATGGTATTCAGATGAAGTTTCTTGAATATTGTGTTCGGAATCCTGTGATATTCAATTAGTCGTAGGTATTTCAGTAAAAATTGACGCAAGAGTAAAAATTGACTCGTACAAACGTAATACCACCTAAGATTTTTATGTACAAATAAAGATATTTTCAAATTGACAAGTTGACTTACCGTATCGCATAACGCAATCATCATCTATGTAAAATAGTATATTATGCAACTAGTGAATAAAAGACGGATTTAAAGCGAGGGCCATAAATGAAACACGAGCAAGTGAAGGATTCTAACGACTGAATCACGACCGTAGGGAGTAATTCATGATGATTGAATCACTCCCTTCATGATGATTCAAGTGTTAGAATCCTGAACGACGTGAGTGGTTCATGGCCCTCGGTATAAACCCGTTTTCTTCAAGAGTTGCATACTATACTTTATACCATGACTACGAGAAAAAGAAAGATTGCGCAAAAACAATAATTAGGTGGAGGTCAAATATATTCGTGTGTTCTAAATTCAAACACCAAAACAGTGAGTAAAAGTGCTTTTTATTCACTGTTTTCAGTGAATAAAATAAGCTTTTTAGAGGGGGAATGGTATAAAAATCTTGTGACTCTGTACTTATTACCTCACAAAACACATCCACGACTTATGCGTCTGTGTACTTCCGGCTTATATGAATGGAAGCAATATTAAATATTCTATGTATGTTATGTTAAATATAGTTAAAAACATCAATCACTAATTTCAGTTTCTTTTTTTTAACGAGAACAAAGCTTCTCATTTAATTTGATTTATAGAGTGAGTCGTAATCTGAAATTAATTGATATTAATCACAATAGTTTTCTTCGAAACAGCACACTCGCGCATAAATGAATATGGATGGTTTCTTGACTAAACTAAACATAGAATAGGGGAAACACAGAGGCGCCAGTATTTAATTACACAAAAATATCATTATCATATCAGCCCGCAGAAGTCCACAGAAGTCCACGGGTGCAATGCAGTGATGATGATGATGTATTATACATATAAACCTTCCTCTTGAATCACTCTGTCTATTTAAAAAAAACTGCATCAAAATCCGTTGTGTAGTTTTACAGATCTAAGCATACATACATACAGACATTAGGTACTATGTAGTGATTCAGAAAGAGATCCATTTAGTGGTACTGCCTACTTGGGTAAGGGGTATCATTTAAATCGATCGTATTATTTGTTAATATTATTGTTAACTCCCGCGCTCAGAGATGTCATGTCACTTAAGTAAGGCAAACTTAAAATTTGCGGTGTTTTAAGTCTGCCTTTCTGTGTCGCCTCGTGACGTCATTGTTTATGCGAAACGTTATATTTAAGTAGAATTAAGTACGACTAGATTGAAACAATACTCAAGGAAGCTTTCATCTGGTAATAGCGACATGACCTTAAACTGTCGGTTCGGACTCTAGCAGTTGTTAAGCCACGACGGAGGCCTTAGGGCGGTCTAAAAACTCCGTCACCAGAGTTGGCCACTAACTCAACGTATAACATGTTATGTATATATACGTATATTATATAATATGTATTTACTAAATCACGAAATTTCTCTTATTAGCACCCCGACCTCTTCTCTAAATTTATTCAAATCCTCTCCATCCAAAGGTTGCCTGGAAGAGATCGCTATTGAGCGATAAGGCCGCCCATTGTACATTTAATGCAACCTGTTTTGTTTATATCATAGGAATATGTTTCGGTGTTATTTATGTACAATAAAGCGTTTTCATTCATTCATTCATTCAACGAGTTTGCTTGTTATCCTTGAGTGTGGCGGGGCAGGACGTGTAAGGTTAAGTACCTATCAAAATTTTAGCGCGACTAACTCTTCTGAAGTAATTTCCCAATGGCTTTCACTTTTGTTATAATCTTTTATCATATCGTCTTTTATAATAGGATGGAGTAACGTTACTGAAAACATGGCGGGGGTTAATTTAGCACATGACTTAACTCGGTTTTTACCCGACTGCGTGGCGCAAAAAATCAGAATCAAAATGCTTTTTAATAAAATCTGAGCGCTTTGAATTAAATGTGAAATAACATTTAAAAAAAAAGCTGTAATTATCATTCAATGACGAGTTCTGTTGAACAGCTACTGACTTCTTGATACCTACCTACCTAGTATCCTATAGGTAAGCCTACCTACCTAGGTAACTTAACCTACATTGAACATTAATTTAGTATTTAGTTTTATGTACTTAACCAATATGCAGTACTTATTTAGTTAGAAAAGGTTCTATGCTCATGTTGCCTAAAATCAGAACTAGATGGCGCTGCTAAGATTGGTCGGATCCTAGAACGCGCTATCGAAGCGTTTTGCTTACTATCTCATTTTCTCCCACGTGAAATCTTATGAATTTACGTGTCTGTCTCTCTTTATTTGCGCTTTTTCGTTTCGTCGACTTTCAAATCACAACGATGCTAAAGAAGTTTTCACTTCAAAAGCCGAGTTTTGGGCCCATATGCCGATACATAAACCGTTACTCAAGCTTAACTTTGAGTGAAGATTTTCATACAATAATCTATACTTGAGCAGTAATCAGCATACGGGCTTTAACTGGACGGACTTAGATGAAACTTTGAATAACAGATAGTCTTATCCGGGTATAACAAGTGACGGTGGACGGGAGTAGATAGTTACCAGCACAAACCGTGTCGAATTGCCGGCTGGGGTGCAGTTACTACAAGGATAATGTTACCAGTAGTTTATAGTGGAGCACGTAACAATACAAGTAGATTTTTTTTTGGAGGGTTAATATTGTTGGTCCTCTTAATCCCAACAGGTTACTGATCGACTTATTTCTAAATGATGTTTTTTTTTTTTCTAATACAAAAATATCAAATGCAGCCAGTCTCTTGGGCACGCTTCCAATTGCTGATTTGGACCAGTTGAGCTATCTATAAATCGTTTGCAACGGTTTGTAGATGGCTCAACTGTTTCATGTGTATTTTGTAAATATTATAAATAAAGTAATAGTTGTAATTTTCATGAAAAAAATATATTTTTGTTTTAACGACAAACAAAATATTCTGGGAAAGATTAATTTACTAAACTACTAAAAATTACAAATAATAAAATTTATAAGTTATAAAACTGGAAAAACCGACTTAAATTGGATACGCCTTTAAATGATGATGATGATGATTATAGCAGTTCATTGGGACTGGTCTATTGATCGCAAACAGCACAGAAAAGCATACACAATGTCGTGTACGTGGATCGCGTGTTTTTTCCAGTTACAAATACTAACCGAATTGAGAACCTCTTTTTTGCGGTCGGGTAAAAACCAAAAAAATCATGAAAATGACATCTAAAACTCTCAACTAAACCAAATGAACGCTAAAATTGGATAGGATCGTACCTACCCGAGTCGAGTGTTCACCGTAATTCAATTTTTCCGTTAATAATCCGATCGCGAATGCCTCAGTAGACCGGATGGTCTTGAAGATAGTGAAATTCTGAAAGGAACTTTTCAGTGTGACATTATTTGGACGCACATTGATGCTCGTAATTGCCGTCTGAAGGCAATGTAGACGTGCGCGTCATTACTCAAGCAGTGTGTCCTGTCTCATACAGTTTCATACATTACAACTCAGTGGTAGCTGCACGCCTACGTATACGCATCCGGTCTGCTCCAGCCTTGAAGGTCGGGACACGAGTTTTGACATTTTTTGAAACGATACATAGCACTTTTATTTTATTAGTTTTTCTTGTGTTATTGTGAGTATTGTTGTTTAATTTTGGTGGAATTTTAACCAATAATACTTAGGTTGTAACATAAAGTGTGAGCCATTGGAATTTAAAATGTGTGTAAAGTGGTTTTGCTGAATGTGAAAATTCGAAAATTCGTTTTGAAGAGAAAATCCACCATTTTCTTATCAAAACAAACGACAGCCGACTTGACTTATATTACAACTAAATCACTTGACATTGGCAAAATTACCTGTCGAAATGACGGGCAGAGGCCATTACTTATGAGAAGAAGAAGAAGCATGAAGGTCCCGGGTACATGAGATTCCCTTGTGTCAGAGTGACGGACGCAGTGAGTTGTCTCACAACTTCACAAGGCACGTCAATGGACATACATTTTTTCTAAACATGGTTGGAGAAATTACTAGATCTTGACCAAAATCCCTTTCTAAGTAGACTTAATTAAGTCCAAATAAGAGTTTAGTTTACGTAGAAATGGACTTTAGTTTTTGAGGAATATCAAAATCCACATTATTCTAAACTTTCGAAATCAAGGGGAGCCATAACCATACAAGTCAAATTGAGAACCTCTTCTTTTTTGAAGTAGGCTAATAAATAGTAACATACAACGACAATATAATTTTTATACAAATTTGAATAAAGCTAAAAATATAAAAAGCCATTTTTATTTTCAAAAATATTTATATTTATTCATTGAGTTTGAGCGACTAGGCTAGTATACAAATAGTTAATTGAATTTAACCTTGAATTGGGGTTCTAAAAGGTAACTGGCAGCTTAGGTAGGTACCTATCAGTTGGTTTTCAGCAAAATATTATCCCACGAAGTACTGATTATATTACCAAAATCAACTCCAAACTAACATAATAATATCTAGAATTATTCAAATTCATTTCAAATTATTCTAAGAAACCGAGGGGGTAAATTCTCTTTATAAAAATATTTGACTAGATTTTATAAACATAATTGACCCGCATATTCTACCCGCTATATGCGAATGGTGCCGATTTTGGTGTCTAATTTTCTTGCAATCCAAAGAGAGCAGTAAAAATGTTGCCGTTTATTGTCTCATAAAGTGAAACAAAAATAAGATCTATTACTATTCCAAATTTCAAGTCAATAGCTCAAATAGTTTCTGAGATAATACGGTTTGTGACAGACGGACGGTCAAAGTCGCACCGTAAGGGTTTCGAAACCCTACGCGGATCGTAACCCTAAAAACGGGTATAATTTTAGCGCTGTCAAATTAGGTTTGTGGTAACTATAGGGGTAGAATTGAGAATAAACCAAAAAACTTTTAAAATCAGAACGCAGTCTTCACTCTGATAACGGTTTATTTTGACTTGATGTTCCATATTTGAATTTTGAACATTTGGAGCAAAATAAACAATTTTTATTCCCCTTTAACTCCTACGAAGCGAGATAAATACGTTATATTTTTAATGGTTTCAGTTGAATCTAGGGTTAAGTCATAAGCGGTAGCGTTTTTATTTTATTTTTAAGTTATGTAGGCTAGGCATTGGAACTTAACAAGGGTTCAAAAACTTTGTCGTTACTTTTACAACATTATTTAACCAAATCATTGAAATCTATACTTCTGTGCTAATGTTATAAAGAGGAAATATTTGATTGTTTTTTTTGTTTGTTTGAATTGAATAGGCTCCGAAACTACTGGACCGATTTGAAAAATTCTTTCACCGTTACTACCGGTACACTACCCGCGAGTGATATAGGCTATATTATATTTTCAAAAAAATTAGGGATCGTTACTATAACTCCAATAATGTAACCCAAGGTGTGAGCTTAATTTTTTTTAAGTTTTAGTTAGATATACTCGTGCAAAGCCGAGACGGACCGCTAATCTGATATAAACTGGCGGTATGGTTTACTGTCATATTCCCCACTAAGTTGTCACCACCAGAGGAGATTATGACAATCTTCAAAAAATTTTGGCGTTTTCACCACTATACTGGCTGGTGGGGATAAATCGCGAATGCTTACAATTTAAATAAAATTTTTAATAGCAAAAGAGAAAAATAGCTCTATTTGTCTCTCTCGGGCGATCCGCGTCGGCCTATTAACCCACAGCCTGCAGGCCCTGATGCCCTGGTACCGGCAGTTATTAAACTCTATCGTTTTTATTGGCCTATTAGTTCCTGGGTATTTTTTCTACCCGTTTGACAAACGGGTTGAGTAGTTCTACGTATTTTGCGTAACGAAATATCCGTTGATCTTTTTCTTCTTTTATTTATGGCCTCTGTCCGTTATTTCGACAGACAATTGTGCCAATGTCAAGTGAAATATTTGAAATATTATCAGTCAAGTGAATAACGTCATGGCGGCTGTCGTTTGTTTCGAAGGCAAAATGGTGGAATTTTCCCTTCTTGTAAACGAAATCTATAATTTCATGGAAATCACACTTTTTTCCAATGGCTCACACTTTATGCCACAACCACAAGTATTATTGGTTAAAATACAACCAAAATTAAACACTCCCAAGAAAAATAAACAAAATAAAAGAGACGATGTTTTCCTTAAAAATGACAGTACTCGATTAACTAGTTGAATTTTATTATGTAGGTTTTTTTTCTTTGATAATTTTGACAGACTAATGACTCAACTGTCAATCCGGCAACTAATTCCGCTGTTTCATTTGAGGTATAAGAAAATATCAACCG
Organism: Eulithis testata; assembly: GCA_947507515.1. Taxonomy (NCBI): domain Eukaryota; kingdom Metazoa; phylum Arthropoda; class Insecta; order Lepidoptera; family Geometridae; genus Eulithis; species Eulithis testata. The sequence goes on from OX382219.1 coordinate 5,784,732, forward strand.
TGGCTAGGAAGGAGTGTATTTTCCTTTGTAGAAAGCAAAAAAAACTATCCAAAGATTTGAAATCGACAATAACTCGTACAGTGACGAATGTGGGTCACTGCGACCGACATGTCAAACACAGCTGAGCGGCCGCAGCGGGGGAAAAATCGCAGTTGCGAGCACTACCTTTTATTTTTAGAGCGTTTTCTGATATCGTTCCTTGGAAATTTCGAGGATTTTAGTCCTCTATTCTAGTTGGATTTTGGATTGAAGGAACAGGTAGGGTTAAGAAAAGTAAAAAAAAAATATTTAACTTTTTGTGTCCCACTGCTGGGAAAAGTAATTATCTATTAAATATTCTTATCCCAGTTTTAGAAATAAACACATGTGAAAATTGGAACAGGAAAAATTCTATTAAATATATCCCAGTTTTAGAAAAAACGTAAGAAATTGAAAATGGAAATCCTTAACTTTGGCATTTTTACAATGTTCGTAAAATCTACAATGTGTATTTTAATTAAAAGTCGTTAATAACTATCTTCTATTTCTGTTTTAATAAGTTCCTTGGTTTTAAAGGATTTGGATAATGCTCATGTTGTAAAAAATATGACATCATGACATAAGATAATATATCAAAAATTTTACATTATGATATTTTGAACTCTATTCCCATTGAGCTAAGGTTGGACCCTAAAAAAGGAATCTACAAAAAGGAAAAAATATTAAACGAGACAGAGGGTAAGTATTTACTTTAAGTATTGATTAGTTTTTTACAAGGAAATCTCAATGAACTCAACTATATTTTTTTAATATTTGAGTAGAGTTCACAGGTGCAAATATTATATCAAAATCTCATGTTTGCAATAATAATTACAGACAGAACATATAATTTTTCATTTTAAAAGTAAATATTTACTTTAGTTAAAGCCACAATCACATCGGTTTAACCGTCGGGGTGGCCGGAGCTTAAATCTTTCAGCACATCTGTTAACCTGTCAAAAGTTGAAATCTGACAAGTTGTTCATAAAACGTCAACGCCACTGCAGGGGTTGAATTTTGAATCGTGCGAATAAATGAAGTGTTGTGCAATTTTGGAGGGAAAATGATATTAATTTACCTGCAAATGGTTTTTGTTGAATATAATAATAATAATAAATATTCACGGACACTTAACACAACGCCTTTTAGTCCCAAACTAAGCAAAGCTTGTACGATGGAAACTAGATGGCTGATAGAATACATACATACATTTTTTTTTGTAAAACATACTTATAATACATAGAAACACCCATAATATATATAAACTCTTTAGATATACCTTACGTACGCTTATCCATAGCTCAGTTATTCCTTACCTGTATATATACTAAGCAACGTTCAGCGTAGTCAACATATGAGTGACCGCTAAGTGGCTTCATCTAAGAACTTTTGGACTTCATGTGTCACTTTGAACTGTCAGCTTTTGGTCTTATAAGCGATAAACTATCATGCTATCGTCCATTTTCTCTTGGTTTGGTTCTGTAGGAAATGTTGCTAGTTTGTCTCATTAATAAGTTTAACCCCTCGAGGTCTTATTACAACCCTGTATACACCAATTAAAGAATAAGAGTAGAATGAGAGTATAAGAGTAGAGGTAAGCCAAAGAAAAGATTGATGGACTGCGTGAAGAATGACATGGGTAAGAAAGGAGTGACAACTGAGATGACGGCTGATAGAAGAGCATGGAAGAAAAACACATTGGTGCCAACCCCACATAAAGTGGGAAAAGGGCAAGGAGATGATGATACACCAATTACATCTGTATACAGTATATATACACCTCATACAAATTTATTCCAAGACTCCAACTTTTTTTGCAGATTTACAACTTCCCCTTAAAAAAGCCCACAAACTAGCAATTTTGTAGTTGGCATCGCGCCAGGGTAGCAGGTTCGATGCCCGCGCAAGTGCTTTCAGATGCTGGATCGATCATCCTTCTGATAGGTTTTAGCGGAGTTGTTCATAAAGAAAACTAAGGTTTAAGTTAACCATCGGTTTTATGAACTTGAAAGGAACACTTAAAATAACTCTGTTAAGTATTTAACCAACCTAGATTTCTAAGTACTTTAATAGATAAAAAAAGTATACTATTATTGTAAAAATTGAAGTTGGATGTTATACGTCAGAGCAGCGAGGGTTCCACATTAAAGCTTTTTTGCTAAACAAGTGTGATCTTCTGCTTCTTTTTGACATGTCAACCACACGGTTGCTGTCAGACGTCAAGATGACACCCACTGTCAACTCACGCGGCACACGGATTCGAGTTTTGACATTTTTTGAAACATCATTTAGCATTTTTAATATTTTTTCTTGTGTTATTGTGAGTATTGTTGTTTAATTTTGGTGAAATTTTAACCAATAATACTTAGGTCGTAACATAAAGTGTGAGCCATTGGAATAAATGTGTGTAAAGTGGTTTCTCTCAATGTGAAAATTCGTTGCGAAAATCCCCCGTTTTCTCTTCAAAACAAACGACAGCCGACTTGACGAATGACTTGACTAAAATTATTTCAAATTCATCACTTGACACTGAAATTTGTTGTCGAAATGACGGACAGAGGCCATATAGATATAGAAGAAGAAGAAGAAGAGGAGGATCTTAAACAAGTTACGCTTCAAAAAACGAGTAAAAAACAACAACCGTACTTTTTACATTGTTACGAACATTGTTCAGTAACTTTTACTTCTGTTTTGACTATGCAACAAAACATTTAACCCGCGCGGGCCGCGCTGACGTATCGTTATACAATATTCGGGGACAATGAGACCTAAACAAACTATTGTACTAGCTTTGTACTGGTGGCAAAAAATGACAGTTTTTGCACAAAAGTTTTAAACAATACGTTATCCGGGAAAGGCGTACTCGATAGTGCTTCGTAGGTTAGAAATGGGGTAATCCAAAAGGTTGTATGCGGCCTTAAGGTTGAACAAGTCGCAGTCAGTCGCACACCTTTCCATACAAACGTGGAAGGGTAACCACTCCACTGTTTGACGTTGACCAACCAATACTAAGGATTATATCAATTTATCTCGTCATAATCTATGTCTGTAAAAAAGTATTCATTAAAAAAATACAAGCTAAAAATACTTTCCATACGAAAGTTTAGAAGCTTGTATTTTTTAAATGTATACTTTTTTACGGTTTGGGGTGTATACAGACATAGGTTAAGACGAGATAAATTGATATAATCCTTAGTTTTGGTTGGTCAGCGTCAAACAGTGGAGTGGTTACCCTTCCACATTTGTATGGAAAGGTGTGCGACTAGTGTAACCTTAAAATGAACTAGTGGCTAACACTAATCACGTAGTAGGATCCCTGATCCCTGAAAATAATGAATTTATTTATTATTTATTTTTTTAACTGATCCGTCTTAAGTTAAGAAAATTCATAAAATCCGTAGTTTCTTTGAATTTATTCAAGAGAAAGATAAATAACTTGTTCCGGTTCAGACTAATCAGTCCCTGACATAGCTTAAGATATTCTTAGGGCCGTAAGATCAAAAGCAGCTTAAACTATGGGTTTCGTGAACTACTATTACATTTGATCGATGGATTAATCTACTGTCATCTCTGTCAGTTTAAGCTACCGGTGGTCGATTAACTACCATTGATCTTATGAAATAATCGGAGACTGGAGGTTAAACTCTATTTCGTGGTTTAAATCACTATTGATCTTACGGCCCATAATCTTTCTTTTTAATTCTCAATAATCTCCAATAATAATCCTCACGCATTTAATCCATCCAGTAACAGCCGTATTCATGTCCGTATAGCCAGCAAAACAGGCCAGAGTTTCGAGTTTGCAAGTGGAATAGTCACAAAGGCCCTGTCTATTGTAGAGTGGAGCTAAGAGACTGGGTGTCTGTCGTGTTAACTCCTGTGTGGATATAGGTTTATTTAAACATCTACTATCTGAAACAGATACACGTTTGGCGTTTGAGGGTTTAATAACAGTACGAACGTTAATCCCAAAAAAAAAATCCAACACGAATACGGTAATAAGTTTTTTTGATATGGTGAAGTAGGTACTTTAAATAAGTATTTATTCACAAAGTAAATATGAATTAAGTACTTAGTTTAAATAAATAAATATCCTTTTTTGGACATTTCACACAACGCCCTCTAGTTCCAAACTAAGCAAAGCTTGTACTATGGGAACTAGATGGCTGATAGAATACACATATAAATAAATAAATAAATATTCACGGACATTTAACATAACGCCTTCTAGTCCCAAACTAAGCAAAGCTTGTACTATGGGAACTAGATGGCTGATAGAATACATAATATACATATTTTTTTTGTAAATACATACTTATAATACATAGAAACACCCAGACACAGAACAAACATCTATGTTTGCCACACACAAATGTTTGTTCTCGGTGGGGATCGAACCCACGACCCACAGGACCTATAGTTCTATATCATATAAAAAAATAAATGATATAGGACTATAGGTATAAATTAAAAAAAAAAATATGAGCTAAAAGTCCAAAGGTGGAGTGAAGTATGGTAAAAAGTACCTAAAAGTTGTTTTTTTTGTGATTATAATTTATGAAAGGAAACCCTAGTATATTTATTGCGATATTGCTGAATAACCATATCTTACTATACAATATCGATTCTAAATAAATACCACTACAAAAAGTTTCACACCAAAATATCGTTCATAAAACATGTTTCAAAGCGGCTCTGATGTTCAAAAGGACATACAGGATACCACAGAATACTATCAGTTTCTATGTCGACCGTCACAGCTTCATTACTAGTTAGTACCAATACAGACACAGTTTAGCTACGAGTTACTACGAATGATGACAGTTGGGGTAATAATGGTAGAAATTATCAAGAATATGTAATAGTTAGTATAGAATAAGGATAATATCGATGTGGGCGGTCGGTTTTAATAGTTCCATCACACATCAAAGGGGTTAAAGAAAAAAAATGTTTGGATGTCTTTGTTAAATGGACAGGTTAATATTGGTATCTCTTTGTTCTTAATGGAAGTCAATTTTCTTTGTTGTTTTATAGAATTTTAATGTTTTATGGTTTTAATTAATGAAATGTATTTCCTGTGGATAAAGACCTGTGGTTGAGACAGCCTCTCAACCACAGGGTGCTGAGAATGTTTTTTTTACTGCATAAATTACATAGATAATCTCATGGAATGCTTCAAAATTGGTAAAAAATAAACATAATCAGTATTTGTTGTAATTAGGGTTTCCGATTTCTCGAGGTTTTTTAGTTCTCGGGTGTCGAGACTTCTCGAGCCTGATTTCTCGGGTCTTCTCGGGTTGTCGAGAAAAAATAAAATACGTCTTTGCACTTTGTTTATGTCGTCAATAGGCTGCAATATAGATTCATCATCAGATTCTTCGTCATCGTTATCAGTGCTGGCTTCATCAGAGCTGCTGTGTTCATCGTCGCTAACAGGTGTGTTTCTTCTAGCAACTGTAGTTACTGTTTTTTTTTTTGCAAAAGGTATCAAGAATAGCCAAATGGATGGCATGGTTTACACAGAGGACCATCTCACAGGGGCTCTCTCTGCCAAATTTTTTCATAACATTTGGCCCGTCGCTTGTTACGGCCAAGACATAATGATCGAAGTTTACCCCAAAGTATTTCAAACGCTCCTCTACTATTTCTCTAACCTCTGCGGCACCGCATTTTCCGGGTATGTAAACTAGCCCCAAATTGTAAACTTTTGCCTCTGCTGTATGAACACAGACGCTAAAATATCGTCTGTTTCGTATGCTCGTCCACTCGTCAATGTCACACTTAGCCGGTTTCCTGATGTGCAAAGCTGAGAAAGCTCTTTTATCATCTCTTTCTCCTTTTCAAATGTTTATTTAAACTTCTCGATGTCTCGACTTTTCTCGAGCTGAATTTCCCGGGTACGAGACCGACCGATTTCCCGGGAATTCCCGGGACGAGAATTCCCGGGAACAAACCCTAGTTGTAATTTTCTTTGTGAATAAACTTTATTTAAGTACGTAATTTTTGGCACGTTAGCATGAATTCTGGGCTTGCTACCAGCATGCTTTTTTAGTGTGCACGTACGTTTGACGTTTTAATTTTGTATGGAGAATCATCAGTTTTGTTAACTATCCGCTAGGGGCGCTGCTCAATCTCTACACATAAATATAGTTTACGTCACCTATAAAATAGGTATACGTAAAACGAACACACCGAATACCGCACACCGCAGAGTTCAAAATACCGGTATCACTGGGTAAATGAAAAAATATTTATTTTTAATTACCTTTAGTATTTCTAAAGTAAAGAATTTTTCTTAGTATTTCTAAATCAAAGAATTCTTTACTTTAGAAATACTAAAGGTATTTAAAAATACGTTTAGTATTTCTAAAGTAAATACCTTTAGTATTTCGTAAAAATCTGTGTGTGGTGCGCCAAAAGAAATTTTCACTTCAAAAATTAACCGTCTAATTAGTGAAGGATTGTTACTGTTATGGTAAATAGTTTTTTTTTTACCAAAAAAATTCATTACTTTAGAAATACTATAGGTACTTAAAAATACGTTTAGTATTTCTAAAGTAAATACCTTTAGTATTTCTAACAGATTTTTCCGTAGGTAGTAAGTTAGGCTGATCCGTCACGCTCCGAGGTGAAAGGCTCGATCGGGTGAACTCGGGACCGCCGAGTGTACCCGAGCGAGGAAGATACAGTCAGCTGATCTTCGCTGTTGTGTCGCTGTGTTTAGTATAATTATTCAATTCCTACGTAATAATTGTCTTTATTAATATAATAGTTATTATTGGTACGTAATAAAAATTATTTTGACAATTATTTGGTTTACATTGTGAGGTTAGTGTGTGTAGTTAGCGGTTTATCGTGCTAATAGGTATATATTGAAAAAACAAACATGATGTTTTCACTTCTGCCGTGCGGTCTTAAGCACACACTCTTTTTTTTTGATGTCTCATTTCTTCTCTTTGTCCAAACCTCAAAACAAACATTGATTAACTTCGGTCACACACAGTTTGCTGTAAACAATAACATACTAATTACGTAGGTATATAAAGTAGGTACAGACAGACAGACGTTCCTTTACGCATTTCACGCGCCAAAGCACACCAATTAACATTTTGAAGGCAAAATGTCTGTTTTCTGTGTGCGAGTTCATTTATATATTGTGTGATACCTACACTTTGGCATTTTTAGGCCGCCCTAGGCCTCTATCATAGAGGATGAATGTCGAAACACGACTCGATACCGTCTTTTGTGAATTTTATGGGCGAAGTCAACTGATGAACTAAGAAGTCAACTGAGCTACTTTTTAAAATTCCAAAAACTGTTAGTAATTAAAACACCATTAGCGTTTATAAAGTGCTAGTGTGAAATGTGCTTTTGATTTATGCTGAAAAAAGCTTCGTGACTATAAAGGCTATTGTCTACTAAAGTAACAACAAATTTTATTTTATTTGGAAAGCATCGGATGTATAGCCGGAAACTTTCGTAGATTTCAAATATTGAATTCGAAAATTTCCGATTTAAATCCGAAAATGATTTTCGATTAAATCCGAATGGCACTACACGTGAGACGTTTACCTACCTATAATATTAATAAGTATTCAAGGTATAGATCTGTTATTGGTATTCTAAAGCTGAGCTAACTAAAATGATAGTTAACACGTTCCCTGTCCCCATACAAATTGATTTGACAACCTTATACGTCCAAGTGTGGTTCCACTATGTGTGGGCCAATGAAGTTGTGAACCCATAGTGGAAGCACAGACTCCTGAAAAAAAGCTTCATGGCCCCACATTGGGGGCACCAGCGGGCCTAAGATGCGCACCGCGAGATATTTGTCATGTCGTTCTGTCAAAATGTAAGCATTTTGCACCAGTTATGAACTATTGCATTATCTGTGGTAATGTTGTCGAGAAGCCGCGCCTTTGAATTTTCAACTTTTGACATTTCTGCATGACTATTATCTGGTCCTCAGAGAGGTACGACGACTAAGAAGTGTCAAAATTGTACATTATGGCGCGTTTTGTCGACAACATTAGGTACCACAGATAATGCAATGGTTCCTAAACTGGTACAAAATGCTTAGATTTTGACAGAACGACATGACAAATATCTCGCGGTGCGCATCTTAGGCCCGCTGGACAGGGAACGTGTTAAAGTTGTCATCTCTTTTCGTTGTCATGCAAGTGACAATGATAGAGCATTTCTATTTTTTAAAGCCGCGCTAACATGAGAGTTAAATATAATTAAAGGGGTTACTGCATAATCTGATTTTAACCACATTACATTACACTGTATTTTAAAAAGAAAACTGATTTATTAGAATTTCGCTTCAGTGGACAGTATTCTTTAGACGCTTCGTGCCGCTAAATTGTTATTACTTTTTGCTGAATTAGCAAGCACTGGACATTCGCAGTAAACAATAAAAAATTAAAGCCAATTTGGACCTTATACAGATGCCGATATGGACGGAAATGGCTCGTTTTAATAACGAGGGTAGTTGTAAGAATCGATAAAAAAGATGTTTCGTTTGAATAAACATTAAAAGTTGCCAACTTTTGCTTACTTTTCCTTTTTGCTTTTTCACCAAGTTTTGGATTCTTGGTTAATATTTTACAAAGATAATAATGAGTTGAGCTATCTATAAATCGTTTGCAACCGTTTGTAGATAGCTCAACTGTTACATGTGTATTTTGTAACTATTGTAAATACTATATTCGCCATAATTTTCTTTGTGAATAAAAGTAAAATAATATAACCTCATTTCTAAGCACGGTGGACATCCTAGATTCTGATAATTTTTTTTTCAAACCAACCCACCTGGTTTTTCTCAGTTACCTCTGCTTCTGCATATCATCTAACAATGCATTGCATTGCCTCGCAGTACGCGTCCAGTAAGAACGTACTCTGTACACCAAGCTGTATCTTGTGTATAAAATGTGTGTGGATTTTTTTAGGATGATAGAAATACAAAACAGAAAAATTAAATGAATACATGAATGCGTTTGACTAATTCTGAAAAACTAAAATATTTCCGCCAAAACCAATCTGGCAGCACACAAACGGAATAGTGTGCATTGTCTAACCCAGTGGTTTCATTCTGTGTCATAGTATACATTGTACAGTGTGTCATCTCCGTACAATACTCATAATAACGTATACTCCTAGGATGCGCACGCGAGATATTTGTCATGTCGTTCGGTCATTTTGCACCAGTTTTTAAACTTTTGCATTATCTGTGGTGGTTATGCTGTCGAGAAAACGCGCCTTCTTATTGTACACTATTGACACTTCTTGAGTTTTATTTTGTTGATTTTCGAAAAGTCTATAGTCGAGAAACGCGCTGTTTTTGTACGGAGAAAAATCGTTTGCAAATCTCCCGCTAGAGACGCTTATCGGGTTTTCATCTAGTAGTTGTATCCTGATGATGATTTCGATGAAAGATACAAACTGTAAGTCGTATATCTGGTTGATATCAAGTCTGTAGCGATAAGACTGCATTTTTATTACCAAGTTGAATTGTTTGAAGTTGAAGTTGAATTTATTTTGATTACTGTTTGTTATATACTTTGTCCCGATTGCGAAACAGACTAACAGAGAATGCTCAAATAAATAAAAAATACAGTTGATATCGATCTAAATCGAAATATCCACTCGGAATTGTTCCTGAACAAATACGCATGGGTTTGTTACCAATTCAGACGATAAAGACAACAAATAGTCAAGTAGACTACTCTAAGTATCCAAGCGTCAAATCTCTTAAGTTGCTTGAGAGACTCTAGGACCTCCCAAAGACATGTCCAATCAATTATTTGACATAATGAAGGAGATTTAAAAAAAAAGGAAAGTTGAATGTTTGGCTGCACATGCGACCTCAAATTTTTAACCGAATTCAAAAAAAGAAGACACTCAATATGGTAGTTTTTTTTTGGTTTGTTACCTCCGAACTCTGTGATTTATAAACCGATTTGTTTAATCAAATGAATAGGAGAATATTAAACAAAGTAGGTACAACAAACATGTCGAGTGTCACACTTCGGCCAAGGACAAGTTAAAATTACCCTTCCGATATCCGACACGCTTCATAAAACTTCGGAGATGCTCGGAAAATGTCGTAGAATACAGTGAACATCCATCTACACACACTCAAAATAATAAAGCCTGGTTCACACTCATTTATATTTCCCCCGTAGCGGTGCTCAAGGGAAATCTGAACGCAATCTATCTTCGAAACAATATTGAGCTAGTCACGTGCGAGTGGCCGTCGATACGTGTTTCAAAGATTTGCAAAAGGAACAAATAAATAAAAAAGAAAGTACTTTGATATTTTTGACACGCTACGCGTTATCTATACTAATATATAATAATCTCAAGATATAAAACAATGGGAACCACTTCTTATATTTTTTTTTTAAATAAATATGTTTTGTTTGAAATGCAGGATCGGAAAAAGAATGGCGTGACAAAGAGGAGGCCTATACCCAGTGGGTGAGCATAGGCTGATTAGATAGATAGAAAGATGTATTGTTTAGCTTTTGCTCGAGTGGTAGTAGCATACGCATTATTTGGTTAAAATTAAGTACCCTCTATATCGCTGTTGGTTTCCCATTAAATAAATAAATAAATAAATCTTTGATCCTAATTTTTGACCCTCTAGGGTGCGACTTTTCAAAATTATTTTCTTAGTGCACCCCTACACTATATTTATAAGGATACTACCCTCCAAATTTGATACCTCTAGGATTTATAGTTTAGGCCGTGCGTTGATTGTCAGTCAGCTTCAAGAGAGTTTTATATATCTTTAGAAGAAGATATCTAGTTACTTCTAACAAGAAGGTACCTATTAAGGAACCTACCTAGTATATCCACCTACCTACTTACATTACTATGTGATGTCTACCATGCCTAATGAACTATTTTTAGGATGCCTAAATATTCGCAAGTTTATTTTCCAAGAAAACAAATCATGTTATTTCTAAGCAGAATAACTGGTTTACCTAATAAACAACAAGATACAAATAAGTAGAAAATAGACAGTCAATTATCATAAAAAAAACAAGCGGCATTTTCCTTGCAAAATTCTTCCAATACAACCCGGCACTGAATTTATTTGCGTAGGTATTCACTATTCGTCCTTAACCCATATACAAGAGGGCGAAATACTTGAAAAATAAGTCAATAGGATAACTCTGAAACGTCTAGAAAAACAATGTCCCGGTTCGGAAGGCTACTTCCTTCGAGCGTATCTGTCTATTGTATTTGGCCGCAGTGACACCGGTATGTAACAGAATAGCTAACGTACAGGTGGGTTACTCTCGAACACAGTTCCAGTCCGGACCCATACATTTTGACAAAAGTCATGTCATTTTTCAGTACAAAATGACACGAAATCCGCCAAAATCCGGATCCAATTTAGAACGGCGGTGGTCAAGAGTAGCCCTAGAGATCATCTAGTCTGAACGGCCAACTACTTCAATACATGAATAATTTTGAAATCTCCATCACAGTGTCAATATGAAGCAAAAATGAATAGTTGTAAAAAATACAGTTGAATTGATCTATCTTTTGGAAGTCAGTTAAAAACAGTACTTCCCGCTGTCCATAATTTCTACTGTGAGATGTAATGTTAACTTTAAGACTATGCAATAAACATTTTTATCTTTTATCATTTAAAAAAAAACCTAGCATTTCATAAACTAATTACCAAACCAGGACCCAGAAAACTGGAATCCGGTTCTCATTCGAACCCTTCCCTGTTAATGTGTAAACAGTCAGTTCAAAGTGCTGCACCGAGGCTGCACATAGTGCTGGACCGACAAGCGACATTGGGGGGACGTCGGACAAACGTATAAACGTGTTCAGTGCAGCGCTGATGTATTGCTACGTTATAATGTATGGACTTACGGCCAGCGCGTACCAAACCGCGCTCACCGTCGAGCACTAAATTAAGCATAACAGTTAGGTGTAAATTCCGCCCGCCCTCTATTCCCAAATAGCAAATAAACAATTCACCAGAAACTTATCATTGTCTCTGATAATATCTGGTGAGGACATTGACGGTCTTTTTATATAAAAAAAAAGCTTTTTCGGGTGAAGCGAGTTATGTTTATCTACCGAATTGGTTTCTGTAAGTAATAAGATGTTACTTTTTATACTATTGGAGACAAGAGTATGAATTATTCCCAGTTTTTTATAGTTCTTTGGGGTTTTCATGAAAAAGTGATGCAAGAAGCAGAAATCCTACCTGATACAGTAGTAATGGAGTATAAAAATGCATAAACATAATGCAGATCTATTAAATAAAAGATTCTGATTCCAAAAATCGAATTTGTCTGTTTTTCTGTTTGTTTGTTCGCGGATCACGTCTTAACCACTAGACCAATTTCAACGAAACTTGTACCATGAACAGGCCATTTTCCGGATTCAAATATAGGCTATATTTTATTGAGATCAAAGAAGTGGATACATACAGCTTGAACTCTCTAAACCAAAAGCAGCCATTTGCTAAGAGGTTAATGGATGAGATCAGCACTGGACCGTGAGGAGTGGCACAGAGAAAGAGAGGCCTATACCCAGCAGTGGGTGAGGCTATATTTTATTGAGATCAAAGAAGTGGATACATACAGCTTGAACTCTCTAAACCAAAAGCAGCCATTTGCTAAGAGGTTAATGGATGAGATCAGCACTGGACCGTGAGGAGTGGCACAGAGAAAGAGAGGCCTATACCCAGCAGTGGGTGAGGACGCGCTGTGAATGATGATGATGATGACTATCACCAACAGACGTTTTACCAACCAGCAGATGATTAGTAGATAAAGTTCAGTAAGACCACTCATGGTACCTCTAACGTATACAAATGATATCCACCAGCCTATCAGGATATAAGACATCCGTAATTAAATATTGCTTGATAAAATCTCCCCATTCATCACACATACAAACATAACCCACACTTGAACAAACACAAACACTCCCAGTTAGCTCTTATGTTTATAGTAATAAGGTTTATTAGAGTGTGAATGTGGATTTGAAGGGTGTGGCTTAACTTTGTTTTCGTGTTTATGACAGGTATAACTTCGCTTTGACAATAATCTGGTTTTGATGTCTTCATATAACCCATCCTTGATACCAGGGGTCTTAGGTTTGTAATTTAAGTTTGGGGTCATTGTGGTATGGCCTTGTGTAGTGATAATGATTTTGATTGTGTTTGTAATGAGATATCGTGACCCTAGGGTACATTATCATCATTTCAACCATGTCTAATAACAAATTGTTTTTATTGATTCTTTTTATTTAAAGAAGACAGTCAAATTATTAAAAACAATTCACACCCAATCACTAGACGCTACCTTAACCTTGGTCCGCAATAGTGGAACGGCGTAGGTGCGAAAGTTCTTGGTGCGCAAAAGTGGAATGCTTCGTCATTTCGACCGTAGAACGAGTGAACCAAAGCCATCATTAAAAACCCGACAAAAACGTTGGTCGTTTTTAAACGTTTTACAGTATCGTGACATCTGAGTGCAGTTTTCGCTGCGCTTTCTTCTGATATATTCCAGAAATCCCACCAAGAAATACCTACCAGTGGGGATTTTTGTTTTTTTTCCAGAAATCCCCACTGCTACGACGTAGCATGTCTACAACGTAGCAGTGCGGATTTCTGGAATTTTTTTCTGCGTGGTCTCCGCTTTCTTCTGCGAAGTCACCACTTTTCAACTTTCTACCCCAACAGCTTACGGTTCTCCGATCTACATGTTCACTGCCACCTCAACTTGATAACATCCTTCTTCGTTTGACTTACCTACTGATTTTTTTAATCAAAATGTTGACTTTCTGGCTACATACCTGCAACAAAAGATTTTTTTATAGATATAATCTTAACAAAACTTAGAAACTTGAAAATCTTTAAAAAAATATAAATCAATCAAAAATCCCCTCAGCATCCCCTGGAAAATAATTATCCCCTGCCGGCAGTCGCCGGCACGGCATAATTATTTTATTTCGGGATACTAATGGTATACCATTATCTCAAGTTCAACCATTACAATACACGAATTAATTAACTAAACGCTTTAAGACTGAAACCTTACAGCTGAACTAATACTCCTTACTCCATCGCTATGTATTACACGTTGCTATAGGAAACTAAAACTGTTAGTTTTATATTGACCACTGACAGGTTATATTTTTCCACAAATGTCAGCACGACATAGAAAACTAAAATCTGATAGTTTTATATTGACGACTGACAGTTTTTTTTAACAAATGTTAGCACGACAGTGTCATCGGGTTTTAATATGGGTACTTATAGATTTCCAGTGGCTAGGGTCTTTTCCGGATTCCGGATTGCCATTTCCGATTCAGACGAGATTGTGGTCATACGGTTCTCTATATTGTATAAAAAAAAAACACGCCAGCCGTGCGTGGTTCTTTGATTGTCACATATCGGATAACAAACATTTAATTATTCCCAACAATATTGGTAAAACAATTTTCTATCACTCCCGAAATTCACCCATAAGTTTTCGGGAATGGTTTTATTACACCCGGGGTGTAACAAACAAGTTCTAGCGTCGTACGTCAAGGTTAAAGGTACATATTCATAAGGCTTCTTAGCAACGATCCATAATCAATCATACATAAACCCTTGTGTAAGGAGGTTTATTGTAAGTACTTCATACTTAATTGTTTACGTACAACTAGGTACGGTAGCGAGTAGACTTGTCGGCCGGAACGTGGTCGACAGCGGGGTATATTCATATTGGTGTTTTAAAGCTAAGCGAACTAAAATGATTGCTAAGTCTTCTTCTTCTTCTATACCTATATGGCCTCAGTCCGTCATTTCGACATAAAATTTTGCCAGTGTCAAGTGATGAACTTGAAATAATATATGTCAAGTCATTCGTCAAGTCGGCTGTCGTTTGTTGATTTTCTCTTCAAAATCTGAAACGAATTTTCACTTTCAGAGAAACCACTTTACACACATTTATTCTAATGGCTCACACTTTATGTTACGACCTAAGCATTATTGGTTAAAATTCCACAAAAATTAAACAACAATAGTCAAAATAACACAAAAAAACTATAAAATAAATGTGCTATATTATGTTGTTTCAAAAAATTTCAAAACTCGAATCGATTGCTAAGACTGTTGTCATCTTATTACGTTGTCATGCAAGTGACAATGATAGAGCATTTTTTAAAGACGCGCTAAAATGACAGTTATTAAATATAAATAAAGGGGTAAATTTTTATAGTTCAAACTTCAAATAAGTTTACGCATTTGGACGCAAGTCTAGTGTCTTGGTCATCGAGAGACAGTCGCCGGCGACCAGGCGACAGTGCGTATTCGCTCTTACAGTTCCAAAACACACTTGACTTCCCAATTACAAAATAAATTATAATCTACGCATGAATTCCTTCATCAAAAGAACGTCCACATACAAAAGGTACGCACATGGCTGGATTTTGCATAGTAACCTTCACAGCATTATGACGGGATTAGCCGAAATCAGTGAGCGGAGCTGAGCCGAGTTATCTCGCAACCGGTTCTTGTGATACGACTGCCGTTTTATTACGCCCGGTAATGTTTTTACCGGCCAAAATAAACCCAAAATAATGAGAATACCGTTAAAAGTACTTTAACGGTATTTTCGTTATTTTTGGCTTTACATTTCATTTTCATTTGCTAAAAACTCGACACAAAGAGTTACCCCTCACGGTTGAGTATTTCTTGCGGTTTAATAGAAATCTAAAATCTTATCTTATCTTACTTAATTTTTCATCATTATCATCTCATTCTGGTGCTACCCACTGCTGGGTAAAGGTCTCCTTCATGTTATGCCTGCCTCTCTATCTTATACGTCTCGCAACTGCTAAAGAATTGAACACATTATCGACGTCTGTCTTTCCGGATCACTATACGATAACTGTGTTGTTTATCTACCCAATAACCTGTGTTCTGTTTTGGCAATAAAAATTATTCGTTCTATTCTATTACGGTAGTGAAATAGCGGTACCAGCTGCTTACAAAAGCAAAGCTTTACAAATGAACGCGGAACTCACAAGATGGATGTACCGGATTATGACGAGGGATTGTGGTGGAAGAGAAATAGATTTCGGAAACATCTAGATGTGACCAAAAGGTGGGTCCAGAACTGGTGATGTACACTTTCTTTTCCATCGAACACACTGGTGGGCCAGATTGGAAAAAAAGTCCCATCGTTTTTTTCCCATCGAGCCCATTGGTGGGCTAGATAGGAATAAAGTCCCATCGAGCGAGGACCGAATTTGTTTGGTTTTTTCTCAAAAATCGAGAAAATGGCGCCCAATTTCAACTCGCCTGCTTTTAGTTACTTTATACAGCTTAATTAAAGAGAAAATAATCCAATAAATAAAGAACCTAACCTTAGAGTTTCTTTTCCATAGAGCCCGTTGGTTGGTCAGGTGGGAAAAAAAGTCCCATCGAACGAGGACCGAATTTTAATTTGGTTTTTATCTCTTAATTCTCAAATCGCCTGCTTTTTCTCGTAACTTTATACAGCTTAATTAATCAGAAAATAATCCAATACTTAAATAAAGTAGTACCTAACCTTCACTTACAGTTTAGAAAACCTTGCAAAATATTGTTGCGAGAGGTAATAAAATATTGGATTAACTCCGATGAAGATCATAATCTCAATTTTTCTGTAACTTTGCCGATGTATTTTTATCATAACTGAGCTTAACTTTTTATAACGATCCATTGTCGGTTAAGGCAGCTAGTTCACTGAGCTCTGGTGAGCTGAAGCGTGCTTCTATAACGAGCAAGTCTGGATTCTCACAGTTATATTAGTATGTAAACTATTTTAGAGACTTTACACCAGATGTTAGAATAATTTGTAAATTAATGTTTGACGTATCTTTGAAACTTTCCTGCGCTTTTTTCGAAGTATTTACTCTGTTATTAAAAGATAACGTGATAAGAAAGAAAGATAGAAAGAAAATGTAATCTTCTCCATACAAGAATTGCGAATGACTTCATACCAACAAAACAAAAACTCAGACTAAGATATATAAGTCTAAACAATAACGCGCTGGTCACGCTGTCGCAGACCTGTCGTGAGTTAAGTAATACCATTACGCCAGACAGCCGTGGTAATAGCGTGGTCGGCCTTTCCTTCAGAGCATGGAAAGCGAAAAGAAAAAAAGGCGTTATTTTTGCCACATAAAATACTAGTAGTTAGCCTCGAACTGAAATCTCGTGATGGTCGGAGGTTAATAAAACCCAAACAATTTTTATTGACCAATGGTTGTAATAAACTTTGCAAATCGCTTCGAACTTGCCGTCTAGCTAAGTACCAGTTTTACTTGAACTATAAAGTCATTGAAACTCCAAGAAATGGTAGCTCACGTCATACTGGGTTTGCCAATTTTATAATTTTTACAACAACTCAAAAACTATTAGACCTAGAATCAAAATAAAAACAGTTTTGGAATGTCTACGCAAAGCCCTATCATATGACACCCCCCTTGATATTTTGGTAAGACTTCTTTTTTTTTTACTCTCTTTGGAAATTGGAACCTCATAACTTTCCAACCCCTTGACCGATTAACTTTATTTTTAACAAACCAGTAAAACTTAAGAGTAATATCCGTATACCTACCAAATTCTGTGAAGATCGAATAAGCGGTTCAAAACATCTCGACGAACAAACATACAAACATACAAAGCATTTTTGCCCAAGTTGTCACTAAGATCCGTTCGCTAAAGAATAGCGTTAGATAGACTTCGTAATGTGGAAATGAAAATAAGAAGGGTATAAAAATATATAAATTTTATTCACAATGAAAATTACGTACCTATCTTGACATAACCTCAAATCCGTCGCATTGTCCGTGGGATTGTTTTCACTCATTTTCACTCATTTCTTACAATTCTTATCCACTAATTTTGAAAAACAAGTAAATGAAATAATGAATATTATAAATTAAAATAGAACAGCTAATAACAGCTAATTTCATGACGCTCACACTGTTTACTTCGCTGCATAACAACCATCTTTCTCCCTTTTAGTGCACAAAGGGACTCTAGGCACTCTTTATTTAGTTAGAAAAGGTTCTATGCTCAAATGCTCATGCCTAAATCAGAACTATTTTGTGATCACATAACCTTTTGTACATTAATGTGTCAGTGGACACAAAATTTCGCGCATAGTTAAACTGGTTCCGTGGTGCGGTGGTTATCGCATCTACGTTTACACGCAGAAGGCCGCCAGTTCGATCCTCCGGAATCACAACTTCTTGAATTTAAAATTTTCTTGTAAGGAGCGTTAAACGGTTGCACAAATTTGTTGGAAGTCGCATTAGAAGTATATAACTTTAATAAAAGTGCTAATGTTGTTTCAAAAAATGCCCAAAACTCGAATCTACACGTAGTCTAGCATTGCGTAAGAAGCCACAGACGGCCTTGATTGACCGCCGGCTAATCTGACGTTGACAGCTGTCACTTGTGACATTGACATGTGTGTCGGCGCGTGACATTCCGTGCACATCACTCAAGACACACAAAGGGGTCTTGACTTTTGACACAATGAAGGTGTTGATTTTGGAACAAGCATGTTGCTGTTTTGGAACTTAAATTGCAAATGTTATGGTGATGCAATAACGTAATGTATGTTTTCAATAAAAATATGTTGAAAGCGAAACGATGGATCGAAATAGTAGATTGTTACATTAGGGGTTACTATTATTACAATTACTATTAGCCCATACTATCCCATTGTTGGGCAAAGGCTCCCCCCACTTTCGCCAGTCTCCACATTCTTGAGCCCTAATTCGCCAGTACCTCTTATAGGCTTCCAGCTCGTCCCGCCACCTCATACGTTGTCTACCGCGACGCCTCGTCGCTGTGTCAGGGCACCACTCCACTCCACTACATTAGGGGTTAAATTATATTAAGTCTCGGCAACGAAAAACAAAATGTCGTCTGTCAACCTCACTGGTAAGCGATCAACAATTCTCCTGCTTAACCTTGGCCTCCTCTCTGTAACTGTCCTATTCCACCTTTCGTCACCGCGCCTTGCTATATAGGTAAGTAAACGTATAGTAAAAAAAAGTAAAAAAAAAAAAAAAAAAACTTTGTACCCGTAAATGTGAAAAGCAATAACTTCTTCAACAAAGTATTTGCTAAGAAAATTATGAGACAAAAGTGCAATACCGAGTTAGCGAAGTTAAAGACATTTGTCACGGATGAGTTCCCCTACCATGTTCGTTAGTTATAATAGTAATTTTGGAACGTTCTCCGATGGCAACTATGAACCGAATGGCGTAAAACCAGTGCCCCACCCGAGCCCGTAGTCTGAGTTTTGTTATGTTGATTTGCGATAAGCGAAAATCGAGAAACTCGCAGTTTTTCTATGGAGAAAAATAGTTTGCAAATCTCGCTCTAGAAGCGTTTATCGGATTTTCATACAAAATATCTCCCGTCGCTTCTCGATATGCCTTTCGATCAACAAAACAAAACTATGATGATAAGTTAATCCATGGTAGGGGCTAGGGCATTTTTCATTACACCACAAAGTTTCTAAACTATTGGTGTACGCTCCGAGGGAAATATTACACGCGGGATATTGTCCAGAGGACTACCTTCACTCTACAGGCATCCATTTTGTTTCTTTTTGATGTCTTATGATCATGATTGATAGGTATTTTTCATGTCGGAACTAAGTTCTGACTAGGGCTCTATCAGTACCAGATAAATAAATAAATAAATATTCACGGACACTTAACACATGAGATCAGATGCATCAGTAGAACACAGAATGAATCCTTCTTGATCGACCACAGTGCCAGATTATCTCTAAGCAGCAGTTATACAGCATATTGTGCCAAAATATTTGAATTTTACTGCAAAAAAAATTGAATATTTCATTTGTAGATTTAAATGTTTTCTAAATAAAAGAAGCAGCCTTAATTTTGACGTTAACTGTCAACTGTCAACTTGGCGGGCTTTTAATGCAAGAATTTACGATTTGGTAAGTAAAGATTAGGTTCCAAGCGAGTTCTGTAATTTTTAGGGGAAACATCGTTTCTTTTATTTTATTGGTTTTCTTGTGTTATTGTGAGTATTGTTGTTTAATTTTGGTGGAATTTTAACCAATAATACTTGTGGTCGTGGCATAAAGTGTGAGCCATTGGAAAAAAAAGTGGTTTTCGTGGTTCAAATGATAGATTTCGTTTTCAAGTTTTGAAAGGAAAATTCCACCATTTTTTCTTAAAAACAAACGACAGCCGACTTGACATGCCTGTTAATATTTCATTTGACACTGGCAAAATTGTCTGTCGAAATGACGGACAGAGGCTATATAGAAGAGAAGAAGAAGATTACGTTCCAACAAGGAATTCTTTTTGACAGTTGCCAGTATCAAATAACGGTTGTTCTTTTCGCAAATCCTTGAAAGGTCCCGTTGGAATATATCGTCGAACACATGTTTTGGGCGGTGCTGCCATTATTTACATCATGTCCCGATATATCGGAATTGTTACGCCCCTTGTCATGTTCAAATAATATTTATAGGACAAAAACTAAAATTATGAGTTCAAACATCTTGAATAGTTTATGAAATAAGTAAATTAATTTGGATGGACTGCAAGTTTTATTTCAATGGAGCTCTTCTTCTTCTTGTGTCTAATATGGAGATACCGTAAATACACCATGGATGACGTCCAATGTCAAAAGTAAAGTAACAAACTGCAAAACCGTTTATGGACGTCGTTTGAGTCAGAAGTAAAGTAACAAACTGACAAACCGTTTATGGACGTTGTTTGAGTCAAAAGTAAAGTAACAAACTGTCAAACCGTTTATGGACGTTGTTTGAGTTAAAAGTA
Source organism: Eulithis testata (assembly GCA_947507515.1). Classification (NCBI taxonomy): domain Eukaryota; kingdom Metazoa; phylum Arthropoda; class Insecta; order Lepidoptera; family Geometridae; genus Eulithis; species Eulithis testata. The sequence goes on from OX382219.1 coordinate 5,805,609, forward strand.
AAGTAACAAACTGTCAAACCGTTTATGGACGTTGTTTGAGTCAAAAGTAAAGTAACAAACTGACAAACCGTTTATGGACGTTGTTTGAGTCAAAAGTAAAGTAACAAACTGTCAAACCGTTTATGGACGTTGTTTGAGTTAAAAGTAAAGTAACAAACTGACAAACCGTTTATGGACGTTGTTTGAGTCAAAAGTAAAGTAACAAACTGTCAAACTGTTTATGGACGTTGTTTGAGTCAAAAGTAAAGTAACAAACTGTCAAACCGTTTATGGACGTTGTTTGAGTCAAAAGTAAAGTAACAAACTGTCAAACCGTTTATGGACGTTGTTTGAGTCAAAAGTAAAGTAACAAACTGTCAAACTGTTTATGGACGTTGTTTGAGTCAAAAGTAAAGTAACAAACTGTCAAACCGTTTATGGACGTTGTTTGAGTCAAAAGTAAAGTAACAAACTGTCAAACTGTTTATGGACGTTGTTTGAGTCAAAAGTAAAGTAACAAACTGTCAAACCGTTTATGGACGTTGTTTGAGTCAAAAGTAAAGTAACAAACTGACAAACCGTTTATGGACGTTGTTTGAGTCAAAAGTAAAGTAACAAACTGTCAAACCGTTTATGGACGTTGTTTGAGTCAAAAGTAAAGTAACAAACTGTCAAACTGTTTATGGACGTTGTTTGAGTCAAAAGTAAAGTAACAAACTGTCAAACCGTTTATGGACGTTGTTTGAGTCAAAAGTAAAGTAACAAACTGTCAAACTGTTTATGGACGTTGTTTGAGTCAAAAGTAAAGTAACAAACTGTCAAACCGTTTATGGACGTTGTTTGAGTCAAAAGTAAAGTAACAAACTGTCAAACTGTTTATGGACGTTGTTTGAGTCAAAAGTAAAGTAACAAACTGTCAAACTGTTTATGGACGTTGTTTGAGTCAAAAGTAAAGTAACAAACTGACAAACCGTTTATGGACGTTGTTTGAGTCAAAAGTAAAGTAACAAACTGTCAAACTGTTTATGGACGTTGTTTGAGTCAAAAGTAAAGTAACAAACTGTCAAACCGTTTATGGACGTTGTTTGAGTCAAAAGTAAAGTAACAAACTGTCAAACTGTTTATGGACGTTGTTTGAGTCAAAAGTAAAGTAACAAACTGTCAAACCGTTTATGGACGTTGTTTGAGTCAAAAGTAAAGTAACAAACTGTCAAACTGTTTATGGACGTTGTTTGAGTCAAAAGTAAAGTAACAAACTGTCAAACTGTTTATGGACGTTGTTTGAGTCAAAAGTAAAGTAACAAACTGTCAAACCGTTTATGGACGTTGTTTGAGTCAAAAGTAAAGTAACAAACTGTCAAACCGTTTATGGACGTTGTTTGAGTCAAAAGTAAAGTAACAAACTGTCAAACCGTTTATGGACGTTGTTTGAGTCAAAAGTAAAGTAACAAACTGTCAAACTGTTTATGGACGTTGTTTGAGTCAAAAGTAAAGTAACAAACTGTCAAACCGTTTATGGACGTTGTTTGAGTCAAAAGTAAAGTAACAAACTGACAAACCGTTTATGGACGTTGTTTGAGTCAAAAGTAAAGTAACAAACTGTCAAACCGTTTATGGACGTTGTTTGAGTCAAAAGTAAAGTAACAAACTGTCAAACTGTTTATGGACGTTGTTTGAGTCAAAAGTAAAGTAACAAACTGTCAAACCGTTTATGGACGTTGTTTGAGTCAAAAGTAAAGTAACAAACTGTCAAACTGTTTATGGACGTTGTTTGAGTCAAAAGTAAAGTAACAAACTGTCAAACTGTTTATGGACGTTGTTTGAGTCAAAAGTAAAGTAACAAACTGTCAAACCGTTTATGGACGTTGTTTGAGTCAAAAGTAAAGTAACAAACTGTCAAACCGTTTATAAGTTAAATAATTTATACTATATTTATAATTTATACTTGAATAATTTATAAGTTAAAACCGACATCAATTTGATACGCCTTCATCATCAAATGATGATAGCAGTTCATTGGGACTGTTCTATTGATCGTAAACACCACAGAAAAGCAAAATACGCAATGTCGTGTACGTGGATGACGTGTTTTTTCCAGTTACACTTGAAAATAATACAACCGAATTCAGAACCTCCTCCTTTTTTGAAAAAGGTTAAAAATAAATATCATCATAATTTTATAGCAAAAAATAAAATGTAGCGCTAATAAAGAGCTTTGCATCCAAATATGTTCAGAAAAGCTCTGAAAAATTAAGTGTTTTCCCGCACCACTAGCTTCGAAAACTATAAAAAACTACAGAACTCCTGCACGTCCCGATACCAGTAATAGTATTTCCTCATAAATATAAGGCTCTTGCGGATTTTTTAAAGTGCAACAAACTGGCGGGAAAAGATTGTGACGTCACATCCGTAATACCTCCTCCGGGGGATTGTGGGAATTGGTGTTTGAAAACATTTTATATAATAGCCTTAAAAAGATTTGTGGTAAAGTTTCGGATGAAATATGTTAGTAACTGCGCTGCTCCTTTGATTTAGATAGTGCAAGTTGTGTTAGATAGAAACCCTAGTTTTAAAGGCGAGAGAAACTGGCGCCAAAATAAATCCACAGTTTTTGAGACGATTCGAATCTCTTGTATAGTACCTACCTAAATGGGTAAGTAAATATTCACGGACATTTAATACCATCTTCTAGTTCCAAACTAAGCAAAGCTTGTACTATGGGAATAAGATGGCTGATAGAATACATTACATTTAATACTTATTTTGTGTAATTACATACTTATAATTTTATATATTTAGAAGATTTAAGATTATAAATAAATAAAATAAATAAATATTCACGTACATTTAACACAACGCCTTCTAGTCCCAAACTAAGCAAAGCTTGTACTATGGGAACTAGATGGCTGATAGAATACATACATACATTTTTTTTTGTAAATACATACTTATAATACATAGAAACACCCAGACACAGAACAAACATCTATGTTTGCAACACACAAATGTTTGTTCTTGGTGGGGATCGAACCCACGACCCACAGCACGGATATATATGTATATATTATATTATGTATATGATTAATTAATCTCAATATTACAACTTGTATGTACTAATATTCTGTTATAATCACAACGAAGAATATTTTGATAGTAAACCACCAGGAGATAGCAAAAGCTAGATGTGAAAAACTGAGTGGCGCATCTTGGGAAAGCCAGAGAGAATGGTAGCAGTAAAGTGAGATATGTTGATGATGTGTCCGAAGTCGAATAAAGGTCAAAGACATTGGGAATCGCATAACGGAACTAGAATGGAGTTGGGCAGGACACCTGGCAAGGCGAGGTGACGACAGGTGGAGTAAGGCGCTAACTGAATGGCGTCCAAGAAGCGGTCACCGAACCGTCGGTCGACCAGCAGCGAGATGGGCAGACGATGTTGCGAACACCGCGGGCAGGACATGGATGAGATCAGCACAGGACCATGAGGAGTGGCACAGACAAAGAGAGGCCTATACCCAGCAGTAGGTGAAGTCGGGCTGTGAATGATGATGATGATGATAATGATAACCACTTTGTCAGACTTGAAAACCACAAATCATGCGATTCCAAAGTTTCAAGGGCTATTGGTATTTACTTTAACCGCTTATTCTGATTAGATTGATTGTTTAACGATAACAAATACTTTGAAACTTTAGTCTGGTTGGATAGAAATTGAATATAAATCAATCTAAGGAGATTTCTACCGTGCATAAGGATTACTGTCTATAACAATGTTTTTTTTCATCGATTGGGAATAAATAAATAAATAAATATCATTGGACATTACACACAACACTCTCTAGTCCCAAACTAAGCAGAGCTTGTACTATGGGAACTAGATTGCTGATATTATAATACTTATATACTTTTTTTTGTAAATACATACTTATAATACATAGTAACACCCAGACACAGAACAAACATTTATGTTTGCCATAGAGATGTTTGTTCTCGGTGGGGATCGAACCCGCGACCCACAGCGCGGAAGGCAGAGTTACTACCGACTGAGCCATGACGCCTGTCATTGAAATCTGCCTGGATGATGGAATTTAAAGTTACGATAAGAACGTGAAGTATACATGTGCCATACGTAATGTTACTTCACGTTTTTATCGTAAGTTCAATTTTATTGGAGATGAACTAGATGTATCTAATTATAATTGCAATAGCTGAGATTCTTCAATTCACCCCAAAAGTTGAAGTTATTCCCAAAAGTGAATTGTGATCCTTATGGTGTAATATGGAACTAAAATGGAATGTATCCTAATTATTCTGAAGTTCAAACTACTTCAAACGGGCAATCGAAGTAGATCTAACCAAACTACAGTTATCACAATGGGTTATAGTTATGATTGAAAATAACGTTCGGGTAATGAAGCGGGCCGTGACCGGAGCGCGCGTGACGGGACACTAGGGACACTGTGCTTCTACAAATTTTACGGACAACATAATTAGTGATTATAACGCGCTGGACACACAGAAAAGACGTAAGACGCAGACGGGGCGCGGACATTTGTCTCTTCCGCGTCCCTTTCATACAAAATGTATGGAAGCGTCGGGACGCAAAACATACAGAAGAGACGGGGCGCGAGCGCAACGCGCAACGCAACCGCCCTATCCGCGACGCGTCGTCGTCTTACGTCTCTTCTGTCTGGCTTGCACCTTAGAGTAGGCCAAGGAAAGGATGGATTGCGTGAAGATGACATGGGTAAGAAAGGAGTGACAACTGAGATGACGGCTGATAGAAGAGCATGGAAGAAAAAGCCGACCTCACATAAAGTAGGAAAAGGGCAAGGAGATGATGATAATTTGTGATGGCTTTTGTTATACTGATTTGTCCCATTCAATTACCACATTAAAATAACGTTGAATTCATAAAATTGTTTTACTCATTTCATGTTTTTTTTTTATAATGTAAATGTTTGATCTGTGCCTGAGTGTTACTATGCATTGTATGTATTTATAAAGTATATAAGTATTCTATTACCAATCTAGTTCCCATAGTACAAGCTTTGACCACTGTTGAAACAGTTGACCTGTACAAACCATTAATAATAATTAGATTTGTTAAAGAACATTGCACAATAAGTTATCTTATAATGGACGAATAGAATATTGTAATTTAAAATTAATTATATAAAGTAAAAAGGTCAAAGAGGTGGGAAGATTTTTTTATAGAGAAAGCTGGACCTAACTGGACGACTAAAGCCAGAAATAGAAAATTATGGAGTGAAATGGGTGAGGTCTACGCCAAGGAGGCGACTAATGAATAGAGCACTTATTAGAATGATTACCGCTGTATAGTTTTATAAGTTAAAGTTACTAGAAAATACATAAGTTGTAAAATTAGGGTTTCAGTAGAAATAAATATAAAATAATTAATATTTATATAAAATAATTTCATAAGCCATGGCCACCCTCCACAAGTAGCAATTGCTTCATCCAATCGCCGACTAACCGACAGTGGAGCCAGTAAACATAATAAGCTAGGAAAATGGGAAACCGTTTCATTGTGGTCCGTTCATTCCGGCCTGCGCTATTGTACGCCGCTGTGGGATTTGGCGTACTATTGAACTAGTTATTTTATTTTTGTTTTGTTGGACCTGATTGGGCGTTTTGAGGGTTAAGGGTTTGTTTAAGGGGTTAGCGTAGCTATTTTGTGGGATTTCGATGTAGGAAAGTGTTTCAATACAAACGGTGGCCAACTTAGGTACTATTCATTTCAAATAATTACCAAAGTATAAAGATAAAAAATCAAAATAATGCGGTACACTTCATCTTGCACTGAAAAGCTCAATGAGAGAACGTACTTGGAGTCACCCATCGGAATAGGAACCGTATAAAACGTTACTTAACTAAGTCTTGTATTATATGATCTGTGACTGATATAATCCGATAGAAATGATACGCTCAAGAACTACCAAACAGATTTTTTACTTATAGTTTTTGCGTTGGGAAAGTCTCGGCTCTCACCATTGTTACACCATGACAGGGTGGCCTAAAAATGCCGTCCATGGTTTATAAAAACCGCAGTCAAATCGGAACCCTACTTCAGGAGCTACGAGGGCACAGACATACAAACAGACACACAAACGCCATAAACCTAATGTTTTTCAGGTCGAAGGTTAATCAAAGACCAACTTTAATCTCTGTGACACAAAAGGTGGCCATGAAACAAACAGTGAGAGCTAAAACTAGTCAAAGAAATCCGAGTCGAAATTAAGTTTTGCCTGAAAGTGGGACGACTCGCTTTGGAATTAAAGTGAGGTAAACAAACGGAACTTTAGACGCTGCATCTTCTAAGGCTGTGGTTATAGACACAAGCGTACGCGACAGCGATTAATGCTGGCGCGATATCAAACGCGTGGACGTGGATCTCTCCCAAGACGCGCCATTGAGTCCGATCCTCGGCTCTTCTTATCCAGTGTTTGCGCTACATGTCTCAGATCGTCGCCCCACCTAGCCGGAGGTGGTCCTCCACTACGCTTGCCTAAACGTGGTCTCCACTCGAGTGTTAGTTTGCTCCAAGGATTGTGGGTTCAACGGCAAACAGGCCGGCCCACTGTCATTTCAGCTTGTGAGGGTATCATGTTTTATGAAAACTGAACTGTTTTCATACAAATTGAATGGTATTCTGTGACTAAATAGTGATATTATAGCGCGATTCAGCGCGTTTTTTGCCGTCAAAAGCTTCTTGTTTTCGAATATCTGTAGCCACGTCGCTTGACATTATGCTGGGCAGCGAAGCAGTTCAGAGCTTGCGATACGGGGTTGCTATGTCAACCGCCTTGGTTCTCCGCTTACCACTAAACTAGAACCCTAAACCCAGTATTGTATGGCACGTAGGTAAATCGTGATTTCTTCAGCGTCGTATCGCGACAATGTTGTAACTATAAAACAAGAGAAACGCTCTTTGAATCCATTTCACTAAACAACTCGATTTGTTTTTGAAAATGCAACTGTTGAGATACGATTAGCTAAGAAAAATGTGTGTTGGGAACTTGTGGCTATAGTACAATGCCACATGGTGCACGTCCACGGTTGTCCCATTTATTCGTGATCAAGATGTAGTTACTTACGCCACAGATCAAACTATATCTTACGCAAGTCTTCTTCGTAACGTAAGATGATAAATAAGTTTTCTTTAAGAAACAACTGTCACTCAGTCTACCATTATAAAGCGATTACTCGTTTTACGCGACCGAGTGAAGAGGTACTTAGTTTTTAATTTTTTTTGTTATTGGGGTCGCCCAGGTATTTAGTTATTGACCAATTTGCTGCCTTTTTTTTTGCAATAAGACACAGTGTAGCTGGTATAAAGCTGGTGCTTTTGAGTTTTATTAGAAACAAAACCAAATAACTTTTGTTCAGTAAAATCACAAGGATCGTTTTGAATATCTTGTACTAGCTCTCTTATATTTACTGAATAGGTAAGTCCTTCTAAATTCTACTAAGGTGCATTGGGGTAATTGCGAAAATGGGTATATTCCGAAAATCCATAAAATTTAGTAACATAATGCGATATTTTCCTGTTGGCACGAGGATATATAGGACTGTCACGGCGATGCCAATCAAGATGGCGTCTAGACCAATGTTGCCAACAGGAAAATATCGCATTATGTTAGTAGATTTTATGGATTTTCGGAATATACCCATTTTCGCAATTACCCCAATGCACCTTATAACTATTACAAACGCGAAAGTTTGTATGGATATATGTTATTCATTCACGCAAAAACTAATGATCTGATTTGGATGAAACGTGTAATATATATTGTCCGTGATCTGGATTACTCATAGGCTACTTTTATCCCGGAAAATCAACGGGATCCAACTGAAACGCCTAGAAAACGTCGCCTAACGGCCGAATACTCAAATGCTACTTATATTAAGTTCATGCTTAAATTATTGCCATCCCTTACAAATTAGTAATGTCAAGGGCAGAGCAATTTTAAGTGGTGTTTAAATTTGAGTGACGTTTCAGTGTTCGGCCCATAGTTACTAAAATAAATTATGCGTAAAAAAGGTTATGCGATTTAATACAGATCTGTTAAATATATGTTTTGATAAATTCTAAATAATAATTTTCAAGAATATTTGTGTTTAATTTGTAAATCTTGAACAGTACGTAATTTTCTGATTGAATAAACTTCTTTGCTTATGATGATTTCTTGAAACTTGTGACCGTTATTACTACCGTTAATACTCAACTGTAAACAAACGAAGTATATTAAATGGAGTGATTTTCATCTAAATATATAAAACTCTTTTGAAGCTAACTGACAATCAACGCACAGCCTAAACTATTAGTCCTAGAGGTGTGAAATTTGGAGGGTAGTATCCTTATATAGTGTAGGGGTGCACTAAGAAAGGAATTTTGAAAAGTCGTACTTTAAAAGGTGTAAAATTAAGATCAAAAGTTTTAACCAAATGCGTATGCTGCTACCACGTGAGCAAAGCCGCGGCCGACAGATAGTCAAAGATATTCCTTTGGTGTTTGAAAATCACTCCGTTTAATAAAGATAAATTATGCCCAATTCTGACGGCAAACTTTTCTCAGAAAACACTTCACTAACATAATTAAAGATACCAGAATTCCCAAGGCTTTTTCATTTATTATTCCAGTAAATAATTATTATATCACTCAAATGAACATTGCTAAATCAACAGTGGTGAGGTTTTTGGCAAAAGATAGATTCAATTAGAATGTTGATAAAAGGGTTCACAGTTATCAAAGTGAGGCTGGAGGCTTGGGATTTGAGGTATCTTAAATATTTCAATAAAATATGGTATTTTAGGCTGAACTAGCTGATACCCGCGACTTCGTACGCGTGCGAGACTTTGCACTAAAATATCTGTCAACCAGCATACGATGAACCTCGTAGCAAATGTCTGCTTTGGGTTTAGAGAGTTCAAGCTGTATCTAAGAATCCACGTCTTTGATTTCAATGAGATATCGTTTTATTTATTGTATTTTTGGAGTGAAACTTCAATTGCGACTTCGAAGGTTGCGTTAAACGTTTAACGCTCCTGGGGAGGGGGAATAGAAAGAGACAGAGGGAAAGAATGCGTGGCACTCGAAGTTACACTTCTGCGCGTAGGAACTCCACGCACAATTTCTTTTTATAATCGATTTATGTAATCCTAGTATTGAGTTTTTTTTTTTTTTTAATTTATTTAGCGTACTTGTACTAACAGATAATGTATTGAGATTTGATTGTAAAAAAACTTTTAAATTAAGAAATAAAACTTAGAACTTATTCACAAAGAAAATTAAAAATATGTACTAGTATTTACAATATTTACAAAATACAAATGAAACAGTTGAGCTATCTGCAAACCGTTGCAAACGATTTATAGATAACTCACCTGGTCTAAAGAAAATTGAGATTTGATGAACTGGAGTCCATTATCCAAGGTATGATGATGATCAGCAGTGATGGAAACGATCTATAAGGATATTTTCCTGCCTGGAAGAGATCGCTATTGAGCGATAAGGCCGCCCATTGTACCTACATTTAATGCAACCTGTTTTGTTTATATCATAGGAATATGTTTCGGTGTTATTTATGTACAATAAAGCGTTTTCATTCATTCATTCATTAATTCATTAATTCATTCATTTCATTCATTTTTTCATAGTTAGGTGTTTTTACATTTTTGTATAATACATAATTATCTTTTGTACTTACGTATAATAAGTACATGTGTAAAAACCCTTCTTAAGTTTTCAGAGGAGATCTTAACCAAGTTTGAATAAAAGAATCAGCGCGAAAACTCTTATTAAGCAAACAAGCTCATGAGTTAGTGGCCAAATCTGGTAACGGAGTTTTTAGGCCGCCTGAAGGCCTCCGTCGCGGCTTAAAGATTGCTAGAGCGATAGTTTAACATGCTCTCCGAAGCACGGAATCGCTCAGATAGTCATATTAAACCTGTCATAGTCCTATTATCAAATATCAAGAGAATGCCACACAGGCTCGATAGAGACCTAGTGCGGGGAACTAAACTCATCAAGGTACACTATAGCATATTTATGAACTGTACTCATTTATATAAAACATAATGCTACCAACTATTGTACCAGAACACTAGGTTATTTACCAAATAAAATTTACTTTACATTGTTTTACTTTACTTTACTTTACTTTACTTTACTTTACTTTACTTTACTTTACTTTACTTTACTTTACTTTACTTTACTTTACTTTACTTTAATTTACTTTACTTTACTTTACTTTACTTTACTTTACTTTACTTTACTTTACTTTACTTTACTTTACTTTACTTTACTTTACTTTACTTTACTTTACTTTACTTTACTTTACTTAATGTCTACCGTGCCGTGGATTCATGTATTTTCCCTTTATAATCCGACGTTAACTGTCTAGTGAACTACAAAGCTTAGTTTGAGTATGTACGTACACTTGAGGTTGTAATATTGAGGATTGCAACACCGCCATTAGCGGCGTGTCGAATTCAATGCGTCTGACAATTTGAGATGATCGAAACATCAAATGGATATGGTATCTCCACCGTGAGAAGAGTACGATTAAAAATAAACTAGTAGTTCGCCCCGAACTGAGATCTCGTGATAGTCGGAGGTTAATAAAACCCAAACAATTTTGATTGACCAATGGTTGCAATAAACTTTGCAAATCGCATCGAAATTGCCGTCTAGCTAAGTACCAGTCTTACTTGAACTACAAAATCATTGAAACTCCAAGGAATGTTAGCTCACGTTATAGGTACTGGGTTTTCCAATTTTATAATTTTTACAACAACTCAAAAACTATTAGACCTTGAATCAAAATAAAAACGGTTTTGGAATGTCTAAACAAAACCCTATCATATAACACCCCACTTGATATTTTTGTACGACTTAATTTTTTTAACTCTCTTTGGACCCTCATAACTTCACAACCCCTTGACCGATTTACTTCATTTTACTAACCAGTAAAACTTAAGAGTACTATCCGTATACCTACCAAATTCTGTAAAGATCGGATAAGCGGTTCAAAAGATCTCGAAGAACAAACATACAAACATACAAAGCATTTTTGCTTAAGTTGTCACTAAGATCTCGTTCGCTTCGCTCACTCGATCAAAAATTAAAATTGCTGTGCCCTGATGTTTGTTGAAGACTGGCGAGAAGGAAGGGAGGCCTTAGCCCTCCAGTAGGCAAAGGCCAGACATTACGGGCTCATAATAATATGCTACACTACCTTTTGTACAACACCTATAAAAAAACATAAGTGCATTAAACGATTTGAATTTGAATAAAATAGGATATTCTAACCTACTTCTCATCCTATCCTTCTAATACCATGGGCCGGAGATAAAGAAATACCTAGTTACTCGAGCATAGATTTTAGTAGAAATTTTCATATAAAAAAGTCTTTAGTCCGGATCAGTGCTTATGAGCAGTAAATCGGCATACGGACCCTTTTATAATCTGGATTAGCATTTAGGCTCCGTTTTATTCCAAAAGCATACAACATATTATCATCTCCTTATCATTATCCAAAAAGCAACAGAATCTACAAAAGGCGATCGAAGTCACGTGAAAAATCACTCGAAAGCTGAATCGCGCCGAAGCCACAGATCATATTATTATAATACCCGAAACTATAATTTTTAGTTGTCTACAACAAAATGCCGCATCCATTTCTAAATGAATCTCTACCTTTTAACATTAAACCATGCCTTTTGATGGTCTATCGTGAACGTATCTGAGCGCACAACAATTTGTACACGCCTGCGGTTACCATTCAATGGTTAATCAATGTTGGCAATTCTCACGAAACAGAAGATAATTATATGATCAGCTTGAACCGAACAAACATGATGCGAAAAGTAGATTGTTTAAAACACAGCCCTGATCGTTAGCTCTGGAACTGCTTTCGCTGCCCAGCATAATGTCAAGCGACGTGGCTACAGATATACGAAAACAAGAAGCTTTTGACGGAAAAAACGCACTGAAACGCGCTAATGTCACTATTTAGTCACAGAATACCTATGATTTAGTATGAAAACATTTCAGAAAACCTGATTACAACCGAATTCAGAATCTCCTCCTTTTTTTGAAGTTGGCTAAATATTTAACCTATGATTTTATCGATTGAAAAGTTTCCCTCGCTTGTAGTAATCACATTTTATCAGTCTTACGTGTAAGCTGCCTTAATGTAAAAACCCAATGGTACGCGAACAGGAAAAATCGCCCGAGGTGAGAAAAGGGTGGAAATGGCTGGAATTGATGGGAGTAGGGTTGAAGAATTCCTGAGGATACTAGGATAATTTTAATAGAACTTAAGTAGCCTATTAACGCAGGATTAGAAGTGCAATTTGCTATGCGAAATCTTGTAGGCATTTCTGAAGATTTCGCGTCCCGTTGGTTTTTTAGAATAAAAAGTAGCCTGTTAATCCAGGTCAAGGAGAATATATATTCCAAGTTTTATGCAAATCGGATCAGTAGTTTTTGCGTGAAAGAGGAACAAACGTACATCCATCCATACATCCTTACAAACTCTCGCGTTTATAATATTAGTAGGATGACTTTGTGGCATCTTAGTTTAAGAGGCCTATTACACAGAAACCGTGATTTTACCTATGTTTGGCGTTCTTATCCAGAGAAACTGTAACTCTTCGACAATTTCAACTTGTTGTATAATGACGAACAGCTTTAAATATAGTCCATAGTGGCCTCGCTTTTCCCGATTTTGTCTTAATAAATAATAATAATAATAAATTTTCACGGACACTTATCACAACGCCTTCTAGTCCCAAACTAAGCAAAGCTTGGACGATGGGAACTATATGGCTGATAGAATACATACATACATTTTTTTTTTGTAAATACATACTTATAATACATAGAAACACCCAGACACAGAACAAACATCTATGTTTGCCACAAATATGTTTGTATACTTATTTATATCTTATATACTTATTTATAGCCAATATTCCGAAGCATGGTCAGCGGGCCTAAGATGCGCACCGCGAGATATTTGTCATGTCGTTCTGTCAAAATGTAAGCATTTTGTACCAGTTTAGGAACTATTGCATTATCTGTGGTAATGTTGTCGAGAAACCGCGCCTTTGAATTTTCAACTTTTGACATTTCTGCATGACTATTATCTCGTCCTCAGAGAGGTACGACGACTAACAAGTGTCAAAAGTGTACATTATGGCGCGTTTTGTCGACACCATTAGGTACCACAGATAATGCAATAGTTTCTAAGCTGGTACAAAATGCTTACATTTTGACAGAACGACATGACTAATATCTCGCGGTGCGCATCTTAGGCCCACTGGTCGCTGCGACTATGGTCACTTAGTGCAGTCGTGCTCTTATCTACAATGGCATCAATAAATCTTTGCCACCAAGTGAAAGTCAAAGTAGTAAGTATGATTAGGACTGATTTTTATATTGAATGATTTGGAGTTTGTTCATCCCGACCTTGTTTATCTTCTAAATAATCAGATATTATATAGTAACACCTCCTCGTATAAAGGAAGTGGCAAGTTCGAATCCCGCTTTGAAATATTAAATAATCCTTGTGTTTTTAATCAAACAATAAAATAAACCACTCAATCAAAAGTTCTTATGTTGTGTATGTAAAGTGTACTCAGGGGTAAATAAAGAGGGCCATTCATCACCTTGCCAAGTTTCGCAAGAAGGTTAAGTCTCATAACATGTACGAGTAGGTGTACATTTTTATTCACAAAGAAAATTACAACTAATACAGTATTTACAATATTCACAATATTTACATGAAACAGTTGAGCTATCTACAAACCGATGCGAACGATTTATAGATAGCTCAACTGGTCCAAATCAGTACCAATCGGACGCTTGCCCAAGGCATTGGAGAATTACTCCATGAGCTATTTTCTGTGATTGATCTTTTTTGTTTGATCTCAATGGCTGTTGTTTTAATGGCTAGAAATAAAATTAAAATGGCGATTTCAATTACTGAATTAGTGGAACACAATGTTGTTTATGATGATGATGATTAGTTGCTTTTCCAAGTTTTAGTAATAAAGTTGATTTTGATACGGAAAACTTACGAACACACGTTAGGACTTTCGTCACTCATGAAATTCCACACAGAGCCCTAATGCTCTAAAGTAAGCTAAACCAGCGGGCATAGGATGCGCACGCGAGATATTTGTCATGTCGTTCTGTCATAATAATTTATAAGTTAAAAAAAAAACTGGAAAAACCGACTTCAATTTGATACGCCTTCATCATCAAATGATGATGATGATGGCAGTTCGGGACCAACCTGGAAGCATACCCTTTCAGATAAAAAAGAATTTTTCAAATAGGTTCATAAATGACGGAGTTCTGAGGTAACAAACATAAAAAAAATATACATCTGAATTGAGAACCTCCTCCTTTTTTGAAGTTGGCTAAAAATGTAAGCATTTTGCACCAGTTTTTGAACCTTTGCATTATCTGTGGTAATGTTGTCGACAAAACGCGCCTTCTTATTGTACACTTAGGACACTGCTTTCTCGTCGTACCTCTCTGAGGACGAGATAATAGTCATGCAGAAATGTCAAAAGTTAAAGATTCAAAGGCGCGGTTTCTCGAAAACATTAGGATACCACAGATAATGCAATAGTTAAAAAACTGGTGCAAAAAGCTTACATTTTGACAGAACGACATGACAAATAACTCGCGTGCGCATCGCATCCTAGGCTCGCTGGAATACCTCATTACTAGACGCTACTTTATCCATGGTGTGCAAAGTGGAAGCGTTTTTAATATTAATACTATTCAATTTTTGAGCACCAAGCTTAAAATTGATTGATGCTAAGCATGGTGCACAAAATGGTACGATGTTTATAATATTCTATCAGCCATCTAGTTCCCACACAAGCTTTGCTTAGTTTGGGACTAGGCGTTGTGTTAAATGCCCGTGAATATTTTTTTTATTGTTTTTAATTTTTAAATGTCCTTTTAGTTTACTCACAAAAAAATACAACTAATACAGTATTTAACATATTCACAAAATACACATGCAACAGTTGAGCTATCTACAAACCGTTGCAAACGATTTATAGATAGCTCAACTGGTCCAAATCAGTAGCAATCGGAAGCGTGCCCCAAGACACTGGCTGCATTGCCGCGCTGAATAGCAATGCTGATACGCTGGCCTAGATATTTATGAGTAAATATTTATTTATTTGTTTAAGCTTATAGCTTCGCTCTGGTGGAGAAGCACCTTAACAGTGGCTATCCCCTGGACCGTGTCACTTAGCAGCTGAATTCAGCTCTCAAGTGCTCTTTGAAACATTGACTTCTTGAAAACTTTGGCGGAAACCTTCCGCTTTAGTTTTAAGGGTTCCGTATCTCAAACGGAAACGTTTAGGCTAATAGATTTTACAGTTTGATGCCGTTTTAAAAGTAACTAGCTGTCGCCCGCGGCTTTGCTCGCGTGGTAGCATACGCAATATATGGTTAAAATATTTGATCTCAATTTTAGACCCTTTAGGGTGCTTATTTTCAAAATTCCTTTCTTAGTGCACACCTACACTATATAAGGATACTACCCTCCAAATTTCATACCTCTAGGACTTATAGTTTAGGCTGTGCGTTGATTGTCAGTCAGTTGTAAGAGAGTTTTATTTAGAAGAAAGATAAGATAAATAAAAGCCCATTTACATGATGTCATTTTCTTGTACATTCAAGAGCAAAATTTAGATGAAATGCAAGAATTGACCTGCAAGAATCCATGTCACACAAATGTTCGTGCAAATTTTCACAAAGATATTAAAACAAAGATTGCGTGTTTCAAGAATTCGTATCTAAAACACTCCTTCAGAGGTCTGTTTGTAAAATGCATACATTTTTCACCACTCACCGCAGGCGAGGGGTTAAATTAACCGTGAAACTGCAAATTTCTTGGGAATACGAGGGAATACATATTAAATTCTACAGGTGACGGGTATTTTGCTCCGTGAGAACAAATTGGTACCTATGCAACTTTATAGCGGAATATTTTTATCGGCATTGTCTGGGTTAATGTCATTGACTTTTCAAAGTCATAGTGAAATTTAACTTCAACTTCTTGGTTTGTGGCTTTTAGTAAGTGTCACAATTCTGCCGGTGTCGAGTTCGATAATGCTAGTGTAAAAATCTTTTATTCACTAAAATTACAAGGGTTTTAAGTTTTAGAAACTAGGTGATTCTAGAGGCGTTCCACTTTGCGCACCAAAAACTTGTCTAGGTGACAATTCCTCGCTAAGTCAAGGTCAACATTTTACAATACAAAAAAAAATAACAACTATACACTCGGCCATGGTTTAATAGACGCAATAGACTGGCCTCGCAGAGCACGTTCTCTTAAGGGCAGGGCAGGACTTGCTTAACGCAATAGCTTGCAGGGCACGTCCTCTGGTAGGCAGGACTTGTGGACAAGAGGTAAGTACGCCATCAGTTGTTTTCATTATTATTCATTAAAAATATAGAATAATGGTAAATTATTAAACATTGTAGTATAGGTAAGGGTAGTATTTTTTTCTCTCAGTACCACTTTTCATATATTTTCTTTAATCGTTACGCTTTCACGCGAAAACTACTTGACCGACCCTAGTGAAACTTTGTAAACATATCCTTGGAGATATTAGAAGTAACATAGGATACTTTTTATCCCGGAAAATCAACAGGATCCAACGGGACGCGACCGAAGTCGCGGGCGGTAGCTAGTAAGCAATAATAGTAAATACAATAGTTTTGTGGAAAAACAAAGTTCTTTTAGAGTATCGCGCATTCGCGACCTATTTCCAACTTGAAATAAAACCGTATTATCCTTTACATTTAAATATTTATCTGATCGCAGTCACAATTTACAACTGTCGCGCCAAGTGTGGAAATAAAACGGAAATTCTCTCGCTGTGAGCTTCCGTGGTGTAGTGGTAATATGTCTTTAGAATGTAAAGTTGTTAATTTTAACTTTCTACAATACTACCAAGCCAGTTTTGAGGTTATCAACCGACATTATCATAGTTTAAAATTTACTTAGTTTGGCACAAGATGGCGTGTAAAAATATCAATTTACAATTTTATTTATAAACTAGCCGTGGCCTTTGGTGTTGCTCGCGTTCCCTTAGATACCTTACCCTTTATAGAGTGTGACTTTTCAAAATTCCTTTCTTAGTGCACCTTTACACTATAACTACCCTTCAAATTTCATACCTCTAGGACTAATAGTTTATGCTGTGCGTTGATTGTCAGTCAGCTTCAAGAGTTTTATATAATTAAGAAGAAGATAGCAACTTATAACAAAGCAGCAGCGGCGCGTCTGATCGCGACTTTTTACTCTTTTATAGCGACTAAGCGATTTATGGTCGCGCGTGTCGCTGAAGTCGCGGTCGCCCGTCAATTGGTTATTTTTGGCTTTGATGTCGCATGTCGCGTGGCGTGGACAAGTGCCTGACTGTCTGTGTAGAGCTAGGAATGCAGTAGACATGGCGTTGGCATTATGCGTTCATAAAAAATGTAAATTTTGGCTAAAACCACAATATTGAAAGCAAGTCAAAAATATTAATATGATTTCCTAGCATTTTTTAGAAAACCCTAAGTCCATGTAAAGGTAGGTACATAAAGTAGGTACATAAAAAAACAACTATTGCAGACACCACACTGACACTAAGGTTATGTGGCGTCATCCATCCATACTTCCAAACTTTCGCGTCTATAATATTAGTAGGATGTAGGATGTTGCCACATCAACACGGTACTTCACCACAAATCTTCAACCCTGCAATATCGGGGTAAGTGCTCATTTCTCTGCACTAACTCAGTACATGTGTCTCATTTGACACAATATGCCCTCCCTCGCTGAGGGCTCTTAAGAGGGACGAGGGTCGGAAGGGTTTAGCATTGGATTGAAAGACTGGCAACACTTATGCATCTTTGGTGGAAATAATCACTGCGGTTCGACTGAAATAAACTGAAGAGTGTGTAGAGGAGCTTGTCGACGTTTTTTTACAAATCTATCCATCTGCATAAATATCAATGTATCTAACGAATGATTATTTGCAACACAAAACAAATAAGCGCAAAATTAACTAAAACACATTTTAGGACACGAATTGTGTCTAAATATACATGTGCCATAATAGTCAGTAATAATTCCGCTGGGCCTTTAAGGACTTAAAAAATCAAGTATCTATGATAAAAAAATATTGCCATATACAAAAATACACAAATAGTCTTCGACATTTTACACAGCGCCCTCTAGTCCCAAACTATGCAAAAAATTAACTCAAACGCTGCCCACAGTTTTAATCACCAAGTGCGCCTAGACTGCCTACAGCATAGACCATAGAATCCTACGTGGTAAGAATAGTGATGATGATGATAGTTACACACTAAGAGGAACGTAGACAAGTGCGTCTGCGCCTAACGACGCATTAGAGTAACACGCACTGATGACACAATAAAACTAAGGCGGTGTGTAGACGGCTTATTGATTGGCACAGGGTGTGTTTATATTAACAAGACTAAATACGGTTAATAATAAAGGATTAATTCGATTAGCGACACCATAATAATTAACTCAATTTCTACGGGATGGAATTTTTTTACGTGTAAGGAATGAAAACCTTTGAAAAGCCCTTTGAGACGCACTATGTGTCAACCCTGAAGGCACTTTTTTTAGGATTGGTCCAGGATGCCCATTCGTTAACAAAAAAAAACCTTAACAAATTGCTGTGTATTTTGTAAATATTGTATTTATTTACAAATAAAATTTTTGTGACGTAAATAAAACTCAGTTGCACAGTGGGATCATAGGACTATGTAGATTGTCCGCTCCCCTAGTCGCTTACACTGTGACCACGTAGGATATATTTTGATACGCGTCTCATAGGCAATGACAGCCGATATGCACAGAAAGATAAAAATAACACAGTTGAACAATAAACGCTAGGTATCCCGCTCCGCTGGTTGCTTACTCTATGACCATTGGCTAATGAAACGCGTCTTATAGCCAGTGAAATAGCGGGTATGCACAGATAGAAGGACATAAACACCACAATTGAACAATAAACGCTAAGTAACCTGCTCCGCTAGTCGCTGGCACTGTGTCCACGTCCTAGGGAGAGAATTAATCAGCGTCTCATAGCCGGTGACAAAAAGGACAAAAACACCACAATTGAACCATAAACGCTACGTAACCCACTCCGCTAGTCGCTGCCCCTGTGGCCACGCCCTAGGCAGTGAAATTATCAGCGTCTCATAGTCGATGACAAAGCGGGCATGCACAGAAGAACGTAAACATCACAATTGAACAATAAACGCTAGGTAACCCGCTCCGCTAGTCGCTGGCACTGTGGCCACGCCCTAGGGAGTGAATTAATCAGCGTCTCATAGCCGGTGACAAAGCGGGCATGCACAGTGGGACAATAAGACCATCTAATGCCATTAATCGATACCACTAAGTATCTATTGGTGTAGGGTTAGAATGTTTAGACAAGACTGGTATTTTATTTATACAGTATACAGGGTGTATTTAAAACTTATTCCGCCAAATTATGTTTCCAGATTTATCTTGGATCTAACAAAAACCGCCAAAAACCGCGTCTGTTTTGGACTTAACTAGGTTTTTTCATATTACGTAACATATAAATCTGACAGCTTTGACAGGAGTTAAGTCCAAAACAGACGCGGTTTTTGTTAGATCCAAGATAAATCTGGAAATTTAATTTGGCGGATTCTGTATACATTGTTATTGATAGAGAGGGAACAAAGAAGTTTGTAATATCATCTATTTTTTCCCCAATTTATTTTAATACTGATATTGATTTTTTTTGTTCTATATTACACTTTGGACAGCCCTTACACTAATACAGGATGTATTGTAGTTATTTCGCCGTCAAACTTTGGAATATCAAACGTTAATAATTCTTACTTGAGAAAAGAAAAAAAAATCTTTATCTACTTAAATGTCTCATAATAATTGTCTACAAAGGAGGCAAAAATACCACAGTATTTTTAGGATACCAATGAAAGTTAAATGTAACAAAAACTCACAAGGAAATAAAACAGTATCAAAACTAAATGTAAAGCTACCTCCAAACCGAACTGAATAAATATCAATCGACATCACACAAACGGAACACGATAATGGTTCCGCACCGTAATTTAGGGTTCACGATCGCCGATAGAATTGCAAACCCGATCTTGGAACGAGAACTCTTTAGGGGATATGGTATAGACACACTGGGTCGGGGAAGTAAAATTAGTAACAGTTAAGTTACTTTAACTTAAAATTCTGAAATTGTTTGGCGTTTTTTTAACCAACTTCAAAAACGAGGCGGTTCTGCATATGGTTGTATGATTTTGTTACCTCAGAACTCCATTTACAAACCGATTTGAATTTCAAATTGGTCCCCTATAAATTTCATTAAAATCGGCTCAGTAGTTTGATTTTTAAATAAAAATAATGATTATGCGCAGTGTGTAAAAAATTGTGGCACGCAATTAAGCGAATCTTAGATATTCATATTCATTTATAAAAACACAATACACATTGTGTAACCAGTAAAATCCAATAAAACAGTACAGAAAATTTATTAACAAGTACCTCTACCGATGTCAAAATAATATTACTAATAATGTAATAATTAATGATGTCGTATCAATGATGAAAACTAAGATTGGATGGCTGTTGCCTATGAACTCCAGTGTCAAAACCCTCGCCCAGTGTACCACAGACCTTAAAAGCCTCAAGCAGTTAACCCGTCCTTTACGAGCTCGTATCAAATGTCAGCAAACTACTGTTTTTGTACCACTAGCTAATGTACTCGGTGTGGACCGGACTTTAAGTTTAAATTAGTTTTGTAAAAACATTTCAAATATCATGGACAAAAATTAGTGTGGTTGGATAATGGGTATGCAAGTAGAGGAATACCGAAGAATTGGTTAGATTGTGCGAAAGAGGATATGAATGTGAGAGGAGTAGAGTCAGAATTGACGAGTGAGTGGAAGAAGAACACAAACCACAACTAACGTGGGATCATCATCATCTTCCTACCCTTGTCCCACGCTAAGTGGGGTCGGTACAACATGTCTTCATCTTCCACTCTCCTCTATCAGCCGTCATCTCGGTGTTCACTCCTTTCTTACTCATATCTTCATTCACACAGTCCATCCATCTTTTCATCTTGCGCACCTGCTTTTCATCTACCACGTGGGATAAAGACAGGGAAATTATGATGGACAAAGTTGAGTGACAGAATAAGCAGAGGTACACCTCATGATGAGCGGTTCTCTCGAGTTAGCAACTTGTGCCCGTAGAGTTTTAAGTTGATTTCCAAAAAGGTAGAATCAAATAAATACATTTCATTTCATTTCATTTCAAGAAACTCGTTGTTTTAGTTTGGAGAAAAATGTTTTGTAAGTTTTACGCTAGAGGCGCTTCGTATCAAAGGAAATGTCGGGTTCAAATCAAACCTGCCCGATTCATAACTTTTGAATATTTTTTTTATATACAACATAAGTGACCGCTTGACCACAATCTCACATGATGATAAGCGATGATGTGGTCGACAATGTAGCACGCTTACCTAGAAGATACCTAGATTTATAAAAATATTTGTCATTTCCTTAGTGCATGAGCACTTTAATAGAAAAAATTTGGATAGTCTGTACCGTCTCGATTTCACAGTTTCCGCACCGCACCGAACCGCATCGTGTAAACGCACTTTTAGTCTCTCAAGCGGGTCTGGGTCCCCCTCTCAGCAAATAAATTAGCATGAGTAGATTGAGTCGCAAAAATAAGTATTATGTTAATTCTGAGCCGTTCTGACGAAAACAAGGCAATGAATGAATTTGAAGATGATTTTATTAGCCTCAATAATTTTTAGGACAGCCCTCTGGTATTTAGTTCACGCACGAGCAACTTTTGTCTTTCGACTAATTTAATTATTTAATCGTAGAACTTAACAAATTGACGTAACAAATGTATAGACAAGTAATTAAAAGAAACAAAATAACACATAACTTCAATACATAACTAAGAAATGATAATAATAAACTTATTATCCTTACTAATGTTATAAATTATAAATAAATAAATATTCACGGACACTTAACACAACGCCTTCTACATAGTCCCAAACTAAGCAAAGCTTGTACGATGGAAACTAGATGGCTGATAGAATACATACATACATTTTTTTTTGTAAATACATACTTATAATACATAGAAACATCCAGACACAGAACAAACATCTATGTTTACAACACACAAATGTTTGTTCTCGGTGGGGATCGAACCCACGACCCACAGCACGGAAGGCAGAGCTACTACCGACTGAGTACGCCTGTCAATGCGAAAGTAACTCTGTCTGTCTCGCTTTCACGCCAAAACTACAGAACCGATTTGAACGAAATTTGGTACACGGATAGTCTAGAGCCTGAGAAAGGACATAGGATACTTTTTAATGCGAAAAAAGGGTTGTAAGGGGGGGGGGGGTGATGACACAGTGTTCTCTTTTTTCCAAAAAGAGAACACTGTGTCATCACTGACACTGACTGACAGGGATGAGTTCATAGAAAATTGGCATCCGAGTTGCCAATATGGCGGTCGTCATTTTTAGAGCTAGAAGCTTGAAACTTATTATTAAGCTGTTGATTCGATATAAAATCAAGGTTTGTAAGAGCTATGCTCCCCAAAGACACGATTCCACGCGGACGAAGTCGCGGGCACACCTAGTTAAAAATAAAACTAAGCAGTCAAAACCAATAAACTAAAATTACTATATGAATAATTTGCCCGTAACTTTGTCTTTCACACAAAATCTACAGGTTTTTGAAGTTATACTTCTAATGCTACTTCCAACAAGGTTGCGTTAATCGTTTAACGCTCCCGGAAAGGGGGAATAGAAAGAGACAGAGCGAGAGTGATCACATACGAAGACCCCCATAAAACGCAAAACAATTCGATAGCGTGTTCTAGGATCCGACCAAACTTAGCAGCGCCATCTAGTTCTGATTTACGCATTATAAGCAAACCTTTTCTAACTAAATAAGTACTGCAAAATACTAAATTAATTTCACATTAAACACAGAGCGAGAGTGAATGCGTGGCACTCGAAGTATAACTTCTTCCGCGCGGAGGGACTGCACGCACTGGTTTTTGTGTGAAAGTAGCGACGCGACAAGAAACCATCTGTCTTTTTATATTAAAACGCTAGGTATCGCAATGACTCAGTTAAAACGTTAGCATAGCTTAGGCTAATCATAACAGTCTGCTAAACCTTTGCTAACTAAAACAGAATGTTACCATTGAAGGGTGAACTACTCGCCCTAAGCTTCTAAACTTTTGTATTGAAAGTTTAGAAGGCTTGTATTTTTTAAATGAATACTTTTTTACGGTTTGGGCTGTATACAGACATAGATTATGACGAGATAAATTGATATAATCCTTAGTTTTGGTTGGTCAACGTCAAACAGTGGAGTTGTTAGGCCCATAGCACACGACGTATTTTATACGCGCAGGCGACGCGCGTATTAGGCACGCACGTCTTCGGCGCCGTAGACGCTGATTGTTGCGTTTGCATTGAAGCGCGTATACGCGCTTTTGAAGCGCGTACACGGCGTAAGCAGTGTTGTCTCAACTGACGCCATTGTACAACAGGAGTCTCTGATCAAAACGCAAAGGCTACGAGCGACTACAGCGCGTATACGCGCTGTAGAAGCGCGTTTCACGATCGCTTTGTGTGCTTAGGTTGCAAGGTTGCGTTCAAATCTCGTTTGAAAGGCGTGTACGCGCGTCATCTGCGCGTCGCCTGCGCGCATAAAATACGCCGTGTGCTATGGGCCTTACCCTTCCACGTTTGTATGGAAAGGTGGGCGCCTAGTTCACCCGTAAATGAAAATCTCTAACAACACATAAGGGGTGTTCTAACGAAAACACTAAGCATGCAGATGGCCAGTAGTATGGTGGGTCCGAAGTGTGTCTACCGTGCCCAGTTAACACAGTCGTGATTCTTTCTCACTTTATTTTAAGACTAGTGGACCGTTCCGGCTCCGCACGTGTTTTTAAGGTAATTTTTTTACACCTTGGGTTACATTATTGGAGTTTTAGTAAGGATCCCTAATTTTTTTGAAAATGTAATATGTCACCCGGGGATAGTGTAGCTTCCCAACGGTAATAAAAATATTTAAATCGGTCCAGTAGTTTCGGAGCAATGCAAACAAACAATCAAATCTTTCCTCTTTATAATATATTATTTTAAGATGTTAAAAGAACAAATATGCAGAGCAATAAAGAACGCTAAACAAATAATACTACAACGTAATTTACATTACATACTGTAATAATAATGAAATTACAGAACATTCTGCTGTAAAAATAACAAGAAAATGAGAATGTACGAGAGTTTTTTTTCTCATAGCGTTACAGTTGATGAGCTTTGTAATAGAGCAGGAGCTGGCGGCTGTTTTGCAATCTCAAAGTATATTTTGAACCTCCCAGGTAGGACTATATTTTATTGATATAGGTACTCCAGAAATCGCCAGTAAGAAATCCCTACCAGAGGAGATTTCAGTTTTTTTTTTCAGCAATCTGGGAATCTGGATCTGGGAGAGTGGAATTTCTGGAATATATCATTTTGTTCTTTATTTTTTAAGTTCTGAACTCTGTTTTTAGATTTAGTACTTTGAAACAGACTCTAAGTTCTAATAATAAAACAATTATGATGGTTATAATATGTAATAACAATAAAACGAAAAGGAAATGTAAGTCTCATAAGGGATAAGGTTAAAAAGACGTCAAAAACTCGAATAAAATCTGCCGAAGGCATATATCTTTTTGACACATGAATCTGGCACTTGATTTGGTTTCACGTGACACCTTGTGATTTTCTGTTTTTTATTTAAACATAGTTGTATTATTGCAGCCAGCTCCTACACTACATAAGATGCCATTACAAACGGAATTTAAAACTTTATGATACTTACATTACATTCCTCTGCAGACGCTCCGCTTTGATGTTACAATTTGTATTATTACAGTGACATTTCAGGTTTTAGCAGCGGCGATTGGCTAGCCAATTATCACATTTACGAAGATAATATTAATCAAAATAAAGGTATTTCATGCATTTGAGTATTTTGCACGAAGCTGAATATCACGGAAACTAAGCTAGCTGAAATTCTATATAATAGACAGTTAAAAAAAAATATAAACAATTATTCATTAATTTAATTTAACTATTAGTTCGCCCCTAACTGAGATTTCGTGTTGTTCCCGAGATTAAGCTTGAAATTTTTAAAAATTGATTTTTAATGCCCATGAATATCCCCATAACTTGGAAGAACATGGAAGAAACAGAAATATCAATTACTAGCTGTCGCCCGCGGCTTTGCTCGCGTGGTAGCAGCATACAAAATCTTTGATCCTATTTTTTTACCCTTTATGGTGCGACTTTTCAAAATTCCTTTCTTAGTGCACCCCTACACTATATAAGGATACTTACCCTCCAAATTTCATACCTCTAGGACTTAAAGTTTAGGCTGTGCGTTGATTGTCAAGAGTTTTATATATTTAGATTTATTTTACGCAAAAACATACAAAGACAATAAAATAAACATTAAATTATAAAGACTGATCATACTGATTATAAGATATGTTTGCCACATATAAACCATAGATTTCTTGTTCAAGCACTTTAATATTTATATTTTAACGTTCACAAATTACCTAGACATTTCTTACGAGTATTATTTTGAAGTACAATAAAATAAATTGCAGCTATCAACGTAAACGCTAGGGACAACAATTTGCAGTTTTCAACAAAAACTCGTTGCGTTTAGACATAAACTTTAAGCGCTTAAAAAGCTATATAAATGCTTGTTTGTTTGTCACTTATATTGATTACGTAACTAGCGACGGGACAGTGATAACTGCGTTCTTTTTCTCAAGCCCATGCACCCCTAAAAAGCTCCCAGACTACCCTAGGGTGGATCAGAATTTCTCAGGGAAACCCCTTAAAAGTTGGGCCAAGCCCTGTAAGCCGAAATCACAGAATCCTGCCAAAATCCTAAATGCCTATTGCTGGGTATGTATAAAAAAATTGATAAAAAAATTGCCTAAAAATCCAGGTCACGGAAAATATGATATTCCAATGCCGGCCATCCACGCTAGGTTTTGCATGATGGTTATGACCTTACATGCATAACCAACATGCAAACCCTAGCGTGTATGGCCGAAAACCGTACAGTCATGCGTGCATGTACATGCAACCAAGCAAATACCAAAATTGGTATTTGTGCCGCTCGGTTATGCATGCGCATGCATAACCACATGCATAACCGAGCGTGTGTGGCGTCCGAGCTCCAACTCTCGGTTAATAATAAACTCTCGGTTATGCATGCAAGGTTATAACCATCATGCAAACCCTAACGTGTATGTGTAATATGAAGCTCGGTTAAAACTCTCGGTTGTGCATGCAAGGTTATAACCATCATGCACAACCTAGCGTGGGTGGCCGGCACAAGTTTCATCCAAATCGGATCAGTAGATTTTGCGTGAAAGATTAACACATCCATACAACTTTACAAAATTTAACGTTTATAATATTAGTAGGATTATTGCGACTGGACTGTGGTTTCTTTATAAATATAAATGTGAGTAAAACCGTAGACTAAAGCCAGTTCAATAAACGAACTACAGTAATGAGACAAGAGCAATTTAGAATTTCAACTCGTGAAAAATTAGGCGCGTCGAATTGCAAATGGCGACCGTCTGCACCACAAGAGAAAGATTTTGAATTTTATATTGATGTTGTTAGTTTATCTTTTTTGCTAAAGTTTGTTGAGTTCAGGATAATACTAAGACTATTTTATACGTAGTATAGAATTCAGAGTATTTTATATATAGTATAGAATTAAGAAAACTTTATGGATAGTATAGAATTCAGAAAATTTTATAGATTGTATAGAATTCAGAATATTTTATACGTAGTATAGAATTCAGAGTGTTTTATACATAGTATAGAATTCACTGGATTCGATTGGCGCAGGGTCGCCTTTACCCAACAGTAGGCTGATTAGATAAATAGAATTCAGAGTATTTAATACTTATTATATAATTTAGAGTATTTTATATATAACTAGCGGACCGTCCCGGCTTCGCAAGGGTATTTAACAAAATTTTAATTTTTTTTTTACGTCATTTTTTACACCTTGGGTTGCATTATTGTAGTGTTATTAAGAATCCCAAATTTTTCAAAATATATTATAGCCCAAGTGACATATATATTCAAAATATATATATGTCACTTGGGGATAGTGTAGCTTCCCAACGGTGAAATAATTTTTCAAATCGGTCCAGTCGTTTCGAAGCATATTCAATGCAAACAAACAAACAATCAAATCTTTCCCCTTTATAATATTAGTATAGATATAGATATAGATATAGATAGATATAGAATTCACAGAGAATTTATGCTATATGGCCGTTTGCTTTTAAAAACTTTTGACACGGGTTTGCGAAAAATTGTTGAACGTTTAATAAAAGGTAAGCTACGTGGCGTATCTTTTGCATAGAAGATTGCTTTGTCGAAAAGTGGTATATCTATACAGATGGCGCTTTGCATGTTACTGCTCAAGTTTGAAAATGGTGGAGATCGACTTCTATACCTGTTTGAAGTAAGCTTATACCCAGCCCCCATATCGCAAGCTCTGAACTGCGTTCGCTGCCCAGCATAATGTCTAGTGACGTGGCTACAGATATACGAAACAAGAAGCTTTTGACAGCAAAAAACGCGCTGAAATGCTCTAATGTCACTATTTAGTCACAGAATACCTATGATTTAGTATGAAAACAGTTCAGAAAGCCTGCCAGGCTTACGCAAGGCAGCACACCGATCGCGCCCCAGGTGAGCTGTTAGCGGTTATCAAAATCGTAATCTCTATAGTAAATTCGTTTGCTGTTCTGCACTATACTGAAGATTTTTGGATTATTTTATCAATCGGAATTGCTAGGTAAGTATAACTACGTGCCCTCCGAAGCACGGAAGCGCTCATAATGTAAATGCCACTAGCAATCACTCATCCAAATTATTACCGCGCAGAACGTCGCTTAACTTAGATAATCGGTGAAGGTTGACTAAGCAAGCCTAGTTGGCCTTTTTGCTAATTTACTTTATATAACATGTTTGTCCGATAACCGACAATCGTTGGAGCAAACTAATACTCGAGTGGAGACCGCGATTAGGCAAGCGTAGTGTACGACACACCCTGGCTAGGTGGGGTGACGATCTGAGACATGTAGCTGGCAAACACTGGATGAGAAGAGCCGAAGACCGGACTCAGTGGCGCGTCTTGGGAGAGACCTACGTCCAGCAGTGGACCGATATAGGTTGATGATGATGATGATGGTGATGACTAACCATTGCCTCTTTTTACCTACCCATTATTAGGAGATGGCAATAATTTTACCATGAAATTAATGTATCTTTTCAGTATTCGAGCATTAGATAAAAAGGTGGATGTCAACATCTACTGCAACATAAGCCAGTTAATCCCAGCCGGGTAATGTACGTACGAGTTTAATTAAGTTTAGAATTTGGTTCTATCTAGTTGCTTTTTAGTGTTCCAGTGCTAGTTTTAAAAAACGGAAACGCCTTGCGTCTGTCCAATTTCTTGTTTGTTCGTGCCATGTCATGTCTATCCGTGTTATGTCAAAATTGGTGCAGCCGTTTTCAAATTATGAGGATATTAGCTTTCACCCGCGTCTTCGTTTGCGTCCCGTTCGATCCGGTTGATTTTCCGGGATAAGAATATTATAGAACCGAGATTAGACGGGTCATGATGTTGAGCGGTAACCTTTGCTTATCCAACAGTAACATCTGTTTATTACAATTGCATTATCTCAAATAGCACGTCCATCGCATTGCGTCTATTACTCTAAGACGTGAATGTTAAGTCACATGTGTGTGTAATATGCTTGGCGGCAGTGGGGGGTATCGTTCTCATAAAAACCTTTCAAGTGTAAGCCTGGCAGGTTATCTGAACTGTTTTCATACTAAATCATAGGTAGTATGTGACTAAATAGTGACATTAGCGCGTTTCAGCGCGTATTTTGCCGTCAAAAGCTTCTTGTTTTCGTATATCTGCAGCCACGTCGCTTGATATTATGCTGGGCGGCGAACGCAGTTCAGAGCTTACGATACGGAGGCAGAAATAGTTAAAATAAATAAATAAATAAATATTCACGGACACTTAACACAACGCCTTCTAGTTCCAAACTAAGCAAAGCTTGTACGATGGAAACTAGATGACTGATAGAATACATACATACATATTTTTTTTTTGTAAATACATACTTATAATACATAGAAACACCCAGACACAGAACAAACATCTATGTTTACAACACACAAATGTTTGTTCTCGGTGGGGATCGAACCCACGACCCACAGCACGGAAGGCAGAGCTACTATACCGACTGAGCCATGACGCCTGTTGATATTTTATAATAATTTTTAATATTTTTATTTTTTGTTAATATTTTTATTTTACCGGCAAACAACTAAAAACACTTTTTTAAATAAAATGAATATCAGAGAGCGTGACTGGCATTTCCAATAATACACTCAGTTTTTTTTTATTAAATAAACTTTCTAATAAATGAATGACTGGACATTTACTCATTCACTTGATCTAATTACTTTGTGACCGCAGAGAGTTCAACAGTGGACTATAGCCGAAGGTATGAACCGATGACCTGATAGTATGAACAATGTCTCACCACCCACTGCTAGTATAGGCCTCCTCTTTATTACGCCATTCTTTTCGGTCCCTTGCGAGTCTTGTCCAGTGATTCCCAGCTAGTTCTACGATGTCATTTGACTATCGGGCGGGTGGTCTGCCTCTCGGTCTACGGACATCCCTTGCCCATCATTCTGTGACCGCCTTCGTTCATCTCCCGTCTTCCCTTCTTGCCAAGTGTCCTGCCCATCTCCACTTTAGCGAATTGCGTACTCACACCCTTATTTAAACAGATAGTTAGTCTAACAGGTACCAGAGCCTAGCTGCTAGAGTGTGACGTACAGAGCCTAGCTGCTAGAGTGTGACGTACAGAGTCTAGCTGCTAGAGTGTGACATACAGAGCCTAGCTGCTAGAGTGTGACGTACAGAGCCTAGCTGCTAGAGTGTGACGTACAGAGTCTAGCTGCTAGAGTGTGACATACAGAGCCTAGCTGCTAGAGTGTGACGTACAGAGTCTAGCTGCTAGAGTGTGACATACAGAGCCTAGCTGCTAGAGTGTGACATACAGAGCCTAGCTGCTAGACTGTAACAGATGGCTAGAGCCTAGCTGCTAGAGTGTAACATACCGAGCCTAGTTGCTAGAGTGTAACAGATTGCTAGAGCCTAGCTGCTAGAATGTATATACGGAGCCGAGCTGGCTAGAGTGTGATATACAGAGCCTAGCTGCTAGAGTGTAATAGATAGCTAAAGCCCGCTAGAGTATAGCTAGTAAATATTGCTCTGATAGACTTGTACGCTCAAAACTGATGAACAGACAGTGACCTGCAGTTTTTTATGTGATTTTTTTATCACTTGTTTTAAAAGTACATTTTATTTATCACATTAATATTAATTACTAATAGGACAGGAGCTAAGAGCTGAACGCGAAATTCAGTTAATAAGAATACGAGTGAAAATTATATCGGAATAATTTATTTTTATATACAACGATATGTAATAAAATAAATCAAATCCATTACACATCCTAGCTTCATTCGCAATTATAATTTATTATTTTTAGATTGCGATTTTGTAGTTATAATTCATTATTTATCTAAGAACCTGTGAAAACCACAAAAACTAAAATCCAACAAAAAGTATGTTCACAATATTTTTGTTGGGTTCCTGGGTGAATCAAGTCTACTAAAAGTGTACTTAGTGCATCCGGGTGAATTACCCCGGGTGAATTAAGTATACAGCCCCTTTTTATTGTCCAAATATCTAGAAGACTTAGATTTTCGATTGATTATTTAATTAATTTGTACTTAATTAGGTAAAATCAAAAAATAGTTTAGCAGGTAAAACGTTGCGCTCTACTCCTCACTCATCAGAAAACCCATATCACGTCATCCCGCTCTACGCTCGGCGTTATGGGACACTTTTATTGACCAGCCTTACCACCAAGTCTGTGAACGGAAATAAAAAAACAGCGTTCTTACTAGATAGTATTTAGTTTTGAAATACAAACTAAAAATGTGTACCAATCAATTGAAATACTCTTCCCATTGTTCTCCAAGATAACCACATTACCCAGTATCAAATATCAAAGTAGTAAATACTCCCGAGAGCGGAACTACTAAATTCACTTATCACTTTACACTTCTAAACTACTTGATAGTGTTGCCGTACCATCCGGCTTTTTCGTGAAAAGCCGGCTACATTGTAGCTGTTTTTGGTTGCGATGCATCTCACTGCTAAAAGTCGGAGAGTACCTAATATACTCTCGTAGCAAATCCAAATTACTGGACTATGGTGCCCAATCTAGCTAAATACTTGTTATCTAACTAAACTAGTAGTTCGCCCCGAACTGAGATCTCGTGATGGTCGGAGGTTAATAAAACCCAAACAATTTTTATTGACCAATGGTTGTAATAAACTTTGCAAATCGCTTCGAAATCGCCGTCTAGCTAATAATCGGTCTTACTTGAACTATAAAATCATTGAAACTTCAAGAAATGGTAGCTCACGTTATACTGGGTTTGCCAATTTTATAATTTTTACAACAACTCAAAAACTATTAGACCTAGAATCAAAATAAAAACGGGTTTGGAATGTCTACGCAAAGCCCTAGCATATTACACCCCACTTGATATTTTGGTACGGCTTTTTTTTTTACTCCCTTTGGAACCGCATAACTTTTGAACCCCTTGACCGATTTACTTTATTTTTCAAATTAATTAAAACTTAAGAGTAATATCCGTATACCTACTGAATTCTGTGAAGATCGGATAAGCGGTTCAAAAGATCTCGACGAACAAACATACAAACATACAAAGCATTTTTGTCCAAGTTGTCACTAAGATCTCGTTCGCTGCGCTCACTCGATCAATAAAACTTACATTTTGTTAAAGCTTTTGTAAAACGTACAAATTCTATACCATAATGTTTTATCTTCTTTTCAATAGAATTAGCTCATTCAGGACAGAAACTATCGGACCTTGGGTTCATCAGGTGATCTTTGTGACTTATTTGACACGATGGTAACATTTAGTGCATTTTTGTTTTCATGTTTTTATAATTTTACACCTAATGATTGGAAATGTTAACTGACTTGTACAAAAAAAATACTTCTCGGGTCTAGACCAGAACTCTACCAGTCAACATTTAGCCGGATAGTGAGAAAAAAGCCGGAAAAGTCTCGCCACTTCTGAAAAGTATTTAGACAGTAATAGTCGTTGTCACTTTAATGGTATAATGTGCAAGTTCGTAAGTTTGCGACCACAGCCGAAAATCCCGTTTCTGCTGTAGGGTGTGTTTATGTGTGGTTTTATCATCATCAGGACGACTGATGTCTAGAATTCTAGACAGTTTGTTAACACTGCTCTATAAACCTTTTTTAAGATAAGCAAGCTCGTATAAGTATGTGGCTAACTCCGTTGACGGAGTTTTTAAGCCGCCTTAAGGCGTATGTAAATGGTAGACAACCCTCTCGCTCGCACATTTCATTATTTTTGAAGATATAATATAACTAAATGTAATTATGTGAAATTGCAGACCTTCAGGGTCGAGAGAATAACAATGCAAAGGTTCAGTAAAAATATCACATTGATCCAAACAAGTTTTCCGACCAAAAAACTTGTACCAATGCGATAAATTAAAGCAATTGCAAATTTTTTGGTCGGAAAACTTGTTTGGATCAATGTGATATTTTTACTGAACCTTTGCATTGTTATTCTCTCGACCCTGAAGGTCTGCAATTTCACATAATTACATTTAGTTATATTATATCTTCAAAAATGTTGAAATGTGCGAGCGAGAAGGTTGTCTGCCTTATACATACGCCTTAAGGCCACCGTCATGGCTTAACGACTGCTAGAGCCGACAGTTTAACGTGCCCTTCGAAGCACGGAAGCGCTGAGATGCCGTTTAAGGTCACCCATCCAAATAGATAATATATTATGACAAGCGTTATTGTTTAGTCGGTAATAGCTCTGCCTTCCGTGCTGTGGGTCGTGAGTTCGATCCCCACTGAGAACCAATATTTGTGTGTGACAAATATAGATGTTTGTTTTATGTCTGGGCGTTACTATGTATTATAAGTATGTATTCACAAAAAGAAACAGTGATTCAGTTCGCAAGATTAGCTTAGTTTTTTTTTATGCCATTTCTGGCAGACGAGCAGGCGGGCCACCTGATGAAAAGTAGTCACCGCCGCCCATGGGCACCTGCAACACCAGAGGTGATGCTAGTTTAAGACTAGATGTGTGAAAAGGTCATGAATGTTTATTTAATATCGTCAATCCAGTCATCTAAATATAAATAAGAAACAGCAATAACCTGTAACCATTCGAGATTTAACGATCAAGGGCGCAATCTCGATCACTCGTGACAATATCGATTAGTGGACTATCGCTCGTAAAAGACCACTTATTGAGTATCGCGTCCGCTCCAACGAGTCCTTGTGTCAATTGGACGTCTTGACAGAGGTTCTCAAAGTTTAAAAAAAATAACAAAAGAAATAAACTGTACTAACGACGCGTAACATAAATTGAAATCAAAACAAGAAACAAAGCAAAACATTAGGTATTTAAACACAAAAAATATAATATTCTTTTTTGTCCACAAATGACCGCTAGCCCTTTGGGCCAATATCGAAAGGGCTTCTTCATCTTCTTCCCTTTTACATGGCCCCTGTCCGTCATTTCGACAGACAATTTTGCCAGTGTCAAGTTAACTTCTTAGTTTATGCCGTTTGTAGTTAGTTTATGTACAATTCTGGTGTCAAGTGAAATATGATCAGTCAAGTTAAGTCAAAAAGTTCAAGTCCTTAGTCTCGAGCTTTTTATGTCAATTTTGACATTGACATTCCATAAAGTTTGAGCACCACCAAAACCATCAAACGCCATGTAAGTGCGGTGATTGGCTGGAATTGGTCGTAACGACTAATCGGCCACTCCGATCCGACACTTGTTCAAACAGACGCGGGTCACCACGTGCTTAGTTGGCATTGACAGTTCTTTGACACATTGGAGTAACCCTAGTGACAGTTTTTCACAAGAAAATAACCAACTACATTAAAATATGTAATACTGCGTAATACGAAGCGGGACTTCCATTCTACCAAAATTACCCACAGAAAAACTGGTTTTCGAACAAATCTGACAGTCGTCGCGTTACGTAAATATAACGTATTTGAGTCGTATTGCGCGTCAACACCAGCTCCACTGCCGAACGATGTAGCGGCACCGCGCAGTGTAACTCGTTACGATACGTTTACGATTATCTTGATTATCACATTTATTCTTGATTTAGGCGCTGATGCCCAGTGAGAATAATAACAAACAGTTTATAAAAGCTGATTTTATTAATCACATCGTATATTTAATTTATATAGTAATCAATATTGTACATTATAGCCGTAAGTGCTATGTGGCGTAGGTGGTCAAAGTTCCGTGGGCTGATAGAAAGACGTTTAAAAAGTACTACAGAGCCCAAAAATTTAAGATTCCCTAAATTCTTAGTCAAAGAAAAAAAAATATTGGATATATTCTCATAAGTGAGTAAAGTAGTGATGCGCGTGTTTATCGATAAAAAAAACTACTTTTAGATTCATCGATGTAAGTTTATTTTTTGCAATTACCTGATTAAGTATAATTTTTGCATATAAAAAGTTTGGCAGTTATTGTTTTGAGTTTTTTTTACATAATAACCTTTTTATTTCAAAATCTTTTGATCCCTTTTTGGCTTGCGGCGAACACAGTCAAGCCTATTCCAAAATGTTCGTACAATTTTCTGCTTATTCTTATCATAATATAAAAAATGACAAAAAAATGCGTGCGACTAAATGACTATTAACATACCTACAACATGTTTTTAAGAAATCCCGTCGTTTTGCATTGTTTTTCTCGCCCTTTTGTTTTCCATTTTTCCACTGGATTGCGGTATAATTGTTTTACTGGCGCTGAGTGTAGTGACGTCACTGACGTCCCATTTCAATTTGAATGCCAAATTCGTTGTATAATTCTGACAAGAATAACACGCACAGTGAAAAAAAAAAACAACGAGGGAAGGCATGAAACCAATGTTTTGTGAATTTCCACTAGGTACCTACTTTTAAAAAACACTCTTTTATTTTTTAACCATTGTTCTATATTTTAAAAAAAATATAGAACAATGGTCTTGTTGTTGAGTGGTAACCTCTGTCTGTAACAATAAATTGTCTCCTTGAGCACGTGCACTGACGACATGCCGTGAGGAATCGCACTGCGTCCGTCACCCTTAAGGTGCGAATTTTAGACCGTTAAGGTGCGACTTTTTCAAAATTTCTTTCTTAGTGCACCCCTACACTATTAAGGATACAACGCTCCAAATTTCATACCTCTAGGACTTATAGTTTAGGCTGTACGTTGATTGTTAGTCAGCTTCGAGAGTTTTATATATTTAGAAGATTTTGTATATTTAGAAGCAGGACTGCGTGAACAGATTTGGTTCGCGCCTAAATTAGGATTCTGAATAGGTTGAGTTTTTATTCAATTTAGCCGGGTTGTGTGAAATATTAACATAAATTTTATGGTATCTCTTGAAACTCAACAATCAGTGTTATATTTATTTTTCATGAGTTTTTGAATACGATTCATTTGAAGTTAATGTTTATGAACCAATTGTAACATTTTTGACACATTATCCATGAAACCTTATCAATATTAATTGTTTTCTTTACAATATGCTTGAGTTTATTCACTCGTAAAAATTATAAGTAAATAATGTAGAACGATGACATTAAAACAAACATTATAGGTAGAACACAGATGGCGAAAAGACTATTTTGCAAAAAAAAAAAAACAGTGCGTGGAGTCCCTCCGCGCGGAAGAAGTTATACTTCGAGTGCCACGCATTCACTCTCACTCTGTGTTAAATGTGAAATTAATTTAGTATTTCAGAACTAGATGGCGCTGCTAAGTTTGGTCGGATCCTAGAACGCTATCGAAATGTTTTGGGTTTTGTGTGGGTCTCCGTATGGGGTAGCGTTAAACGCATAACGCAACCTTTCTGGAAGTAGCATTAGAAGTATAACTTCAAAAAAAAATTGTACTTGGCTGTAGACTTTCAATAATATTCGCTTTGACTTATCAGATCACGTCGCTCACATCTGTATTTTTTAGGACTTACCTAATGCACTTATTATATCGTAAAACATCAATATTGATGAACTGCAAGCATCGATAATCGGCGAAGTAGAATCATCGTTAATTGTCCCAACACTACGGACGTCCACTATGTTAAAGACCACATAGAATTTGCATAAAACAAATCCGTTTGAAGTTCAATTATTGTCGTCTATTTAATTAAATAAATACAACTTGAAATTAAAATACAGAAAACCACTTGTGAGGTCGTCTTGTATTGTATTTAATTAAAATTTAAAATGGTATTCGTGTACGATCGTCGGAAATAATGGCTATCGTTGAAAACGTGGAAGCTCTTTTTA
Source organism: Eulithis testata (assembly GCA_947507515.1). Classification (NCBI taxonomy): domain Eukaryota; kingdom Metazoa; phylum Arthropoda; class Insecta; order Lepidoptera; family Geometridae; genus Eulithis; species Eulithis testata. Next base: position 5,842,331 of record OX382219.1, read on the forward strand.
CACTGCAATCGATACGACATCTACTCGATATTTTTTTTTATTATACACACGTGAAGTAAAGCTAAAACACGACTTAGGCCCGTACTTCAATTACGTACTTCGACTCAAGCATAGATTTTTGTATAAGAATTTCTACTCAAATCTATGCTTGAGATTTCTTGATCAGCATAAGACTCTAAAATTTCAGTATCGGCGACGACACCAATTTTTTTGTCGTGCAATTGAAATGTCGGTGTCGTGTGTAAGTGTCATCATCGGCCAGTATCAAAACGCACAATGAGATCGCCCGAGATGGGCCTTGTTTATAATTATTGGAAATTAAAATGTTAATTTTCAATTGAAATGAATTTTTGGTGAGGAAAATTTAATTTGAAGGTATTTGGGAACCCACACATGGAAGCGGGATCGTTTTTCGTTGCTTATATTTTTTTAATCATTGCCATCATTGTGAAGTAGCTAATTTCTTAAATATTTAGTAAATCTATACTATTATAAAACTGTAAAAAAGCCAAAAACTAAAATTAAAGATATGGATAAACTAAATATGCAGATCTACGATTATGATACCGAAAATCGAGTTTGTCTGTTTACCGGTTTGTTTGTTCGCGGATGACGAAGAGAAAATCCACCATTTTCTCTTCAAAACAAACGACAGCCGACTTGACGAATGTCTTGACATATATTATTTCAAGTACATCACTTGACACTGGCAAAATGATCTGTCGAAATGACGGACAGAGGCCATATAGGTATAGAAGAAGTTGAAGTTGATTATAAAGGCGATAAGTGTTTCCATATACCTCCCATGATCTCGAATACATTTACAAATGAATCACACACTTTTAGCTATCAAGATAAGATCTTTCGGCTTCGATCTTAAAGATATTTCTATCTAAGTAATAAATTAAGATAATGCATCTTACAACGAACAATGAATGTCCATTACTAGGTACGTGAGTTGGTCGATGGTAGTCGCCGGAAGAATCCGTCTTTTTTTAACTGGTTGGATCCGGTCTTTTTACTCGACAACGCGGAGAAAAATCCTCAAATCTGAGAAATAGGGATATTAAAAATACTGAGTGATTTTCACAAGAAACGGCCTGTTTTTATTATATTTTATATTTTATAACCGACACTCATAGAGGCATAATAATGTTTTTTTTTCTTAGTCTCATTTGCATTAGAAGGAATTTTTTATCCCTTTTTACCCGAAAAATATAAACAACTTATTATTCTTTATGAACACAATATACCTCCTTATTGGTTTTTATGTTTCAGAGTTAAAAGTGACTGAACTAACAGATTTTGTTCAAGCCGACTTGTTCTAATAATCCGTCTTTTTTACACCGTCCGGCCTTAAAATAGTTGCGCAACTTTCGCCCACCCTACCAATATCAGATGTTATCTCGGAGATGGAACAGGCTTTACCCATTTACGAGATAAGATATACATTCGCATTGCGGTTCTTGTAATAAAAGTTTATCTTTATCTTCGTGAGCTTTGCAGGTATCTTGTGAGGCTTACACGGTCAAATCACAACTTTACTCGATATCACCTGTAAAATATACGTAGGTGTAAACAGGTCTTTGAGTATCATCTAGATGAATTTTACGTCAGGGGCCATAAAGCAAGCCCGTATGAGTTAGTGGCCAACTCTGGTGACGGAGTTTTTAGGCCGCCTTAAGGCCTCCGTCGTGGCTTAACGACTGCTAGAGCCGGGACAGTTTAACGTGCCCACGGAAGCGCTCAGATGTAAATGCCACTAACGGTCACCCATCCAAATAGTGACCGCACAGAACGTTGCTTAACTTAGATAATAAGTGAAGATTGGCTAAGAAAGCCTAGCAACGAGCGCGTCAGGGGCGATACCCATGCGCCTATGTGCGGGACGCTGCAGTGCCTAGGACACGATTTAAATAGAGTGGTTTGTAGCACCTATACCATCCTCTCGGCCTAGTCGGTATCCACAGGGCCACTTTTTACAGGATGCTGCAGTTAAAGGTACATTTTAGATATGGAGTAGGCACAGCACCTATACCACCCTCTCAGCGTAGTCAGTATCAACAGGAAAGACAATGTCAATACATGCGGAGATGACGATGCAAGATGTTTTCCTTCACGTATGGCGATGCAAGAAGTTTTTTTTTCACGTATGGCAACCCTAACTATATAGGGGTCACATAAACGCCCCGTATTCTCAGCTAAATGAAAATTCCTTATCACACGACAATGAGAGCCCTGATTTCTTCCACACGTAGGATTTCCAATAAATCCTTGAAGACTTGCGAGAATGGACTGGACTAGGCCACAGATAATAGTCTAGATCGTTTAGAAATGTAATTGATTTTTACTTAAAGAATGCTTGCAATTTCATTTAAAACCTCATAAGTATGAGGTAGTGGCCAACTTTTGTGACGGAGTTTTTAGGCCGCCTTAAGGCCTCCGTCATGGCTTAACGACTGCTAGAGCCAGGACTAACAGTTTAAAAGTAGTTTACAGTGCCCTCCGAAGCACGGAATCGCTCAGATGTAATTGCCACTAGCGGTCACCCATACAAATAGTGACCGCGCAGAACGTCGCTTAACTTAGTTATCGGTGAAGATCGACTAAGCAAGCCACGAGCCTCATTATTTTGGTATATTCCAGAAATACCCACCAAAAAACCCCACTACTGGGGTTTTTTAGTGGGGAAATAAGACATCGAATTGCGAAATGAAAAATATTCCATTCAAAGCCTGCTCCAAATTGTTTTACTTACGAAAGGGGAAGTTGGGCAAAAGCGGACCTACAAAACCATAAGATACACACGGCACTGACGATAGGCAAGTGTGCTGTCGGAATGAGCCACGCGCATCTATTCTGTATTGCTTTATTGTGACACACGAACGGGCGGAATGGAATACATGATAAAAAATATTCATTTAAAAAATCTATGAAACAAACTATTTGTTTTAACCCAAACGTAAAGATTTTAGTATGTTGAAATTGTTCATTCGAGTCTAGTGTTTTCTTTGGCTATTTGGGATGTGAATATTCGTCGTTCATGGCCAGAAATAGCTTAAATACTTTTTCGTCCAACGCGCAAACAAAGTCAACCAAAAAGTTTTTAGCTGTTACATTCTTTGTAAAACCATAACACCATAAATTATGAATTAAAAATTCTGCTTTATAAACCATGGTGTGCACGAAACACGAGCATACGATAAACCATATTTATGACAGTAAAATGAGCGCGAAAATATTTCAAACTTCCAAATTAGCTTAATAAAATAACCGTATATCATGTATCAATAAGGGGAGCGTGGGGACAAACGGGGCATTTGATAAATAGCGACGTACAACAATATTGGGTTACAAATTCGACCTTTTGTCGCTGTATTAGAACCGGAAGTTGCTTCAATAGGCTAGACTACCTTTTGTAGTAATAGACAGGATGTATGAAAACTACTTCCGAAAATCGAAACACCCTGATTGATTACCATTAAAGATGAAGAACATGAAGGGGACAGAAGAAAATAACTATGAATTTCAAGACCATAGTTACTATTCAGTAAAATTTGGTTGTCAATTCATCATCTTTTAATGTTAAAAAAACTTTTCATGTACTTTAAAAGGACTAATAATTTATTAGTTTAAAAAACTGGAAAAACCGACTTCAATTTGAAACCAATGATGATAGTTCATTGGGACTGTTCTATTGATCGTAAACACCACAGAAAAGCAAAATACGCAATGTCGTGTTAGAACGTGTATGAGGTGGTTTTTCGAGTAATTCTTATTTAGGTGCCAAACTACTGAACTGATTTTGATAAAATTTTGACGGGACTAATCTGGAAGAATTGGCCCTCAGCTTTTGTGGAGGTGTCCTTTTACACACACTTGTAACTTGATTGAATATATCGCGTACCAAACGCCTTCGTGAGTTGTTGACTCAAGAAAGTTTGCTCAGCGGTAGTGCAGGCAGGTGATACGTCAAATTGTTTATATTGTCTAAAAACAGTTTGCTCTTGTCTTAACCGAATTTGGTTAAGTGTTTTTGAGCGTAACAAGTTTTAGGGCAGAATTTAAACAAATCGGGGGAAAACGGACCGGATGAGTACGGAACCGGGTGAGTACAGAATCGGGTGAGAACGGGTTCTAACGCGAATTTTCAAACCGATACTATTAAATTAGCTTCCGTTCGAATTTTGTCCGCAACCCGTCATAATATCCTGTTGATTTTTCGGGATAAAAAGAAGCTTGACAAAAAAATTACTTGGTTACAAACTGTAAGTGTACCTTGTTTCATCTAAATCAGGCCAGTAATTGCAATGCAATTGGAGGACAAAAATCTAAACTTTGACATTTATAATATTAATAGGATGAGAGAAATGAACCATGAAACATGAGAAGCACTTTAAACTTTGTCGCTTGACTCATGTTAGTGGACGTGTAGAGTCCTTTCCATGAAAGAAGTCCCGCAAACGCGGCGCTGTAGTCGATCTTAAGTATTATTTCTCGGGCAGCACTTTTAACAACTTTAGGCATTGAAAACAAGACTTTGATCACAGAAACCAAATAAAAACGCACTAGCACCCGAACACATTAACAGCACCTGACAACTAATTTAAAATTTAGTTTTAAAATTTAGTTCCGGAAATTTCCGTGGGACTTCTTTCATGAAAAGGACTCTATGTATTGTTATAGGCAGAAGTAACATCAGATGCACCATTTTATTGTTCCACTACTTTTTCACATAAAAATTGACGAGTAGCTGACGATACGGACAAAAATTAAGACACAGTGTCCCAACTGACACTTTTTTTTTACTGTCGAAATTTTATTAAGACACAGTGTCCCAACTGACACTTTTTTACCATCGACTCGGACACCAAATGGTTATTATAGCTGATTCGTACCTTCCATTGATATGCTCATTTCAAATTTTCGTCCCGATTCGTACCTTAAGTAGTAGGTACTGTTGTGTTATTCTGTGGCACAACGCAGGTCAGTACAATCGAAATAAAAAGCCATTTGTGAAGATAAACAAATTATTGAAGCCGTTGAGTACAGTCAAGTAAAAAAAAATTGAGCAAAATTGACTGATATCTTCCTTATGTTGATATTTTTCCCGAAACTGTCATTAAGTTAAACGAAATAATATTGGTTGGTAAAATATTGTGGTTTAACAGTTCCGCGTATTGTTTATCAATACAATGGCTGATGCTGAATTTATAAACGATGCTTATTGTACTTCTGACCGCATTCAAAATATTCAGTTGTAATTAATTATTTTAATTACTATTTGGACAAAGCCACACGCAGCGGTATCAAAAATCTGTGTCGAGAGGAGAGTTGGTTAATTTGGTGCTTTTAATGTCACTTTTAGCTGGTTGGCTAATTATGGCTCACTTTTTATTCGACTACTTTAACCACGCCGATTTACTTTATTTCCAACGCAAACTGTTCAAAATATTTGCTACTATTTATAATGACTCATTGACATCCTCAATAAGCAAGCTCGTATGTGTTAGTGGCCAACTCTGGTGACGGAGTTTTTATGCCGCCTCAAGGCCTCCGTCATGGCTTGCTTGCTTGACATCCTCAATAAAGTTTTATTAAAATACGATCGAATACTTCATTCTGGTTCATATAGAGCAAATGGATTCGTCCTTCCAATAATGAAGTATCATTATCATTCCCAGTAAAGTACAACAGCCTTTTAGCTAGATCAATAAACGTTCCCAAAAATAATCCCGAACAATAAATTACCGTAAGAAATCGTTTACAATCGAATCCTAATAAGCACAATAAGTTCCCGAATTAAATACGCATTACGCGTTTGACGTATCGCCTCACCATTTTCTCCGGACCCATTACTCTTCAATATTCGCGATGAATAACAGCTCAATATAAACTGGTCGTTTTTATCCGTCGCCCTTTGATATACGGGAGGGTATTTTATTTAATATCCAGTTATTGATTTATGAGCTCAGTAGTGTCCTATATGGCCCAGTTTCCCCTAAATTGTGTTTGGAAATGTGAGACGTCGTTTTCTTTCTTTATTTTGTTTATTGTTATATTTGCATTTTACATTGAGTGATGGAAGATACACATTTTCATGACGTGTTTTTTTTTCCAACTTTTTTTTTTTTACTGTCTTCATATCGTTAGCTTTGAACGATGCGCAGCATAATGTCAACAGACGACGTGGCTACAGATATACGAAAAAAGAGAAGCTTTTGACGGCAATAAATACGCTGAAACGCTCTAATGTCACTAGTTAGTCAAAGAATGCCTATGATTTACGTTTTTATGAGAAGACTTGGTTAAGATAGTGGTGAGTGACACATACTTAGTGTGGCCTGTAGCAATGGATGAAGTCACCTGTGAATCAGCTGTGGTAGATGAGGATATTCTTTGAAGATTTATCTGCTTCAACTTTACGTTTTCCAAATCCCATCCAATTTTCCATGACCAAAATTGATCGTCAGAAAACTGTAATAGTATGAATCTGCACGGCATACATACCTGAAACAAAATAATAAAATATATTACATAACTATATAAAAAGTCACTGATTGATTTCATTTGACAGTTAGGCGCTTCGCACATGGAGCTACTCAAAAAGAAATAGTCACAAACTTAAATTACTAACGAGTTGCCTGAGCGTCACAGCCCATACATGTTCTATGGAGGTTCGCACACGACGCGACTAGTTACTAACTGGTCAGTAACGCGTTAGCAACCGATCACGCGCGACGCGTCGTACCGGTCTCCACGCTACTGGTTTCCCGAGTTTCTTTGTTTTTTGTGATAAAAATGAACGAGCAAACATTAAATATTCAATTTGTGAAGGAGGTGAGAGTGTCGTCGTGTGAGAGGTACAGTTTCTAATTGGTTTGTAATTGTAATTACTGATTAGTTCCGTCATTTTTGAGTAGCTCCATGAGTGGAGGGCCTAAATTTACAGACAGTCTTAAAGTTTAGACTGTCTTATTATATCAGTCATACTAGTACCGTAGATGTACCAGGATACCAGGTAATTTGAAAGGTCCTTTCGTAATAAGTACTGAGAATAAAAACTCAGTACTGAGAATAAAAACTCAGTACTTATTACGACCCCAAAAATACCACAAAAACAAAGTCACGGAAATATTACTAGTTTAAATAAAATACGCTTTCAAACATACATACAAAAAACATTTTTGCTCAAAACGTCTCATTCATTTTTCTACGTGACCGAGTAAGGTAACAAAAATATGTCTAATAGCACCACAGAAACGTCACAGGAAAGCAAATCCGCAGTGTCGTGTAAGTGAATGAAGTGTTTTTTTTTTCGAGTTATTCTTATTTAACTGCCAAACTACTGAACTGATTTTGATAAAAAAATTATGGGACCAATCTGGAAGCATACCCTTTCAGATAAAAAAAGAATTTTTCAAATCGGTTCATAAATAACGGAGTTCTGAGGTAACCAACATAAAAAAATATAACCGAATTGAGAACCTTTTTTGAAGTCGGTTAAAAATGCGTCGTTTTCAATGTTGTTTATCGTATTTACAGGTGTTTACGTCAAAATAATTACTTTATTTTGCGTTTTCGTGACTGCTACTGCATAATAGATTATGATAAAAAAAACAATTGTTATAAATAAATAAATTAATCTAAAAAATGACTAAATGTATGCAAATCGGGACCTGAAATGCCCCAACGCGTTTTATTTTTTGTATTAAAATTAAATTTTTAATTTTCATTTAGCATATTGGTAAAGAAGACATTATTGCACATTAGCATATTTAGGGGCCTTATTCACTATGACCAATACAAGCGCGTTACGCAGCACGACAAGACAGCGGCGTGAAATCGCCCTATGCCTATGCCGTATTTCCTATGCCATAAATGTCATTCCTTACGGTGACGTCATACGGTTACGGCAAGGAATCTCCTAAGTCATACAGAATAATGCCCCTGGTAAGTATACAAAACGCTTATAAGTAAGGCCAGAAAATTCAATAGAAAATCAAATCTGCAGAGACGATAAAACTAATATGTTATTTTCGTTATAAGCACTTACAAAGTGCTTACAGATGATTCGACGTAACACCAATACGGGTAAAGTTATGCTTAGAGTACACCGAACTAGTTAACCACCGTTTAATGTCTGGTTAATTTAAACCAGATTTTTTCAATTTATAACTATGTCACCCGGGGATAGTGAAGCTTCCCAACGGTGAAAGAATTATTCAAATTGGTCCAGTAGTTTCGGAGCCTATTCAATACAAACAAACAAACAATTAAATCTTTCCTCTTTATAATATTAGTATAGAAGTATAGATAGTATAGATAAATAAAATGAGTTGTTTCGGTCATAATATTCCACAAATCCTAAACTATTATCTTTATAATCAGTTATGTTATTATATTATATACTAGCTTCCGTCTTGACTTCGTCCGCTTCCTGTTCGATCCTGTTGATTTTTCGGGGTAAAATGTAGCCTATATGTTAATCCAGGTTACTAATACGAACTATATATATTCCAAGTTTGATCCAAATATGATCAGCAGTTGTAGCGGGATTGAAACACCAACATCTATACATTGGCATTTATAATATTAGTGGGATTATAATTATCAAAACGTTGACATTTAAAATATTAGTGGGATTATAATTATCATCATAAGTATCACAAACGATCCGTTCATGTACCTGTGAAAGTGTCCTAACATTGACTTAACAAACAAGGGTTTCAAGTTAAAGTTCTTAGCGTAACTCCTTCATAAATATTCCACAAAGGGCTACATAGAAACTTAAGACGAGATTTGTCGGTTGCGACTTTATAACGCGACTTTGGGATCGGGGCAACGGAAGACAGATAGTCCGCGCTGTATGCAGCCAAATCGGTCCCGACTCAGCTTATAAATACAGTGTAATATCGTATTCGATCTGTCATTTTTGCAACAGCCGACTCTTTTTAACTATCTCTTATTTCGTCTTTTATCTCGTTCTGACGTTCAGATTATTATTCAATATTGTATAATGTAATGCATACTTTAGACCAAATTTCGCAAAATCGATGCAAAACAAGGCCGACGGAACCTCGACGGAGGTGTACAACGTATAGCTAAAGTTATGTAGAAAATAATCCCATTCGTCGTACCAGTGGGACGAACGGAAATGAACGTAAAGCGTCACTACGGTATTTCTTTTATCTTTGACAGATCTGTATTGACCTGTGTCGAAAATAACCGCGACAAAATGTCGCACCAGTAAGTCGCGTCCCAAAAATACTTTTAGCTTCAAAACCACACGTGTTTGCTGAAGGAAATTTGTTTGCTAATAATTTAAAAGGACAACCTCTAGAAAATATCGAGAAACATCGAGAAACATATTACTAGCTTTCTTTACAAGAGATTAAATCAAAATATTACCAAAAAGTGTGAATAAATATTAAATGAAGCGCTCGTGGCTAGGCTTGCTTAGTCAATCTCCACTGATTATCTAAGTTAAGCGACGTTCTGTGCGGTCACTATTTGGACGGGTGACCGCTAGTGGTATTTTTATCTGAGCGCTTCCGTGCTTCGGAGGGCATGTTAAACTGTCCCGGCCCCAGCAGTCGCTAAGCCACGACGGAGGCCTTAAGCCGGCCTAAAACTCCGTCACCAGAGTTGGCCACTAACTCATACGAGGTTTCTTGTTTGTTGCTAATTATTAGATTACATACTTGATGTTATTTTTCTGTTACATACTTTAAACTACAATAACATAATACAATTTTTGAACAGTATTGATAGAAGCAGTAGATGGCCCACCTCATGTTAAGCGGTAACCTCTGCCTATAACAAAAAACTAATTTAAGAAACAATACGATAAATCTATGAATTTGTAAATATTCAATATTAAAATAATATGCCCGTATGTATGGTTTTACTTTCGACACAGCTTATAATAGAAACAGTTGGTTCAATAGCTTCACGCATGACAGGTCGCTTGTGTAGATTGTATAGCGTCTAGTAGACTGCACCAAACATCTCGCAATTCCCAAAAAAGAAAAAAATACTTCAACTTCTTAGTTTGTGGCTTTTGCAGCATGCTGTGTGTTTGTTTTACGTATACTACAAAGTTGACTATATTTTTGTATAGAGATTGAGAAGCGCCCCTAGCGGGTAGTTTTACAAAACTTCTATTTATGGCCTCTGTCCGTCATTTCGACAGACAATTTTGCCAGTGTCAAGTGAGATATTTGAAATAATATTAGTCAAGTCATTCGTCAGAACAGCAGAAGCAAGCAACCTCGTATGAGTGTAGTGGCCAACGGTCACGGAGTTATTAGGCCACCTTTAAGGCCTCCTTCATGGCATAGCGACTGCTAGAGGGATCAGTTTAACGTGACCTCCGAAGCACGGAAGCGCTCAGATGTAACTGCCACTAACGGTCACCTATTCAAATAGTCACGTCGAACGCTTACTCGAACTCAGAGACTGAACTCCTGTTCAGTCCTTATCGGCCTTACCACGTTATCAGATTTATCTTGGATCTAACAAAAACCGCCAAAAACCACGTGTGTTTTGGACTTAGTAATAAATCTGACAACTTATTGACAGGGGTTAAGTCCAAAACACACGCGGTTTTTGGCGGTTTTTGTTAGATCCAAGATAAATCTGGAAACATAATTTGGCGGTATGAGTCTAGAGGTTAAGTGACCCAGCTGTCTCGTAGAAACTAGCAAATGTCATAAAATAGTTTCCATACCCTACTTGTCAATCACACGCAATATCAGAAGGCACCTGCTAAGGTGTATTTGCACCTTTTTCCACCCTTTTCGCCTTGTTTCACCCTTTTTCACCCTCGATTCAATATCATCCCCCGTTATGGGTACCGATTTGAATTTACCTTCGCTATTTTTCTTATATTTTTATTGGAAATAGAGATAGAGTCTGACTACGCTAAGCTTGCAGCGCTTAAAAAATAGCAGAACTTAAAAATGTGTAGTTAGAAATACCGTTTGTACCGCGAAAACTATTAATCAACATAATTTTATATACTTACGTATAATAAAGTTACTATGGGAAGATTTTTACTATGACCAAATCTTTTTTAGGTTATAAATTTATTTCCTTGCAAATGTAGCTTGGTCAAACTGTATGTTTATCTCCTTGGTAAGGGATTGAAGTAATCTTTCAGTTTCTGAGAAAACTTTGTTACAAAACATTTATTTTAACTAGCACCTTATTTGAAATCTTTTATTTTGACAGCTGTTTAGTATTGACTGTTAATAATTGACAGTGTCGGAAAAATAGTTGAACCACGCTGTACGTTTCTTCACAGCCTCCCCTCGTTGAAACTGGCCCCGACATGGTATAATAGCGCTCACCTTGAATGTCGGGAAAATGGGATGGTGCTTTGCACAGCGAAAGATATATAGAATAGAAAAAGATATAGACACTCTTCCACTTTCGCGGAGAGGTATTAAACCGTTTCGTGGCCTGTATTTATATACGCTATAGAATACAAAACGATGTGTATTCTGTAGAATTCTAGTGAATAAAGTTTTGGCCTGCAAAAATAAGTATCACATTTTTAAAATTGCAATATCTTTATAAGTACACGAGATACACTTTCGAAACAAAAAGCACTCGAAAAAGATTTTAATTTAGGTACTATAGTTTCAAAGAAAGCTGATAAAAATTGCTATAACACGGTTTTTATTTTAAATGTCTAATGCAGAATAGCGGTTCGTTTAGTTTTATTTATTTTGCCAATATTTGTCACATCGTGGGAATAGAACCCGCTCCTCTTGCTGCCTCACGGAGCCTCTGAAGAGTTTAATATAGGTAGGTTTGAGTAAATTGTTTAAGTCATTTCATACTAGAATATCATTAGACAGTCAGCGCCCAATGTAAGTTTCATTTTGTGAATAATAGAAAAACCAAATAAAAAAATCCTCAATATTTTTACATTCTTGTGCTCGTGAGTTGTGAAAATAAGCAATTCAAATATTTCGAAAAAAAATAATATTTTTTTTCTCCATTTACTATATTTATTTACGGAGGCCATCGTCTCATAAAATCTGCCAGATTTGTGCCTGGCAGGTTTTCTGAACTGTTTTCAAACTAAATCATAGGTATTCTGTGACTAAATAGTGACATTAGCGCGTTTCAGTGCGTTTCTTGCCGTCAAAAGCTTCTTGTTTTCGTATATCTGTAGCCACGTCGCTTGACATTACGCTAAAAACCCCTACAAACCCCTACAAACCCTACGAACCCCTAAAAACCCTACAAACCCCTACAAACCCTAAAAACCCTACAAACCCCTAAAAACCCTACAAACCCCTAGGACAACGAAAACAGTTCAGAGCTTGCGATACGGGGGCAGTAGATAGATAGATAACACTTTATTACACACCACACATAAAACAATTATAAATAAAAGACAAATAAACTAAAAATGACACTGGTATATAATGGGCGGGGTATACAATATCCGAGTAATGTTTTTTTTTCAAATACAAAGACTTTGAACGCTGACTGTATACGTTTATTTCAGAGGGGTAGTTAAATGGGGTGGTTGACCTGTTAATTACCTTGTTCCCACACATTGCAAAGTTAGCACGGATAGCTACCTTGAACCGAAACTAAGTTTATTAAATTCTGCGACTTTGCTCGCGTTTTCCTGCTGGTTATTCAGGACTAGCGACCAGGTCCCGGCTTCGCACGGGAATTTAAAAAAATGTTTTTTTTCTATTAACGATTCCTAATTTTTTTTTTAAATATAATGTAGCCGACCGATGTCACTCGGGGATAGTGTAGCTTCCCATCGGTGATAAAAAATTTCAAATCGGTCCATTAGTTTCGGAGTTAAGATGTATGAAACCAAATAAGTTTTATCAAAATCGATTCAGTAGTTAGGCAGAAAAGAATAACTGGAAAAAAACACGTCATCCACGTACACGACATTGCGTATTTTGTTTTCCTGAAACTTTTCACGGGGTTTACGATCAATAGAACAATTCCATTGAGCACTATCATCATTATCATCTGATAATGAAGCTGTAAGGTAGGTTATTTTATTTATTTATTATTTTTCTCGGACACTTAACACAACGCCTTCTAGTCCCAAACTAAGCAAAGCTTGTACGATGGGAACTAGATGGCTGATAGAATACATACATACATTTTTTTGTAAATACATACTTATAATACATAGAAACACCCAGACACAGAACAAACATCTATGTTTGCCACACAAATGTTTGTTCTTGGTGGGGATCGAACCCACGACCCACAGCACGGAAGGCAGAGCTACTACCGACTGAGCCATGACGCCTGTCACATAGAAGTCGGTATTTCTAGTTTTTAAACTTATAAATTGTAACATCTATTTCATGTTCCAGTGACGTCTGGGGGGCAATCGTCGCAGGTCTTTATGAACTGTTTTCATACTAAATCATAAGTATTCTGTGACTAAATAGTGACATTAGAGCGATTCAGCGCGTTTTTTGGGATAACTCCCATTTGTTCTATATGACTGTTACGCCATAGAACTGTTAAAACTTTTTTATCCCTAATATCTGGTAACTTCCATTTGGTAGGACTATTGAAACGAAAACCAGGCCTAATGGGCTAGTTAGTCCATGGAAGTACAGGGATAAAAAAGTTTGACGTAACAGTCCTATAGAACAAATGGGAGTTACCCGTTTTTCGCCGTCAAAAGCTTCTTGTTTTCGTATATCTGTAGCCACGTCGCTTGACATTATGCTGGGCAGCGAACGCAGTTCAGAGCTCGCGATACGGGGACTATTAGTGAGGCAGGAACTTAAACAAGCAACATAAGTTAAATAAGCGACTAACTCAAACACGACCAAACTCCTAATTCCTCCATTTGAACTAACAAAGTATGATATGATGCAATTATGATTCCCTAGAGCCGTTAGGGAGCTTTTAGGCTATCAGTACGAAGTCAACGAGCTGTGGTCCAGTGTGCAAGCTCCTTTATATAATTTACTTAGTAAAACTAAATGATTGGATTATCTGTCCAAGGCAAGCGCTGTTTTTAGGATTCCGTAATACAATCTTTTGGCTTCTGGGGCATTATTCTGTATGACTTAGGAGATTCCTTGCCGTAACCGTATGACGTCACCGTAAGGAATGACATTTATGGCATAGGAAATACGGCATAGGCATAGGGCGATTTCACGCCGCTGTCTTGTCGTGCTGCTTAACGCGCTTGTATTTGTCATAGTGAATAAGGCCCCTGCTAGGATGCGATATTTTTCTCTTGTTCTGTCAAAATGTAAACATTTTGCACCGGATTTTGGAACTGTTGCAATATCTGTGGTTATGTCGAAAAAAAAACCCGCCTTTGTATCATCAACTTTTTACATTTCTGCGTGACTATTATCTCGTCCTCAGAGAGGTACGACGACTAGGGTCCGTATTCCGAGACAGAAATCGTTACTCAAGCATAGATTTGAGTAGAGATTTTCATACAAAAATCTATGCTTAAGTACGGATCAGTGCTTGAGTAAGGCTACGGAATACGGGCCTAAGATTTACTACATTTTAGTGAGACCAGTTACGGAACTAGTCTCACTAAAATTAAGTAAATCTTTCATAGGTCAATGTGTACGATTCTCACTTTTCGAAGATCACCAAAACTCAGTCTACAAGCTCAGTTTGCTCAGCCTCCGTCTCGCAAGCTCTGAGCTGCTTTCGCTGCCCAGCATAATTACAAGCGACGTGGCTACAGATATACGAAAACAAGAAGCTTTTGACGGTATAAAACGCGCTGAAACGCGCCAATGTCACTATTCAGTCACAGAATACCTATGATTTAATATGAAAACAGTTCAGAAAAGCTGCCAGGTGTAAGCCTGGAAAGTTTTCTGAACTGTTTTTATGAGACAACGATTGTCCCCCAGAACTCTTAGAACGCGAGTCCGACTCACACTTGGCCCTTTTATTAGTTATCGCATATTGTTTAACTTCTAACCACATTTGATTCCTCCCAGATGAATAACATATTGGATATGGCAGAACGTTTAGAGTTCCGTAGTTCGGACAAACGGAACACGAACACCCAAGACAGGCGTCACGGCTTAGTCGATAGTAGCTCCCGCCTTCCGTGCTGTGGATCGTGGGTTCGATCCCCATCCGAGAACAAACATTTGTTTGTTCTGTGCCTGGGTGTTACAAAAAAAATGTATATAACTATTCTATCAGCAATCTATCTGCCATAGTACAAGCTTTGGTTAGTTTGGGACTATAATAGAGGGCGTTGTGTAACCATGTCCTTGAGTATTTATTTACTCATCTTCGTCCCGTTAGATCCCGTTATTTTCCGAAATAAAAAAACTTGAGAGGTGTCAAGGGACACCCGGATGGATCGAAGTTCCTTGAGGTGTTGTTTTCTTATAATATTTTCTATAAGAACCTTAACGAACCCCAAAAACAAAAACTTCCAACAATACCTACATTCATTTGTTTCGGTTGAGAACGTACAGGCACACGATATTAAAAAAAAAAAATCCTGCACCAATTTATTCGAATGACGTTGTCGAAGTTTGAAAAAAGTGTCGCGACAAGTTTTGGTCTTGATTTTTTCCGTCTAGCCCCCTTTCGCAACGCGCAATAAGGAACTTCGTTCCAAAAGTAACCTGTGTTAATCTAGATAAGAAATTAATAAATTCCAAGTTTCATCCAAATGGGACCGTTGCAGCGTGATTGAAACCCAAACATCTACCCCCACTTACGATCGCTGCATAACGTTAATCAGCTGTTTATAGTAGATTGTATCATAAGGGAGCAAAATTATATTTTTACGGCGAGGGCGATTTTTTTAATCCAGAGCGAAGTGAAGGATTCTAGAGTAGAATCCCGAGCGTAGCGAGGGATTCTTTAGTAGAATCCTGAACGTAGCGAGGGATTCAAAGTACTTCGCCCGAGTCAAAAATATATTTGGCGCCCGAGTGGTACTACACTCTACTTTTCATCACCAACTATGAGAAAATAAAAGGCGCCTTATATTTTATTGTAATATTATTATTTAATAAAACATATATAGTAACAACTAAAATGAAAATAAATAGTATCTATAATGTAAACCACTTATTTCTTATGTTTTCTATTCGTTCGATTTCTTTGGCGCTGAACACTAAGATGTTCCTAATTTCAAAAAGTGCGCGGAATGAACTTTGCCGCGCACTTATTGTTTCTTATAGAAAACACCACCTTTGGGTGCACATAAAGGTGAACCAAGTCGTTCTTTTCGAATAGATGTGATGAAAAATTATTGCTGTCACCTACTAACAGGTAATGTCAAACAGTGACAGAGCTAGACTTTGATTCAACTGTTTAACTATTCGTCTCTCATAAGTAAACCCCAACTTGGACATTGTATAATATTAATGCGGTCTTGTACAAGTTAGAGGGACATGAAATTAGAAAATGTCCCTCACAGATCCTTCTTGACACAAAAAGAAACTTTAAAGGTACCGTTATAGGGTTGGGAATATAAAAAAGTCGGTAAAAACTTGAAAGCCGGTCTTTAAACAATTTTAGTTAAAAATGATGCATCAATCAAAAAACCTAGTATCCCAATATTTGATTCCACTTAGTTTAATAAGTGTTTTTAGTTATCCTAGCGATTTTAGTGCAAATATGCGTACTAATTTGGAATTTGTACCGTTTTTTCCCGAAATCGGAGTATAAAAGCCATTCACCAATAAGTTTTTTTAATGCCATTTGCAATTTTAGTGGGAAAATGCGTGCTTAATTAGAATTTGTACTATTTTTGCTTCAAATCGGAGTATAAATGCCGGTATTCTCAGCCCTAGCCCGAACAATAACTTAAAATACTTCTTTAAGTCCGTTTCATTAATTTAATGGTGTCTTGAGTAATTAATTTTTAATTTGATTATCATCAAACTCCCGTTTTTTGAAGTAATTACTACTTAGTTTAATATCTGCGACATTTTAAGGTTTGACTACACTTGCGCGCATGCAATCACTTTTTGTAATCACATTCGTATTTGCTATACGATAAGGACTGACGTTGCAGTCCTAAATTTTGACAAAACATTGTAGCATGTTCCGCCTCGGGAATCGAACCCACACCTTTTATACTTTTGATCCAGTTTCACCAAAATTTTTGTCAAAATAAGTATGTCCCTACATGTTAGTTTTAAGATTTGTACGTACCTATTCTTTGTGTACAATTATCTTAGTTTCAAAGGAAAAATATCAATACATTTTTTTTTTTCAAACATTACTTACTTTTTTATCACTAAATAAAATCATTAGAACAAGTTTCTCTAAATCTTATATTCAACCCATAAGCTTACGGATTAATCTCAATTTATTGCTTCAAAAACTCATCTATTCTCAACCCTATTTCATTTAAATAAGGATTAAATTCCGCTGCAAAAGGACCTGGAGCAGAAAATTTACAACCAACCACCCATAAGTAAAATGTCTTGGAATGATATATGAGGTCAATCTTCATTCATATGAACGAAGTATTTTTGATTCTGCGAATATTTGTCACTAGTGGTCAGTCCCGGCTTCACACGGGAGTTTACCAAAAAATTCTTAGGTAAGGAATTATTTAGGTATTTTTGTAGTTATACTTCTAATGCGACTTTCAACAACGTTGCGTTATACGGGAGGACATCGTCTCTGTCTTTTTGTCTTTTTCTATTCCCCCCGAATAGAAAGAGACAGAGACTAATACGCTAGAAATGCTACAATCAAATAATAGATGGCAGTGTTCAGCATTTTTTGAAGTTATATGACTTCCAACTGACAGCGTGAAACAAAAATTAGAGAAACAGCCGTAATTTCAACCAACAGGAGCCGAGCTCTGTTGGCGGAACAGTGATACCGTCGGACTGCGGTCACACCGACAACGGGATACGAGTTCAAATCCAAACCGACATTGAAGTAAAAATTTAGTACTGCATATTGGTTAAGTACATCAAAATAAATACTAAATTAATTTCACATTAAACACAGAGCGAGAATGAATGCGTAGCACTCGAAGTATAACTTCTTCCGCGCGGAGGTACACCACGCACTGATTTTTTTTACACCTTTGGTTACATTATTGGAGTTTTAGTGAGGATCCCTAATTTTTTGAAAATATAATATATCCTCTGTCACCCGGGGATAGTGTAGCCAACGGTGAAAGAATTGTTCTAATCAGTCCAGTCGTTTCGCCTATTCAATAAATAAATAAAAAACAAATATCCTAGGACATTTCACACAACGCCCTCTAGTCCCATATAAAGCAGAGCTTGTTCTATGGGAACTAGATTGCTGATAGTATACTTTATTTTTTTTTTTTTGTAAATATGTACATATTTATCACCCAGACATAAAACAAACATCTATGTTTGCCACACACAAACGATTGTTCTTAGTGGGGATCGAACCTACGACACACACCACTGAGGGCAAAGCTTTTACCAACTGACGCCTGTCAAACTCTCTTCTTTTTTATGCGCCTTCTTCTTCTTCTACACCTATATGGTCTCCGTCCGTTATTTCGACAGACAATGTTGCCAACCAGTGTCAATTGATGAATTTGAAATAATATAAGTTAAGTCTTCGTCAAGTCGCCTGTCGTCTGAACCGAATTTTCACATTCAGAGAAACCACTTTACACACATTTATTCCAATGGCTCACACTTTATGTTACGACCTAAGTATTATTGGTTAAAATTCCACCAAAATTAAACAACAATACTCACAATAACACAAGAAAATCTATTCAAATAAAAGTGCTATACATTGTTTCAAAAAATGACAAAACTCGAATCCTTTGCGCCTTTTAAATATTTCACTAGAAAAAACTCAAATAAGAAAATGTTGACAAGATAGTTTCATAAATCATTCTAAATTCAAAAACATTTCAAAATGGCTGCATTTCTACAAAACAATTGAAATGCCGTTTATTCAGAGCTAGTCCTGCGCATCTAACCGGATGTAATAATAATTATTACCCAATCACGGGACCGTATGGACATAGTATACAGAAACTAGTAAGTCAAATGAGGACCTCTTTATGTATAATTCTTGGAGCACTGGGATTATAACCCTTTAGGCTATTTTTAACCGACCAAAAAAGGAGGTATTAAATTTACTTGTATTTTTTTTATGTTGCATAGAACTCCGTCATTTATCGTTAATATCAAATTGAAGTCAGTTTTTCCATTTTTTAAAGTTATAAATTATATTGATTTTAAGTGTTTTTGAACGGCGTTGGATGCCTTCTTCAACTTAAAAATAAAATACCTACTTCTTTAGTATAAGCAAGTATTTGTAATACGTAATTATTCCAAAACATTTTTTTAGGCTAAAACTCAGTTAGATAAATAAACTGGTGCAAAAGTTTAAGTAACAGTCATTTATTTAAAACTCACCATTGTTACAAAACTTAGTAAAAAGTTAATAGTTTTTTTGCTAGTATGGTTTAGTCACTAAGTTAAACTAAACTAAAGTTACACTAAACTTTAGTGTAACTTTATTTATTTTGTTGTTGCGATGCGTTAGAAACAAAAGATTTACATAACAAAATAAATACGAGTATGTAAAGGGATTCAAATTAAGTTAAATTTTTCTTAGTGGTTCAATCACGTGAAAAAGTAAACGACGACCCTAAAACTCTTTGGTTGAAATTAATTTATCTTTATCTTTATCTTAACTTAAAATATATTCAATTTGATACTGACAGTTGAGGTACTGACTGCCTCTACTATGGCTCTCCATAATTGCTGTTTCTAACAAAGGCTGGCGGCAAATGGCTCGAAAAATTACGCACTATTGTAGAATGCGACTTTCTTCAAATACAGTCTCTTAAAAAAGCGGCGACTGTTTTACAGCGGCCGTTATACAGTGTGGTAATTTAAGGATAGGGCGAAAAAAGAAATCTGACTGTAAAAATTAGGCCCTTCGCACATGGAGCTACTCAAAAAGAACTAGTCACAAACTTAAATTACTAACGAGTTGCCTGAGCGTCACAGCCCATACATGTTCTATGGAGGTTCGCACACGACGCGACTAGTTACTAACTGGTCAGTAACGCGTTAGCAACCGATCACGCGCGACGCGTCGTACCGGTCTCCACGCTACTGGTTTCCCGAGTTTCTTTGCTTTTTTGTGATAAAAATGAACGAGCAAACACTAAATATTCAATTTGTGAAGGAGGTGTCTTTCAAATTGAGTTGCGTCGTGTGAGAGAGTTTTATGAGCTAGCGATCAACATTAAATAAACATTTTATTTTTATTATTGGTCATGGTCCGTATAATTTACAAAAATTACATTACATTACAAAGATTTACTAACACAAATGAATAAAATACATATAAATACCTAAAATACCCATTAAAAGTAGGAGTACAACGTGTTTTTTTTTGCATAAAAAAATTACAACCAATACATTACCAATTCTAGCAGTCGTTAAGCCACGACGGAGGCCTTAAGGCGGCCTAAAAAACTCCGTCACCAGAGTTGGCCACTAGCTCATACGAGATTGCTTGCTTTACCAATACATTATTTACAATATTTACAAAATACACATGAAACAGTTTAGCTATCTACAAACTGTTGAAAACGATTTATAGATAGCTCAACTGGTCCAAATCAGTAGCAATCAGTATCCAAATCATTACCTTTGTAAAAAGGATTTATTCCAGAAATGCCCACCAGTGGGGATTTAGGTTTTTTTTCCATAAATCCCCACTGCTACGTCGTAACCATACTACGACAAAGTACCGAAGCGTCTATCAGTGGGAAGTGTTAATATAAACTTGCTTCAGCATCGAACATACAAGACGAGACCAACATAAAGTCTGCATCCGTAACTCTAGAACCACATTAATGCGCAAGAGTCTTTTGCATGGCTCCATTTATCTACAATAAATTGCCAATGCCATGGAGAGAACTGCCAACGTCGTTGTTTACGAAAAAGCTGAGAACATTATTATGTACTAAATGTTACTACACGGTACATGAATTTATGACTGACTAGCAGCGCCTCGCGGTTTCACCCGCGTAATTCCCGTTCCCGTGGGAATTCCGGGATAAAATATAGCCTATGTTCATCAGGGATAATGTAGGATTCTAATGGTAAAAGAATTTTTTTAATCGGTCCAGTAGTTTCGGAGCCTATTCATTTCATACAAACAAACAAACAAACAAAAAATCAAACCTTTCCTCTTTATAATATTTGTATAGATAAACTACTGACATAATCATATTTTAATATTAATTTGACATCCTATAATTTATTTCAATACTGTATATCTACTACTCGTAATTTCTATTCTATAATTCCTATCGTACCTATTAATGCTCATTCTATAATTCTAATTAATTTTCATTTTGTATTAATTATTTTTGTGTTTTGCACACCCTGTAGGGTAGATTTACATTGATACAATGCTACTTTATAACATCTCTACACACACACATGTAATTCTGCAAATGAATATACTTTGACTTTGATACACGGTGTAACATAATTGCCCAATAAGTCCGAAAGGGGGGTATTTTTCAGGTCATGGTGAACAGTGTTTTTTTTACGACTTTTGAGATTTTGAAGTTTTTCTTTTGTATAAATTATTGTCTATGCCAAAATATCATCAAAAAGCACCTTGTTAAGTCCAATCGCTTCACATTCCAGACAAAAGCACGCTTCAGCAAAATACACAATGCTGTAACAAGCGATGAGATGTATTTCACCCTTATTTCCAGAACGGCCAGATGTCACCAAAAATACATCATTGTAGATTACGCAACAAAGTTCAAAATAAGCCTTCTGCTTAACAAAATAAGGGCCAATTTTCTTTGCCCTCACTAATTAGTGACAGTTTGTAAACAGAAAAGTTATTTCTATAGACGTTGGGGAAATCAACGAAATGAGAATTTCCAAAGAAAATAATAATTAGGACGAATGTTTTTAACATCTGGAAACAAAATAATAAACATCTATTTGTTTGAAAATAGACAATAAAACACGCATTTAAAATATACCGTTTTTTAAAAGGGTATAGAAGCACCTGATTTTTTTTCAAAGAAAAGGACTGGACTTTCAGCTTAATCGGTATAGCTCTGCCATCTGGGGTGGTAGTGGATTCGATCCTTACTTAAAACTAAAAAAAGTTTCACGATGAACGCAAATATTGTTTGCTCTGTGCATCCACAAGGCACGAAAAAAAAAAATGCTCTCTGTCTCCGTAGATGGCGTTTTGCCCATACCAGAACTAGATAGCGCTGATTAAAATATCTACCTCATAAAAAAACTTGTTATTTATCTTAGTAAATAATGTTCCCATAGCACAAACTTTCCTTAATTTGGGACTAGAGAGCGTTGTGTGATATGTCCAAAAATATTTACTTACTAGATGCCCCCGCTACTTCGTCCGCGTCCCGTTGGACCCCGTTAATTTTTCGGGATAAAAAGTAGCCTATGTGTTAATCCAGGTCACGGACTATATTCCAAGTTTCATCCAAATCGGATCAGTAGTTTTTACGTGAAAGAGTGTTACTCTTTCACGTAAAAACTACTGACAAACATCCATCAATCCATCCATACTTACAAACTTTCTAAAATATTAGTAGGATTTATTTAGTACTATTAGAAGATAGAAAAGAGATAAAAAAATATTTATTTGGCACACAACACAGGTACAACACAGTAAAATAATCACACAGCAAGAAAACAATACATAATTAATTATAAAATAAAATAGAAAAGAATAGCACAGAATACGTAATATTAACACGTTCCCGGTCCAGGTGCCCCCAATGTGGGGCCATGAACCTTTTTTTTAGGAGTCCGTGCTTCCACTATGGGTTCACATCTTCAGTGGCCCCACAATAGTTTGTCAGTTTTTGGACGTATGAAGTTGTCAAATCATTTTGTATGACGACTGGGAGCTGTTAACGCTACTACGAGTATATACGTAGTTTTAAGGGTGTGGGTCAGCACCAGCGCTGATATGAGCCAAAAAAGGTCCTGCCTCAGCTTAATGCAGCTCTGCAGAAGCAAAGCGGCGCTGGTTTTCAGTCAGAACCTAACTATTATTTATTCTATTTCTAGGGACAGATCATCTAGAATCTAGGGCATGAAACACTGGCTTAAAATTAGTCTAAAACACCAAACTAAGAGTATTTAAGACAGATCTAGGTAAATAGAACTAGAATGGCGTGCATACTTATTAGTGCTTACCTAATTGCCTAATTAGTTAAGTTTAACCCTGTTGGTTTAACCTTGTAACAAAACTCAGGGTTAGCATAAAATAGTGGCCTATCACATGTTTTCGGGGTTAAACGAAATTAGCATTGTATAAAGACCACCCGAACCGAATTGCACTAAAAGTTGCAAAATATTTTCAAAGATCTATCTTCTATACTATTTTAAAACTGTAAAAAAGGCAAAAACTAAAATTAAAGATAATGGATAAACTAAATATGCAGGTCTACTAAACAAACGATTCCGATTCCGAAAATAGACTTTATTTGTTTGTTTGTTCGCAGATCACGCCTTAACTACGGGACCAATTTCAATGAAACTTATACTATTCAGAAGCCCTTTTTCCGGATTGAAACATAGGCTAAACTTTACTGAAACCAAAGACGTGGTTTCTTAGATACAGCTTGAACTTTCTAAACCAAACGCAGCCATTGGCTACGAGGTTCATCGTATGCTGGTGACAGATATTTTGATGTAAAGTTTCGCACGCGTACGAAGTCGCGGGTTTTAGCTAGTGTATAAATAAGTTTTCCTTCACCGTGAGGAAACCCGCGGCTTAGTCAGTTCCGCACGTTGACCTTGTCTTTCCTGTGGGTATGGCTGACTAGGCTGAGAGGATGGTATAGGTGCTACAAGCCTACTCCATCTAAACATTGTCCCAGGCACTACAGTGTGTCGTTAAGTGTAGGCATAGGTTGCCTCCTGACGCTGTATAAAACATCTTCAATTAAATTCAATTCAATTCATTTATTTCTTGCACGCAAGTGATCCACATAATATAAGGTATATTAGGCAAACACGCCTTTATACAATGTCAAAATTATAGAGTAACAATTTAATAGATGTAAAGGCCTAATCATTTTTATTATGTTAAGATGGGCAGGACACTTGGCAAGACGGGAAGACGTGAGATGGACGAAGGCGGTCACAGAATGATGGCCAAGGGATGCCCGTAGACCAGCGGTCGGCAACACGCGGCCGGCTTTTTGGTCTACGGCGTAGACCTAAAAGTCGACCACCCGCCCGATGGTCAAATGACATCGTAGAACTAGCTGGGAATCACTGGACAAGACTCGCAAGGGACCGAAAAGAATGGCGTAATAAAGAGGAGGCCTATACTCAACAGTGGGTGCAAAAGGGCTGAAATGATGATGATGATGATGATGATTATAAATAAGTTTAGTCGTATACGAATATTTTGGCTAAATAGTAATTACACATTATTATTATTGCGCATTTACACAGTAGTGTAAATGCGTGTCTAGTTCTGGGTTCTCACAAATTAAGACAAGACGTGATGCAATCTATTTATAAACAAAGCTAAATACAAACGGTCACGACATGACTACCTGGTATCCTTAGCATAATAAGATTCCTTTTGAATTGCAGACATGACATCATCTTCGAGTCTCTGTGATGCAGCGACTGTGTTCCGCGAATTCCATGATGACGTCATCCTCTCCTTGCCCTTTTCCCATTACGTAAATTTATTATGTAATTAAAAAAATAAACGAAAAATTAATTTCGCTTTAGAAAGTCATGAGATACTAAGATTGATAAAAAATAATAAAAAAAACTAGTTATTCATTGAAAAAAATTACAGGAAAATGCATTTTAGAAGCTTTTTAAAAGTAACGGGATACTTAATTTATTAGTAAAATTTATTTATTTATTTTTTTTGCTGAAGAGACAAAAGATATGAAATAATATTTTTTTTATCATTATAATTTAAATATTATGTACTAACTAATTTTTTTGTGCCTTTTTAAAAACTCAGCCTGTATTCGATTCTTAATAATTTCCTTTCAGTTGTAGTAACGAAACAAAAATGAGAGAAAATTAAATATTGTGACAAATAGTCCATGCTAAGGTTGCCCGGAAGAAATCGCTTTCAACGATAAGACCGCCCGTTGAACTTTATCGTATTATATAAGTCGGTCTTTAAAACATTGTCCTTGTATACAATAAAGCATATTACAACTAATACAGTATTTACAATACTCACAATATTTACAAAATGCACAATATGAAACAGTTGAGCTATCTACAAACCGTTGCAAACGATTTATAGGTAGCTCAACTGGACCAAAACAGTACCAATCGGAAGCGTGGCCATGACATTAGCTGTATTGCCGCGCTGAATAGCAATAATTGTGTTAACTATCTATCTAATTGTATCTAATGTAAATACGAGTACAAAACTAACGAAAACATAAAAGCTCAGAGAAATACGGCCGTAATATTCAGGACGTCGCTTTTCCAGAAACCAAAGCGTCATAGCGGTACTAAAATTCTATTTACCTGCGTAAATTACATTACGTGATGAGCTTACGGAATGCAAAATCAAATGCGTTGTGCATTTGGTATTTAAGAGCATTTACCAAACACCAATAACCATCAGCCCCCGTATCGTAAGCTCTGAACTGCTTTCGCTGCCCAACATAATGTCAAGTGACGTGGCTACAGATATACGAAAACAAGAAGCTTTTGACGACAATAACTCAAAACGCGCTGAAACGCGCAGAAGTCACTTTAGTCACAGGATACCTATGATTTAGTATGAAAACAGTTCAGAAAACCTGCCAGGCTTAAACCTGGCAGGTTTTTATGAGATAAAGATACCCCCCAGATGATATTCTATCAGCAATAGTTTGTTTGTTAGTTACGCCTTAACTACTGGACCAATTTCAACGAAACTTATACCATTCGGAAGCCCTTTTTCCGGATTGAAACAAAGGCAATATTTTATTGAAATCAAAGACGTGTGGATTCTTAGATACAGCTTGAACTCCCTAAGCCAAAAGCAGTGATTTGCTACGAGGTTCATCGTATTTATAATATTAGTGAGAAGTGAGATGGGATATTTGAAATAACTAAATAATAAATAAACAACGCTTTCTAGTCCCAAACAGTATTATTATAATCTGTGCCCAAACTAAGCAAAGCTTGTACTATGGAAACTAGATTGCTAATAGAATACTTAGATACTTTTTTTTTGTAAATACTTTATATGTAATACATAGTAACACCCAGACACAGAACAAACATCTATGTTTGCAACACACAAATGTTTGTTCTTGGTGGAGATCGAACCCACGAAATCCTACATCCTGTAAGGTAAATGGTAGTAGGTACGTGTAAAATGTTAAGAAGGTTGGTTCTATGAACTTTTGAAAGTTTTAGCTAAGCTTATAGCAATAATGGAATAAATACCTACCACGCCTATAATTACGAGTACTTACGCAATAAGCGAAAGGAGAGGTCATAACCTCAACGCACGCGCAGCTTACAACTCTGACTGGCTTTTAGATTGCTATTAGTATTACTTCAAATAAACACCACTAGGCTCACTAAAGTTATATAATTTATAAACTAGTAGTTTGCCCCGAACTGAGACCTCGCGATGGTCGGAGGTTAATAAAACCCAAACAATTTTTATTGACCAATGGTTGTAATAAACTTCGCAAATCGCTTAGAAATCGCCGTCTAGCAAAGTACCAGTCTTACTTGAACTATAAAATCATTGAAACTCCAAGAAATGGTAGCTCACGTTACACTGGGTTTGCCAATTTTATAATTTTTACAACAAATAAAAACTATTATACCTAGAATCAAAATAAAAACAGTTTTGGAATGTCTAAACAAAACCCTATCATATGACACTCCACTTGATATTTTTGTACGTTTTTTTTTTTCTTTCTTTGGACCCTCATAACTTCACGACCCCTTGACCGATTTACTTTATTTAATAACCCAGGAAACTTAAGAGTACTATCCGTATACCTATCAAATTCTGTGAAGATCGGATAAGCGGTTCAAAAGATCTCGGAGAACAAACATACAAGTTTTGTCCAAGTTTTCACTAAGACAGCGTTCGCTTCGCTCACTCGATCAATTAAATTAATTAAAAAAACCCACTTCAATTTAATTATAATAATAATAAACGGAGGCCTTAAGGCGGCCTTAAAACTCCGTCACCAGGGTTAGCCACTAAACTCATGAGCTTGCTTGCTCTACGGACATTTTAACACAGCGCCTTCTAGTCCCAAACTAAGCAAAGCTTGTAATATGGGAACTAGATGGCTGATAGAATACGTAATATTCCTTTTTGTTGTAAATACATACTTATAATACATACACAAGACACCCAGACATAGAACATCTATTTTTGCCACACAAAAATGTTTGTTCTCGGTGGGAATCGAGCCCACGACCCACAGACCGGAAGGCAGAGCTACTACTACCGACGCCATGACGCCTGACACAACTTCATCACCAGATGATGATGATGGTAGTACATTGGGTTTGTTGTATTGATCATAAACTCCATTGAAAGGTCACAGGGAAGCAAAATACGTCGAATGACATGTTTCTTCCAGTTATTCCTATTTAACTCCCAAACTACTGAACCGATTTTAATAAAAACCTGGAATAACACAGTAGCAACTCTTTATTCCAGGAAATCAGCAGGATCAAACGGAATTCGGAAGAAGTCGCGGGCGAAAGCTAGTACAAACGAAAATACCTCAGTTCACTAAAACCAAATAACGTTGCATACCTTCACGCGCCAAACCTGCACCTGCCTAGATAACAGATAACTAACACAGGAAGCCAGACAAAAAGAACCTGAATAATCTCGCAATCTCAGACTACAACAGAAAGTTTTGATAACAGACTCCGAGTAACTTATGAATTGTAACCTGTGCCTTGATCACGAATAAATGTGACAATCGCAATCGTATCGTAACGCTAGCGTATCCGAGATACACTGCGCGGTGACACTACAACGTTTGGCAGTCGAGCTGGCGTTGACGCGCAATGTAACTCGAATACGTTAACAGGGCGACTGTCACATTTGTTCGTGATACTGCTTCTGGGCCTCTACTACGAAAAATGACTTGCGATGATTCGGTAGCGTCGTTTCTGTTACACTGCGCAATGACGCTGTCACTTCGCAAGAGCTCACGTCATCGTTCGAGATGACCACGCAGTGTAATAGAAACGATGCTACCGAATCTTCGTAAGTCATTTTTCACAGTAGAGGCACTGACTCTGATTCTGAAATTTTTTCACAATAGCAAGCAAGGAAGCTCGTAATGAAGAAAATGAGATTAGCGTGGTATGGGCATGTCATGCGGAGGGAAGAGAGTCATGTAACGAGGAGAGTGCTAAGTATGAATGTGGATGGATATAGAGGAAGAGGTAGGCCTAAGAAAAGATGGATGGATTGTGTAAAAGATGATATGCATAGGAGAGGAGTGAACACTGAGATGACGAATGATAGAGGAGAATGGAAGAAAAGAACATGAGCCGACCCCACCTAGTGGGATAAGGGCAGGAAGAAGAAGAAGCAAGGAAGCTCGTATGAGTTAGTGGCCAACTGTTGGGTAGCTACACTATCCCCGGGTAACAAAGGCTATATTATATTTTCAAAAAATTAGGAATCCTCACTAATTTCAATAACCCAAGGTGTAAAACATAACTAAAAAATGTCTTACCTTGAGTTTTTTGTATACCCAAGTGAAGCCGGGACGGGCCGCTAGTCTAAAATAATTATAGGGCCCAGGACTCCTGGGCACTGCAGTAGCGTCCCGTTATAATACCAATAATCGTCTATCTTTGTCATTACTAGCTTTCGCCCGCGACTTCGTCCGCGTCCCGTTTATCTTGTAAATTTTTCGAGATAAAAAGTAGCCTATGTGTTATTCCAGGTTACGAACTATATGTTACAAGTTTCATCCAAATTGGTTCAGTAGTTTTTGTGTGATGGAAACACAAACATCCAAATAACCAAACATATAAACTTTCGTATTTATAATATTAGTAGTTAGGATAATGTTTAGCAGTGCAGTCCCCGTATCGTAAGCTCTAAACTGCTTTCGCTGCCCAGTATAATGTCAAGCGTTGTAGCTACAGATATACGAAAACAAGAAGCTTTTGACAGCAAAAAACGCGCTGAAACGCGCTAATATGACTATTTAGTTACAGAATACCTATGATTTAGTATGAAAACAGGCTTAAACTGGCAGGTTTTTATGAGACAATGATTGCCCCTGTGGCCTCCTTACACCTGTCGCAGTCCTATTGCAAAGATATCACGAGTTACGTAATAAAATGATTAATTTTGAAGAATGCACTTGAAGGATTTCAACTTAGCTGTTGCAATGACCGCTCTCACGGGACGATTGCGAAGTCGATGTGAGTTCACGGGTCAAAGGGGGCGAGCACACGAGTGTAATCAGTTTTATCGGTTTAGCTATTGTGAAATAAGTTTACTATTGGCTAAATAAATAGACTTGAATTTTAAATAATATTTGACAGTTCTTGCAGTTTAATTCGTAGTACAAACGACAGCCGACTTGACGAATGACTAGACCTGACATAAATTATTTCAAATATCACTTGAGACTGGCAAAATTGTTTGTCGAAACGACGGACAGAGGCCATTAATAAGAGAAGAAGAAGCCTCATGTTTATGACACTAGCATTAGCGAACTCGACTCTGGCAGAATTGTGACAAAAGCCACAAACCAAGAAGTTGAAATTGAGAAGAAGAAGGTAGGTATGTAGTGCTGAAACTCCAATCAATACATAATAATTTTATTAGATATTTTTGAGGTGTCAAAAATAAAAATAACATTTATCTAGGACTTAAGTAGTTGTGTTTTAATTAAAAACATATTTGGAGACCCGACTCATCGGTCCCATGGTGTAACGGTTAGCACTCTGGACTTTGAATCCAGCGATCCGAGTTCAAATCTCGGTGGGACCTTAATGTTTTGTGGCTAAATTTTGACTAAAATTCCCTGTTTGTGAGTCCGTAAAAAGATATTCTATTATTTTATAAATAAATAATAAATAAATATTGTTAGGCTATTTTGAAAAATATATCTATACTATTGTAAAACTGTTAAAAAAGCCAATAACAAAAAGATATGGATAAAATAAATTTTAATATTCAGATCTAATAAATAATCTGTTTTGTTTCCTAAAATCGAATCTGTCTGTTTGTTTGTTCGCGGATCACGCAAAAAAAACACATTTTTCAAGAGATACGAGGTACCTATCAAGACCAGTTTATCCACATTTTTCAAACGTAATCAATATTTTTCATCGCAGTTGTGTCCTCGACATTAAAATCACTCGATACGCAATCGATTGCGATTCGATTGATGCATCGAATCATTAGGGGCATTAGGAAAGGTCATCTGATAATCATTGAAGGTTTTAGCTTAGGCTAAGGATAGACGGACTGCTTGGGCAGTCGATATTATCGGCAACTCTATTTGAGCAGTCAGCCAGCACAGATCGCTTTGGAGAAAGTGTCAGAGTCAAACTTAAAAAAGCTTTTATTCAATAAAATCTCACTGATCACTTTGAATAGTCATTAGGTTTGTTACGATTACGTATGATTAATTTTTTTTTATTGAATGAGTATGTATTAATGTGTTGTCGTAAACAGCCATGTTGATAATAGGTTTTCAATGTGCGTAGGGGGTACTTTTGTGTAAGTTTTTGTATTTGCTGCAAATCTAATGCTCCGTAACTAGGTATCTCTGAATATCCCGGGATAATACGCTTAAGTATCTTGAGTAGTGCCTTATAATATTAGTAAAGGTAAAAATAAGTGGTACCAAGATATTATCTCGGAAAAGATTCTTGAAAAAATCAAAATCTCCAGAATATGTGATTTTCCTAATACATTGGCAAGACTATTCGTGTCCATGCATAAAACAAATAGAGAAGGACAAAACAAGAACAACGAAATGAAAGAAAACAATAAAAAATATATTTTCATAATCTTTTTTTAAATAAAATTTGTTGGCCCTGCAATGGGACACAATAAGTTAAATAAATAAAATAAACATTTCAATCGCTCAATTCGCCTATTATTTCTTGCACCAACTTGTTGAATGCGATAAATTGAGTTTTCAGCTGACTGCTCCGTCAATTGCGAGCCTTAGGATCATTGTAAATGAGTCGGAATAATTGTCTATTATTATAACTTTTGTTTATCAAAGCATTTTATCGATATTACTTTATTCGTTCGTGATGTGATAAGAAATCAGAGATATAGTTTTAAATAGCTTTAGATTAGAAACATTACAAGTACACAAGTGTAAAAATATTGAGCTTGGTCGTGCATCTACCCCCCTCTTTTCTATCATCATCATCATCACCCACAGCCCAGATTTGCATGGAAATGGTCGTGACTATTCGTTTATGACATTCTAAGGTCCGTATACCAATACAGACATCGTTACTCAAGCATAGATTTGAGTAGAGATTATCATACAAGTACAGTAAACCTGGGTAAGTGAGAACTGGATAAGTGAGAAAACTCTATAAGTGAGAGTAATAGCCAGGACCCGTCATTTAAAGCTCCCAAAACCTCTATTAGCGAGAAACAGAAACCTTTGTAAGAGAGAGTCGTCGAGTTTTCCCTCATGGACCTCCGTAAGTGAGACTGCTACTTATCTATACCTCTATAAACGACAGTCGAGCTTTATTTATTTATGTATATTATTTAGGAGGAACAAATGACAAAAGAAATTACAAATTTAACATCTGCTATTTTATGACTCATTCTTAACTTTCGTGAAACTTCTTACCATTGTTTTTGTTGTTTGTTCCTCGTCAATATTGTTCCTATTCTATTTCGTGGAACTAAATAACGTTGTTATTTTATCGCATTCTTTTCAAATGGACACGTGTGCCTGTGTAGAAACTCGGGTTAGTGAGAAACCTCTATAAGCGAGAATGAGATTGTGCTCCTTTGAACTCTCGCTTATCCAGGAGTCCGGAGCTTGAGTCCGGATCAGTGCTTAAGTAGTAAATCGGCGTACGGGCCTAATAATTGCACAGTGCAATTCTTTTATCAGTGGCCTCTGTCCATCACATCGACAGATAATTTTGCCAGTGTCAAGTGTATAATATCTACTTGAATGCTGTAACCTCTATCACGAACAAATCTGACAGTGGCCGCGTTAGCATATTCGAGTTATATTGCGCGTCACTGCCATTTCGACTGCCAACCGTTGTAGCGTCACCGCGCAGTGTATCTCGGATACGCTAGCGTTACGATACGTTTGCGATTGTCACATTTATTCGTGATCAAGGCACTAATCTATAAGTTACTATACTGTGGTCCGTAAGATCAAAAGCAGTTTAAACTATGGGTTTCGCTATCTACGATTATATTTGATCGATGGATTAATCTACTGTCGTGTCCGTCAGTTTAAGCTACCGATGGTCGATTAATTACCATTGATCTTATGAAATAATCGGAGACTGGAGGTTAAACTCTATTTCGTGGTTTAAACCACTATTGATCTTACGGCCCTAAGCTATGACGCCTGTCATATCTGGACCCGTGGATTATAATACCTATGCTTTTGGTTAACGCTTTGCTATCGGCTCGATAGCGTAGCCACTGCTAATGGCTTCCTAATGCACATTTCAGGCCAAACTGACAGTATTGTTCGTTGGAAATTTAATATCGTCTGACAAAGCCACACCGCTAACACTGGCACCTGGATGTGGTAAGATGGAGATGTGGTATTTGGAAAGAAGAAGAAAGCCTTTATTTAAAAGGCTGCACAAAACAAATGGAACTATATGCTTTAGTATACTATTGCTGCATCCTCACAGGGTACATGATTGTTCTTTTAGCTAACTATAAGCTATATATAATAAAATATAAACTATGTATGCAATCAATCAATATATGAAATAAATGAAATGATATAGAATTATAATATTAAAAACAAAATCATTGATCTTGTACCTCGACATCTTAGAATGTAGTCTGTCAACTGATTCAATTATTGGAAACCACCAATAATTGACTAAAAAGAAATATAAAACGATTATTATAGGCAATTATAACTGTCATCTCATCATCATGACAGTCACGTAAAAACTACTGATCCGATTTGGATGAAACTTGGAATGTATATTGTCCGTGACCTGGATTAAGACATAGGCTACTTTTTATCCCGAAAAATTAACGGGATCCAACGAGACGCGAACGAAGTCGCTGGCGGCACCCTAGTATGTAATAAAAACCCTATCCAAATTACAAACAGGGTTTATATGGTGTATGTTATAGTGTCATGGCGGTGAGTAGTAGGGTTTCCCCGGTTCTGGCTCACTGGCTAGCTCGCTCAAAGAGGTCATCGCGGTCCTACCTCAGCCTAAAAAAAAAAAAAAAAAAAAAAAAAAGTTTGGACTCTTTTCCCACTAATTCGCACACGCTCTATCGATAGCACTCATCCATTTTTGCGTATCTTGCTCTGTTCAAAAGTTACAGTAACAGTGCTTGCGCTAATTAGCTGCTAATGAGTCCTTACACTCGAATTTGCATTGTGTCTAATTACTCTCCAAAATTGCATTATTACCTTAATTAGGTGATTAGATGCTCGAACATTGCATTGTTATCCTAATTAGGTGATTAGGGATGGTATTACTAATAAAAGTAAACATCTTCCATTCTAGCTCAGATTTTTATTAACTTTATAACAGTAATCAAATAATTTATGCACAAACAAATCGTTATTCAGCTTACTGCTATCAAATAATTGTACAAAATCCATCATACTATTTCCGTGAAACTTGTAATATAAATATGTCAAACAATACTCTCCACAAACTGAAGTGAAGTCATGTTGTAGCCTGTACCTATTGAAATCCCACTGCCTGGTAGTCCTGTTCAAGAAACTTCTATGATTTCCCGTAGGTGGCCGACCATATGAATCAAAATACTGACCAACTCCATTTCTCTGTATGTGAATGGCTATCCAATGGGAGCCAGGTTCAGTGTCGAAGTCCAAATTACTTACTAAGTAAGTGGGAGTTTTAATATTTAAAGGTAACCTGTTTGCTGGATAAACATTATTTTGTAATGTAGGATGTAACGAATGCAAATATTTTTTAATTTCAATTGTGTTCATGGTAAAGTTGTGATACGATCTGTTTTCAAATTAAAAATGTGTAACTGGATAAGCTGAACTTGTTTATAAAGTGTGGAAGCAAATAAAAGGATTGGAATATGTGCTGATGTTTTATTTATTTCATAATTATAACTAGGTTTATACAATATCAACTTAACTACTATAGTCTACGGTAACATTACGGTTCTTATCTATTTCAATAACATTATCAAATTCTGCATAAACAATACAGTTAATTGTCTGAGTAAGTGTAGATTCAAATCGAACTTCTAATCTAACACTACCATGTTTTATAAGGTTCCAATGGGTATTTGAATTCGAACTGAGATCAGCTGTTAGATCAAACGCTAACAGACAGTATCCTTTTGCATATTGTTCTCTAGATACCCCATTACCTTCATTGAGAAAATGTATACCTGTCCCCGAAAAAAGTGTGTGATAGGCTGCAGTAAAAATATTACTCTCAAAAGATGGTTGCAAAGCTTTTGAAGGTATTTGCTGACCATCAATGTATAAACAAAATGTATTCAAATCATAGTTTTTAAAATTGAATGGGTTTTTTGTCAAAGTTCCATTAAATGCTGCATTGTTTACAAATCCAATAATACATCTTTTAGGGACTTGCCCCAGAAAAATATTATCGAGAGTTTTACCTTGAATACCTGAAGGTATGGTTAACACTTTGACTTCTGCTCGAGTAATAGGATATTTAGCAGTTGTAGAGGCTAACACTTTTTGATGGGCTAGTAATACAGTTGGATTGATTCGTGCTCTACGAACAATAAGAGTTGCATCTGTAATGCATACTTTAAATTTTAAATCTGTAGATGAAGCCA
This sequence comes from Eulithis testata, assembly GCA_947507515.1. Classification (NCBI taxonomy): domain Eukaryota; kingdom Metazoa; phylum Arthropoda; class Insecta; order Lepidoptera; family Geometridae; genus Eulithis; species Eulithis testata. The sequence goes on from OX382219.1 coordinate 5,877,353, forward strand.
TAAGATTGAATGTATCTCTGGATCGAACTAATTTTACACTCATTTCTACCCCATTAATTAAAAACTTTTCTTGGTTAAATATATCTCCATGAAGATGACCAATCATTTCTATTTCTTTACTTTCACATGCTAGCTGTTGTCTTTTAGTAAATCCCTCATTTTTTTCATCAGTTGAGTCCATTTTATCAGCTGTATCTTGATACCAAAGAGCACAAGTCAAGTGAGAATCTTTGGCTGCAGGAGCGTAGTTTAACAAAGTTTCTATGTAAGCACGATATGCATATGTATTGTTTGGAGGTGATACAAGCTTTTGATTCAAATAAACATCCAGTTGACTGAAGAGTGAATGAAGCCAATTATTAACAGGGGCTACAATGCTTGATGCTAATATTTTTGTTGAGTCCTGATTGAGTATTTTAGCTTTTACATGTATCAATGTGTGGGATAAATCAATATAGTCATCGCCTGTCCCAGGTACTAGAAACTCTATGGGGCCATCATCAGCAAGAGATGAAATGGGTTTATAGTGTATCCACAACCCACTTTCTATGCTGGTTTGCGTGGATGGTAAAGCAAACAAATCCAGCTCTGATTTTATACACTCACAAGAATGACTATGTAAAAATGACATCTTTATATTATTTTACGCAAATATATCTTTTAAATTATTAGCTCTTGATTTTTTTGTAGCTTTCACTTTAGCAGTTGGTGGTAGACTGTAAGAAGATAGCCGCTTCCTTGTTTTATATCCTGAGCCAGACATATTTAATCTATCTATTTTGTTATCTGCTTTCCTTTTCAGGTTTGTACTTGCTTCTTTAAGTCGAGATTTTATTGAATCCTCCATGGGGCGAGCGCTAACCATGTCTGATAGAAGACCGACACCAGCATTTAAAGCCTCTTTACCTATAACTTTAGCACCACTAGAAAGTAATGGTAGAACAGATCTAAATAATCCACCTAAAAAACTACCGATGCCATGACCACGTTGATAGGGTGCTCCTTTATAAATCACTCCAATCCCAGAACCTGCTTGATGTGAGTAATAATGTTCATATGGACAAGTAATATTATCACGGGAATACATTATATTTTTTGGAAATGAAGCTTAACACACACTGTTCCGAACTGGAATGGTATTTTTTGACCCGTGCTGGATCTTATATCTATTTCAATAGTATCAAACTCTCTACGCATAACAGGTAGGTAATGAGGAGGTGAAAAAACATGCATCTTATTTGCTCCATAAATATACTTCGCTGGATCCAATGGTATAATTCTCAATAAAGGTGTCATAACATCTCCCACTATCTGAGGTTCAACAATATCACAGTAAACAAATAATTGATACGGTAACCCTAAATGTAAATTTGCAGGACATTTACCAAAACCATTACCTACAAGATTTCTGTTTGGTTCAAAGCCGAGTTGTAAGCCTAACTTAGGTGATAATGTCAAAGATTTAATAGATTCATCCATAATAGTGGTAGACACAAACTTTGATATTTCATCATACCGAAATTTAATTTTTTCCTTTATATTATTTAGCGCAGTTAAAATATGATTAATATTATCATAATTTGTTGCTGGAATGTGAGTTTTATAAAATACCATTGAAGCGTTTTCTTCATGCGGCATTAACATTAGTTTTGTTATATAAATTACATTTTCATGCTCTTGTACAGTGAACATCGTACAAGGGTATTGAAATTCAACAACTCCAACTGACCATTGTCCTTCAAGTTTTATAGATTTTGGTAATTTTGTTGAAAATTTTGTAGTCATATTGTCTGGAAAATATGCCATGGAACTATTACTAAGTAATGTTAAATAAAAACTTTCTTTTATCATATTTCTTTCAACTCAGATGCAGAAATCCAACTATTAAATTTATCTGGATAACCTTTCCACTTCACTAACACTTGCTTTCTGCTACCAGAATAGCGTGAACTAATTATTTTATCTATTTTATACTTTGAGGAGGGGTCATAAATTACTTTCTGTAATTCCTTTTCATAAAACGTTCCAACTATAGATTCATGTTTTAAATCTTCTAGTGTGTACACAACCAATGGTGATCGTTCTATTATTGAAGTTATCATAAATATTTCATCACTCCAGTTGGATTCATAACCTTTTTGAAATATATGCTTATACTTCGTTATTCTTACATAATCTCCAATGCGAAGTTTTGGAAAAGCTGTACTTGTGATACTTTGAACATTTTTTCTACTATACAAGTTATTCCATACAGTCATTATATTATTTGTATTTACATCACAAGGACACATCTTGATACTTGAATGATGACTATGGTTATATGCATATATTAGGTCTTGTAAAATATCAATGTATTTGTACGTATTTTTATGTGTAAAATAACGCCACATCCTCGTTTTGAGTGTTCTTTGAAATCTTTCAACAATGCTAGCTTTAATATCAGGGTTATTTGTAGTATAGTAATTAATATTTTTCGACTTAAAGAATCTTTGAACATCTTTTGAAACAAACTCAGTTCCTTTGTCTGATTGTATATGAGTTGGTGTTGTATTAGCTTCATTAAATATGCTTTCAAAGCATGTTTTAGTAGTTTCAGAATTTTTACTTTTCATAGGTCGGACATATGCATATTTGGTAAAGACATCAATAACACAAAGAATATAATTAAAACCATTGTTATATTTTGAATAGGTTCTCATATCACTTAAGTCAGCCTGCCAAAGTTCATTAAGATTAGATAAAATATATTTGTTTCGTGGAAATTTTCTGTGAACTGGTTTATGTAGTGTATATGTTTCCTGTGATTGTAACCATCTTTTAACATCTTCTCTATTCATTTTACCTTTCATAGCTTTGGTTAGTTTATCAATACTAGCGTACCCAGCGGGGTGTGATGGGTTATAGTAGATGTTGTTTATTTCTAATAAGGACTCCATTTTTCCCAATCAATCCTCTGTTTAACTTTTCTAGTAACTGGTGTTGAAAACAGTTCTTCAACTTCTTCATGCGGTGAGTACTCCTTGAATTCGTTAACTTGAAGTTGGTTCATATAATCAAGTCTTTTTGAATTTCCAATGTAAATAAGCGGTGTTTTAATATCTTTCAATGCTTTTGCAAATTTTTCCCATCCTATTGGATCATTTCTTTTGAGTGGTCTCAAACAATCATTTATTAAGTCAACAATATTACTTCCAGAAATTTTTTCTTTGTCTATAGTTACTGTACCGTCATCATCCCAATCAATTTTGCTTTTATTCGAAGATATCAAATATAATAATCTCTCACCCTTCCTTATGTATGTTTTAGGTACTAAGCTGAGTATGTGCTTAGGAGAGTAAATCGATTTTCTATACAAACTAGAATTTTTTTCTTGTTCATTGTCTTCGTTTGATGTCTGCTCAGCAACTACTTCTTTCACATCGATATCTTTGTTTTTAGTATCCATCATGCCATCATCTGCTACTTTACCCCCTCTATCTGCTCTTGGAGTATTTGAAACTAAAGGTATTTCAAGAGGTTGACGTCCTTCTTCAGAAAAATGTAAGTATCGTTGCAAAATTTGTAAATATAATATACATTTTTTTCTATCGTCCATGTCACTTTTCAAAATGTTTTGCATTTCAGCATCTAATCGTGACATAGGGTTCTCAACAGAATCATGGTGATTCATTTTTTCTATAACGCTTGGATCAATTAATAACATTTTTTTAGCGTGTTCCATTTTTTAAACAATAGAGCCAACTAGTGCACTCAAAATCGATCCCAATATTATAGGTAAAAAAGATCCTCCTTTTTGAACTATTAAACGTTTACGAACTTGTTTAGTACTTTTTCGCACTAGTTTGCGAAGTAGATTTTTATATTTTTCTAACTTTTTCTTTGCTTTTTCTTCAAGAGGTACTTTACCCTTTAAAACGTTATGAATGCATTCACAAATGCAATTAATTTCTTCTTCATCACATGATTTTAAAAGTGCTTTTTGATATTTTGGTTTAAGTGTATGCAAAGCATTGAGTAAATCTTTATGCGTCTTTAGTCTTTGATGCATTATTTATGAATGACAGAAATTTGATGATTCTTTGCATATTTAAATAGTTTTGTTGGAACATAAACAGTGCAATATCTATCTGAAGGAAATATTTTAGTTTTAAAACGACATATATCGCTAGTGTCTTGTTTCAAATCTATCATCAAATATCCATACGCATCTTTAGTTGCATCCTTGTATGAATCTTCCATAAACTTTGTATTTTCTGGTGAGACTTGTCGTGCTAAATATCTAATTTGAGTTTTATCACGAGGATTTTTAAAATAGATGATATAACCAGAGTTTAAAGATATATCTCTCTGACCTTTACCTTGATGAAATAAGTTTTGTGTTATATAAAAAACACTTAAGTTCCTATGATGACTACCTTTTGTAAATATATCAACAATGCGTCCATCGGATTCTCTCATAAGATCATCTATGATTACTAGTTGTGCATCCTTTCCATCAAACATGCTGAGATCTGGTATTCCTTGACAATAATTTATATTTTTGAGGTTATACAATGGTTGCATTTCATCAAAACACCAAGTAATTTGAATAAATTCAGCACTACAAATGTCTTTCACATACTTAATAAAATTTGTTACAAAATTAGATTTTCCACATCCACTTGGACCGGCTACTATTGCCGTAAATGGATGAATAAAATGAAACATTTTTTTACTGAGGTGTTGATTGGGAGAAGTTTGTGAAAATAATGAGACAAAGTTTTGAATATCAATTATTTATATTTTATTAATAAGCAGCATACAATATACAAATATAGTTGATTTAAATCAGTTTATTCATAAAGGAAATTACAACTAATACAGTATTCACAATATTTACAAAATACACATGAAACAGTTGAGCTATATAGTTATATTATAATCTAGTTCTTATTCTAACCAAGTTTATTATATGACAAAATTATAAAATTAATGGGTTACAATTAACTTCTTAGTTACTAATACTAACATAATGATATTACAAATTAAATTATAAATTACATTTGATACACAATGCTTAGATACTTTATCGTAATTTATAATGTCCCCAAGCTAATGTGTCAACATTATTTGGTAAAATAAATCTTTTGCTGTCATTAAAAGACAAACATATTTTGTTTACTTGCTGAGTAAATATTTTGTGCTTAAGTGATTTAAATAGGACCATGGTACCATACTGAATATTTTTATCGAATAGACATGATTTATAATTTTCCATATTCATATTTTTTGTAACACATTTCTTTACACCTTTAGCCTTTGAAATAAATTTACTTTCGACATCCAATGCATACATTTTAGATCTTAATCCAACGAATTCCCGAAATATTTTTCCATTATTTTCGTCTTTGAAAAAGCCTAACTTTTTTTTGTTTATTTTTGGATAGCCAAATATGTTGTCATCTGGGTAATCAGATGTGTCAAACTTTGAAGAGAGATCTGGTTTAATATCTTCATAAAAGTTATTTGTAAAAACATGATATATCAAACTATCAGTATCAGTGTAAAGTAACTTAATGTTGTTGTTAAACTTCTTAAGCATAAAATTATAGTGAAAGTCATACATTAGAGTCTTCGAAATATCCAAGATGCAAAAACCTAAGTAAATGGGTTTGTTATGAAATAATTTCATTTTTCTTAACTGAATTGCAACTAAATTCTCTCCAAATATAGATGAACTATGAAATTCCGGTTTTGCCACTAAATCTTGTACACCAAGAATTTTACCTCTATTTTCCCAATGTGTTAATAGTTTAACGTTTACCCTCTTTTCAATATTTTCCATCGTCTTTCCAAATACGGAATTATTCATTAATTTGTAAAAATCTTTTTCAAAATCAGATTTAGCAGATGTTCGTAAAGTTGTGTTTAAATCTATGTAATCTTTTAACCAAGGACGTTGTTTGAATTTTAAAATCCTATGAACTTTGATTAGTTTCATACCCATCTCAATGCATTGCTTTAAATTTCTATAGTGAATTTTATATTTAGTTTTATTATTCAGGTTTGGCACTAATTTGATATCTTTAGAATTTCCAATTTTGATGTTTTCGGGGCACAAAGGTAAATCTGAATGCAAATCATGAAGTTCGACAGGGTACTCTAAATCTACTTCTAAAATAAAACCGTATTCTGCATTTTCAGATACATCAAAGTTAGTATTAACATTTACCCATTCAAAACCACCAACTGGAAGACATTGAGACATAGCCCAACCGTAAAGATTATTCGCATCCAAATAAGTTAAGTATGATTTTAACTTATCTTTATCATAATCTTCCATATACTCATTATTAGCTTTTGCATGGCGATTACTACACTGCGATACACCCCCTCGTATACCAGCCTTAATAAAAGCAACCTTCTCAAAATCCGTTAATAGTTCTAACTCTATTTGAGTGAATTTTAACATAGCATCCCAACTTAACCCAGGTGCTGTATAATAATGAGCTGGATCCAAACCATACGTTTTTAAACATAAAGTTCTAAAACTTTCAAAAACATCTGTTAACAATAAAACATCAGTTTTGAGATATAGATTAGAATAGTCTAACATAGTGCGACATTGGAAATGCTGCCATATATCTTTGGCATGATTGTAATCATCATCTGATACATGAGAATCAGACAGTGAGCTATAAAACTGATCTTGGTTAGGTAGTTCTGTTTTTTTCAAACTGTCTTCAGATGACATGAATTCGTATGGGTATATACCTTTCTTTCGAAGGCGAATAAAATCTTCATTTTTTGGAAAGTTCTGTTTTAAAGTCTTAAATTCCTTATTGCATAAGTTTTTTGCTAGCTGATCGAGACTACACGACAAAAATTTTAAGGAATCACGAAACAAATATATTTTATCTAATCTTAATGAACTTTGGCAGGCTGACTTAAGTGATATGAGAACCTATTCAAAATATAACAATGGTTTTAATTATATTCTTTGTGTTATTGATGTCTTTACCAAATATGCATATGTCCGACCTATGAAAAGTAAAAATTCTGAAACTACTAAAACATGCTTTGAAAGCATATTTAATGAAGCTAATACAACACCAACTCATATACAATCAGACAAAGGAACTGAGTTTGTTTCAAAAGATGTTCAAAGATTCTTTAAGTCGAAAAATATTAATTACTATACTACAAATAACCCTGATATTAAAGCTAGCATTGTTGAAAGATTTCAAAGAACACTCAAAACGAGGATGTGGCGTTATTTTACACATAAAAATACGTACAAATACATTGATATTTTACAAGACCTAATATATGCATATAACCATAGTCATCATTCAAGTATCAAGATGTGTCCTTGTGATGTAAATACAAATAATATAATGACTGTATGGAATAACTTGTATAGTAGAAAAAATGTTCAAAGTATCACAAGTACAGCTTTTCCAAAACTTCGCATTGGAGATTATGTAAGAATAACGAAGTATAAGCATATATTTCAAAAAGGTTATGAATCCAACTGGAGTGATGAAATATTTATGATAACTTCAATAATAGAACGATCACCATTGGTTGTGTACACACTAGAAGATTTAAAACATGAATCTATAGTTGGAACGTTTTATGAAAAGGAATTACAGAAAGTAATTTATGACCCCTCCTCAAAGTATAAAATAGATAAAATAATTAGTTCACGCTATTCTGGTAGCAGAAAGCAAGTGTTAGTGAAGTGGAAAGGTTATCCAGATAAATTTAATAGTTGGATTTCTGCATCTGAGTTGAAAGAAATATGATAAAAGAAAGTTTTTATTTAACATTACTTAGTAATAGTTCCATGGCATATTTTCCAGACAATATGACTACAAAATTTTCAACAAAATTACCAAAATCTATAAAACTTGAAGGACAATGGTCAGTTGGAGTTGTTGAATTTCAATACCCTTGTACGATGTTCACTGTACAAGAGCATGAAAATGTAATTTATATAACAAAACTAATGTTAATGCCGCATGAAGAAAACGCTTCAATGGTATTTTATAAAACTCACATTCCAGCAACAAATTATGATAATATTAATCATATTTTAACTGCGCTAAATAATATAAAGGAAAAAATTAAATTTCGGTATGATGAAATATCAAAGTTTGTGTCTACCACTATTATGGATGAATCTATTAAATCTTTGACATTATCACCTAAGTTAGGCTTACAACTCGGCTTTGAACCAAACAGAAATCTTGTAGGTAATGGTTTTGGTAAATGTCCTGCAAATTTACATTTAGGGTTACCGTATCAATTATTTGTTTACTGTGATATTGTTGAACCTCAGATAGTGGGAGATGTTATGACACCTTTATTGAGAATTATACCATTGGATCCAGCGAAGTATATTTATGGAGCAAATAAGATGCATGTTTTTTCACCTCCTCATTACCTACCTGTTATGCGTAGAGAGTTTGATACTATTGAAATAGATATAAGATCCAGCACGGGTCAAAAAATACCATTCCAGTTCGGAACAGTGTGTGTTAAGCTTCATTTCCAAAAAATATAATGTATTCCCGTGATAATATTACTTGTCCATATGAACATTATTACTCACATCAAGCAGGTTCTGGGATTGGAGTGATTTATAAAGGAGCACCCTATCAACGTGGTCATGGCATCGGTAGTTTTTTAGGTGGATTATTTAGATCTGTTCTACCATTACTTTCTAGTGGTGCTAAAGTTATAGGTAAAGAGGCTTTAAATGCTGGTGTCGGTCTTCTATCAGACATGGTTAGCGCTCGCCCCATGGAGGATTCAATAAAATCTCGACTTAAAGAAGCAAGTACAAACCTGAAAAGGAAAGCAGATAACAAAATAGATAGATTAAATATGTCTGGCTCAGGATATAAAACAAGGAAGCGGCTATCTTCTTACAGTCTACCACCAACTGCTAAAGTGAAAGCTACAAAAAAATCAAGAGCTAATAATTTAAAAGATATATTTGCGTAAAATAATATAAAGATGTCATTTTTACATAGTCATTCTTGTGAGTGTATAAAATCAGAGCTGGATTTGTTTGCTTTACCATCCACGCAAACCAGCATAGAAAGTGGGTTGTGGATACACTATAAACCCATTTCATCTCTTGCTGATGATGGCCCCATAGAGTTTCTAGTACCTGGGACAGGCGATGACTATATTGATTTATCCCACACATTGATACATGTAAAAGCTAAAATACTCAATCAGGACTCAACAAAAATATTAGCATCAAGCATTGTAGCCCCTGTTAATAATTGGCTTCATTCACTCTTCAGTCAACTGGATGTTTATTTGAATCAAAAGCTTGTATCACCTCCAAACAATACATATGCATATCGTGCTTACATAGAAACTTTGTTAAACTACGCTCCTGCAGCCAAAGATTCTCACTTGACTTGTGCTCTTTGGTATCAAGATACAGCTGATAAAATGGACTCAACTGATGAAAAAAATGAGGGATTTACTAAAAGACAACAGCTAGCATGTGAAAGTAAAGAAATAGAAATGATTGGTCATCTTCATGGAGATATATTTAACCAAGAAAAGTTTTTAATTAATGGGGTAGAAATGAGTGTAAAATTAGTTCGATCCAGAGATACATTCAATCTTATGGCTTCATCTACAGATTTAAAATTTAAAGTATGCATTACAGATGCAACTCTTATTGTTCGTAGAGCACGAATCAATCCAACTGTATTACTAGCCCATCAAAAAGTGTTAGCCTCTACAACTGCTAAATATCCTATTACTCGAGCAGAAGTCAAAGTGTTAACCATACCTTCAGGTATTCAAGGTAAAACTCTCGATAATATTTTTCTGGGGCAAGTCCCTAAAAGATGTATTATTGGATTTGTAAACAATGCAGCATTTAATGGAACTTTGACAAAAAACCCATTCAATTTTAAAAACTATGATTTGAATACATTTTGTTTATACATTGATGGTCAGCAAATACCTTCAAAAGCTTTGCAACCATCTTTTGAGAGTAATATTTTTACTGCAGCCTATCACACACTTTTTTCGGGGACAGGTATACATTTTCTCAATGAAGGTAATGGGGTATCTAGAGAACAATATGCAAAAGGATACTGTCTGTTAGCGTTTGATCTAACAGCTGATCTCAGTTCGAATTCAAATACCCATTGGAACCTTATAAAACATGGTAGTGTTAGATTAGAAGTTCGATTTGAATCTACACTTACTCAGACAATTAACTGTATTGTTTATGCAGAATTTGATAATGTTATTGAAATAGATAAGAACCGTAATGTTACCGTAGACTATAGTAGTTAAGTTGATATTGTATAAACCTAGTTATAATTATGAAATAAATAAAACATCAGCACATATTCCAATCCTTTTATTTGCTTCCACACTTTATAAACAAGTTCAGCTTATCCAGTTACACATTTTTAATTTGAAAACAGATCGTATCACAACTTTACCATGAACACAATTGAAATTAAAAAATATTTGCATTCGTTACATCCTACATTACAAAATAATGTTTATCCAGCAAACAGGTTACCTTTAAATATTAAAACTCCCACTTACTTAGTAAGTAATTTGGACTTCGACACTGAACCTGGCTCCCATTGGATAGCCATTCACATACAGAGAAATGGAGTTGGTCAGTATTTTGATTCATATGGTCGGCCACCTACGGGAAATCATAGAAGTTTCTTGAACAGGACTACCAGGCAGTGGGATTTCAATAGGTACAGGCTACAACATGACTTCACTTCAGTTTGTGGAGAGTATTGTTTGACATATTTATATTACAAGTTTCACGGAAATAGTATGATGGATTTTGTACAATTATTTGATAGCAGTAAGCTGAATAACGATTTGTTTGTGCATAAATTATTTGATTACTGTTATAAAGTTAATAAAAATCTGAGCTAGAATGGAAGATGTTTACTTTTATTAGTAATACCATCCCTAATCACCTAATTAGGATAACAATGCAATGTTCGAGCATCTAATCACCTAATTAAGGTAATAATGCAATTTTGGAGAGTAATTAGACACAATGCAAATTCGAGTGTAAGGACTCATTAGCAGCTAATTAGCGCAAGCACTGTTACTGTAACTTTTGAACAGAGCAAGATACGCAAAAATGGATGAGTGCTATCGATAGAGCGTGTGCGAATTAGTGGGAAAAGAGTCCAAACTTTTTTTTTTTTTTTTTTTTTTTTTAGGCTGAGGTAGGACCGCGATGACCTCTTTGAGCGAGCTAGCCAGTGAGCCAGAACCGGGGAAACCCTACTACTGCGGTGCATAGCTCTCGCTAATATGAGTAATCAATGTCCTTTGTAATTAAATTCATGTTCAACACAATGTTGATGTATATTAGTGCATATTGGTGCAGTTTGGTGCAGTTTGGTGCAGTTTGGTGGTAATTGGAACAAACCGTTAACGGTTTGTGCACGATCTTTCTTATTTTCTATTGGGGAAAAACTAGGCAATCGTTTGAAGTTTCTGTAGTTATTGTAAAATATTAAACTTGGCTACAAACATTAAAATTTGTGTATGGCATACATAGATGTTTGTTATGTGTCTGGGTGTTACTAAGTATCATAAGTATGTGTTTATAAAAAAGTAGAAGTATTCTACTAGCAATCTAGTTCCCATAGTACAAACTTTACTTAGTTTAGGACAAAAGAAGCGTTGTGTGAATAATGTCCAAGAATATTTAAGTATTATTATTATTGTTATTTAATAAGATGTGATCTGTCAACCAGTCAAACCGATAAATACTGAGTATGAATTAGATAGTATTCGATTTATTTATTTAAAAAAACGTGTGGCACTCGGAGACTGCCGCGGTAAAGCTATTGCATAGCATTTTTTATAGTATCACCGCTGTGCCGGTCGGAGTGGGGGGTGTTAGGTTACTTTCGTTACGGAATTTCTGGATTCGGTCTCCACGCTCAAGGCCCGCGATAGAAGCTATGCAATAGTTTAAAAGGAACACCAAAAGTGTATATACAGAAACATTCCCTAATATTATTATCTAAGTGGTCCAGTACTGGTACACACACCAATTACAGGTGAACACAACGTTCAATTGAAGTGCAACCGTTATGAAACTTAAAATTACTAATACTTATCTATTACGTATTGAAAAGAAATATAAATAACCTAAATTGATAAAAATAGTTTTCTCTTATGTTGGTTTTGAAGGAAAAATCCAAAAAATCCACCATTTTACATTCCATTCATTATCCGTCAAAATGACAGAAGCCATAGATAAAAAAGAGTGGTACTTTGCTTGGAAGAATGGTGCTTTGAGATCATAACAAAACCTATTTACTAGTAACAATTCAAGTCACGCCTACACACAAATAAAAAAGTGTTACAGATGTAGAGATTAAAAACATGTCAAACACCGACAAGCATCATTCTATGCAAGTAGACGACTGCCATAAAAAAAAAGTACACGTTTCGCGTAGGATCAGAATTTTTATGGTGTATTTAGTCACATGATGTGGAATTTTACTTTACTGTTATCAAGGACTAGCTGATACCCGCGACTTCGTTCCACTAAAATATCTGTCACCAGCATACGATGAACCTCGTAGCAAATGGCTGCTTTTGGTTTAGAGAGTTCAAGCTGTATCTAAAAATCCACGTCTTTCATTTAAATCAAATATAGCCTATGTTTCAATTGGGAAAAAGGGCTTCTGAATGGTATAAGTTTCGTTGACATCGGTCCAGTAGTTAAAGTGTGATCCGCGAACAAACAAAGAAATAAACAGACAAACACGAATTTAAGAATCAGAATCATTTATTTAGTAGATCTGCATATTTAGTTTATCCATACATTGAATTTTAGTTAATGGCTTTTTTAATTTTTTTTATTAGTATAGAAATTCTACTAAACTTAACTGGTATTCATATTACAAAAAATGTTTTACTAGAGCGCCATCTATCAGTAAGATGTCAAGACAGCCACAGCTATATCACCCCGCAACTTGCCCCTAAATTACTCAACGCTCATTGGCCGGATCATGCGTCAATGTCAACAGAATTCACCCTGATTGGTTAGGCTTCTGGCGCCAAGATAGATAACATTTTACGTATAAATGGTACCTAGTATCTTTATCCTATTTAATATATCGTATTTGATATGTATTATCAAATAGCTGCCAATAATAGCCTCTAGGCTTCCATAGCAAAGTTTACATTCAACAGTCATTCCAGATTAAAAACCAATCAAATAAAAAAGTCATTTTTATAATAAAAAGTCACGTGATCATTCCTTCTTCTTCCCATAAATTTTTGACGTTTTCTATATTCTAGCTATTGTAGAACTTAGATAAAGAGGCTGGCCTGTAGGGTTAGTAATTTTTCAGTACATAATTTATAAGTTTAAACTGGAAAAACCGGCTGTAAACACCACAGAAAAGCAAAATACGCAATGTCGTGTACGTGGATGACGTGTTTTTTCCAGTTAGTCTTATTTAACTGCTTAATTACTGAACCGATTATGATAAAAAATTTATGGAACCAATTTGGAAGCATACCCTTTCAGATAAAAAAAAGAATGTTTCAAATCGGTTCATAAATGACGGAGTTCTGAGGTAACAAACATAAAAAAATACATACAACCGAATTGAAAACCTCCTCTTTTGAGGTCGATTTAAAATAAACAAGTGACAATTCTCTGTCAATTGTGGAATACAAACGTAAAATATAAACTTGGCGTCACTACAGATTATACTAATTACATAGAATTACGGATCCAGTTTGGAACAGTAGTGGTCGCGACTCGAGAGTATTCATAATGTTTTAAAAAATAACTTTCTCTTCTCTTCGGCCAGCAATGTATGTCATAAAATTGATTGTACATAACCATTTGAACAGATAAAAGCAGATAATTTGAGCAATAACCGGCACCATCTGAGTGTCAAGCTGCGGTGATATTATCTGAGCAATGTTCGAAACTTCATTATTAAAAGGTCAGATGCATTAATTGACTTGATCTACTGTAACTTTGAACTTGAGATCATTGTTTTTATTGGACTTTTATAATTAAACCAAGGACCAGTTTTTTTGGTAAAAAAATAATAATTTAATCTCTTTGATGCTGGCCATCTCAAAAATCTGGAAATTCTTGTAAATCTAAATAATCTTGTTCTTGAAAATCGAAATCTAATCAGCTCCAAAACACTCAACATTATTACATAGTGACATTTCTATCAAACTTGACACATACTGGAAAGAAAACACATTCGGTCTTATTCCAGAACGGGGACTAAAGAAAGTCACGGTTTAAACCTCAAGGTTTATACAACCCGGGCGAATTAAGCGGTGTAGCGGGGGAAGTATCGAGTACCGAGCCAGGTGTCATGTTAATTCACCCGGGTTGTATAAACCTTGACGTTTAAACCGTGACTTTCTTTAGTCCCCGTTCTGGAATAAGACCGATTAAATTTTGGTAAACTACCCCCTTAGCTCTTTGGCAACAATAATATATCTGCTCTGCAGTATTCTTAGGTTCCTATTGTCTTAAACCCATTTATGAGATACTAGATGGCGCCCGCGGCTTTGCTCGCGTGGTAGCATCGTACAACAGTTTTGAAATTTTTGGAAAGTTCTGAAACACGCGTCGAGTCAATTTATTTGACGAATATATGTACCAATTTTGAAGGGTCTATCATATACCTACGGTATATTAAAGAAACGCATTGTTTAGTTTGAATCTTTGACCCTAATTTTGGACCCTTTAGGATGCGACTTTTTAAAATTCTTTTCTTAGTGCACCCCTACACTATAACGATACTACCCTCCAAATTTCATACCTCTAGGACTTATGGTTAGCCTGTGCGTTGATTATCAGTCAGCTTCAAAAGAGTTTTATATAATTATATTGATGATTCCGTTAAGGACGTTTCCGTTAAGTTTCCAAGTTTTTTTATTTTTTGAAGTCTTTTGTTTCGTTTTACTTAATATCAAATATTTTGATCAAGTTTTCATGATTTTTATTTTGAAGTCCTTATTTTTTTATTTTTTTTGATCAAGTTCCTAGTTATGACATTCACTTGCGCAACCATGTTCACCCCATAACAATGCAGACAGATTGTTTAAAAGCACGCTAGTGAAATCACAAGGCCGTGCTATTGTCTTTAAACATGAACATCATGATTCAGGCATCTATTGGACCTGTTGTAATCGTGTCGCGTAATATTACTGGTTATCAGGTGCGCAGGCGTTGATCCATTATACTTTGGAGAACAGTGCTGTCAGAGTGCCTGGAGTTCTGCGAGAAGAAAGTGTGAGAGTTGATCTCTATCTGTGTATTCGTCCTTGTGTTGACTTAATTTAATTAATTCTATTGTTTGTTACTATTTTTGGAGACATTTTTATTTTTGTATTTTTTGTTTGTTCTATTTAAATTCTTGGCTTTATTAATACAATTATTTATTTTTTCCTAGATTTAGGTTTTACTCAAGTTTATTCACAATGCTTATTATTAATGTTATTGTTATTCTGGAAATTAATTTGCTTCTGACTATGATTGTATTTTTATATTACTATTTATTTACTATTTTTGACTATTAATAGTGTTTAGTTAATATTATTAGTTTAACTAGTGTAATTGGTCCAGGCCGTTCTGATTATGTAAATAAATAAAGGAACTAGCGGACCTCGAGGGGCTGGGGGCTCAAGCCCCACTTCCCCAACGCCCCCTCCTCCATTCCCCTAAAATTCAGGGTCTACCCAAGAGTGGAACAGGGTTTGTCAGGAAAATATAAGTAGCCAGCCCCTCCCAAACCAAAATCTTTGATCTACCACTGCTGAAACATGTAATTCTATGTAATAAATATAATCTGTAGTGACGCCAAGTTTATATTTTACGTTTACATTTCACAATTGACAGAGAATAGATACCCTAAAAAAGTATGGCGTTAGTCACTTGTTTATTTTAAATCGACTTCAAAAAAGGAGGTTTTCAATTAAGTACGTAGCATTTTTTTTAAATGTTTTACCGCATAACTCCGTCGTTTATGGACCGATTTGAAAAACTCTGTTTTTTTTTTATACTTTTAGATTGGTCCCATAAAATTCTCTTCTAATAGTAATCTCGAAATATCATCGAGATTCTAAACGATTTCATTGAATTTATTTATTTTGTGACCATCAATGTTTACTAAGAAAACCATAGTCTATATTTCTTGCTGTTAGTTCTCAAATATGTAACAGGCTCAAATAAAAACCTCTTATAAAAACATTTGATCAAAACGTATTCGTAACATATTTGGCTGAATACGAAATGAAACCTTTGCCATGCGATCATTTAAAAAAGAGTTTCGCATTCGGCATTGCCACGCGCGCGAAATAAATCATGACAGTCAAGAATCGAAGTTCAAATTCGAAAAAAGAACGCTCGGTGATGCGTTCCGAATGCCGCCGGCTCTCCGATTTGAGGATCTATACGTGGCTTGAATAAAGGTTGGGGGTTGCCAACTGACCTCTCGAAATATGGAAGACGAACGCTTCAATTCGGCAAAAACTAATTAGTTACTGAAAAATATATTAGTATAAATTACATTAAACAATACCATCCTTATAATCGAAATTTATTAGTAAATTTTTTGAAAAAAAAAATTAGTATCCGATAGACTTAAGTAAAAACTGTAAAAGTGTCTTTTTCACCTTTTTACGTGGCTAATTACCAATGCTAACTGCCTTTTTTAGCCCAGGCTTTTTAACTATAAAAAATAGGCTAGTTCCATCACCAAAGTGGTAAAGTTGGAAACACACCTTCAGAATCTGGAGCCCAATAAAATCCAGACCATGTGACGCCCGTTAGAAACTCTGCTACGTTTCCAATTTTACGGTCTACAGATTCAAAAATTAAACAGTTATTTATCGCTTTCAAAACAAGAATGATTATATCGTATTCTTTTGTTTTACAATAACAGTTACATCTATGACAAAAAAATTCGCCGAAGTTTCGAAAACGTCAGTTACTGGATAGTATTTTGAGCCGTGCCCAGAATAGAATTTATCTGTATCCGGCCAGCATCATTATTCCGCGAGTGTTTTGGTCTACATAATATACATTACACAGAATTACAGACAGACACACAGTTATTTGAATAAATTCATGTGAATATGCGAATGAGTGACTTCAGCGTTCTTCTTCTTCTATGCCTATATTATGGCCTGTGTCCGTCATTTCGACTGACAATTTTGCGAGTGTCAAGTGATGAATTTGAAATACTATAAGTCAAGTCTTCGTCAAGTCGACTGTCGTTTGTTTTGAAGAGAAAACAGTGTATTTTCTCTTCAAAACCTGAAACGAATTTTCACATTCAGAGAAACCACTTTACACACATTTATTCCAATGGCTCACACTTTATATTACGACCTAAGTATTATTGGTTAAAATTCCACCAAAATTATACAACAATACTCACAATAACACAAGAAAATCTATTCAAATAAAAGTGCTATACATTGTTTCAAAAAATGACAAAACTCGAATCCTTTGCGCCTTTTAAAATGACAAAACTCGAATCATTTGCGCCTTTTAAAATGACAAAACTCGAATCCTTTGCGCCTTTTAAAATGACAAAACTCGAATCCTTTGCGCCTTTTAAAATGACAAAACTCGAATCATTTGCGCCTTTTAAATATTTCACTAGAAAAAACTCAAATAAGAAAATGTTGACAAGATAGTTTCATAAATCATTCTAAATTCAAAAACCTAAGTATTATTGGTTGAAATTCCACCAAAATTAAACAACAATACTCACAATAACACAAGAAAAACTATTAAAATAAAAGTGCTTTATGTTGTTTCAAAAAATGACAAAACTCGAATACGCTTTTGAGGTCAGTTATTATACTTGTGAACTTGTCACGTTAATTGTCACAACACAACAAATCATTGTATTGACATTTTGGCACATACAAATTATGCGATCTTATCTGAGATTATTTTTAGCGTGAATTAATTTTGCGTAACATTTTTTTACCTGACTGTACTCAACGGCTTCCTTAATTTGATGTTCTCCGAATCGTCACAACAAAAATTATTAAAATCAAAAGTGACAATTGGGAGAATTTCTCCCAATTTTTTTCTCCGAATCGTCAGCAAGTCAATTTAACTTTTACGTTCTGAAGACATATCTAACTAACGTGACTATTGTGCTTGGAGATTCATAGTTAGTTTTTTTACTTAAGTATCTTTTAACAAAAGCACAGGGACCTTATACTCAGTTCGGCAGAGATAATAGAGATTACGTCAAGATGACGTCGAAACCTCGTTTCAACAGTGGTTGAGCTTTTAGCCGAGATGTCGTCATCCCTACTAGATTAGAGTTAACTTCGATCAGAGTGAAATCTTTACCGAACTGAGTATAAAGCCACAGATGGGTGACCGCTCGCTAGTCAGACATCATCTATAGTAGGTGCCAAATAACACCGCAATACAGGCCATTCACCTACCTTGACCACGATGTCGCAAAATTCAATTTATGAATGGCTAATTCTGTCGCTTTCCATACAAATCTGTCGCTAAGACGGTGATCGTAGTACTGTTTGTTCACCATTCATAAATTGAATTTAGCGACATCGAGGTGAAGGTGGGTGAATGACCTGTATTGCGGTGTTATTTGGCACCTACTATAATATAATATTATAAACGCGAAAGTTTGTAAGTAAGTATGGATGGATGGATGGATATTTGTTACTCTTTCACGTAAAAACTACTGATTCGATTTGGATGAAACTTGGAATATATGTTGTCCGTGACCTAGATTAACCCATAGGCTACTTTTTATCCCGAAAAATGGAACGGGAACCAACGGGACGTGAACGAAGTCGCAGCCGGCACCTAGTAAATAATAAATATTCTTGGATATTCCACACTACGCCCTCTAATCCCAAACGCAAAGCTATAAGAACTAGGTTACTCTAAGTTTGAATAAAACCTTTGGTAAGTTACCTCCTTGGTTGCCATGTTTCGGAGTAAAAGAACGTTCCATTTTTAAATTACACGACAGATATGAGGTTACCATGTAATTTATTTGGCCGGTAAAAACGACAGAAATGGATTTTCATAAAAAAAAAACCGGCCGCTGCTCGCAAAGTACTTTCGGCGATGTGTGTTGAGGTTAAAAATTTTGTCACTGAGCCAGCAGTAACACTAAACAAGCTGTTTCCTTTTAAGCTGTGCCCAACAAACTTTTTAACCGTATTCAAACTTTCTACAGCTCTAGAAACAGTTCAACTCATTCACGTCGACTCTTCACAGCTCTTATTAGTGGCGAATGTATGAAACAACTTGTTGCTTACTTTTTATTACCCCCTTTTTATCACACCAGCTTATTACCCCCTTTTTTTGTGAAGTTGAGTTATTTAAGTACCTAGTCTAGTGGTGGTCTAGTGGCCTCATCATCATCATCATCATCCGGTGATCACGTGGCATAGTTT
This sequence comes from Eulithis testata, assembly GCA_947507515.1. Classification (NCBI taxonomy): domain Eukaryota; kingdom Metazoa; phylum Arthropoda; class Insecta; order Lepidoptera; family Geometridae; genus Eulithis; species Eulithis testata. The sequence goes on from OX382219.1 coordinate 5,896,826, forward strand.
GATTAGTCAATCTTCACCGATTATCTAAGTTAAGCGACGTTCTGCGCGGTCACTATTTGGATGGGTGACCGTTAGTTGCATTTACATCTGAGCGCTTCCGTGCTTCCGAGGGCACGTTAAACTGTCGGTCCCGGCTGTCGTTAAGCCATGACGGAGGCCTTAAGGCGGCTTAAAAACTCCCGTCTCCCAGAGTTGACCACTAACTTAAATACGAGTTTGCTTGCTTATCAGATAATGATAATGAATTTTACTAATAAATTTATGACTTATGATGATGATGATGGCAGTTCATTGGAATTATTTTATTGATCGTAAGCAAAACACCATTGAAAAGTCACAGGAAGGCAAAATACGTAATGTCCGTGAATGACGTGTTTCTTCCAGTGAACCGATTTTGATATAACTTATATGGGACCAACTCTGAATAATCTATCAAACAAAAAAAACATCAAAATCGATTTATAGTTGGCGGAATGATCGCGTATTACCGCGTGCACACTATGCCCACGCCACTGCCGGAATGTATGGCGGTATCAATGCCGCGGACTTATTGCCACAGCAACATCGCCTTTATTCTCACTATGCGGCATTCATGCCGGCAGCGGCATGGGCATAGTGTGCATATAATACACATACAAAAAATAACACAGTCGAATTGAGAACCTCCTCCTTTTTTGAAGTAGGTTAAAAATACGTTGGCTATGTACTTAATATACCAGGTAGTGGGGTATACAGTATAGTACAGATACTTCACCCCTAACTACCCCATGTAATGTAAACGTGTACACAACCAAACAAGATAAGGCACGGAACAGACACTTTAATTAATCGCCACATCTCGTATGCAAGAAAAAACGTGTGTCCTAAGCCTTATTTTAATTCAAACAATTTTGAACTCTACTTCAATAGCAGCACGGTTGAATATGTGAAACAGCTTTTATATTATTAGAGCAGACAATTTTGAGCTCTATGTCCTAAAAACTAAGGTTCAAAACAAAGGTTTATAAAGAGTTGGATTGTATTGATACTGTCCACGCTCGTAGAGCTTTACTAGTTGCATAATCTGTGGTGTTTTGCTTTGACAGGTTGCAAATATTAAGATCGCCATTTTGAGGGGGGAGATTATTATCACGACATATTTTCTGGTGTGTTCTTTTATGACTTCCGTGGGCAGGCACGGTAGGCATTCCATCAAGTATTTTGGCAGAAAGGATTAATTAATTAATAAGAGGGCAATTAGAGCCACATCTAAACTAAAACATGGCATTTTCTAGCATCTAATCTAAAATCCTTACTAATATTATAAATGCGAAAGTAGCTCTGTCTGTCTGTCGCGCTTTCACGCCGAAACTACTAAACCGATTTGAATGAAATTTGGTACACAGATAGTCTAGAGCCTGAGAAAGGACATAGGCTACTTTCTAATGCGAAAAAGAATTGTAAGGGGTTGAAAAGAGGGGGGTGGTGAAAGTTGTATGGAAGTTACTACCAAACTATTTCCAAAGAGAGAACACTGTGTCATCACTGACACTGACTGACAGGGATGCGCGCATAGAAAATTGGCATCCGAGTGGCCAATATGGCGACTGCCATAGAATTTTATGACTGCCATTTGCACAATTAGAATTTGATTTAACCCAATTTTATTAACCCCTCGCCAATCCGAATTTCGCGGATATAATATTGTCGACTTGAAATCGTAATTTTTTTATGCTTTACTATTCAGGTAAGGTTTCAATCGAGTCTACCGTACCCCTTGACGGAATCCTTACTAATTTTATAAATGCGAAAGTAACTCTGTCTGTCTGTCGCGCTTTCACGCCAAAACTACAGAACCGATTTAAATGAAATTTGGTACACAGATAGTCTAGAGCCTGAGAAAGGACATGGCTACTTTTTAATTCGAAAAAAGGGTTGTAAGGGGGTTGAAAGGGGGGATGAAAAGTTGCATGGAAGTAATTAAAAATGCTACCCAAAAGACACTTTTCCACGCTGACGAAGTCGCGGGGACACCTAGTAACAAATAATCAATCAAACGAGTGGCGTTTGAGGGAGGAGGCTAATGCCCAGCAGTGGGTTACTACAAGCTGCCTATGATCATGATGATGAAACTAAAACATGACATTTGTAGTAAAGGCATTTCTTGCATCTAATCTAAAACATGACATTTGTAGTAAAGGCATTTCTTACATCTAATCTAAAACATGGCATTTGTAATATCTAATCTAAAACATGGCATAAAAATTGGTTGTAAATACATTTCTTGCGTCTAATCTAAAACATCGCATTTGCAGCAAAAGCATTTCTAGCATATAATCTAAAACAAAGCTATTGTAGTAAAGGCATTGCTTGCATCTAATCTAAAACAAGGCTTTTGTAGTAAAGGCATTGCTTACATCTAATCTAAAACATGGCTATTGTAGTAAAAGCATTTCTAGCATCTAATCTAAAACATGGCATTTGCCGAAAATGTATTAAAATTAGTATTATTCTTGCGTAGGTTATTTTAATTTTAATGTCTGTATAATTGCAAACTTATATTTTCTGTCATTATTGATCAAAATCACGTTAAAAACTCGTTTCACCAATAGGTGTAGTTTTCAACGTCATTTCGACTTATAACTACTCCCAATTGTCACTTTTGATTTTAATATTTTTGTTACTGACGTTTCGGACAAAATCAAATGGAAGCTGTTGAGTACAGTCAGGTAAACAATTTTTAAGCAAAATATCGTAGAAAATGGCTGCTTTTGGTTTAGGAAGCTCAAGTCAAGCAAGAAGTAAAGTTCTAAGAAACGACGTCTTTGATTTCAATAATATTTAGCCTATGTTTCAATCCATAAAAAAGGCTTCTGAATAGTATAAGTTTCATTGAAATTGGTCCAGTAGTAAAGGCGTGATCCGCGGATAAAAAACCGTACACGCGTCAAATAAGGTTACTTTAGAAAAACGCAACAATAGAATCGATACCAGTATTGACAGGCGTCATGGCTCAGTCGGTAGTAGCTCTGCCTTCCGTGCTGTGGGTCGTGGGTTCGATCCCCACCGAGAACAAGCATTTGTGTGTTGTAAACATAGATGTTTGTTCTATGTCTGGGTGTTTCTTTCAATCGTACAAGCTTTGCTTAGTTTGGGAATAGAAGGCGTTGCGTTAAGTGTCCGTGAATATTTATTTATTTATTTAGTATTATAATGTACTCATTTTCGTGCTAAATTAGGTACCAAAGTATATTTTTGCAGACTTTGTTGCATTTTCTTATATGCAAAGCGAATTTGTCTGTTTAAATAGTATTTGAAAGTTGACGAAGCATGCTTCCAACTCAAGCGAGATGGTGTGTGCTGCATTCTATAGAACAAGAGCCCGCCGCAACAAAATAAAATAATGCCGGTGCATTTTTGAAGTCATACCTTTTATAGGCGCGTTTGGTTTGATCGCGGACCAGTCGCGTCGGTGGCAATCGGGTTTACTCGCCTTCCCTCGGCTCTGAAACCCTCAACAGACTTTGAACGACGAGCTAAACTACTAAATCGATTTTGATAAAAAAATTATGGGACCAATCTCGAAACATACCCACCCTTTCGAATAAATAATATTTTTTTAAATCGGTTCATAAATGACGGGACTTCTGAGGTAACAAAGATAAAATAAAAAACCAGTGCGTGCAGTCCCTACGCGCGGAAGAAGTTATACTTCGAGTGCCACGCATTCACTCTCGCTCTGTGTTTAATATGAAATTAATTTAGTATTTATTTTTATGTACCTAACCAATATGCAGTACTAAATTTTCACTTCAAAATAAAAAGTTAAAAGTTGCATGAACACTGCCATCTATTATATTTTGACTGTAGCGTATCAGTCTCTTTCTATTCCTCCCGCTGTCAGTTGGAATTTGTATAACTTTAAAAACACGGGCGGTCAAATGCTGAATTGCTGAACAATGCCATCTATATTTGATTGTAGCGTATTAGTCTCTGTCTCTTTCTATTCCCCCGAATAGAAAAGAGACAGAGACCATGTCCTCTCGAATAACGCAACCTTGTTGGAAGTCGCACTAGAAGTACAACTTCAAAAAATACAACCGAATTGAGAACCTCTGCCTTCTCTTGAAGTAGGTTAAGAAGGTAAATAGTGTCAACTTCAACCTCTTTAATTTTTTTTAGCCCCATGAAAGCAGCTGAACTTGATAAATGAATAAAACGCTGTAAGTTTTCCAACGCCAGCTCCTGAACTCAGGCGTGGGATGTTTGTCAGATTGTCAGCGAGACTTCACCTGGCAAACTCCGAATAAATGCCGAATTGCCCCGAGCTTACCCGAATTCAGCTGAACCTGGGTTTTGACTTTTGCTAATAGGAGTATGCATTAGCATCTAATAAGTTCCAGAATGTGGATATCTTCGTAATTTTGGAAATATCAAATATTAGGTACATAAAAATGCAATGGTGATCCTTCTTACTCATACTATACTACCGAACCGTTCCGGCTTTGCTCGGGTATTTAACAAAGGTTTCAAAATTTTTTTACTCTTTTGGTTACGTTATTGGAGTTTTAGTAAGGACGAGATAACGACCCCCGGTCTATAGAAAAGCTCTAGGTTACTCAAATATTATTTATCTATCGTATTCTTTCCTATAAAGTAACACAGTTGACAGGCGTCATGACTCAGTCGGTAGTAGCTCTGCCTTCCGTGCTGTGAGTCGTGGGTTCGATCCCCACCGAGAACAAACATTTGTGTGTTGTAAACATAGATGTTTGTTCTGTGTCTGGGTGTTTCTATGTATTGTAAGTATGTATGTATTTACAAAAAAAAATGTATGTATGTATTCTATCAGCCATCTAGTTTCCATCGTACAAGCTTTGCTTGGTTTGGGACTAGAGGGCGTTGTGTTAAGTGTCCGTGAATATTTATTATTATTTATTTATTTATTTTACACACTAACTTTAGGTAATACTATAGAAAAAAATATTTATCAAATCAAATCATTTATTTGTAAACAGGTATTTAGGAAGAAAGGTGACATATAAATAATAAATAAATAAATAAATATTCACGGACACTTAACACAACGCCTTCTAGTCCCAAACTAAGCAAAGCTTGTACGATGGAAACTTGATGGCTGATAGAATACATACATACTTTTTTTTTTGTTAATACATACTTATTATACATAGAAACACGCAGACACAGAACAAACATCTATGTTTGCCACACAAATGTATGTTCACGGTGGGGATCGAACCCACGACCCACAGCACGGAAGGCAGAGCTACTACCGACTGAGCCATGACTTTTATCATAAAAAAAAAATTTTGGTCATTTAGTTTTTATGTGCATTTTTGACCTAGAAATCATCTTGTTTGTTCAAATTTCATAACAACACTTCATAGTGGCTAATCTTCACTCAAACCATGACAACCGGGCTTCATTCAAACAGTGAATTCCAACAATAAAAACAGTATGAGTAATAGCCTTGTCTGCAGGACAGACAGACAGATACACGACTGAGTAACGAGCATAGATTTCTTGATAACGGTACTACTGTTGAAGAGTTGGTAAACTGTGCATTATGTCACTAGAAAGCAAGCGTGGCCAACTCTGATGACGGAGTTTTTAGGCCGCCTTAAGGCCTCCGTCATGGCTTAACTAAGTAACGTGTTTTTAGGCCGCCTTAAAGCCTCCGTCATTAACAATTCGGCTTAACTAAATATCGTTGGAGCGGTCAGCTTCGTCTTCCCATTAATGGTCGCAATTCGAGAACCTGCATTTCCCATGTTCCTCCGGCCCCGTATCGTAAGCTATGAACTGCTTTCGCTGCCCAGCATAATGTCAAGCGACGTTGCTACAGATATACGAAAACAAGAAGCTTTTGACGGCAAAAAACGCGCTGAAACGCGCTAATGTAACTATTTCGTCACAGAATACAGTCATTTCGACAGACAATTTTGCCACTGCCAATTAGTGATGCATTTGAAATAATATAAGTCAAGTCAAGTCATTCGTCAACTCGGCTGTCGTTTGTTTTGAAGAGAAAATGCTGGATTTTCTCTTCAAAACCGGAAACGAATTTTTACTTTCAGAGAAACCACTTTACATACATTTATTCCAATGGCTCACACTTTATGTTACGACGTAAGTATTATTGGTTAAAACTGCACCAAAATTTAACAACAATACTTACTATGAAAATAAAAAAACCTGTGCGTGCAGCCCCTACGCGCGGGAGAAGTTATACTTCGAGTGCCACGCATTCACTCTCGCTCTGTGTTTAATGTGAAATTAATTTAGTATTTATTTTTATGTACTTAACCAATATGCTTTACTAAATTTCCACTTCGAAATAAAAATTAAAAAGTTGCATGAACACTGCCATCTACATATTATGTTTTGATTGTAGCGTATTATTGTCTCTTTTTATTCCCCCCGCTGTCAGTTGGAAGTCGTTTATCTTCAAAAACACGGGCGGTCAACACTGCCATCTATATTTGATTGTAGCATTTGTAGCGTATTATCCTCTGTCTCTTTCTATTCGCGGGGAATAGAAAGAGACAGAGACTATGTCATCCCGTAACGCAACGTTGTTGGAAGTCGCATTAGAAATACAACTTCAAAAAGTCCTATTATGTTGTTTCTTAAAAAAGTCCATACTCGAATCCTGGCAGGTTTTTATGAGACAAAGATTGCACCAAGATGTCATGTCACAGGCTAACATACGAACTATACCAGCTGCAATTACGAATGAATGTGAAGTATAATGTTGTTTGGCTACAAGATAATCGCATTATGAGCTACTCACAGGCAACCATTTATCTCCATCGCCGGACTTTGCCTGTGGTCCAATTGTAATGGAATGGGCCCAAAATATTGATATTAATGCTTCCCACGCACCTTTGGAAAACGACTTGTTGACGTTTCGGAGACAATATTTTGGGACAAATTCTCCCAATTGTCACTTTTGATTTTAATATTTTTGTTACTGACGTTTTGGACAAAATCAAATGGAAGCTGTTGAGTACAGTCAGGTAAACCATTTTTAAGCAAAATATGATACAGCTATTTAAATTGCTTTGCGAGCGTGTGGTGACATTAAGGTGGTTCGATTTCCATACTAATTTATTTTACCAACACCTCTAATAACATTCTGAAGATCGCGGAGATTGGATGGGAAAGGGAAGGCCCAAGACAGTTTTTTCCAGATAAAATGACAAGCAAGTTTGTATGAGTTTGTGACTCTAGTTTTTAGGCCGCCTTAAGGCCTCGGCTTAACGACTGCTAGAGCCGGGACAGTTTAACATGCCCTCCGAAGCACGGAAGCGCTAAGATGTATGCCACTAACGGTCACCTATCCGATTGACCGCGCGAACGTCGCTAAAAATTGCGCATTCTCCTTTCTCACGCTTTCTTCTGTAACTTGGACCAACGCGAAACGCCTTAAATCTAAAATCCGGGGACAAATGATGACATGCATTAAGGCGTGTGCGTCGAGGCTTTAAAATAATTTACTGTATTTTAACTACACTGTTATAGTACAAACCCTTGATTGGTTTGAATATCAAGCACAGGACTCTATAAATTAGATGGATATAACTTACCAAAACGTTCAAGTGTTTTTCTTCATATATTCACAAGTTACATACCTGAAAGAAAAAAAACCAATTAACACAAGTTGCATTGTGCAGAGTTTGTTTTCAAACGGCAATTCAAATAAACGACAGTAAAATCTTTCGTCAAATAGCCACCAATTGAATGCAACGAAAATAAAAAAAAACTAGGTTTTCAATACCCGCCGTTTTTAATATAACGCGGCGAGACCAAAGTCAACATCCGGGATTCGAACCCGCTCTATTAGAATCGTGTTATTAGAATATTGGAATATGAAACCGGTAGTTTTCTGTTTTTAAGCGCCAATGACGGTAGTAACCCTTCATTCGATCCTAACGTCGTGGGTTCGATTTTACGACCTACGATTTAATCGATCTTAAGACTCGTATTCTGTTAAAGAAATCGTTACTCAACCACTGATTTGAGTAAAACTTTTCATACAAAACTATCAAAATATCTATGGTCTATATCGGTTTGAGCAGTAAATGCAATTACGGGTATAAGAGGGTAGTCAGCATTACCTTCAAACAAACACACTCATAGATCACCGGTATCTTCTGCTTTATGGCACGGGAACAAAAGCGGCACCATAAAATCACCCTGCAGTATCCCAAAATACTCGCAAAGATGTCAAATAATTTGTAACTCAATATCGGGCCAATAAATAACACTTTATTGCTTCGATGACATCGCTACCGGCGAAGCCTTGGATTCTTAACAAGCGACGGCCGTCATATTGTAACGTCATCGAGCACGCTACATGAGAACTAATCTCAAAATGACCCCGATAGATGGCTCTGTTGCTAATCGACAAATCCTAGAACGCGCAAGCGAAGTTATTACGGAGTTTGAACTTAAGTAATACTACCGAATACCATCCATTGAACCTCGAAGCCAGACACAAAGGTTGCTTGGGATGGAAGATCTTCCCCTTTCGTTGAAGAGCACAGATCCTACCGTGTTCGTCTCAATATTATGTCAAAGTAATGCCGATTGCACACAAGACACGTTTTACGTGAAGTTCAAGAGGTATTGTACGTAACAGAATACCAGTGTTGTAGTAGTGCCCATGCTACTACAACTTACGTTGAGTGACGTCCGATTTTGTTGTCATAATAATTAGATCCCTATTTTTATTTTTATCTCTCTGCTGTACCTATGTATGTTTCTTTTTATGGCAAAAACTTTCTATTCTATTATAATTGTAACCGTTTGTCATCATTTGGTGTGGATTTGTTTATACCTTGACTTTTGATCGTGGAAAATCGAAATGTTAAACAGAGTTATATGACGTTGGCCGCTTTTTAGTAAACCATAGCGTAACTGTACGTTGGTGACAGCCATCGATGTTATCTACATAGTACCTACTCGTAGCTTTTTACGGAATTTTGAAATAAAAATTATAGGTCCTCCATTTCTCTGAATAAATTCGGTTGAATATAGGTCAAAGATTTTTTATTAAAATAGAAAAGATATTTCTTGAAAGCGAGACTGAATAGAATGGCAAATAAAAAGAAGAAGTATAAGTAGTAAGTAACAACCACGTACTGAGGGTGTTTGCACGACACAACAACCAACACGACACCGAAAATGTCATATCAGTTGAGTCGCTTGACCGTGCATTCGAGTTCTGTAATTTTTATGGGAAACATCGTCTCTTTTATTTTAATGGTTTTTCTTGTGTTATATGTATTGAGTATTCTTGTTTAATTTTGGTGGAATTTTCACCAAAAACTAGCCTCATTTTTTATTTTTTTTTATTTTCTGACACTAAATATTTGCTCTACTTTTGTACCTACTTTCCTACCACTTACTCTGTTTTGCTTCTTCCTGCCTGACTTACTTTTTTCTCTCTGTTGTATCTGTGTGTTTGTAGTTTATACCCAATGGGTTGCATAAATGTATTTTATTTTTTCAATTTAATAATAGTTGTGGTCGTAGCATAAAGTGTGAGCCATTGAAATTAATGTGTGTTTCCCTGAAATGATATAATTAGTTTTCAAGTTTTGAATGTGAAAACATACACCATTTTGTCTTTAAAACAAACGACAGCCAACTTGACGAATGACTTGACATAACTGTTAATATTTCAAACATACGTATTTCACTTGACACTGGCAAAATTGTCCGTCGCCATAAATAAAAGAAGAAGACATATCTCGTGGTCGTCGATGGCATATTGTGAAAGCTATACCATATTAAATGCATGAGAATGGCGCCCCACGATATAGTATAAATGTCGTGTCTTGAGTATTCAACTCAGTGTGAAAATGACAGGTGTTTTCCAAGAAGTCCTTTGCAATAAACTACACAGTAACCTTTGGTATGCCGGAACGCGTCCACACGATACAATAAATTTTTTATTGTGTTTGGAATCCATACTAGAGCTTAAAGTAAGTAGGCCTTTACATCTATTGAAGCGTCAGGAGGTAACCTATGCCTACACATAACGACACACTGTAGTGCCTGGGACAATGCTTAGATGGAGTAGGCTTGTACCTATACTATCCTCTCAGCCTAATCAGCCAGCTCAGTAAGTAGCACACAACCAAGTAATGGAATAATACTAATGACTATTAACTCTGGCCTAGTTTGGTTTCCAACCCATTTGTAAAAGACGTAACATTACTCGAGAACATATTTAACAAAAAAAACTTGCAAGCCAGACCATTGCAATTATAGTTAAAAACCGAACTAACCTACTAGACGAAACAACTAAAATAATCGCATTTCAAATGTTTATTTAAAAAAAAACAATTTACACAGAACTGTAACGTAAAACACCATTACGAGCATGCAACGATTTAACGCAAGTGACCCGAAGCAATAAACCTAATTAAAAATATATAAAACTCGAAACAGTGCAATAACGATTAAGCGCGGCCGCAATTACACCGAGTTAAAAGTACAAAACAAATTGTCATTGAATCTTTTATCTTGTCTGTGACACAACGTACCTTACTTTCAACCCAAGTTAAACAAAAAAATAAAAGTTCAAGTTCAAAAACTAAAACCCGACTGAAAACCATTCTTATCAGAAATTGTTATGTTCAGAGTATAGCCGTGGTCATAGAAAAACTAAAAGGCACTTTTCCACAAAACAGTTTCTTACTTATGTAGTAATCGTATCGTAGTAGTCAAGCACCTATTCAAAAACTGGTTTGTAGCTCATTTCGTCAGGCCCTGTACTTAAACGTGTCTATAAAACTAAAATCTCTCCAAATTGGCGCCAAAAAGTCCCTAAAATTTACCAACCCAAATAAATGTGACATGAAACGGTGTGACTGACACGATCATAAAATACCACACTTTACGACAAGCCGCATTTACACCGCTCTGTAACGAAGAGTCCTTATGTTCAGCATACTTGTTTGTGATTAAAAATGCTTAGCATTTTTTGAATTAATATTTTCGCGGGTGTTTGCGTGTTCAGAATTTTCTGATTGAGATCTGGTTTATTGGAGGTACATTTTGAACTTATTTTTGAGAGTTGTTTTATTTCAAATTAAAAAAAATGCGGATGATTAGTTGAACACATTTGTTGATATGTTTATTAAGATAATTTTATGTCGATTTCTAAAAAAAGTACTTTCTAAGTATCTAAAACGAATACCTAGGTACAAATAGAATAAATTCCTCTCTAAACGGCCATGTTTCTGATGTCGCCCCAAAACAGTAATCAATAAGGCCAGAAGCCACAAACGCCACAAAATAATTACTCGTAATTAAAAATCACGTTTTACTATTCAGCCGTTTCCACCTAATTAATTAATCACATTCTAAAATTCATGAACCGTTATTTCGATAATGATTGGGCACTTCAGAAGATACGCTTGTTTCTATGACTAAGCTATTTTTGACGATAAAAATAAAACGCGATTTTTTGTCGCTACTTTTTATGCTCTGGTGCAAAGAAAAAAAAAGCTAGAAGCATGGTAAATATCTTAAATTCTTATAGAGATTAAGTCCCGAAAAGACTTCATAAGTAATTAAGTAATAAGTTGACGCTGAAAACTTATAACAAAAAATTACGACTCAGCTAATTAGTAAACGGCTTGTTTAAAAATATACGCTAAACCTTTATTCGTGCGATTCACGAAAGTTTAACAAATTGCGACTTTATGTCGCGTCTGGTGTTTTTGGTCTTCGTTATTTCGTTGAGTACGGATAAAGATTATTCTACTATTACATCTGTCACGTCATATGACATGTCAAGTGACTGTCAAAAAAGTAGTGAATGACGTCCATGAATGAAGACGTATTTTTTGACAGTCACATACTTATCTACTTTTGGACGATGATTCGAATATTTAAATTTAATTGTAGAATATATTGTAGTGTCGTTGAGTAATGAGTATTATGTGAATTGACTAGAGAGGTAAGTAAAAATGCCACCAACTTAGTAACGTAATTATATTTCTTTTCACTATAATTTGTTTCGATGTTGCTATAAAAAAATATTACACCGGCACTACATATAATTTGTGGAGCAACTACATGGTCTATTTTGTGGACATAGTGTATATGCAACAACATAGTCTCATGTGTGGACAGCGTATTTATAGAAGCAACATAGTCTAATTTGTGCACATAGTGCATTTATTTATATTAACAACATAGTCAAAATATATTTTATAGCAACATACCCTATCATATCTGCGAGTGTAAGCCCAGCTTCCAACACCGTTGTAATTAAATACTCTCCAAGCTGTAATTATACGATACTATCTAGCCTCTGAACCTTTTTATAGCTCAGATGGTAATTTTAAGTCTCAATAGAACCTAGAATTTCTATAGGAATCTTGGAGAGGTTGGGAGTTCCGCAGAATCTGTATTTTTAGTGCTTTATGTCGATGACCTAAGATATCTAGATTCTGAATGCTTGTTATTGGAGGGGGTCGACGAACTGCGGGCCTAAGATGCGCACCGCGAGATATTTGTCATGTCGTTCTGTCAAAATGTAAGCATTTTGCACCAGTTTAGGAACTGTTGCATTATCTGTGGTACCTAATGGTGTCGCAAAAACGCGCCATAATGTACACTTTTGACACTTCTTAGTCTTCGTACCTCTCTGAGGACGAGATAATAGTCGTGCAGAAATGTCAAAAGTTGAAAATTCAAAGGCGCGGTTTCTCGACAACATTACCACAGACAATGCAATAGTTCCTAAACTGGTACAAAATGCTTACATTTTGACAGAACGACATGACAAATATCTCGCGGTGCGCATCTTAGGCCCGCTGGTTGGGTATAATGATCTCTAGCATGGACAAAATGTATCAAAAAATATATAATATAAAATATCGTGATATATTTTGTCCATAACTCTACCTAGTCTATAGTCTTACTAGCTTCCGACTGCGACTTCGTTCGTAGGTAAGGTGTTTGATTTTCCGGGATAAAAAGTAGCCTATGTGTTAATCCAGGCCACGGACAATATATATTTCATATTTCATCTAAATCGGATCAGTAGTTTAGGCGTGAAAGAGGAACAAACACACATACATCCAAACATATATACAAATTTTCACGATTATAATATGTATAGGATTTAATCAATTTATATCTATGTCCAACAAAAAACGTAGTAAAATTCCGGCAAAAAAGTTGAGTTAGGATTATAAAAAACTGTCTCCATACCCAAAAAGTACCTGATGGAGGTTTCAAGTAAAATTATCCAAATATGAAGCAATTTGGAACAGCTTATGATAAAGTATACTCATGTGTAGCTGTCACAAACAACGATCAGAGACAAGGCTGCTTGAAACGGCCGCTGTAGTATGCCGGTCGTAATGTCCAAAAGGCGTTGGTCCATTCCAGCGCGCCTAAGATGCGCACCGCGAGATATTTGTCATGTCGTTCTGTCAAAATGTAAGCATTTTGTACCAGTTTAGGAACTATTGCATTATCTGTGGTAATGTTGCCGAGAAACCGCGCCTTTGAATTTTCAACTTTTGACATTTCTATTTCTGCATGACTATTATCTCGTCCTCAGAGAGGTACGACGACTGAGAAGTGTCAAAAGTGTACATTATGGCGCGTTATGTCGACACCATTAGGTATCACAGAGAATGCAATAGTTTCTAAACTGGTACAAAATGCTTACATTTTGACAGAACGACATGACAAATATCTCGCGGTGCGCATGCTAGGCCCGCTGGGCTCCATCCCATTTGCCCCAGACCCTTTCTTAGAACGGCTATAGTAAATGACGGTCGTAATGGACAAAACGGGGAACTTAGTGACGTGAATAAAAGTAAGCATTTATCTATTAAGAAACTTCTTTATAGTACAGAGGACAGATTGATCCCAAAACAAACTCTCAAAAGCTAATTTAAACATTTTTGTCTCCTGCCTGACTAACTACAGAGCGTATAATATTCAGCAGTATTTTTTTTTACTGATTATGATAATGATGTTGAACCTTGTTTTTTGTGAAGATTTCATAAACAAATTCAAAGGGATCGAAAATTTGTTTGGGGTTGCCGTACTATGGTACTAGTAGTTCTTTGTACCTATGTCATAAAATGATGGATTAATCATTGCGCTAAAATTGGAACGCAAACTGAATTCGAATTTCAATATTTGAATTTGATTCGATAAGTGGATATGGAATTTCGTTTGCCACTACAAAAAATCTACGACGAACGAATAAGGTTAGCTAAAATGTGTCACACATAGCTGGTTTTATCCGGCATGTTCTTGAGACCGCGGCGTAAAAAGCGCAATGTAGGTCGAAGCTCTTTTCCACCGAGAGATCGCATTACGCGCAAACGCGTGTAAAATTGAAGTGAGATTGCTTCGGAGTTCGAACGCGTGTTTGCTGGAGGCCGCATTTATACAGCAGTGTAACGTACTAACATATTCTGCCCTGGCAAGATGAGTGGTGGCCATTTTTGTTACTGAAGTAAATCTTTTAATGCGACTTCCAACAAGGTTGCGTTAAACGTTTAACGCTCCTGGGGAGGGGGAATAGAAAGAGCCAGAGCAAGAGTGAATGCGTGGCACTCGAAGTTCACTTCATCCGCGCGTAGGGACTTGACGCACTATTTTTAATTACAGTTTGAAGATTTTGTAATACCATAACCTTTGTAAAAAATACACTCTATTCTATATTTATTGATTTACAATTATGTGCATGAATTTGCAAATAGTTTTTCAGATCATCATACTTCTTCTTTTTTGCTACCTCGTATCCCATCTCACTAATATTATAAATGAAAAAAGTTTAGATGTTTGGGTTTCAATCACGCTGAAACTACTGGTCCGTTATGGATAAAACTTGAAATATAATGTAGCTCATAACACTTAACATAGCCTAGCCTATATACCCAAGAAGGGTCCTAACTAATTTAATAAATTTCGTTTTTAATATTTAAATTAACTCGTTTTAATATGTAATAGTTAGTAGGAATCAATTTTTTTATTTTATTTTATTTTTATAACACATAATAACATAGGCTTTTTATCCCGGAAAAGCAACAGAATAAAACAAGACGCGGACAAAGCTGCAAGAAAAAGCACGTAGAAATAAAATACACGTAGATAAAAAAATCGTGGAGGCGTCTTCAAATCGACTACGCTTTGCAGTGATATAAGATCTGCAGTGTTGGTCTGACGATGACCGATGACGGCAGGTAAATTTACGGCCGGCTGACGGCACGGAAACCACAATAGGTGTGACAGTCAGCCAACCTTAATGCGTTTTATTATGTGTGAACGAAAATTTGATGTACTTGATACGGAACCCGTCGTCGCGCGGCGGTAAGGCAATGAAACCTGTGATTTAGGACTAATAGCCAATCCGTATTTTTTATTACATTTCGATTTTGGAATTTATGTTGCGGAATTCTAAATTGATGATCGAGTTTATCAACATGTTTTTATAAGTCGTTGACCTCGGTACACTTGGCATGTCACTACTGCTCACTATAAGGCCTTTACATCTATTGCAGATGATTTATACAGTCATCATCATCATCATCATCATCAACCTATATCGGTCCACTGCTGCGGGCCTAAGATGCGCACCGCGAGATATTTGTCATGTGGTTCTGTCAAAATGTAAGCATTTTGCACCAGTTTAATAAATATTGCATTATCTGTGGTAATGTTGTCGAGAAACCGCGCCTTTGAATTTTCAACTTTTGACATTTCTGCACGACTATTATCTCGTCCTCAGAGAGGTACGACGACTAACAAGTGTCAAAAGTGTACATTATGGCGCGTTTTGTCGACACCATTAGGTACCACAGATAATGCAATAGTTCCTAAACTGGTGCAAAATGCTTACATTTTGACAGAACGACATGACAAATATCTCGCGTGCGCATCTTAGGCCCGCTGGACGTAGGTCTCTCCCAAGACGCGCCACTGAGCCCGGTCTTCGGCTCTTCTCATCCAGTGTTTGCCAGCTACATGTCGCAGATCGTCACCGTACACAGAGATACTGAACTTAAAACTAAAACATGTATATAAAAGCGAGCTTAACCCTAAAATGAGTTCTCTTCCAGCAAACCTTAGGATGTGAGAGATGGGAAAATGAAAGTGGGTACGTGTGCAACACATATATATTAGACAAAAGAATAGCAAATAAATAATATAAACCTACTAACAAATAAATAAATAAACCTACATATATACCTAGCACAACTATGTTATACTATACCTACATACATACAGTACACATAAAATATAACATGCTACCTACATTCATGTATGTGTTTCGTTCAGTATTAAGTATTGTTGGCCATGCTAAGCGATTTTAAATGTTTACAATTTATTCAATGCACTGTGGCTAGGCTTGCTTAGTCAATATACACCGATTATCTAAGTTAAGCGACGTTCTGCGCGGTCACTATTTGGATGGGTGACCGTTGTTAGTGGCATTTACATCTGAGCGCTTCCGTGCTTCGGATGACACGGTAAACTGTCCCAGCTCTAGCGACTGCCAGAGCCGGGACAGTTTACCGTGTCATTAACGACTGTTAAGCCACGACGGAGGACTTAAGGCGGCCTAAAAACTGCGTCACCAGAGTTGGCCACTAACTCATGCTTGCACGTTACCACCAGCCATAAGTTCTTTTTGATATAAGTACAGGCTGATGTCAAAAAAATAGACTTAAAATAAGATACGGTTTCTTTGTTTTCTTTTACAGTTTCAAGATTACTGATTTTATGAGCCTGGATTTCAAAAGATCGTGATTTCCCAAAAATGTACAAAGTACTTGCCTAAATAAGGAAAAGTACTGACCGCATCTCAATGGCTGTAAAGAGAAACCCCTTTTTTAAATGTATTTTCACTTCAAATCAGCGGCAATGCAATATAGAGCTTAATCTTTAGTACTTAGGTTCAATATAGAAAGGTGTATGATCCCGTAAACCTTAGAAAAGTCGGAAGTCATCATGTGATAGGAACACATTACGTTTTAACCACTGAATAGATAAGTGTTAGGAGTATGCAGTCTTACTATTATTTGCGGTCGCACAATCTCCGAAACGGCTGTCATTTTCATCACAAAGAAAACTAGTTGTTTCAAAATGTTGATCAAAACCCATTCGCCATTTCTAACATCTCTCAAATAGATCTGAAATATTTTAAACCGCAGCCGACTTGGCGATGACTTGACTTCTTCTTCTTCTATACCTATATAAATGAAATGAAATGAAATACATTTATTCAACCCATTGGGTACAAAACACACAGATACAACAGTGAGAAAAAAGCAAGTCAGACAGGAAGAAGCAAAACAGAGTAAGTAGTAAGAGAGAGTAGATACAAAAGTATAGCAAACTAGCCGTCTCCCGCGGCGTTGCTCGCGTTAGGGTTTGACTTTTCAAAATTCCATTTTCCCGCTTTTCTGTTGAAATTTTTCCTAAATTTTCTTTGCTATAAACCTCACGGAGCCCGAGACCTTTCCAACGAATGCAAAACCATGGAAATCGGTTCGTGCGTTCTGGAGTTATAGCGTCAGGAAGGAAAACCCGATTTATTTTTATGTAGTAGATATTTAGTGACAGAAAACCAAAACGATAAAAAATGATGCTAGTTAGTCCTGTCCTGTCCCCGTTCTGTAGGTACCCTTGTGCGGTTGAAAGGGTTGTTCTCAGCATATGCTGCCCCACATGCATGAACCATGACAGGGAGCAGCGCTGGTTTTCAGATACTATAATGGCCTCTGTCCGTCATTTCGAAAGTCAATTTTGTCAGTGTCAAGTTCAATATTTGAAATAATATAAGTCAAGTCAAGTCATTCGTCAAGTCGGCTGTCGTTTGGTATAGTATTTCCAATATCACTTGACACAGGCAAAATTGTCAGTCGAAATGACGGACAGAGGCCATAAAAGAAAAAGAAGAATTTCTACTTGATGATAACCATACTATTGTGGGCTAACTTAACAACAAGTTACCAAAGCCATTAACCAAGAAGTTGAAGTTAGGGCAGGAGTGCCCTTTGGATATGTTAGAACTACGCTATATTCTGTGGCCGGACTCCCATTGAAGAACCAATGGGGTAATTTTCACCCTTCACTCTTTGAGCGTTTACAATGACTTTGTATTTTTATTCCGCCAGTAAAGTAACCTTTTTGGGGGTTGGAAAAAAGAAAAAAATTGATAGTCGAGTACCAACTTGAAATAGAACTTATTATGTGAAGTTTTTGGGTTGAGAATAGCATGAATAGTATTTTTACGAATCTCGTATTGCATACACCAAGTTTGAATAGGTAACGGCCGGAATATTGAAACGGCACTCAAATATAAGCACCACTTAAAATTGCTCTGCCTCTGTTTGACATTACTTATTTGTAAGAGATGGCAATAATTTAAGCATGAACTTAATTTGAGTGGCGTTTGAGTATTCGGCCGTAACTAAAGAGGTAGACAGACGTATTTTGATTTACCCCTTAGGGCCGTAAGATCAATAGTGGTTTAAACCACGAGATAGAGTTTAACCTCCAGTCTCCGATTATTTCATAAGATCAATGGTAGTTAATCAACCATCGGTAGCTTAAACTGACAGAGATGACAGTAGATTAATCCATCGATCAAATGCAATCTTAGTTTACGAAACCCATAGTTTAAACTGCTTTTGATCTTACGGTCCTTAGATATGCAACCTACCTAAAATGAGAAAACGATTGCCCCCCTGTTAGTTCTCTTGACCTTCAAGAGAACTAACAGACGGCAATCATTATCTCATTTATAATTTTTGTAATATTTTTGTTAAAAAAATTTTAACATTACAATTAAAAACCTACGTTAAAAACCTTAAGTTAAAAATGGTAGAACTCAAGTTAAGAATTTTTAGTTAATGTTCTTAGCTAATTTCAGTTTACTTATTGTTTCATAGGAAAAGTTGTTTTAAATTGAGTAAGTATTACCTTTTTGTTTATTTATCATGTACTTATAATAACACGCTGTATAAATAAATAAAATAAATAAATAAATATTAAATATTCACGGACATTTAACACAACGCCTTCTAGTCCCAAACTAAGCAAAGCTTGTACTGTGGGATCTAGATGGCTGATAGAATACATATATACTTTTTTTTTGTAAATACATACTTATAATACATAGTAACACCCAGACATAGAACAAACATCTATGTTTGCCACACACAAATGTTTGTTCTCGGTGGGAATCGAACCCACGACCCACAGCACGGAAGGCAGAGCTACTACCGACTGAGCCATGACGCCTGTCAAAAAGGTAGTTACTCGTTTATCTCGTATAAACAGGTAGATACTCGTATATCTAAGTATCTGGTACAATTAATAAGAGCATCCTTGTACCGGAAGAGGAAACCATAACAGAACACCGGTGGCGATGTTTATAGTTACAAAGTATTAAAGGGATAATAAAGTTAATTTAAGTAGCAGTTAAAAATAAAAACAATTTTGATTACAAAATTAATTATTAAAATAGGTTCATAAAATGCTATGTTCTTCTAAACAACGCTAAAAACTTATTTGTCAACAATTTACACATTTTCATAGATCTTTATTTTATTCGTCACGGCTTTTATTAGACAGGCGTCATGGCTCAGTCGGTAGTAGGTCTGCCTTCCGTGCTGTGGGTCGTCGGTTCGATCCCCACTGAGAACAAACATTTCTGTGTGGCAAACATAGTTGTTTGTTCTGTGTCTGGGTGTTTCTATGTATCGTATGAATTTACAAAAAAAAAATATCAGCAATCTAGTTACCATAGTACAAGCTTTGTTTAGTTTGAAAGAAACTGATTAACATCCCACAAACAGACACCTTTTACTGTACGTAGTCGGGTAAAAACTACCCCTCAGATGCGTATCTAACAAACCAGCCATAACCATCATTTAACTAAGCTACCGTTATCACACATTTATCATGCCGTCGTGTGGTAGACAAGTTGAACGAATAAAAAAACATTGAAAACAATTTCCAGGTCAGATTAATCTCTAGACAACTCTGAAGTGCACGGGGTTTTAGGGTACCGTACAAGTCAAAAACTTGTTTTATTCATTCACTAGCTGATACTCGCGACTTCGTACGCGTGCTAAACTTTCCACCAAAATATCGACAATAGTGGGTTCGATCCCCACCGAGAACAAACATTTGTGTGGCAAACATAGATGTTTGTTCTGTGTCTGGGTGTTTCTATGTATTATACGTATGTATTTACAAAAAAAAAGAAATAAAATGTATGTATGTATTCTATCAGCCATCTAGTTCCCATCGTACAAGCTTTGCTTAGTTTGGGACTAGAAGGCATTGTGTTAAGTGTCCGTGAATATGAATATATCTGTCAACCAGCATTACTGCTTTTGGTTGAGAGAGTTCAAGCTGTACGAATCCACTTCTATCATTTAAATAAAATATAGCCTATATTTCAAACCGGAAAAAGGGCTTCCGAGTGGTGAAAGTTTCGTTGAAATTGGTCCAGTAGTTAAGGCGTGATCCACGAACAAACAAACAGACAAACTCTACTTTCGGAATCAGAATCGTTTATTTAGTAGATCTGCATATTTAGTTTATCCATCTTTAATTTTATATTTTGGCTTATTTACAGTTTTATAATAGTATAGATTCATCGTGTCAATTGTCACTCAAGACTAGTTTCTGCCAGAAAGTGGCAACTTGGATGGCGGATGCTAGTGCGAGATCCGCTCGAGTGCAGGTGGTCGGCCACCAAGGGCTGGAAAGCAAGTGGGTTGCATGAAAGAAGCCTCCCCGCGGCGCATCTCGGTAACAGCTAGGGCACGGTAACGCAGTGTCCTAGACTGGCTAATTCTTCCACCACAATGGTTCACACAAACGACTTAAACCAAAGCCATAACCAAAACCCAACTAGTTTTTTAAACTAGATAATATTATGGTCATTTACACTACTAATAAGCACCCATGACTAATTCACTACCAATAAATAAATAAGAACGAATACTATTCCAAATTTAAATTCAATAGCTCTAATAGTTTCTGAGATAATACGGTTTGTGACAGACGAACGGACGGACAAAGTCGCACCATAAGGGTTTCGAAACGCTACGGGATCGTAACCCTAAAAATAGTTATTTTCTAGATGAGCGTGTGCATAGTTATTGTGTTCGTTTTACGTATACTACCTTGACGTAAACTACATTTCTGTATAGAGATTAAGCAGCGCCCCTAGCGGGTAGTTTACAAAATTGATAATTCTCCATACAAAATTATAGTTTACACCGATTGCCTATATTATAGACGTTTATTATGAACGTGTGACGTAGAAATGTATGTAAGTCGTAATACGCTTCATCTTCTAACTTACTCCCCTTCCACGAGGGTGGTTAAGTATTCAGTCATCTCCCACCTGGAAATGACTGAACCCTTGGAGCCTATTGTGACGCCCAGACAGACGCGCCGACATCCCGTGCATATATATATAACTTGCGTAGGCTAGATGAACCTGACTTTAACATGTCAGCGTAGTAGGGGAAGTAGCGTAGATATGGATACCAAGTTCGTATGGATAGGATAGTAGTAGAGACTTGTTTGTGTTTTTGGTGTATTATCCTAACTTCCTAACAAATATTATAAATGCGAAAGTAACTCAGTCTGTCGCACTTTCACACCAAAACTACTGAACCGATTTCAATGAAATTTGGTAAACAGATAGTCTAGAGCCTGAGAAAGGATGTAGCGCCATCTATCTCGCTACATAAGAACTTACATGAGAAATATCCTAGATCGCGCAAACGAAGTTATCACGGAGTTTGATTTGAACATAAGTAATACTACCGAATACCATCCATCGGTCCTCGGACCCCGAGCCAAAGGTCGCTCGGCGTGGAAGATCTTCCCTTTTCGTAGGACACATTTCCTACAATGTTCTCCTCAAGGACATAGGCTACTTTTTAATGCGAAAAAAGGTTTGTAAGGGGTCAAAAGGGGGGATGAAAATTTGTATGGAGGTATCGTCATTTTTAGAGCTAGAAGCTTGAAACTTATTTTTTAGACTGTTCTGACTGATTCGATATAAATAAATATGACATTCAAAGTTTGTAAAAGTTTTACCCTATGCTACCCAAAGATCCACGCGGACAAAGTCGCGGGCACAGCCAGTAAGTACCTATGTATTTACAAAAAATGTATATACTCTTTCTATCAGCAATCTAGTTCCCATAGTACTACCTTTGTTGGGACTAGAGAGCGTTGTGTGATATGTCAAAGAACATTTATTTAATTTAGTCGAGGATAATAAAAAAATGCAGTTAATATTGCATACTTTGAGAATAAAATAAATAAATATTCAAGGACATTTCACACAACGCCCTCTAGCTTTAGTCTATGCAGTTTAGTCTAAGCTTGTACTACGCGAACTAGGTTGCTGATAGAAAACTAATATACTTACTTTTTTTTGTAAATACATACTTATAACATTATATAGTAACACCCAAACGTAGAACCAACATCTAATTTTGTTCTCAATGGACATCAAACCCGCATATATCATTTCCCAGGTACTACGGCATCCTTTTTTTCTGCAAAAAGTATGAGTCGAACATGTCCGGACGAGCCTCTGACTGCTGCCAGCGCCAGTAATGTCACAACACTGTTACAGATTCAGTAGATAACATTTGCATCACGGTAGCGTAGCTGACAGACAGACAGGTCTACATAAATATTATCAGTAGATTACTTGACTGACGTATAGTATAACATGTGCCTAAACTTGAGTTTAGGTCAGCCGTCACCGATACGTATTCATTCGCTTTTTGTAGTTGTTTAAATACCCCTAGCAAGCAAGCGAGATCGTATGAGTTAGTGGCCAACTCTGCTGACGGAGTTTTTAGGCCGCCATAAGGCTTCCGTCATGGCTTAACGACTGCTAGAGCCAGGACAGTTTAAAGTGCCCTGCGAAGCACGGAAGCGCTCAGATGTAAATGCCATTAACGGTCACTTATCCAAATAGTGACCGCGCAGAACGTCGCTTAATCTATGTTAGATACCTAATAAAAGACAGATCATTATTTTCGTACCTATAACTATAGTCTAGCTATAGATATTTCGGAATGGCATCTATGGTTTTACCTATTCGAAAATTATGTTGAAATGTTGTAACAAAAAATAATGAGTCACTAAATAAATGCCGACACTGCTGCGAAAATAAAGTGAAAAGCGTATTTGTAAGGTGAACCTAATTCCAAAAAGTTAACTATTGAATGTTCCAAGTAACATTCGTTAGCTTTTTAATTTCCTCTCAAGTTTCTGATGGTTTTAGAAGACGATTGCATTCGTGCACATAGGGTTAACATCTTAAGATTATCTGATGGGTACCAAATGAGGCTGTGACAAGAACGTTTGACACAAACATTCGGAGGGTTCCCGCTAGGAAATGAAGGCGTAGGATAAAGTGACAATGACAAGTAATCCCAATTGACCTTGTTTTATCTTTCTTTCAATCACTTGTCGAGACTATTTTGTGTCTTTTATGATATCTCGAGTCCCAACTGAATCTCAATGATATTTGTACTACATTTTATTCAAAGATTGAATGAATGAATGAAAACGCTTTATTGTACATAAATAACACCGAAACATATTCCTATGATATAAAACAAAACAGGTTGCATTAAATGTACAATGGGCGGCCTTATCGCTCAATAGCGATCTCTTCCAGGCTACCTTTGGATGGAGAGGATGTGAATAAATTTAGAGAAGGGGAATTACCCCTTAAGACGTAGGGTAAAGGCAGACAACCTTCTCGCTCGCACATTTCAACATTTTTGAAGATATAATATAACTAAATGTAATTATGTGAAATTGCAGAGCTTCGGGGTCGAGAGAATAACAATGCAAAGGTTCACTAAAAATATCACATTGATCCAAACAAGTTTTCTAACCAATAAAATGTGCACTTTAATTTATCGTATTGGTAAAAGTTTTTTGGTCGGAAAACTTGTTTGGATCAATGTGATATTTTTACTGAACCTTTGCATTGTTATTCTCTCTGTTGGAAATTAGAAAAAATATGATTTTTATTCTCAAGGAAACAACTTTATTCTTTTGATATTTTGACATCAGTAATTTTGTCTTTAC
Source organism: Eulithis testata (assembly GCA_947507515.1). Taxonomy (NCBI): domain Eukaryota; kingdom Metazoa; phylum Arthropoda; class Insecta; order Lepidoptera; family Geometridae; genus Eulithis; species Eulithis testata. Next base: position 5,920,979 of record OX382219.1, read on the forward strand.
CAAATCACAGGTGACTTCTATATTCGAACTCTCTAAAGCCATAATCATTGGCTCGTATTTTGATGTCAAGCCACCCAGTATAATAGCAGCAAGAGTACTGTCATCAATCTTCTTTCCTATATCATCCAGATCCTGAGCAGTCGTCACTACTGCATTTATATACGACTCAATGTCTTGGAAATCTATTAGGGAGTATCGGTAGAGTCTTCGTTCTAAAGAGAGTCTTCTACCCAACCCTTTATCTTCATAAGCTTTTTGAAGCGCATTCCATGCTTCTTGAGCAGTTTGTGCTGTTCTAACATGTGAAATGGCTGCACCATCAGTAGACAAGCAAATTTTTGACAATGCTTTTTGGTCATTGCGAAGCCTGATCTCTGCTGACTTTTCCGATGTTTCGCCAGTAATGCTAGTCCACAGCTCTTCATGAATAAGAAGCATCCTCATCTTAAACTTCCAGACTGCGTACCCTTCACGATTTCTTAACATGGGTATCCCTTGTAACGCTTGAGAATTCATCACGTTCGTGCTGATAACGTGTTGGAAATTAGAAAAAATATGATTTTTATTCTCAAGGAAACAACTTTATTCTTTTGATATTTTGACATCAGTAATTTTGTCTTTACCAAATCACAGGTGACTTCTATATTCGAACTCTCTAAAGCCATAATCATTGGCTCGTATTTTGATGTCAAGCCACCCAGTATAATAGCAGCAAGAGTACTGTCATCAATCTTCAAAAAAATACCAACATCTTTAGTGGCACTCAGATATCGCAGACACCGTTTTGCCACGTTCCAGTGAGTTTCATCATATTTGGTGTTGAACTGGCTTAAATAGCTTACTGTGTACGCTATATCAGGTCTAGTATTCACGGCTAGAAACATAAGACACCCAATGAGAGCCTGATATGGATAACTAGACTCACCTTTACCAGGTTCTAATTTCTTCAAAATTAGTGGGGTTGAAACTGCTTTACAGTCCTGCATATCAAATTTCTTTAACAAACTTTCGATGTATGTGCTTTGGGACAGAGTTAATAGAGTCAGGTGAGGAACTCCATTCATCTTCAAGTAATGAGGAAAATGATGATGATCCTAGATGTGATCTAGATTCAAGAAGGTATCCTCAAAGAGTACGAAAACCTCCGAGTTATTTTTCGTTTAATGCTCTCGTAGACGACGATGATCCTAAAAGTTATCATGATGCTATCAACAGCGATGATAAAGTTAAATGGATATCTGCTATGAACGAAGAATATAATGCCTTACTCAAAAAGGGCACATGGTCATTAGTAGACAAACCTAACCATAAATCATGTATTCCATGCAAATGGGTTTATAAACAGAAGCGAGATGCGAAAGGTAACGTAGTAAAGTACAAAGCTCGTCTAGTAGCGAAGGGATTTCGACAAAAAGAAGGCATCGATTACTACGAAACCTTTTCTCCGGTTGTGCGCAATTCTTCATTGCGAACGTTGTTGGCCCTAGCTGTGCAGGAAGATTACAAGGTCCGGCACATGGATGTGGATACTGCCTTTTTAAATGGTGACTTGGAAGAGGAAGTCTACATGGTACAGCCTGAAGGATTTGTTCGAAATGGTGAGGAATCGAAGGTATGCTTATTGAAACGATCTTTGTATGGGTTAAAACAGGCCCCTAGAGCCTGGAATACAAAGCTGAAGCAGACGTTGTCAGCTATGGGATTCTCTCAAACACCTTCTGAACCTTGTGTGTTCAAGAAAATATTTTCGAATAAGGACTCCTTGATTTTGGCCGTATACGTTGACGACCTTGTTGTTTTGTATAAAAATGACGTGACGTTTGAGCATTTCAAAAGTCAGTTGGAAAAGTATTTTTCAACAAAAGATCTTGGTTTGATCAATTTCTTTACGGGAATGAATGTTTATCGTGATGAAAATGGGTTAAAATGTTGGTGATGTTTTTATTAATACAGACTCTGTGGTAAATAAAATTGAGAATGTAGTCCATGTTCCTGAACTGAACTGTAACCTACTATCTGTGAATAGAGTGATAGAGAAAGGGTTATCGGTAGTTTTTGATAAAAATGGTTGTAACTTTTATAATTCTGAAGATGATGTTAGTGATACTAAAAATGCATTATTGCATGGTTCATTTTGTGATGGGTTGTATACTTTAGATTGTACTGTTAACTTATCCAAAAATGTTTCAGCCAACCATGTGCACTCTGACTGTCAGGACTTCCAGCTTTGGCATAGGAGGTTAGGACATCTTTGTCGAATAGGTATGGATCTATTGAGAAAGGGTCTAGCTACTGGCGTCGAGTACACGGCGGTTGACAAGGAACCATGCATACCCTGTGTAGAGGGTAAGCAAGCAAGAAAGCCCTTCAAAAGCTTGAAGTATCAGAAGGCTACGTCAATGTTGGAATTAATACATACAGATGTATGTGGACCGATGTCAGTAAACTCGTTGCAAGGTAATAAATATTTTATTATTTTTATAGATGATTATACACGTTTTATATTTGTGTATTGTATGTCATCTAAGTCGGAAGTCAAATCAAAGTTCTGCGCTTTCCAAACTCTTGTTGAGAGACAGACTGGTGCGAAAGTGAAAGTTTTGCGGTCAGATAATGGAGCTGAGTTCGTCAATAAGGATATGACAGATTATCTGGAGTCCCAAGGGATTAAAAGACAAACTACCGTTCCATATAGTCCGCAGCAGAATGGGGTAAGTGAACGCTGTAATCGAAGCATTGTAGAGAAAGCTCGATCTATGTTATCGCATAGTCTTCTCTCGAAAGCTTATTGGCAGGATGCAGTAGAAACTAGTGTCTACTTGAAGAATCGCTCTCCTCATCGCGCACTGAATGGGAAAACTCCATTTGAAATGTGGTTTGGTAATAAACCTGACCTATCACATCTTAAAGTATTTGGATGTAGAGCGTTAGTTCATGTTCCTTCATGTAGCAGAACTAAACTAGACAAAATATCAAAAGAATAAAGTTGTTTCCTTGAGAATAAAAAATCATATTTTTTCTAATATCCAACACTCTCGACCCTGAAGCTCTGCAATTTCACAGAATTACATTTAGTTGTATTATATCTTCAAAAATGTTGAAATGTGCGAGCGAGAAGGTTGTCTGCTTTTACCCTACGCCTTAATATACATTTGTAAAAACCTCATTGCCAGGAATAGGTCATCGACTTTTATGAATTTTTAAGTAAAACGTGAAACAATAGCAGATTCCGTCTTCAACGATGCATTTTTCACCGAGCTAGTCTGTTGAGAACGTACACCGGACATCACACTGTGTCTGTTATTTTGAGCTCTATGTGCCTGTAATAGCAACGGCACCCATATCCTTCGAATCGGAACACACTGCGAGCATCACTGCTTCGCGGCTGAAATAAGTAGGTAGCATATGGACTTGTGCTTGTACTACATAAACATATGAACAAGCTCTATTACGTCGAGAAGCTCTAACTAAGGCGGAAGACAAGCGTAGGTTGCTAGTCATCCAACATATGTTGAGCCAGGGTACGTTTTTACGACACACTAGTCTCCCTTCTTACCTAGTTCACCTATTATGAAGTACATAGTTTCTAGAATTTAATTGGTCTTTTTATTGGTTTCCGTTCTAGAATGTACCGAGTGTCGTAAATAAAAATTATTCTTATTTTTATAATTTTTTTTGGAGTTTTACGATATATCTTCACAAACATTTCAAACGGTGAAGGGAAACATCGTGCAAACCCGCGTCTTAGTTCAGCACTTTTTTCCTAGTCTTTTCCATGGAAGAAGCAAACTATAGGCTGAAAGGATAGTATAGGTGCTACAGGCCTCTCTCTCTCCTCGTTTCTCTTTCTCCTCGGGTTTCCTTTCCTCGTTTTCTCTTTCTACTTCACTCTATCCGACGCGTCTTGGGAAACATTGCAGGACGTAAGATCTTTGTTGATCATTTGTCCACTTCATTTTGGCCTACTCGTCGTAGATTACCTATAGCTGTAACTGAGCTTTACTATTTGTTTGTTTCTTGTAGTTTTTTAATGTTTGCTATATTTTCTACGTCCGTTCTGTATTTTTCTGTGTGAATGTCACATAAACTATCTATCTATCTATCTATCTACCCCGTACAAGCCTACTCCATCTATAACTATGTCCTAGGCACTGCCGCGTTCTGTTAATAAGGCTATGGGTGAAATGTGACCCCGGACTCTCTATACACCATCGAGAAAGCTTCAAAAATAAAACTACGTACAATTATAATAGCCAAAACGAATAGCTAAGTACCACCCCACAAATAACTAAATACATACAAACTGTACAATGTGCATACCTCCCCGAGGGTGTCGTCGGGTAAGAGGATTGTTCTAGAACCCCTCTATTGTTGGAGCTTGTACACTGCCTGATTCCGACACTGACACGATAACGACATCAGTGAATGGATCAAAAATATCGGTACCGACACGGTGTGTGTGAAAGGGCCTAGTACTAAATCCCATCCCAATCCACTAAATTATAAATGACAAAGTTTGTAAGTTTGTGTTACAATCACGCTGCCACGGTCCGATTTGAATGAAACTTGGAATATATTATGTAGTTCATAACCTGAATTAACTACTAGGCTACTATATGGACTAGGATACTATGGAAAGGCTACTTTTTATCCCGGAAAATCGATAGGAACAAACGGGAGGCGGATGAAGTTGTGGGCGAAAGCTAATAATTCAGAAATATTCATGGACATTTCACACAACGCCTTCTAGTACAAAATCTGCTTTGAATTTTTTTTGTTAATCGAACTCACCGTAATTATCGTCAACAATATATCGTTTATGTATCGTGTCGGTAGCAGTGTAAAACAGCTATTGTTAGGGTTACCGTTCAGGAGTAGACGGAGGGTTGTCTGTCTGTTAGGACATTTGAAGATTTGTTAGGTGAACGTCGCACCGCCGTGGTGATAGGTCCAGCTCCCGTATCGTGAGCTTTGAACTGCGTTCGCTGCCCAGCATAATGTCAAGCGACGTGGCTACAGATATACGAAAACAAGAAGCTTTTGACGGCAAAAAACGCGCTGAAACACGCTAATGTCATTATTTAGTCACAGAATACCTATAATTTAGTAGTATGAAAACAGTTCAGAAAACCGGTTTTTATGAGATAACTCTGCAGTTTTTTGTTTGTCAAAACTTCATTTTGAGTCAGTCAATAGTCCCCGCACTAAAGAGAGACAACATTCATATCATGGTACACAAAGTGAAAAAACAGAAGTTACCGCGAAATGCCGCGAAAAGCTTTTGCCGACAAAATGGTTACCGCGTTTTTGGGGTTCCGCTTACATAATTGTAAACGAACATTAGTAGCCTTTAGTACCTTATATCAGTCACTAGATGACGCTGCTAGTCCTACAACTTTGTGCGTATGCGTTTCTCAGATTTAGGAAATAATTACAAAATATTGATATTATATTGTAGAAGAGGTAGAATTGACTTACCTTTTTGTTGATTTGTTAAATAAATAAGAACTTTATTATGCACACAAAAGAAAGAGACTACATCATCATCATCATTCACAGCCCAAGTTTAGTTACTGCTGGGCACAGGCCTCCCCAAGTTTGTGCCATCCACTGCGGTCCTGTGCTAGTCTCTCCCATTTACGGCCCGAAAAATGTCAGAAATTACCAGAAAAGAAACATAAAAATAATACAACTGACGGTCTTCTCGTTAAAAGTGATCTCTTCCAGAAAACTTCCACAAGATGAACAGGAAATACGATTTGATAATGGCTGGTACTGCTAGAGTCTAGGACATGACTTGAAGAAGGCTTGTCTTTAGGGCCAATACGCACTGTCGTCTCGTCCCCGATTTGCTCGACGGCAACTGTAACTTTCTATAGTTCAAATAAGTGTTTACGCACTTTGTCGCCGGTCTATGGCTGTTTTTGGTCGTCGAGAGACAGGAGACAGTTGACAGTCGACATTTGGCTCTTAGTAGCCTTCTTAGAGTCTGTCCAGATGAGACGTTTCAATTTATTGTATGAGGAAACGCGCGGCAGGTTCTGCGATATGTAGCTTATCTCGAGCACGCGCGAGTGCCTACGCGCGTTTGAACTCGCGCGTAAAACCATCATCTGGACAGGGTGGTTTCTGGGGGGCAACCGATAGGTTATAAGAACCTGCCAGGTTAAGCCTGCCAGGTTTTCTGAACTATTTTCATACTAAATCATAGGTATTCTGTGACGAAATAGTGACATTAGCGCGTTTCAGTGCGTTTTGTGCCGCCAAAAGCTTCTTGTTTTCGTATATCTGTAGCCACATCGCTTGACATTATGCTGGGCAGCGAAAGCAGTTCAGAGCTTACGATACGGGGGCGGTTTTACTATATTTTTCGTGAATCAAAATACTTTATATTTAGAACATACGGAACCATCCCCTGAAACGGTGGTCTCATTTTTTATTTAGTTTGAAAACTTTTGCAATCAACTGTCGCCGTCGTGTGCGCTCAAAATAACGAACCGGCGGCGGTGATAGTTTTTTTTATTTACTGAAATAAGTCATGTAGAGCGTATAAATAATTTTTACCTAGGGTTGCCAATTGTTTTCAAACTAAGTATTTATTACTGAAAACTGGCATCGTATCATTTTCGTCTTGACAAGTGTAACGACCAGTCTTCTGGCACGTCACATTCGTACGTTCTGCTCGGTAAATTAAACTTCAGTCTTCATATAAGAACAATCTCTATTCAGAATAACAATTAATACAAATACAATGCCTTTTTCCAAAATCTATCTTATGCTATCTCAGTGCCCAACCTAGTCCGCTTCTTCTTCTTATTTTTAGGTTACCATTCTATAATTACTACTGTCACGCAGGTGACAGATGACATTTACCACAACGTCATGTACCTATAGATGCAATAATAATCTTTACACAAGGAAGAACTTATCTTGATTAATAGTACCTACAACATATTATAATGTAAAGTATAGTGGACAGCTCTAGTGACGGAAGTTTTTAGCTGAGATTGAGTTTAACGTGCCTTCCAGCACGAAAGCGCCACTACCGGCCACCCATCCAAATTATGATCGCAGAACGTCGGTAACTTAATGGCGATATTTATCGACTAGCGGGCGTTCCGGCTTCGCACGGATAATTTAAAAAAAAAATTTTTTTTACGTCACCTTGGGTTCAATTTTTGGGGTTTTAATAAGGATCCCCAATTTTATTTAAATTTAATATAGCCTATGGGGATAGTGTAGTCAAATCGGTCCAGTAGTTTCGGAGCCTATTCAATGCAAACAAACAATCTTTCCTCTTTATAAATATTAGTATAGACAAAACGTAATCATGATATGTTCTCAATGTTATGAATGGATTCAACAATTTCTGTCACTATAAATACTTCAGTTCGCAAACTTAACATATTAAGTAAGGAAAATCTCTTAACTTAACCCTAAATCGAGCAATCCTTTAACACAAGATCGCGATAACCTATCAGGGCCAATTTAACCCGTCAACGCGGTACCTTCTTAGTGGTTTAAGGAGGAAACTTTGGTAAGTTGGTTATCTATTGAAAACTGGGTAATGTTTGGCTTAATATTTATTACTGCAAGTGTTTGAAAAGCGTCAAACTTCTAACTCGCACTTTTATACTATTATAAAACTGTTAAAAGCCAAAAACTAAAATTAAAGTTATGGATAAACTAAATATGCAGATCTACTAAATAAACGATTCTAATTCCGAAAATCGAGTTTGTCTGTTTATCTGTTTTGTTGTTTGTCGCGGATCACGCCTAAACTACTGGACCAATTTAAGTGAAACTTATACCATTCGGAAGCTCTTTTTCCGGATTGAAACATAGGCTATATTTTATTGAAAACAAAGACGTGGATTCCGAGATACAGCTTGACCTATCTAAACCAAAAGCCGCCTTTGGCACGAGGTTCATCGTATGCTGGTTGACAAGCTATTTTGGTGGAAAGTTTCGCACGCGTACAAAGTCGCGGGTATCAGCTAGTTTTAACATAAAACCTTAAGTTTTTATTAACTTAATAGAGAATAAGAAAAATTCCAATGGACATATTCTTAGAATTAGTTGTGTTAAAAGTATAGGTAAACTTACTTATTAGTCAGCCTTGTGGCTAGATCGTAATATAATTAGGGTATGTATTTAGGTACTATCTATGAGTAATCCTATTAATATTATAAACGCGAAAGTTTGTAACGATGTATGTATGTTTGTTACTCTTTCACGCAAAAACTACTGATCCGATTTGGATGAAACTTGAAATATATATTGTCCGTGACCTGGATTAACACATAGGCTACTTTTTATCCTGAGGAATTAACGGGATCCAACGGGACGCGAACGAAGTCGCGGGCGGCACCTAGTAAAAATATAATTTTGATCCGACTATGTAAGTTTGATCCGAAAAGTAAAAACTAAGTTAAAATCACCAAAAATCAAATCGAAAAACAAACTTTTTACTCAAAAAACTTGTTTTGACCAAAATCATAGTTATTTCTAACATTTCACTCCATCAGGAGTTCTCTCAAACTAATAAAATATAAGGCCACCATTACCAAATACAAGTAACCGAACTTGGTTTAAATCATGAACCAAATGGCGAACAAATAAAGAGATCCATTAGTCGACTGATACTCTGTTTATCTTTGTACAAGTTGCTCTTATTCGCTTAGCAAGTGCTCCTTATTCCATAGACCAATCGCTGTGACGATCACGTAAAACGAAGTCTATTGGACCGTATGACCGTATAAAAAGCATAGGAGAGACTAAAAGTTGTTTAAGGGTTAAATAGATAGATCGTTTTTTTTTTAATTTATGTAAAGAATATCACCACACTAGTCGTGTCATTCCTTTCATTTCTAATAGATGTCAGTGTCATGTCAGGGACTCCCAAACTGTCAATAATTTATAAGAAGTAAAAGTTATGTTATGTAATTTCATAAAAACATGGAACAATAGTTTCCTAGATAAATACATAAAAGGAAAAATATAAACTAAGCTAGAAGTAAAGGCTTTAAATGTTGTTTGTTAATGTTTTTTGTTATTTCAGGTAAGTTACTCTGTTTTGAATGGGTAATTGTGCTAAAACTATGTGTTTGTGTTGAGAATAAAAGATAATTTTGTTATTTCAGAAAACGCAATTTCGTCATTATTCCACGGAACATACTCAATACTATTATATTTATTTAACAAAATCCACAGCTCTTAGGGTGTACAGAGTAGGTATCATATAAATTCATCTTATAGCCAATAACGGATTTACATTTTTCATGCTATCAAGTAGAAATAACGACCGTCACTAAACGATTACCAACGATAGATATAATATTCTTTATTGTACACCACTTATACGTAAACAAAATAACAAAAAGATACCATAATTGTTAATACGATCGATACCATAATTGGTAATATTCGAGATGTTTTCTTGTCCAATGTCAAGCTGCCAAGAGACCTGGTGCGCGCCTGCACTTGCTTATAAAGAAGCGATGACGCGTTGTCTGTTGTTTCGCCACGTGACTCTGTCAATCATGACTCTGTCAACAATATAATATAGATAAGTTTAAAAACTAGAAAAACCGACTTTAAATTCCTTACAGCTTCATCAGATGATGATGACAGTTCATTGTGATCATTCTATTGATCGTAAACACCACTGAAAAGTTACAGGAAACAAAAATACACTATTTCGTTTGCGTGAGAACCTCCTCTTTTTTTTGAAGTTGGTTAAAACAGAGACTTATCTATACAAATATTATAAAGAGGAAAGGTTTGATTTTTTGTTTGTTTGTTTGTTTGTATGAATTGAATAGGCTCCGAAACTACTGGACCGATTAAAAAAATTCTTTTACCATTAGAATCCTACATTATCCCTGATGAACATAGGCTATATTTTATCCCGGAATTCCCACGGGAACGGGAATTACGCGGGTGAAACCGCGAGGCGCTGCTAGTCGCAAATAAACGGAATAGCTTTATATTTAATGCAGTTTATGATAAACAAAATCAATAAGTACTTAAATGTTTAAATGATGATTCAATGCACACCATTTAATTTGATAATCATTGACGCATTTCCTGTCCAATGATCTGTAATATCCCTATTTACGTGTGATCATCATTGTCAGCCATATTTTTATTTTACAATAATATATGAATAATTAAATATTTTTGGACATTTCACGAAACGCTCTCTAGTCCCAAACTAAGCAAAGCTTGAACTATGGGAGCTAGATTTCTGATAGAATACTTAAATACATTTTTTTTGTAAATACATACTTATGATACATAGTAACAACGAGACACAGAACAAACATCTATGTTTGCCACACACAAATGTTTGTTTTCGGTAGGGATCGAACACACGACCCACAGCACGGAAGGCCCAGCTACTACCGAATGAGCCTCAAACAAGCATAAACCAGATTAAAATTACGCGTGTAAGAAAAATATCAAAAATAGAAACAAAAAATAACTCAAAGAGAAATAGAAAATACTCGCAGCTAGTAAATTTAATTTCCATTGAACAAACACAAAACATTTATATTCTAAAAAATGAAACAACAAACTAGCGTATCATCCTGTATACGACATTACAGGGTGTCCTGAAGGTGTCAAAGGTTTCAAAGCGAACAAAGCACCTGCATTTGCTAATGAACGCGCATACATGGTGTTCTATTTTATACGAGCGAACAATGCGACTGTTGGAAGTACAGGGTGTTAGTTTTGTGAAGGAATGTTTCCAATTTGCTGAACTATTCAGTATAGCTGGCTGAAGGGTGCGTTCGAAAAAGTTTTCTGCGAGTTTCCGAATAGCTGTAATGCTCAAGTGTCTGTTTTATCGTTTGGAGCTGGCATATTTTATAAAATGATTTTAAATTTAGAACAAAGCTTTTAGCATGAAAATTGAGGTTTAGAGTTTTGTAGTGTTTGTAATAAAATACTGTTCTGCCCCCGTACATCGCGTACATCTTCTATTTCCTAAATTATATAAAACTCTTTTGAAGCTGACTGACAATCAACGCACAGCCTAAAGTATAAACTGTCCTAGAGGTATGATTGAATTCGGAAGGTAGTATCCTTATATAGTGTAGGGGTGCACTAAGAAACGAATTTTGAAAAGTCGCACCTTAAACGGTTAAAATTTTAACCAAATAATGCGTATGCTGAGTTAACACAAGCAAAGCCGCGGGCGACAGCTAGTCATCAAATGAAATTGAATCCCTATTAGATAAATCTCGATAAAATATCTATTAATCTCCAAAATGGCGATATTCAAGCATTTCCATTTAAACTCGCTTCTCGAATTTAAATATGAATGCAAAAGGCCAAGTCCCTAGGCGGGGAAGCCCCGAATACCGACAGACACAGACACATTGATAGTCCAAGCACAGGCCTAACGCACTCCGCTCACAACACACAATCTACCCTCATCTCCCAAGTGAAATCTGAAGTAATAAGTAAATCCGAAGTAAAAGTGACGGAGTTTTTAGGCCGCCTTAAGGCCTCCGTTGTGGCTAACTGCTATAACCGGGACCGACTCTACCTTCATCTCATCTCCCAAGTTTGCAAAGCATGAAATCTGAAATAAAAAGTAAATGCGAAGTAAAAGTGATTTTTTAGGCCGCCCAAAAGCCTCTGTAGTGGCTGAAGCACAGAAGTGCTCAGATGTAAATGCCTTGTAACAAACTATTCTATAACTACTGGTATACGAATTTCCAATTTGGAAATGTTGGGAGATTTCTTTTCAAATGAGTACAGATTTCTGGAGAATATTTAAAGCTCGCTGTGTGCTTTAACTCGAAATTTTATTAAAAATCTTTTTAAATTTTCGTCGTGTCGTTTTATCAGTTTGTAAGAAATCTTTTATTAAAGTAGGTAAGTGAATGAATTTAAGCCCGCTCTACGATTCCTTCGTATTCTCTTGCAAAGTACGATAGGCGGTCATTTAGTAGCGTTTTCATCCAGGTGACACACCAACTAAAACAGCTGCTTTTTAGGTAAATTATATTGCTCAAAAAATAATGTTGCCAAGTTCTATGGAAATCTATAGAGCACCTTTTTACAATAAAAAAAATCCACCTGAAAGTATTACATTTTATATTTTAGAGCTGGGTTTTCTCTTTTATGAATAAATAAATAAATAAATAAATATTCTTGGACATTACACACAACGCTCTCTAGTCCCAAACCACAGATTATATAATACTATCTAAACTAAGCAGAGCTTGTACTAAGGAAACTAAATTGCTAATATAATACTTATATACTTTTTTTTTTGTAAATACATATTTATAATACATAGAAACACCCAGACACAGAACAAATATCTATGTTTTCCACGCACAAATGTTTGTTCTCGGTGGGGATCGAACCCACGACCCACAGCACAGAAGGCAGAGCTACTACCGACTGAGCCATGACGCCTGTCAAATAAATAAATCTATTATTTAAAAGCCGGTATACTTATTGTAAAACTGTAAAAAAGCCCAAAACCAAAATTAAAGACAAGACCAAGACAAGATATTTAATCTTGTCTTGGGTACGCTTCAGACTGGTACTGATTTGGACCAGTTGAGCTATCTACAAATCGTTTGCAACGGTTTGTTGATAGCTCAACTGTTTCATGTGTATTTTGTAAATAATGTGAACATTTTAATTACTGTATTAGTTGTATTTTTCTTTGTGAATAAATATTTTAAAATATTTGCCAGTTGTCCCGATAAAAAATTATACGTACCTGCGTGCTACCTACATTTAAATAAACGTAAACGTTTCAAAGTTCGTACCTTTTACGAGATTTCTCCGTGTATCTTATCAGGTTTAAATGGCAAACACTCAACATCCCCCCCGTTTCAGGAAGAGGGGGGGAAAGCGGAACTCTATGGGGAATGCGAGCGTTTGAATTTTCAATAAAAATTGCCAGTTTCTATATTCAGTACGAGGAAGAGACTTTTTCACTGTGTTGGAAAATATCTTGTTTTTTTAAAAAATATTATTATTGAATCGTTTGGTATATTATACTCAAACTCAGGGTAGTGCCTAACGTGAATTTAAAAATAACATTTTGTTCAAATAAAATCGTTTATTTGCAACTAAAGCTGCACGGTTTACAGTTTCAGTAAAAATTGCGTTCGTAAATTCGTATGATAAAAAAATTTTAAAAGTTTTATATTTTGTTAGTCTAGAAACCTTTGCCTAGTAGTGAAAAAGTATAGGTTAATAAAAAATCTGTTTTATACAATTTAACTTTAAACTTCGTTCCAATATTCACGGACACTTAACACAACGCCTTCTAGTCCCAAACTAAGCAAAGCTTGTACGATGGAAACTAGATGGCTGATAGAATACATACATACATTTTTTTTTGTAAATACATACTTATAATACATAGAAACACCCAGACACAGAACAAACATCTATGTTTACAACACACCAATGTTTGTTCTCACACCAATGTTTGTTGTTTGAATAAAATTATTTAGCTTTATTTGCAATACATTTATATTAATACAGATTAGGTTTGACAGAGGACCAAAGCGCCCAAACGTTAAAAAAATCTTCTTTAGCTCATCACCCAAGAAAAGCACTTTTATTGCTACAAAAACTCAAGAAACTAAACAAAATAAGTACAAAAATAAAACAACAAAATATAATCACCCTTCGAAATACAACCTTAATCACAAACGTCATATAAACGCGCCTTAAGTACACTTGTTTATTGACATGACAATGTAAGCATAATTAAAGCGATTCCCAGAGAGCCTAGTATGAGTTTTCAGTGTATAGTGTGCGTGTGAAAAGTCTGACGTCCAGCACACCAACGCTGATTTGTATGGAGACACTGAGCAGATTCTTTGAGGAGCTCGACATGCGAGTACGGGCTTGGTGTAGACCAAGCTTCCCAAAGAATCCGCTCAGTGTTTTCATAACAAATAATCGTCCACTGGTGTGCTGGGCGTCAGACGTTTAACACCAGATTTACACACCAAAACTCGTACTAGGACCTCTGGGTGCCTCGTCCACTATTTAAGGGTAGGGTGTCCACTATTTAAGGGTAAATAGACACCCCGGGGAGTTCAAAAGCAGATCCTTCATAGAAAGGGGTACAATCTAATTTTCGCAAAAAAGGGATATCCTGAACCCTCGTCGTGACACACGGACTTTTAAAACGCCAAATCAAATTTAAAATAGCAATGCTATGAAATAATTGATTTAAAAAAAATAACTCTACAAACCGTTTGATAGCTCAACTGTTTCATGTGTATTTCGTGAATATCGTAAATACTGTATTGGTAGTTCTTTGTGAATAAATAATGAATACTGCTTTTGATATAAAAATATTAAAATAAATTGGAATTGAAAAATATAAAAATTGGATGTTATATTGACAGATTCAGCAGCTTATTGAAATAGGAGATTATCCAACGACGCACCGCAATCTACCAACGGATGCTCGTGCAGATACATAAACCGCACACATAGTAAAGTACCCTACACTAGACCACACATCATATAATACAAGACCTTTTTTTTTTTTTTTTTTTTTTCATTTATTGTTTTAAAAATACATAATAACTTATTTTGTACTATAGCACTAAGGAAACCACAAGGTTTATAGGAATAATGCTACATGAGTCTTAGCGTCGATAGCCATTAGGTAGGTATAGCAACTAGGTTAGATAGGTATGGGTAGGTAGCTGTAAGTAGGATCTAGCAAAGTGCATTCCAATTTCTTAGGTAGGTAGCTAGTTTTAGTTACAAATTTATTCACTTGCTAGTTAGTTAGGTAATTAAGTAGGTAGATTGATTTGTTTTTTTAAATAGTAGGTATTATTGGTATTTTTCAATATTAGCTAGAAAGTAGGATTTTAATTTATGTTTAATGTTCTTAGGCGTAATACTATTAATAAGATCAGTAGGTAGGTTGTTTATTAACCGAGGAACTAGATAACTAGCTGTCCTCTCGCCGTATGCATTTTGTGCGCTCGGCATGCACAACCGGTTAACCTAGACGTTTCTTTTTTCCAAAGAGAAGACAGTTCTTCATCTCTTTCTTTTATTTAACGTGAAAAGGGACAGAATTTTTAGTGTACTCCTCCGTAGATAGTAAATAGTAGAGATTATAGTTTAGTAGTACTTCCCTACCCTCCATCCCGTGTCACTAGAGTAAACTAGGCGGTATGGTTCTAAACTATAGCCTGCTCCGAGGAGCGAAAAAAAAAAAAAAAAATCACTAGAGTAAAAAGACACTGGCAGATTTGTAACAAGTTACAAAAGTCATAAACCCAAGAAGTTGAAGTTAGTTTAGTGGTAATAGAGCTTCTTGTGAAAGCGCTCGTCTGTTACTAGATCCGTACTTATTCCTGCCGCCGAGCAGCGATGCTTGCTTTGCTGTTTCGGTTTGAAAGGTATGGGTGCCGGTGCAATTACACATGAGACTTAAGGCTCAAGTGGACCGGATGCATATACGTAGGCGTGCAGGTACCACTGAGTTGTAATGTATGAAACTGTATGAGACAGGACACACTGCTTGCGTAATGACGCGCACGTCTACATTACGCAAGCAGTGGGTCCTGTCTCATACCGTTTCATACATTACATACTAGCAGCGCCTCGCGGTTTCACCCGCGTAATTCCCGTTCCCGTGGGAATTCCGGGATAAAATATAGCCTATGTTCATCAGGGATAATGTAGGATTCTAATGGTAAAAGAATTTTTTTAATCGGTCCAGTAGTTTCGGAGCCTATTCAATCATACAAACAAACAAACAAACAAAAAATCAAACCTTTCCTCTTTATAATATTTGTATAGATGTATAGACTAATGACGTAATGACGCGCACGTCTACATTACTCAAGCAGTGTGTCCTGTCTCATACAATTTCATACATTACAACTCAGTGTACGTGCACGTCTACGTGGACGTCTACGTATACGCATCCGGTCTGCTCCAGCCTTTAACACCTTTATGTCTCAGAGGTGGGCGCAGTGCATGTCTTCAGAGGATGTGTTCAGTGAGGCAGTGCATCGTTATAGGCAGTGATTACCTCTAGTGAGCCACCAATTAGTTGTTTAAAAAAAAAGGTCGCTGTCTAGAGCGCTCATGTTAGGCCTCCACGTCACTTGTGTATTCTCATTTTCTTCATTCACCGTTTCAAAGCATTTGCAAAGCGGTAGGGGATAGTTTTCCAACAGCCTCTATTCGAAATAAAGGCAAGAGAAGTCGACGATCGGAGGACAACAACGTTGATGGGAAGACGATCTCAAACTCACAGCCGGCTCTAATTGGAGGAGAGTTGACAGAGAGAGATCACACTGGAAGATGTTGGAGGCCTTTGCCAAAAGGCACACTGAACTGAGGGATATTTTGTAACACAACGGAAACAAATAGTTCAGAATCAAAGGCTTAAATAAATATAAATAAATTCGAAATCCACCCGTCCAGTGTGCCCCGTAAAAATCTATAGATGATACGCGTCGAACCATGTCTTCACTGAATAGAACCTTTAGTTGCTTTTAGAAAAACCACTCTATCCCACTCAATGTGAGAAAATTTCTATTGGGGAGAATAATTTCTATTTGCCAAGGGCTATTGTAGACGGAGAGGCGTGAATGGGGACACTTTGGGGTCGAAATGTCGAGGTATTTTTGGGTAAACGTGATTGGTTTTTTTTTTCTGTCAATAGCTTAGTTAGGTGGAGGTAAGTGACGGTGTCAAAGATTTTATTATGTTTGACTAGCCGTCTCCCGCGGCGTTGCTCGCGCTAGAGCAGGACTTTTCAAAATTTCTTTCTTAGTGCACCCCTACACTATATAAGGATACTACCCTTAAACTTCATACCTCTAGGACTAATAGTTTAGGCTGTGCGTTGATTCTATGTCAGCTTCAAAAGAGTTTTATATAACATTGATATATTTTTTGGCAGTTTTACGAGTTAAAAGTGATAAAAATGATATGTTTTGAGTCATTTTCGAAACTGTGCATTTTTTATATATGGTTAATTATAATTATTAAATCATTAAAATTAATTATAATTGTTTTTAATTAAAAAGTAATTTTGTGTATGATTTAACTTAAGTTAGTACCTAATTGTAAATTTTGTCAAGATAATGTCGAAAACATAGCCCTAACTAGAACTACGTTTGACCGATTTTATTCAAAATGGGGTAGAATTTATAAGATCGAAAAACGAAAATTCTTGTATTTTCTATAAAGATTGACTGCTCGTACGATCTAGTAAATAAATAGGAACCTAGGAGTGAAGAAAGCAGCCAGCTGAAGCCAGCATCTTATCCTCGAAAGTATACAGTAACACATGTCGACACAACACCCCCTATCGTCGAAACTACGAAACGAAACACTTTTTGATTTCGTGTCGAACTTGCAAACTGCACATCTGGGCAGAAGTTAACACTTGTTACTAGATTTTCTTTGTCAACTCCTTAATACTCTCTCTCTCTTTTTCTCTCCTCTAAACTCGTCTGAATTAAATAGATAATTTCGCTAAAAAACTTACTGAAAGGAAAATACACCATTTTGTCTTCAAAACAACGACAGCCGACTCGATGAATGACTTGACTGATATCCGACTCGATAAACGACTTCTGATTTCAATAAAATATAGCCTATGTTTCAATCCGGAAAAAGGGCTTCCGAATGGTATAAGTTTCATTGAAATTGGTCGAATAGTTAAGGCGTGATCCGCGAACAAACAAACAAACTAAATTTTCGGAATCAGAATCGTTTATTTAGTAGATCTGCATATTTACTTTATCCATATCTTTAATTTTAGTTTTTGGCTTTTTTACAGTTTTATAATAGTATTATAATTATAATTATAATTATAGTAGTATAGATATCTCACTTGACACTAGCAAAATTGTCTGTCGAAATGACAGAGGCCATAAATAGAAGAAGCACACAATGCTATTTTAAGTTTTATATCTTTAATTATTATTGTACCGTTTGTTTCCCTAATAAAATAAAAATAAAAAATAAAAATAAAATAAAATGCTGTGCCTAACCACATAAAGTGAGACAATGCCAAAAGGTCGGCTATGTTCTCAAAAAAATTTATAGTTTATACCAGTGCTAGACTACTCGAGCACATCTTTCGGACTTGCCTCTAAAACTTGTGTCGACATTGGCTATTAGTTGACAACTCTGCAGAAACTTTCGGTGTCTTCAGCACTAGTGTGATGGTAGAGACCTTTTCCATCTTACAAAAAGCTAGAGTAGATAATATTATGTCCTGTTTACGTATGGTTATCAAGACTGCATTATCTGTGTTGTAATGTTTACGACAAAACGCGCCTTCTTATTGTACACTTTTGACACTTCATACTCGTCGTACCTCTCTCTGGGATAATAGTCAAGCAAAAATGTAAAAAGTTGAAGAATAATGACAACTCCTTTTGAAATTTTGACGGCAGTATCCTTATATAGTGTAGGGGTATTACTAAGAAAGGCGTTTTGAAAAGTAGCACCCTTAAAATTAGGATCAAAGAGTTTAACTAAATAATGCGTATACTGCTAGCTCGCTAGCAAAGCCGCTGGCGACAGCTAATGTTTTACTAATATTATAAATGCGAATGTAAGTTTGTTACGCTTCCACGCGAAAACTACTCAACCGATCACCATGAAACTTTGTACACATATTCTTGGAGCTATTATAAGTAACATAGGATACTTTTTATCCCGGAAAATCAACGGGATCCAACGGGACGCGAGCGAAGTCGCGGGCGGAAGCTAGTTTAATATAAATGTCCCTATTTATCCTTTCACCACATTGGTTCTCTCAACGCTCCAAGTTAGTATTCAATTAACAGTATTCAGCCATATATATAACGAAAGCAGTCATATTGTCTGACAAATATTAATTCAAGCGAAATAATCCGCCGTGAATTATATTCCACTCGAGATACTAGATGATATATTATTATTGAGATTGTAGCTTGCTATACAGGGTGTCAAATAAGCATTATATACAGAGGGTCAAAACACTTGACATACAGCATGTTTTTTTATGCCATAGCTGGCAGACGAGCAGGCGGGCCACCTGATGGAACGTGGTCACCGCCGCCCATGGACACCTGCAACACCAGAGGTGAGGCTAGTCCGCTGCCGGCCTTTTAAGAGGAGATAAACCCGCCTTTTGAAGGACCCCATCACAATCTTCATGTTATGAAGTTTGATATACAGGGTGACAAAGATATTCTGGCGAAAAAACTAATCATTATGCTTTTAGATCCAGTCGGAAACTGACATAATTAAAAAATATTACACGGAAAGTATTTTTTTTTTTGTTTTCCGCATTCTGTATGTGGTCTGAAAATTCTTGGGGTAGTCTAAAAACGTTAGTACTACCACAGATCAATACTATATGTACTAATTTACCTGTAAGAATTGAAAAAAAAAGCGTTCCCGAAATACCGACGAAGTTATAATTATGCTAGTTGCAAGCTCCGAAAATGTAAGTTGCTCTTGTTGTCTCTGGCAAATGAGAATACTTATTCTGTAAACAAAAATTTGAATACAAACTCCCCTTTTAAAAAAAATCTACAAATAACTGAAAACCGCTGACAGCTGGTTAACCAATTTCGCGCAAACCAAGCGTACAGTTTTTAATAACAATTAAAAATTCAAATGATCAGATTCAAACAGAGTTTGTTAGAGTTTTGTCAACACCGGGGAGCGGAGTTACGCTAACTTTGAGACACACCGGCGGTTTTTTGAAAAAACAAGCAGACAGACCGTAAGCCAGTCTGCACTAATAAAGTGTTCGAAATTACTGCAGAGTACAGTAAAAATGATAGAAACTATATAACTGCAGTAGTAGAATTTCTCGTGGCTACAGATATATGCAAACAAGAAGCTTTTGACAGCAAAAAAATATTAAAATCAAAAGTGTCAATTGGGACATCGTGTCCCAAAATATTTTGTCCGAATCGTCAGCAAGTCCAAATCACGCACTGAAACGCGCTAATGTTACAATTTAGTCACAGAAAACATATGATTTAGTATGAAAACAGTTCAGAAAACCTGCCAGGCTTAAACCTGGCAGGTTTTTATGAGGCAAGAATTGCCCCAGTATCAAGTTGAAGTCGGTTTTTTTCGGTTTAAAGAATTTATTTCTCATAAAGAACAATACAGTTCACTTAAAATTAGACTTATTAACTTAGGTAGGGTAGGGGCTAGTGGCGAAGCATGCATTAGTTAATATTTTTAAGTTTTTAAACTTATAAATTATTTACTTCGGACATGCCGTCAACGTTCACGTCTGTAAGGGTCTTATAAAAACTGCGTTTATCCAAATTCGTAATTCTAAAAAGCAATGTGTCTCCAAACATCTGAGCAACAAATTAAAGGTTTTCAAATGATTGTAAAGGGTGTCCTAAGAGTTCAGGATTAAATTAATTTAGAGTTTAGTTCAATCTATTGAATAGAATCCGAGATATTTTAATTGCGTTACGTAACTTCAACTTCCCGAGAGCTGATTGTTTAATTCTGCGCATAAATGTATACAGGATGTAGAAAGAAAGAATGAAAAGAGAAAAACTATTTGTTCACCAACATTTAAAAAAAGAAGATTAAGTTATTTTTGCAAGGCAAGGTCGTGGCGAGAAATGTAGCTGGCAAACACTGGATGAGAAGAGCCGAAGACCGGGCTCAGTGGCGCGTCTTGGGAGAGACCTACGTCCAGCCGGCCGATATAGATTAATGATGATGATAATGAAGTAATTTTTTGTTTCAATATAGGCATCTATCATCAGAAATATAAGAGTGATTCTTCTTTTCAAGTAATAAAACGAAAAAAGCATTAAGTACTTATTTTAGGAACAAAAAAGCATTACGAAAAGCATTCAAAAACTTTTTTCGATTTCAGTACCATCTTTTTTTTTCTATTTTTACATAGCATAGGCAAACGTTTGACCACAATCTCATCTGATGTTAAGCGATGATGTGGTCGTCGGTGTAGCAAATTTGCCTAGAAGATACCTATTAACTCACCTCTTGAAAACAATTTTTAGACGAGTACTTTCCAAGCAGGTGTAGTATGTTTATACTACACCTGCTTGGAAAGTACCTTGATACTTTATCAAATTTACGGTAGAAAGTACGTCATTGCATATCGAACAAATATGCGGGGAGAAAACGCATCTGAGCGGGCGATAAAAGTGTATGAAAATCCATTTCTTACGTGGTTTTTCTTTTTTAATTTTGGGTAAGACTATGCGCCGGTAACCTAAATATCAAAAGCCAAAAAGTTTTTACAGTGAGTTTTTATCTCCAAGTTCGCAAAATGACACTGGCCACTAGCTGTGTGTTGGATGGTGTCGGGCTGGCAGTGCGACCCTGCGGCGGCAGGATAAACTATTTCAAAAAAGAACATGTGAAAATTGCAGACGCCATTGGCACCATTTTCAATTTGTGTGTTGTTTGAGGATTCAGTTTTAGTTTTTTATTTTCCTCGTAGGTGTAGTATAAAGCACTATGTATCACTCGAGAGAAAGTGCGATTCCCGATCTCGGGTGTTTTCTCCTCTCGGTGAACAATGTACTATTTTCGCTTAGGTTTATGCTGCTAACTTTTCCTACTATTAAACTTTTCTATATTTAAAATGTGATATATATAAAGCTTCGTCTGAATGCTACTTGACTTGGTTTCCCCACACGGTCGTCCTTCATCCTAATAGCAATAACGTCAGCTTAAGAAAGTCTTGAACCCGCCAGGAGCACTAGTGTAGATAAAATCAAATTCTTATTTAATGCTTTAAACCTACGAGTTGAATACGGTGGAAACTATATTTTAACCTTTTTGGAATTATTTATGTCATTTCATGCATTTGATACTACTACTGACCACGCTAAGTCAGCGGGTATAGGTGCTGGGCAAGCCTACTCCATCTAAACATTATCCCAGGCACTACAGTGTCCCGTTAAGTGTAGGCATAGGTTGCATCCTGACGCCGTATAAATCGTCCTCAATAGATGTAAAGGCCTAAGTAAGTCTGCAGAACTTAAACTATGTCGTTTTTAAGTGCTGCAAACTTAGCGTGATCAGTACTATAAGTTTGAAAGTTCAAAAAATACATTACGTGGTAAATACATATATCAAATAATTGAAGAATTTAAAATATTTTTTTTTAAATATATTTATCGTTTAATGATACACATAACTTATTTTGTACTATAGCACTAAGGAAACCACAAGGTTTATAATATAAATATAAGCATAATGCTACATGAGTCTTAGGGCCGATAACTGAAACGTCACTCAAATTTAACACCACCAAATAAGTGAGTAACCATAACCACCCTGTATACTATTTTATAATTTTGAAAGCAACACCATGTATATCCCGTGTCATATTCGTGCCAAAAACATTGAAACCAGTAAATTCCACAAATACTAAAAAAAAACGATTCAAAACACAACTGGGTCACAAAGAACTGTGACTGACAAACAGACCGACAGTTTTATTGTTGTGTCATGTCGCTGGAATGTTGCAGGTATTTTTAAACCATGAGGTATTTACTTTTCCATGAAATTCTGGGATCACTGGCTGATAACCACACCGATACGACGCCGACAGGAATGACAATATCGGTAGGTAGTGTAAGTACGTATGAAAAAAAAACCAGTGCGTGGAGTCCCTCCGCGCGGAAGAAGTTATACTACGAGTGCCACGCATTCACTCTCGCTCTGTGTTTAATGTGAAATTAATTTAGTATTTACTTTTATGTACTTAATCAATATGCAGTACTTATTTAGTTAGAAAAGGTTCTATGCTCATGTTGCCTTAAATCAGAACTAGATGGCGCTGCTAAGTTTGGTCAGATCGGACGGAAATTAAATGATATTAAAAAAAAACGTGTGGCACTCGGAGACTGCCGCGGTAAAGCTATTGCATAGTATTTTTTATCGTATCACCGCTGTGCCGGTCGGAGTGGGGGGTGTTAGGTTATTTTCGTTACGGAATTTCTGGATTCGGTATCCACGCTCAAGGCCCGCGTTAGAAGCTATGCAATAGCTTAAAATAAAAGTTCGTAGTGGTTAGTGACTGGTAATGATTATAAAATTATGTATTTAATTATTGCCCAGATCTATAAAAGTATCCATAAACATTAGATAGCTTCAAAAGAATCTACTGGCTCACTTTCAAACGGTTTCAAAGCCTAACTGGTTACAAACAAACAAACAAACAAACATGTTTGTATGTAACGCCGAAAATACAAACGGCCCGTCATCAAACAAGTTTTCAAAGCTTCTGGCGGTTAAGTAGCGGATATTCTCATAAGCGGAGCGAGTTTAAAAATAACAAATCTGAAGAGCTATTCTGATTTCCATTCCTGAAGTCTTTTCGGACCGATAAATAAATAAATAAATAAATATTCACGGACACTTAACACAACGCCTTCTAGTCCCAAACTAAGCAAAGCTTGTACTATGGAAACTAGATGGCTGATAGAATACATACATACATTATTTTTTTTGTAAATACATACTTATAATACATAGAAACACCCAGACACAGAACAAACATCTATGTTTGCCACACAAATGTTTGTTCTCGGTGGGGATCGAACCCACGACCCACAGCACGGAAGGCTACTACCGACTGAGCCATGACGCCTGTCAACTCTCGGAGATTTCATTTTTTTTTTAAATAAGCCTTTATTGCTGTTTGTTTTACAAATTTCTTAAACCTATCCAACATACTGCCTTACTAACTATATTTAAATGCACTTAAAACTATTTTATTTATTTATCGGCCACCGGTTCTGGCACAGCTTGTCTCTCGACAAAGGCTTCCTCTAACAGTTTCCATTCTCTTCTATCCTTTGCAGTACGAGTCCATTCTAGCAATGCAATTTTCGTGATATCATCGTCCCATCGTTTTTCTGTCTTCCTTTGCTTCTTTTACTATCCCTTGGGTACCACTCCGTTATCTCTTTAGTCCATCTATCTCTTTTTTCTCTCAACATATGCCCCGTCCATCTCCATTTATGTTCTCTATAAACTGTAAATATATTTTGGAATTTTGTCTCTTCTCTTAACTCCAACCACACTTCTTTCAATCCCATTTTGTCATACTCTTATTTTTTGTAGTTGCCGTTCTGTTAGTGCCCATGTTTGACAACCATATGATAGGCATGGTAAAATACAGGTGTTGTATACTTTTCTTTTTTCTTTAATAGGCATTTCTTTGTTTTTCATGATTTCACTGAAGGACCAATATCGCTTTCACGTATATTTGTCACCCTTCTTTCTATTTCTTTTTGCATGCTATCGACTGTCGATATTAGCTGACCTAAGTATACATATTCGTGTACATACTCTATTTGTTCTCCATTTACTAGTATATTGCTTTCTATCGAGTTAGTCTTTATTTTGGTTTTTTTTTTGTATTCATTGTCAGACCGGCTTTAGAGCTTTTATCAGATAGTAGTTGCAGCATTTGGTTTAGACAACTTGGACTTTCAGCAAACAGTATTAGGTCATCTGCAAAGCGTAGGTGATTTATGTTTTCCCCATTGATGTTAAGTCCATTCGTGGTCCAATCCAGATTGCTAAATATCATCTCTAGGACTGCTAAAAATAACTTAGGCGAAATAGGGTCCGGAGATTTCAAATAGCGAACTCGAAATAACCGTCGTAAATTTGCGATATTATTACATTATCAGAGAATGATTCAGAAAAAGAATATACCTATTCAACTGATGAGTTGAATACGTTCATCCAAAATAGTTATCATTAACTTGTAGCGCCATCTATCTCGCTACATTAGAACTAACATGAGAAATATCCTAGATCGCGCAAACGAAGTTATCACGGAGTTTGAACATAAGTAATACAACCGAATACCATCCATCGGTCCTCGGACCCCGAGCCAAAGGTCGCTCGGCGTGGAAGATCTTCGCTTTTCGTAGGAGGACACATGTCATATCCTACAATGTTCTCCTCAAACTTATGTATCCATTAGTGTCTTTCGAGACGCGTCACTGAGCCAAGTCTTCGGTTGTTCTGATCCAGTGTTGCCAGATCATCAAACCCTAAGATTAACAAAATATTTTATACTAGGTGCCGCCCGCGACTTCGTTCGCGTCCCGTTGGATCCCGTTAATTTTTCGGGATAAAAAGTAGCCTATGTGTTAATCCACGTCACGGACAATATATGTTCCAAGTTTCATCCAAATCGGATCAGTAGTTTTTACGTGAAAGAGTAACAAACATCCATCCATCCATCCATCCATACTTACAAACGTTCGCGTTTATAATTATTATATAGTAGGATAATACACTACTATTATAAATGTCAAAGTTTAGATGTTTGGATGTGAAATATACATAGTTATAACCTGGATTAACACATAGGCTACTTTTATTCCGGAAAAACAACAGGATCAAAAGGGACGTGGACGGAGGCGGAAGCTAGTGTATAGCTAATGTCATATATTTAAGCTAAATATTACCACCATTATTAAAAAAGTCTGTCACAGTGTAAAATGACTTTTTTGACGTTTGTGTGTAAGATGATGATGATTTACCCGC
Source organism: Eulithis testata (assembly GCA_947507515.1). Lineage (NCBI taxonomy): Eukaryota > Metazoa > Arthropoda > Insecta > Lepidoptera > Geometridae > Eulithis > Eulithis testata. The sequence continues at coordinate 5,946,548 of OX382219.1, forward strand.
TCCCACCCCCACCAAGTACGTACCTTACGAAAAGCCGAGCGGCACCGACATTCATCTCATTTAAATAAGAGTTTGCGACACCTAATGCTTGGATCTGAACATTTTTCAGAGGCACCTAGCGCCTTGATACTGTTGAGTTATTGCATAATGTTGACCGTGCTTTGGTAAAAAGGAGTTTCCGCTATGAAACTTTTGGCAGAATCTCGGGAAAATTCTTTAGAAAAAAGTCTATAGGAGGTGCCAAATAACACCGCAATACAGGTCATTCACCCACCTTCACCACCTTGTCGCAAAATTCAAGTAATCGCTCGAATATCGTAGCACTGTTTTTTTTTTCTGCCGTTATTTTGCCACTCCAGGGCAAAGGCCGTTACAGGCCAAGATGTTAAGTGTGCATCGAGTTCATCCGCCATCTCCTCCTGGGCCTTCCACGTCGCCGGGTTGCGTTTGGTGGGATCCACTCTGTGGTAGTTTTTGGCCCACAAGTCGCTTGACATGCGGCAGACATGTCCGGCCCAGTTCCACTTCAAGTTGGCGGCTTTGTGACCAACATCGACGATATGTGTTTTGGAGCGCAATATACTGTTCCGCACGCGGTCTGACAGTTTAATTCCTAAGATACTGCGCTCCATGCCTCGTTGGCATACCCCGAGTGCAAACTTCTGACCATTAGTCAAAGAACAAGTCTGGGCTCCGTAAGTGAGGATGGGGAGAATGCGTACGTCCATCAGTTTCTTTCTGAGGGATAGTGGAAGTTCACCCTTCATCAGATCTTTCATTGACCAAAACCTTCTCCAGGCATTTTCTGTTTGTTTACCATACATAAATTGAATTTTGCGACATCGAGGTGAAGGTGGGTGAATGACCTGTATTGCGGTGTTATTTGGCACTTACTATAGTAAAAATATCGGGTTACAGCTGATTCATACTTTCCATAGGAAATTGTTGAAATGACATAATACCGCGTTCACACTATGCCCACGCCGCTGCCGGCATTATTGCCGCGGACTTATTGCCACAGCAACATCGCCTTTATTCTCATTAGAGAGCAAGGTCATGAACTTGGGCCGGGAGCCGGGGCAGAGGCATTACCGTGTTCACACTATGCTCGTGCCCACTTCCCTGCCCAAGTCCCTGCCGACTGAGGCATAGTGTGAACGCAACATAAGAGTGACAAAATGGCCGCCATTTTGTGACTTTTAATGTCACAATGAAAACGTAAATATATCTTTGTTATTATGAGAACCAAATCTCTGATATTTTAGTATTCTTTATAGTTAAGTTGAAATATCTGAGGCTAGGGCATAAGAAACGTCAGAATGTATGCGAATGGTCACGTGACTTTTCGTTCCGATACTGTTGGATATTCTCTAGCGATTGTAGTGCACATGGCTAGGGCTTACATGGCATCAGTATACTGAAAATGGAACGGAAAAATTATGCTTGGACGCAGGAGTGAGCACACTTTGGATTAGATTTTATTGTTATTCTATTCATTACCATTTCATCGCACACATTTTGAATGACGATTACACTTGCAAATAAACATATCTTATCTTATCTTATCTTGAATGTTAAAAACAGCATTGCACAAATAACTACTTTTTATTTTTAGTCTGTCCAAACAAAATCCTTTTTAGTAAAACACTTTTAAGACTAATATCAACGTAATTTGACGCCAGTTTTTTCTTAAAAATCACAGCTCTAACTAACTTTCTTGACAAAGTGGTTGAATCTGTCAAGCGAGAGTCGTGCATCAATTTGTAGGATAGATGGAGGTCGATGAACTCTCGTTATACTACAGGTACGTACGTACTTTTGTTGTATACAGGGTGTATTAAGACCACTGATGAAAACTTCCAAGAGTTAAAGTACTTATCAATATGAACCAAAAGTGGAAAAAAATACCCTGTTCCGTACAGAATACACCTACATAAAAATGCAACAGCTAATTTTTAACCGACTTCAAAAAAAGGAGGAGGTTCTCAAATCGGCTGTATTGTTGTTGGTATTCTTGGTTGTCAGTGTCAAGTGATGAATTTGAAATAACATAAGTCAAGTCATTCGTCAAGTCGGCTGTCGTTTGTTTTGAAGAGAAAATAGTGGATTTTCTTTCTCTTCAAAACCTAAAATGAATGTTCAAATTCAGAGAAACCACTTTACACACATTTATTCCAATGGCTCACACTTTTATGTTACGACGTAAGTATTATTGGTTAAAATTCCACCAAAATTAAACAATAACACAAGAAAAACTATTAAAATAAAAGTGATATGTCAAAACTGGAGTCTTCTTCTTCGGAATCTAATACCATCGACTTCGTTTGCAATAAATCGTTGCAAAACAAGTATTAATTGTCAAGTCTTCGTCGCCCGTCACGCACGAACGTAACAACACGTCTTCACGTTTCGAAGGACTGTCGTAAATCCCTGTCACAGATAAAAAACAGTCTAAAGTTAGGAAACATTCACTTTGACCATAAACAATTCATATCCCATCACTAGACGCTACTTTATCCTTCTGTTTTAACTATTTAAAACTATTCCACCTTCACCCACCAATCTGAAAATAGATTGGTGCATAAAAGTGGAATAGCGTAGGTGCTCATTTTTTTGGTGCGTAAAGTAGAATGCTTCAGTATTATGCCTTGGCAGTTTTTTTATGAATATCAGTAGAAAAAAAAACTGAAAAAAAAGTTCGCCAAGAAAGATATCGAAAAAGATCTTTCTTGGCCGGTGGAGTGACAGAAACTTTGTTTGTCTGCATTTTTTTTTTACAAACAATAAAAGAAAACGCCAACAAAAAAAAACACCAGTATTATTCAGTAATATTACTTTATAATGTCTATTAAAATGTTCTATCTGTCTGCAAAGAAAAGAAGTGGCAATTTTAACAGCAAGCTAGTCTGCTAGCCTGGAAGAAATCTCTTCTGGCGATAAGGCCGCCCATTGTATTTCATCGAATATAATAAGTTTGTAAAATATTATTCTTGTATTATAGCGTTGTCTATCTCTAGTGGCTCTACCAACCAATATGAATAAAAAATGTGTATAAGTTTGACACTGAGGTGATTTAGAGATTTTTTATAGCATTAGAACTTAGAACACCCCATTTTTTATCGAGAACTAGTGCAATAAAGCTTTATTTCCGTTGATATCTGATAGAAACTGACACAGGCGTCCAGCGACCAATCGGCCGATATATGAGTAGGTCCAAACATTCCTTTTCAATGCAATACAATAGATTTGGGGTCTGGGTCCTGTATTACGTGTAAATAGTCTGGCCTGCGTGTCTATTGCCTTGTGTGAATGATTTGCGGGTATATATTCTAAGAAATGCTGATTACAAGCGAAGTCTTAAAAAGCCGAGTTCCTTTTTCGCTCAGCGATCAAAACGTGTAAATAATTACAAAAAAAACCCCAAAAAACCCATAAATCTAATCGATGGGTTTGTTTTCAACTAGGTAGCATAGAATTGTAAAAAATTAAGTTAAGGCGGATTATCTAAGTTAAGCGACGTTCTGCGCGATCACTATTTGGAGTGACCATTAGTGGCATTTACATCTGAGCGTTTCCGTGCTTCCGAGGGCACGTTAAACTGTCGGTCCCAGTTGTAGTCGTAAAGCCATGAAAGAGGCCTTAAGGCGGCCTACAAACTCCGTCACCAGAGTTGGCCACTCACACGAGCTTGCTGGTTTTTCTATTTTTCTTCTGTTTTAGAACTGTGTGACCCCTATATCCGGTCCAGTGGGGGTACCGTTGTCACATAAATCATAGGTGTTCTATGACTAAATAGTGAAATTAGCGCTTTTTAGCGCTTTTTAGCGCGTTTTTTGCCGTCATAAGCTTCTTGTTTTCGTATATCTGTGGCCACGTCGCTTGACATTATGCTGGGCAGCGAAAGCAGTTCAGAGCTTGCGATACGGGAGCAGATAGCAATAGCAACACGGAATGGCAACACTGACCCTGTCTCACAGCCCCTGACCCTTTGACATGGTAACGGCCAGCCATTCATTTTGATCTACGCATCGGCTTTATCCCCGCTGGGTTCGCTTCCATTGATTCTGAATAATTCGGAATAAAATAAAAATAAAAGATCGTGATGGTATTGACGAGCTTCTGAAGGACTGTAACTTCGCAGAGGAACTTGAAACGGTTTGACAGTCGGACAAACAAATCTTTTAGATTTTCTCCTTTTCAACATGACAACTAGGTATTGTATGTATTGAAGAAATTGAAGTTGAAACTATATTTTTTGTAAGGACATTTACCTATTAGATACCTCTATGGATTCTTACGGATCAGAAGTGTACTTTGTTTTCAATTCACACCTGAACTTGTTCTCGATATAACAAAGCCTAGTCGAATTAGCTCCATCTATCGAGCAGTTTAGAACAATTTTTATGCTTCTTCTTGAAATCAAAAGTTCTCATTGACACCATATTGACAACGTAAAAGTGTCTATCCATTAGCAAGGTTTATTGGTATTATCCCCCCTAAGTTGTCCCCAACAGTGGGGATTATGACAATCTTCAAATAAAATTAGTGCATTGTTTATTAGGGTTCCGCTTTTTTAAATCATTGGTATGAATAAGAAGTGTATATAGAACATAATACGAACAGATAGGAGATAATTTATAAGTTTAAAAAACTGGAAAAACCGAATTCAATCTGATACGCATTCATCATCAAATGATGATGATGATGATGATAGCAGTTCATTGGGACTATTCTATTGATCGTAAGCACCACAGAAACGTCACAGGAAAGTAAATACGCAATGTCGTGTATGTGAATGACGTGTTTTATCGAGTTATTCTTATTTAAATGCTAAACTACTGAACTGATTTTGATAAAAATTGTATGGGACCAATCTAGAAGCATACCCTTTCAGATAAAAAATATTTTTTCAAATCGGTTCATCTATGACGAAGTTCTGAGGTAAGAAACATAAAAAAAGACAACCGAATTAAACCTCCTCCTTTTTTGAAGTCGGTTAAAAATTATGAAAAAAAAAACACAATTCAAAGTTAAATAAGTCCCAAAAAACTCCCCCAAAATTAAGCCAGCGTGTAACAATTCCCACTAACTACTTAACCCAAATTTTCTACAGATGAAAAAGTACCTTATCTCATCTACGTAGTACGTACTATAAGTACGTAAAAGGTAAAGTTGAAAAGTCTAAATTACCTTGGGTGAAAACCACGAACTTGTTTCACGCACATTAATGATACTTTTCAGGTGAACGAGTGAACATTGAGCGGACGAAATGACAGACGTCATCATGAAGGAGGAAACGACAAAAAAAGGGCTTACAAAGTAATTATAGTTAGTAGTTTTGAGGTAGAGGAATATCAAGCGGACAAAATGTCAGACGTTATTATGACAGGTGGCATAGAAAATATTAAAATGATTACGAAAAGTAGACTGTGAATACCGAAATACTATTAAGATTAGTTTTTAACATTCTGAGACATAATAAAACGTTAGGCACCGCAGCTTTTACTAGCGGACAAATGGTAGGGCGCCACTTTTCACGCGTACGTGTAAGCGTCCGCTAATACGTCCGTAATACGCGCGTGCGATTAGAGGATATATTATATCCTCTAACCGTCCATACATCTAAAGAAAAAACAACCCAACTCTGTAATTTGGCAAAAGTTGTATAATATTTGTTCAAAGAGCTCTCGGAAGGCCTATCTTTGTAATACGAGAATTCCTTCTGCCCTTTTTAATAATGCACAGTAATAAAGGTTTTCAAGATAAGGTATAGGGTTATCTAGAAATTAAAATTGGCCAACTGTAAATTTAATCGACACTTTCAATTCAAATTCAAAATGATTTATTTGCAAAAATGTTACATAGTTCTTATTTTGATGGATGAAACACTTATAATTTGATTAGCATGAATAATGAATGTGCTGTTATTTACTTTTGCTTCCTTCCTCTGGTAACTTACGACAGACTTGCAAATATCGTAAACCATTGCAGCCAAATGTCAGTTTTACGCAAAAGAAAACGTAATGTTTGCCTGATTACACCCTATGGCAAACCTATCGCTAGATACATAATCAGGTCTAAGTCTAAAGTAGTCTGTACCTATTCCAATCAGAATTAGCGAGTGTTACGGCGCAGCGCCTGTCAATTTCACCGAGCAACAATACTCGTGCCTTTTGCGCATTATTATTCGAAGTAACTTCATTACTTTTAGATTCATTGTGCTGAGCACATCTAAATTTTACCTAATTAACCAAAACTACGAATAAACCTATGTAAAGTCTACAAAGTCTTAATATTTCGAAATCCACACCGGTTATTCCCCCAAAGAATAACATTTGGCGACCGTGACAGGACAACAGGCTTGTAATCCAAGGAACGCGTGTTGTCCACCATCTTTATACGACGTTGCTGTGACCGGCCGGCGAAAGGAATTTGAGGACTTTGTCAAGCAAGTCTAGTGAAATATCTAAAGTTTCACGCCTGCGAAGCAAGATCTCATGAAAGCTAAGTGCCCTTCCTTTATATAAATCCCTAAAAACCCCTCTTTCTTTCCATCCAAATCCATCCAACAACGTCATCATAACCTCACCTCTAAATCAAATTGTAAAACTCACAAAAAGTCTAAAAGTAATCAATCTAAATCTAAATGCGTGCCTAAACACGTATCTAAATACATAATTCTAACAAAATATCATTCTAAAGTGCATTACAAAATACAAAATACAACTTTATGTAGCTAAAGATCTAACATTGCATTAGGTAAATACATAAAGCTTACAATTACTAATTACATAATTCCTAAATGTACAGAATCAACACTAAAGTGATTCATACATAACTAAATAACAAAGATAAAATTACCACTAAAACTAACTACACAACTAAATCTAAGATTTTTACAAAATACTTACCTATTTACAAGCTGTTTACATCTAAATTACATTCTAAATATTCTAGTTTTAATCACCTAAGCCCTCCACTTGCAATCAATTCAAGCATAATAAAAATAACGTAAATACAATTAACTCTGTGTTAGCCTAAACTAATAATCAAAGTTTTGTTCTAAAAAATAACGATAAAAGTTTTATTTTTCGTAATTAAAGTCAAATAAGTTGCTCACTTATCCCTGTAATAGTAAATTCAATAAAATACTGTCATTATTTAGTAAAATTAACGCGTTTCTTTGGCTAAACAATTCCAGGATTGATGCGCAGGCGCATAATAGCGGCGACCTTGAACTTGCTGGCTATCAGTACCTATCGCTGCGAAACAAAGGGCGCTCAGCTGTTGTATGACCTACTGAGCCTACTGCATCGCCCTGCGCCGGCTTACCTGCAGACTTCGCCAGATAAGGAGCGTGAGAATAAATTATTTTACATTTGATCATCTCGTACCTATTTTTTGAGCTTTTTCAAGTTGTTTTGTTTATTTTAACTAAGTAGATATCTTCTAATAATCTTGCATAAGTGTTTTAAAGTAAAGTAAACTACAATGACTGAGAAACTTGATAAATTTAAAATGTTATCGCTTAGACGAAGCTCAATTAAAGGACAAATTACCAAGTTTAAGAAGTACATAGATGAGTTAGTAGCTAAAGGAACCGATTTAGACCATTTAGAATTATCGGAATTGACTCTTAAACTTGGAAAATTTGAGATGTTGTCTTCTAAATTCGAAGAAGTGCAAAGTGAGCTAGAAATTCTGAATCCTGATTGTATTGATGTAGAAATAGATGCTCGAGATCTCATTGAGCGTGACATAATAAAATTAATGGCTTTGGCTAAAGATCTTTTAGATCAAGAAAAACAATATACAATGGAGATGTCCAGAAGGGAATCTCGCGCTCAATGCAGTCACGATCATCAGGAAATAGGTGTTAAATTGCCAAAAATTGAAGTTGCTAAGTTCGATGGTGCTTACTTTCGTTGGTTGGACTTTCGTGATACATTTACATCTCTCGTGCACAAAAACGAGCGTTTGTCGTCTATTCAAAAATTTCATTATTTGATTTCGTATCTCGAAGGTGATTCGGCTAGGATAATCTCTAACTTGGAAGTTTCCTCTAAAAATTATGATACTGCTTGGAGCTTATTGTTAGAGCGGTACGATAATAAGAGATTATTGGTGAATCACCATCTAAAATCATTGTTCAGCATACAGCCGATTACTCGCGAGTCTGAGAAATCGTTGCGTTTCCTTGTTGACCACGTCACTAAGAACTTGCGAGCTTTATCAAGCTTGGGTCAACCTACCACTCATTGGGATACCTTGTTGATCTACATGCTATCTGCAAAGCTGGACAGTCGTTCTCTTGAGAAGTGGGAAGAGATGCGCAACAGTTTCTCTGACGTACCTACTTTGCAAAATTTTAATAAGTTTTTAACTGATCGTGCGGACGTAATTGAGGCTTTAAATCGTTCCAAATTGGATAACAATAATGCGAAATCATCATTCAACAATAATAATAAACCCAACTATTCCAGTCAAGCACAATCATCGTCCAACAGCAACCAACAAAATCGCTCCAACAATAATTATCAAAATCGTCAAAATTATAATCAAACAAAATCATTTGCTAGTGCTGGCGTCTTCGTTTGCATCATTTGTAGCTCTAATCATAGGATTTATGATTGTCCTACGTTTAAATCAAAAAGTATTCAGGAGCGTATGGCTGACGTAAATAGGTACAAATTGTGTGTCAATTGTCTTAGACAGGGTCACCCGGAGAGCGAGTGCCGCATGGGATCCTGTCGAGAACGAGGCTGCAAAGATCGGCACAACTCGTTATTGCACCCACCAGATCAATCACAAACAGTTGTAAACTTTTCTAAAGAAAGCGATGCCGATGTGGTCAATCGTCAGGTAATTTTATCTACAGCCTTAATTGAGGTTCAAAATCCAATTACGAATAGATGCGAAAAGGTGCGCGCTTTGTTGGACTGCGGCAGCCAATCGTCGTTCGTAACTAAATCGCTGCAAAATAGATTAGGTTTAAAAACAAATCCTATAGACAAAATTAATGTTATCGGTATAGGTAACAATTGCAATAACTGTGTGACCGAAAGTTGTATCGCACAGCTAAATTCACTAACTACTAAATTCAATGTGACTTTGTCATGCTTTGTTCTTGATGAATTGACAGGAGAAATTCCAAAGTCTCCGATTGACATCAAGAAGCTAAAGATTCCACAAACTATAAGATTGGCCGATCCAGACTTCGACCAGCCTGCGCCTATTGATATTTTGATTGGTGCAGATATATTCTGGGATATCCTCGGATGTGATCAGCGTTCGTTGGGTCCTAACAACCCGAAACTGAGGTTGTCTAAATTTGGCTGGTTGATAGCTGGCCCAATCTATACCACGAAATCCAAACCACAAAATAATGTCCACTGTAATCATGCATTTGTTTCAGATGGTTTGCAAAATGATAATGTTGACGAAATGCTAACAAAATTCTGGTCGCTTGAAGAGTTACCGCAAAGGTCTTTTTTAAGCCCAGAAGATAGGAAGTGCGAGGAGCTTTTTAACTCTACCACGTCGCGGTTAGGGTCAGGTAGATTCTGCGTAGAGTTGCCACTAAAGGACTCTCCTGATTGCCTGGGCGACTCGTACAACTTAGCGAAAAAACGCTTTTTCTATTTAGAGAAAAGGTTTAGGAAAAATCCTGATTTAAAACTAAAATACGTGGACTTCATCCGCGAATATGCTGCGTTGGGGCATTTATCCGAATCATCTATAACCAAACCGGAAATATCATACTTTTTGTGTCACCATGCTGTTATAAAAGAATGTAGCGAATCTACTAAATTGCGCGTTGTGTTCAACGGTTCTGAACCCACCTCCTCAGGTTATTCAGTAAATGACATTTTGCTAAAAGGCCCGCATGTTCAAGACTCTCTTTTTTCCATTTTAGTTCGAGCTCGGCAATATCAATACGTACTTACTGGCGATATTGACAAATTTTATCGTCAAGTTAATATAGCTAAAATTACAGATCGTGATTTGCAGCTCATATTATGGAGGGAAGAAGAATCAGAGCCTCTAAAAACTTTACAGCTGAATACTCTCACTTATGGTACCGCAAGTGCGAGCTATTTAAGCACAAGATGCCTGTGGCAGGTGGGGGAGGAGTGTGATGATCCTTTGATTAAGGACATCATACAACATGACTTTTACGTGGATGATTTGTATACCGGTTGTGATGATGAGAAGCAGCTACAGTTCATACTAAATTCAGTAACAGAAAATTTAAAATCTGCATGCTTCAATTTAAGAAAATTTAAAACGAATGCTCCTCACTTGCTAAAAGAAGTAGTATCAGGTAATGATGAATCACTCTATCTCAGTGAGTCCACAAGCACTCTTGGTCTTGGATGGAACCCCACTAGTGATTCACTTCATTTTCCATTCGAAATACCGCCTAAAGATAAAATAATTACTAAACGATTTATAATGTCAAATTCATTCAAAATATTCGACCCTCTGGGTCTGCTTAGCCCTTGCATAATAAAACCTAAAATGATGCTCCAAAAGTTATGGCAACAAAAAATAGATTGGGATGAGCCTGTGCCTCAGCCAATCAAAGAATCCTGGGCTGAGTTTGTTGATAATTTACCTTCTCTTTCTACATTGCAGATCCCTCGAAAGGTTCTCTGCAATGCACCTAAAGCATTCGAAATGCACGTTTTTAGCGACGCGTCGCAGTGCGCTTACGGTGCATGTGTTTATATGCGAACAATTGATGCAAACGATGACGTAAGGGTGAATTTGTTGTGCGCTAAATCTAAAGTAAGTCCGCTTAAACCTACAACAATTCCCCGCTTGGAGCTTTGCGCAGCATTGCTCGCTGCTAGACTCTCCAAGAGCGTCGTCGACTCTATCAGACACAAACCTTCTCGAATCGTTCACTGGTGTGACTCTAGTGTTGTCTTATCGTGGCTCTCCAGTGACGCAAGTAAACTAAAAACGTTTGTGGCTAATAGAGTCGGAGAAATAATAGAAATTTCAGCTCTGTCCTCTTGGCGCTATGTGCCGACCAGTGTCAATCCTGCTGACATGATTTCCAGGGGAGTGAATGCCAGTCAACTTCGCGATCTAGAGTTGTGGTGGTCAGGTCCTGATTTTCTGCAGTACGCTGAGTCGGAGTGGCCCATTCTTCCTCCGCTGATGCATCAGGATTTACCCGAAGTTAAGTCGGTATCTCTACCCGTAGCTGCTATTGAGCCGCTGGTTTCAGTTGAGTTTCAAAGGTATTCTAAATTGAGTAAGATCCAAAGATCGTTTGCATATATCAAAAGATTCATACATAATCTGAAAAATCCTAAATCTAAATTGTCAGGTCATTTATCTGTACAAGAATTAAATGACTCTTTTCATTATTTGTGCTCTGTTGCTCAAAGGGAATCATTCCCTGATGAATATAAATTGCTATCTAAAGGCAACTCATTAAATCATAAGTCTAAATTGCTATCTATGTCACCATTGTTGGATGAGAATAAGTTGATCAGAGTTGGTGGTAGAATTGAGTCGTCAAATTACGCTTATGAGAACAAACATCCAATCGTACTCGATTCTTCTCACCATCTTACTAAATTGTTGTTCGAGCAAGAGCACTTACGTAATTTTCATGCTGGGCCTCAGTTGCTCTTGGCTTCTGTTCGGCAGTCTGTTTGGCCCATCAACGGGCGTCGCCTCGCTCGCCAAATTGTCCATCGATGTGTTCGATGTAGACGTGTGCAGGGTAAAGTCTTGCAGCCAAAGATGGGTGATTTACCCGCACAACGTATTAATCCTGATTTCCCTTTTATTTCAGTGGGAGTGGACTACGCTGGTCCCTTCCACATTCTAAATCGTAAAGGTCGTGGGGCTAGGTTACAAAAGGCCTACATGTGCTTATTTGTGTGCTTGAGATATAAATGTATCCACCTAGAAGCAGTATCCGATCTATCAAAAAACGCGTTTATGATGTGTCTTCGCAGATTTGTAGCTCGACGAGGTAAGCCCATCGAAGTTTTCAGTGACAATGGAGGTAATTTTACAGCGTCCGCTAAAGAGCTAAGTACCTTTCTAAAACAAAATTCAAACTCTCTGGCTGACCTTGCATCTCAAGAAGGCATCAATTTTATATTCTCACCAAGCTACGCTCCTCATTTTGGCGGGATCTGGGAAGCCGGTGTAAAATCCGCTAAGCATCATATTCGTAGAATAATGGGAAATACTAATTTAACTTTTGAAGAGATAGGAACTTTATTTACGCAAGTGGAGGCCATCTTAAATAGTCGTCCCTTGTGTCCCCTCTCTTCCTCACCAAACGATCTCCTTTTCCTCTCCCCAGGGCATTTTCTGATTGGGAGACAGCTTACCGCAATGCCGACGCAAGACCTGCTGGACGCTAAAGACAGCAACCGATACGCACGTGTGGAGAAGCTGCGCCAACACTTCTGGCAAAGATGGCAACGAGAATATATCTCCGAACTGCAACTTCGTAGAAAATGGAAGACAAACAATGGCAGCCTAAACATCGGGGATCTTGTATTACTTCACGAAGACCATGCCCCACCTCTGAATTGGCGCCTCGGTAGAATTTCAAAATTATACACTGGACCTGATGGGATCGATCGTGTAGCAGATGTCGTCACTACTCGAGGCTGCGTTAGAAGGGCGTTGGTTCGTCTTTGCCCACTAATGATGGAAGAAGAAGATGAAGCAAGTTGAAAAATGGCTTTTTCAACGGGGGGCAGGATGTTACGGCGCAGCGCCTGTCAATTTCACCGAGCAACAATACTCGTGCCTTTTGCGCATTATTATTCGAAGTAACTTCATTACTTTTAGATTCATTGTGCTGAGCACATCTAAATTTTACCTAATTAACCAAAACTACGAATAAACCTATGTAAAGTCTACAAAGTCTTAATATTTCGAAATCCACACCGGTTATTCCCCCAAAGAATAACAGCGAGTAAATTGTATGTAAAACGGAAACCCAGTGCCGGAACAAGATGTAACTAACTTTATTCAGCAACATACAGCAACATAATTGCTGGTGTAATTTTACCTTAAGATGAAATAATAATGTGAAAAGTATACCTAAGTGAAAAGGGGTTAATTATATACCTACCTTGATTAAAAGGATATTTTATTATCTTTGAAGGCGCTGATGACGGGCGCGAATAATTTTGTAATCAGATGTTATGGTTTCGGGGTATTTTGCGATCTACTGTAGGGTGAATAAATTAAATGTTTTTACGGAATTTGCCCGTAAGTTTGGACTTACAGTAGCATTTACCTAGAGCTCGTTCTAGGAAGACCGGGTAAATATTTAGACTACTACACGACTATATTAGTCACTTAGCTTCGTAGTAAAGTTTTGAACATTGTTAACAACCCATGGAACAAAAAACATTAAAAAAAAATGGTATACTTTACGTTCCTCAAAATCATTTACAATTAAGTTGTTGTTACTATTTCGTATGAAAATATACTTAAATTTTTGAAGTGTAAATCTTTAATTATGATAAAAATTCAACAAAACAGCGAAAACTGAGAGCACGCAAAGTTAATCCAAAACAGCGAACAATGCAGGCTATTATAACAAGTTGAAAAACCTCAAAATTCTAATACACAGTACATGACGAAGACCGCAGCGCAAAATTGGCTCAACTCAACGCTTTTGGCTCAACTTATAACGTTAACGCTTAGAAGTGTTTGTCCACCGCAACCGTCAACGAGAACACAGCGCTTAATTAGCTGATACATATACCGATGACAACAGCCGTTGGCCGTCAGAACTATTGGCAGAATATTCGGCACGTCTAGATAAAGCCTTGGTTGCAGCATGCAGCGCCGGACACATAACTGTATGGAAAACGTCTAGTATGGTCTTTTGTTACGTCGCAGTCTGCGTCGAGGAGCAAACGCGGTACTCTGCGTTGTGCTGCACACCGCAGCGCTGTGCGTTACGATCGCGAGACCAAAGCTTAAAACATCACTCAGTGCCGAAGAAGAGTCACCCACGTCACTCTCTCGACTGAATTCATCACCTTCTGACTTACTGTACATAAAAATCGTAAAAAAGCACCGTTTGAATCAGCTCACCATGATAGATTTGCCTAATTCTAATTCGTCGTGGGGGAATAAGATCTGCACTGACGTCCCGCGTTGGGGTGCATTGTGCATTGTCCCCCTGCTGACCTCACCCCAGCCAGCCCAACTCCTTAAAGTAACGGAGAAGGACTTTAGGTTGATGACAGCAATGTTCCAGCATCGCCGATGGTGTTGTGGATGCCTTAAAACAATTGTGACCTGGATCCACACCCCATACAAAACCAGTACGTCTGCATAACGAAACACCGAAATACGTCACGTAATTTTGAACCTGAACTTGGTTGGACATAATCCCGAGTAAAAAGTTTAGTTGACGGCGGCGGTGGACAAACTCAAAGAGCGGGAGGTGCTCAAACAATGCAAGGGACAGCATAATTTGCAAGTTATTCAAATACGGCAACTATTTAGGGGGCTGCGATTTATGGGCACACATTGACTCAAAAAACCATGATCTAGGTTGAAAAAAATTGTTAAATTCTATAACATTACGCAATCTTTGATCGCGCGCGACGCGGCATCGCGAGATATTCGGATAAAAGATGGCCTTTAACGACGTGTTGTCAAATGAAATCATACGACAATGGCGTACTTTTAATATTCTTACAATTTGGGAATTTAAGCTTTTACTTAGTTTCTTACTTCCACAGTGGTGTCAAACTTATGGCTGACATGACATCGCGCCATTACAGTAAAAAAGCATGTTGCTTGGAAAAGGGGAACTCCAAATTCTTCATAACACGCACAGAAACTGTTGTACAAAAAATTTTACTGCATACCAGCAGACTGGTTACAAAATTACTTGCAACATTCGCAATCTTTTACATCCGTGTGTCAGCTTCCCAAAACCACGGTACCCAGACCCAGGTGTTTTCACCCAAAGGATAACTGCAGATAGCAATTTATACATTACCTGTCTCCAGCTATTTCTATAACGAGATGTCAGTATAAGCCGGTAATGTAAGGCGAACTGTGCGATGGAATTTACATGCAAAATGGTAACTGGCTAGCTCCGACGGCTTAAAATTAGTTTAGATTGGGGCAGTGGTTTAGTTTAGAAGTCAGTAGTTTAGTTCATAAGCTAGTAGTAACCAACTATATCTTAACGGTCTCTGAGGAAGCGCTTTGATGAAAAATGTTATGTACCCATCCCAAAAGTTTGATGGATGCTGATTGCGTGGTTTGTGCAGAGCGTTGCACATGCGACCTATAAAAACCCATAAAAAAAAATCTTGTGCGTGAAGTCCCTACGCGCGGAAGAAGTTATACTTCGAGTGGCACGCATTCACTTTCGCTCTGTGTTTAATGTGAAATTGATTTCATATTTATTTTTATGTATTTAACCAATATGCAGTACTAAATTTTCACTCAAAATTAAAAAGTTGCATGAACACTGCCATCTATTGTATTTTGATTGTAGCGTATTAGTCTCTTTCTATTCGCCCCGCTGTCAGTTGGAAGTAATCTTCAAGAACACGGGCGATCAAATGCTGAATTGCTGAACACTGCCATCTATATTTGATTGTAGCATTTGTGGCGTATTAGCTTCTGTCTCTTTCTATTCGGAGAGAATAGAAAGAGACAGAGACTATGTCATCCCGTAACGCAACGTTGTTGGAAGTCGCATTAGAAGTATAACTTCAAAAAAACTTTCCCATGCGTAAAGCAAGTGTAATTCGCTCTTACATTATCTAAACTTTTGTCATGAGAAATAGGCATTCATCATCCAAACGCATAGATAGTGATTAAAAGTAATCCTGTCATTTTACTGAATAAACGTCATAAACTTGAACCTAAAGTCAACATACATTATTTTACTTGTAATAAAGTTAATAAGTATAGTGGTATTATTACTAAAAAGATTTAGTTCTACTAAATAGCTCAACTAGGACATTCTAATACTAGCGCTGTGTAAACACACACTCTAGTTATGCAGATTTGTAGGAAATCTCATGGAAATGGAATCGTCTAAGTTACAGTATTAGCAGTTATTCGGACTGCACTCGGATTCTTATTGTAAAGTGTTTTAGATGGTCTTAATTGATATCAAAACCAGCTAACGGAACTAAACTGAGAATGCCAAAAGTTTGTTGATGTTTTTTCTAAATAAACTGTCAATTAAACTTAAACAATATAGATTTATTCAGTCTTAATAAAATCTAGTATAACTATCATTGCGATTTTGTTGAGATGTCATAAAAGTTGAACGCCCACCATGAAAATATGATTGTAATTTTAATGATCTCAATGTTATTTTTACTACATTTTATTTGGAGAATTGCTCTTCTAGTCATTCATTTCCTTTGTAATTTCTGTTTGACAATCGTCAGAAACGTTTATTCCCACCTGTTCTGTTGAGTAGTTCTGTTGACATAACTACGGGGATTTATTTCCCATTAGTTCTGTCCACTAAACAAATGGGAATACAATTCTCACTTGTCCCGTTGAGTAGTTCAAGCAGCAAACCACAGCGGACATTTTTCGATGTTGTCGTCTAAATGTGCATACATTATAAATTTTGGCGTAACCGTTAGGTGTCCGCTTAAAATTAAATAAGGTAATCAAACCGTGAGCGGATTTCTTCACTTTCCGGTCCGCTAGCTATACGTAGAAAAATAACTCTTCAATAAGTGAACTCCATAATAAACCTCCTTTAGCAATTTCATAAGTAATTTTTCATACAAATTTCAGCCTTCTGTGGTCATCAATTCCCTCTATCTCCGCATCAAAGGGTTTTCTAAAAACCGGTCGATGTATTATGATGGTCAGTCATTGGTCGTATCATGGAGCATCACATTAGTCAGAGCTATCTATAAATCGTTTGCAACGGTTTGTGGATAGCTCAACTGTTTCATGTGTATTTTGTAAATATTGTAAATACTGTATTAGTTGTAATTTTCTTCACAGTAGTTATTCTTTTCTCTCAGACATTTCACGATTTTTTTTTAGATACTACGCCTATCTGACTTGGCCTTTAGAAGCCTGCAACGTTCCATTGAACTATAATATTTCTTGTTGTCTATTTTTAGTAGATCTCGTTCGTGCCATAGACTTTGTTACATAGCCTATAGATTTTATTGTTATATCTTTCTGTAATATTGTATAATGTAAATATTTTATGTTTTCTGCTAGTCTATAGAATAACGACTTGGAGTAATCCGTAATGTTATTTTATTATGAATAAATTGAAATTGAAATTGAAGTAGTAGTAGAGCTTCTTCTGAAATAGCTGGTTCGGGGAAATACTGCCACCCTCCCTATTTCTGCCGCCGCTCTGTGATTACTGTGTTACGGCTTGAACGGTGCCGTGAGGACGGGACAAGCACATGAGACACAATTTAGTACTGCATTGCTTCCAAGAACACGTCTTCATTGTATTTGCTCTATGAGGTTATGTATTATAGACATAAGTCACCACATAACATCAGATCAGGTGGGCCATCAGCTAGACCAATTACTTATTTCATAAAAAATGTCGCAAGCAAAGTTCAGAATATGACAGGTTTAGATTCAGACAACAACTGTGGTTGTCTGGAAGAGATCGCTTAAGTCGTCTGGAAGATATCACTTATAGCGATAAGGCCAGCCATTGTCTTTCATGTTTGTTTTTCGTTTTTATCTAGTTAAATCTCCTTATCTATCACCTTCCCTTTCTACCGTCAATCTCGACCGTTTTTTACCGGTGACCGCTATTTCACATACCAAACGAAACTCACCAGTAAATCGGGACAAGAAACCAGCTGAGTAATGCTCCGCAATCAGTCTCCGAGATAAAAACCTTTAGAAGAGACGGCATGACTGAACCTAATTAGTTTATTGGGCACATTGCTGCCTTTTAGGGCAGTCCGGCTTTGGGTCACCGACGGTGTTTGGGATCAGTTTCTCCACGTAGATTCTAAGGAAGAATAAAGTATGAATATAGCTGAAGCCTTAAAAGCTAACTATAAATACCACATTGATAAGACCGACCATAGAAACAAATGTTCCTATAAAGCAAGCTGGTATGAGTTGACGGAGTTTTTGGGCCGCCTTAAGGCCTCTGTAACGGACGACTGCTGGAGCCGCGACCGATAGTTTAACGTGCCCTCCGAAGCACGGAAGCGCTCAGATGTAAATGCCGCTAACGGGCACCCATACAAATGTTTATATGAAACCAACAGTGTGAGGGCGAAAAACATCTGGATCTGGACTTCAGTTCGTGGTACGAGCATCGATGCTTGTCTTCAAATAAATGATTGTTCTGTCAAACCCACGACCCACAGCACGGAAGGCCGCATACCGTCTGCGCTTTGACGCCTGTCAAATGTGATTTTAGAGGAAGGAAAAAATAAGCATTAGCAAGAAATAGGGGTTTTTAGTATTTCTTTGAACATCTGCAGCCTTTTTCATGAAACACGAAAATGCTTCCATTATTTTAAGATTACCCGAAAAAAGGTATTACTCGAATTATCCATCTGAAACGTTGTTTTCAGATGTCAATGACCGTCATATAAGCAAGAGTACTACAGAAACCTTACGTCAAAGATGTTTTTTGTGGCTACTTTTTTTCATTACCTAACATTTCTGTGGTTTTAAACTGAATAAAATCCGTTTTTTTTAATAACATTTTAAGAATTAGATAATTTTGGAGTGCCAATGAGTCTCCCTATAACACGAGTCGAAGGTCAGTCACTGATCGTCATTGGTACGAAAAGGCAAAAAAAAATGGTCAGCGTTCTAGTATTCGGTAAAGAAGATAGCGATATTCTGATTGTACAGACGCCGCCATGACGGTCACCGCTTCTTAAAACCCCGAAGGTTAAGGGCGGTGGTTATAAAGTTTTATTACGAACGGTGTAATTACCCCGAGTTTAAGAAAAACTGGAGAATTACAGGGCAAGTCGACGTTAGATGAAGCAATGCTGAAAGGACCACGTTTAATTACTCAAAAGTTTTTGACTTGTGTCATTAATGGGTTAGGGCAAGACTACAATGTTATTTTGATAACAAAGGTGTTAGTTATTAAACTCAAAATGTTCTAATATCATAATTCCATCCAAGCTTATGAACCCTTCCATACACGCTAAAGTAAGATATTTACTTACACTCCAAAGAAACGCTGAAGTATAGTACAAAATATAACATGATAAAACAGTAAAAGATTCCAAAAAGTATGTGAAGTGGTCGTTATGAATTTCGCAGTACGCCATTCGGACTGACAAATACTCCATACTTCTAACAAGCGTGCTCGAACCCTTAAGCTATGTCTATACCAGTGATTTTATGTTCATCTTGCGGTGTCGACGTTGTTCTGAAACGCCATAGCACTGCAATAGCTTATGCGCTAAAACTAGTTCGACAACAGTGCATGCTGGACGACTGAAATTATGTATGCGGCTTATCGTCTACCTACACCATGATGTACTCGTCTTCAATCAAAGTTATGAATTCATTTGTTCCATTTTCTTAAACTAACCTAGTTTAAGAGCACTTAAATCGTTGCTAAACTGTATTGTTGAAAGTACAAAGAGCTAAAACGATAGTGCTGTAAAGTGCTGTCAAATTCGCTTAGAAAAATGCAAAAACAGAATTTAAAATATTGCATACGCTTGACGCAAATTCGTTTAGAAACAACTCAATTTAAAATATTGTATAGGTACGCTTGAAGCAAAAATAAAGCAGAAAGAAAAAAAAATTAAAGCACAAGATGAACATTAAAGCACACTTGTGGACATAGCTTTTGACGTAGAACCCATCCCAGACGAAACTTGGTCCTTTATTAATTAACGAACTCTTGCAATTACGGCCCCGGTTCTTTTGGAACTTGAGGTATCGTTACATTGGGTTATTGGATTCCGGATCATCTTGTGGTATTTTATCAGGCCTGTCGCACTCCGCACGGAATAAAACTGAGAGCTTGTTAAAGATAAGATAAAATAAAGTTTTAATACAGGCAAAAGAAATATGAAATAAAATCTAAGAAATAAAAATTAGAAACTACAAATATATCTTATATCTAGACAAAACAATATAGAAGAGGCCAGCATATGCTTCTGCATGTTACCATACAGAAGCACTAGTCTTCCGCTTAGGCCTTGGCTTCAGTAGCCGTATTAACAACTAAAAAAAACAAAAATATCATAGACAAATAACAAAATAAGATCGCGCAGCAGCCCGTTAACTTATTATATATTATGTATTCTATCAGCCATCTAGTTCCCATAGTACAAGCTTTGCTTAGTTTGACTAGGAGGCGTTGTGTTAAATGTCCGTGAATATTTATTTATTTAATAAACATAATAAAATAAAACCCCATCAGTAAAAAGACCCACTAAAATAAAATAACATACTATATTATAAACATTATGTAAAGATTGCATTAATTAGCTACGTAGGTACCTAAGAAATTATTGCATGTATGTAGGAAGTGGATTTTATGAAAGAGAACGGAACGTGAGATTTGTGTGTGAAATGGAACGTAGAAAGATTGGGAACGAGTGAAACGACTGAAAGATGATTGAATGATTTATTTTAAAAGAATGAGTGTGATTGGCGCTACCGGCTACGACGAAGCTGCGTGTAAAAAGACTTCCATCAAATAAAATAAGAATAGTCTACAAAGTGTTTTCTATTCGCCACCCCCATCCGATTCCACAAATTGGGGGCTCGTCCGGGATCTGAATAATAACAAGGATCGCGTGGGAGCGGCGTACTTCGTGCGAAAACACGGCGTGCAAAAAGACGGCACACGCGGCAGGCGCCATTGTTGCTAATCATCACCGGTTCTTCCCGGCAATATTTCTACGACGACGGAGGAAATATGGGGAAAAAAGACGAAAGACGTAAGAGCCGGCAAGACGACTACGAAGACGCGGGCAGCACCGGCATTAGCGATGAGAAGACGACGCCCTACAACATGCTTCAAATGACGGCGGAGCTGATACCTAAATTCGACGGCCAGGACAAGACGTATCCTGTATCACAATGGGTTAGCGACGTGGAGGACAATGCTGAAATATTTGGTTGGTCCTCTCTACAGCAGCTTCTGGTGGCACGAAGTTCCCTCACCGGCACTGCGGCCCTTTGGTTGAAAGCGGAGAAAACATTCAAGACTTGGGAAGACCTGAAAACCGGCGTTGTACAAAGAGTTTCCCGACACCGTTGACAGTAAGACGATTCACGAATTGATGAGTTCAAGAAAAAAGAAGCCCGATGAAAGTTGTATCGATTACATGTTTACCATGAAAGAATTGGGTAAAAGAGGCAAGATGCCAGACTACGTGGCAATAAAGTACATCATCGACGGAATACCCGATGCCGAAAACAACAAAATGATGCTATACGGAGTCACTACGTACAACGAATTGAAAGAAAAATTGAAAATTTATGAAACCATCAAGACCAAAATGATGAAAAATAAAGAAATTACTGCTTCTGCAACTGCAACGACGAGTAAGCTGAAAACAATAAGAAACAGGCGAATGATACGGTGCTACAGCTGTGGGGAAATAGGGCATGCATCATCAGATTGTCCATCAAAAGACAAAGGCCTCAAATGTTTCAAATGCAACGAGTTCGGCCATGTTGGTTCTACGTGTCCCACGAAGAAAGTTCCGGAAACGGCGACGGTCGGCAACCATCGTTCACCATCGGCAGGCTTCAGCGGAAACAGTTCTAACAAACGTTCATTCATCACATCTACAGCGGCGGCAGCGCTAGGGGGCGTGACAAGCGACGATATGGACAGTTCATTCAAGATGGCGGAGGCTCAAAACTGTCATGGCGGCGAGTTCAATGGTTTGGATGTAAACAAACGAGAAAAAGAAGATAAACATTGCGGAAAACCTATAAAATGGGTTAGGTTTTTGTGCGGGTTCCGGTTAAAGTGCGTTGGAAATGGTGCGGTCGTAGATCTAAGATGCGGAGACAGTGCTTTGATAGATTCAGGCAGTGAAATAAACTTGGTTTCCAATGACTTTTACGACGAGATTGGTTCACCTCAGTGCAGCGAAGATAAAGACATTACGCTTACCGGCTTAGGATTTGCGGCAGTGCGTACACAAGGAAGTTTTATTACGGACATTGAGATTGACAACCGGAGATACTGTGGCGTGCGGTTTTATATTATCAAAAAATAGAGACTCTATGCCGTATAAGATAATATTAGGGCACGAATTCTTACGAAGTGTGGTCACAATCATGAAAGACGGATGTGTGTGGATGAAACCTCATGATTCTTGGATCAATGAGATAGAATGTTTTCAGTGTTCTGTTGATTCTTTAGGTCATATTCTGGAGGAAGATGTACGACGAAGTGTGGCAAGGTTAGTGGACGAGTACAAACCATGTCAGACGAAAGAAGCTCCAATTGATCTAAAAATCACATTGAAAGACGACATCCCAGTAGCATCACGACCACGGCGAGTTTCTCCAAAGGAGCAACAAGAAATAGATGAGCAAATGAATGAGTGGCTCAAGGAAGGCATAATTCGGGTGAGTTTTTCTGAGTATGCTAGCCCACTAGTACTTGTGAGAAAAAAAGATGGTAAACTTAGAATATGTGTGGATTACAGGTTGCTAAATAAGAAAATTTTGAAAGATGAATATCCATTACCTATCATCGATGATCATGTAGACAAACTGGCAGAAGCAAGAGTTTTTTCTGCACTAGACTTAAAAAATGGATTCTTTCACCTCAAAGTTCATGAAGATTCAATTAAGTATACATCTTTTGTAACAATGAAGTCTCAATTTGAGTTTTTAAAAGCACCTTTTGGCTTATCCACATGTCCTAAAGTTTTTACAAGATTTATTTCGATTATATTTCGAGATTTAATAACAAGAGGTATTGTCATAATTTTCATAGACGACTTACTGATTCCAGCGATCAGTGAAGAACAAGCTGTTGAGAGACTAAAAGAAGTATTGAGAACAGCTGCAGAGTATGGGTTGATAATCAATTGGAAGAAGTCTCAGCTTTTGGTGAGGAGAGTGGAATATTTGGGCTATGTAATTGAAGACGGTAAAGTCCAGCCATCACCAGCTAAGACGGATGCTGTGATGAAATTTCCAGAACCCAAAAATGAGAAGCAACTACACAGTTTTCTAGGACTCTGTTCATACTTCAGAAAGTTCATCGAGAATTATGCACTGATTGCAAGACCGTTGACTGAAATGTTGAAAAAAGATACGAAGTTTGAATTTAAAAATGAGCATAAAATTGTTTTCAGGATTTTGAAAGAGAAATTGGCAAGCAAACCTGTCTTGAAAACTTATGAGCCAAGTGCTGAAACAGAGCTTCACACAGATGCTTCCAGTGTAGCTTATGCAGCAATATTGATGCAGAAAGAGAACAATGAGTTGCATCCTGTACACTACATGAGCAGAAAAACATCTGATGCTGAAAGCCGATATACGAGTTATGAGTTAGAAGCCTTAGCCATTATTGAAGGTATAAAGAAGTTCAGGCACTACTTGTATGGAAAACATTTTAAGATTGTGACAGATTGTGAAGCATTTCAGATGACACTCAATAAAAAAGACTTGGCAACATCTACTAGAGTGGTACGGTGGATTTTGTTCCTACAAGACTATGACTATGAGATAGAGCATAGAGATGGATCACGGATGAGACATGCTGATGCTCTTAGCAGACACCCATATGTGGCAACCATATTTTCAGACCTGCATAGTGATTTACGACGTGCACAAGAGTGTGATGATGGATTGAAGGCAATCATGAAGATTTTGAAAGAAGAAAAACCTTTCAATGACTTTTGCCTACACGGAGGAGTTTTGTGCAAGGGACCTGAACAACAAGTGGTGGTACCACCAAGGATGGAGCTAGAGATCATCAAGAGAGCTCATGAGAATGGTCATTTTGCTAAGAAGAAAACCATAGAGTTGATTGGTAAAGAGTACTACATCTCTCAGCTAGGTAAAAAGGTAGAAGATTTTATTTCTACGTGCACACCATGTTTGTTAGCATCCAGGAAGAGCGGGAAGCAGGAAGGATTCCTTAATCCAATTGAGAAGGGGGATACACCGCTGGATACCCTTCATCTGGATCACATTGGACTAATGACGGAGACACGTAAGCAGTATAACTACATACTTTCTGTAGTCGATGGATTCACAAAGTTTGTATGGTTATTCCCGACAAAGACTACATCAGCCCAAGAAGTTCTAAACAAGATGAGTATTTGCCAAAGCACATTTGGAAATCCAAGAAGAATAATCACAGACCGAGGTTCTGCTTTTACAAGCCACGATTTCACTAACTTCTGTGATGAGGAGAATATTGAGCATATCACTATTACAACTGGAGTTCCAAGAGGAAATGGGCAGGTAGAGAGAATACACAGGACGCTGATAGCAGTTTTGACGAAACTTTCAATAGAAAAACCAATGCAGTGGTACAAGCTGATTAGCAGAGTTCAAAGGGCAATGAACAGTACATACCAACGAAGTATAAACACAACACCATTTGAGTTGTTTTTAGGTACTAAAATGAAGAGAAAAGAAGACCTTGAACTGTTTGAATTGTTGAAACAAGAGGAAAGAAATAGTTTCATACAAGACAGAGAAAACCTAAGAATAAATGCAAAAAAACAAATATTGGATGTCCAAGAAGAGAATAAAAAGAATTTTGACAAAAAGAGGAAACCTACGAACACATATCAAGAAGGAGAACTTGTCTGTATAAAGAGGACTCAGTTTGGTACTGGCATGAAAATCAAGCCCAAGTTCTTAGGACCTTATAGGATCACCAAGATGAAGAGAAATAACCGATATGATGTAGAGAAAGCTGACTCTCAAGCCGAAGGACCTAATAAGACTACAACATCTTCTGACTACATGAAGGCATGGCCAGACTATGCTAACGATGAGGAAAAGTAATTTTCAGGTCGAAGGTTAGTTTTTGTTTTAGCAACAGAACTATTTTTCTATTGAAAGGTGATGAATGTTTGATTGTGTACCTATTGTTTAATATTTAATACTAAGATGCCCTAATATTAAGAGTAAAGATTGTGTAACTTTATTATTGTTCTAAAATATTACAAACCTAAATTGATAATGATGTTAAATTGCATACCTACTTAACTTTATATACCCATATTAATAAAAGATTTAAGACTAGAATAAAAGTAGAATGTTTAGAGTACCTACCTATGGTAAAAAATGTTAACTTTTAATGTGAGATGTTTAAGATGTATGAAGGTGTGTATGAAGTAAGATGGTATGTGAGTGAGAATTGTTGTATGAGAGGTTTGTATGAGAGGTGTGATTGTCTGAGGCCAGACAAAGGCAGGAGGGCCGAGTTGTAGGAAGTGGATTTTATGAAAGAGAACGGAACGTGAGATTTGTGTGTGAAATGGAACGTAGAAAGATTGGGAACGAGTGAAACGACTGAAAGATGATTGAATGATTTATTTTAAAAGAATGAGTGTGATTGGCGCTACCGGCTACGACGAAGCTGCGTGTAAAAAGACTTCCATCAAATAAAATAAGAATAGTCTACAAAGTGTTTTCTATTCGCCACCCCCATCCGATTCCACATGTATTATATGATGTTGTGGTCTGTCAATGTCATCTGTCACCTGCCTGACAGTAGGAATTATAGAAAAGACGACGAAGCATTAGCGGGGTGGACGATAGGATTTGGCAAAAAAGCATGGTTGTATAGTAGGTGCCAAATAACACCGCAATACAGGTCATTCACCCACCTTCAAAACGATGTCGCAAAATTCAATTTATGAATGGTTAACAAACAGTACTACGAGATTCGAGTACGATTACCGTCTTAGCGACAATGGAAAGCGACAGAATTAGCCATTCATAAATTGAATTTTGCGACGTCGTTTTGAAGGTGGGTGAATGACCTGTATTGCGGTGTTATTTGGCAACTACTATAGAGTAATGTATTTGTTATTCCGAAAAGAGATTGTTCATAAATGAAAACTGAAGTTTAATTTACCAAGCAGAACGTAAGAATGTGACGTGCCAGAAGACTGGGGCCTTATTCCCTATGACCAATGCAAGCGCGTTACACAGCACGACAAGACAGGGGCGTGAAATCGCCTAAAACCGTATTCCCTATGCCATAATGTCATTCCTTACTGTGACGTCACGGCGTTTGGGGCACGATTTGAACTGTCAAATGAACACGCTCGCTGCCTAGCGTGATAAGGTACAGATTAGTGTGTTCCTGATATAGTTAGTATGGCACGCACGGCTCGTTTCTTTTGCGCATCTTTTGAGGTTAAGTCATTGTGACAGTACCTACCTTGAAAGTTGTTTATCAACAAAGAAAATTCAATCTACGTGGTTTAAAATAAAAGGCGTGAAAAACAATATTTAAGTAGTGATAAATGGATGTAGCATTAAATTACTCAATCATTCATCACGATAGACTCGAGGCATTGATTACTCAAAGCCTAGTTATGTTAGTTTAGTTGTTGTTTCAATTCATTGTGCTGAAGGAAACACACATGTTTTGGCGAAGATGTTGATTGGATTTATTTGCAGAATGCAAGCAAGTACCTGCACAAAGGCCAGCTCAGCCTAGGTAACAGCTTTGGCTGAGCCATGCAGGCCCATCCGACAATGGCTGCGGGGATAAGCAGCACCCTACAAGGCCGCGTAATTTTAGTATTTGTAAATAAATAAAACAATCTTTCTTTTATTTCTGTTTATAATTTATAATAAAATAAAATCACAATAATTTCCTTCTACCCGATGGACTGACGACACTGTTAGGACCGCGGGAAGTCCATGGATTTCACAGGCATAGAGGAGGGACCTGGGGGTTTCTAGGATTTGTTGTTCTTGAGAGGCTACGCCCTCGCATTCCAGGACTACCTACGTGGACAGCTGATTCTTCTTCGGACAGGCAGCCTCTGCAGAGTGGGCTGTCTGTGGCTCCAATGTTGTAGAGATGTTTGTTCAGTGGACAGTGACCTGTTATGGTCTTCACGATGGTTCTAAGGTTCCTATGTATGTTTAGGCACCATCCTGCTTGCAAGGATCCCAAGGAGGAAAGAATATAATTCTTTGCTAACCCTGTAGTACCTCACAAACAATAATTTAGGGTCCATTGCAAGAGGGTCCGCGGAATCCCTCAGTAGCTGCCTGCTGATGCTGGTATTTTGTTGGCGCCAACGTCTTACGCGTTGTCTTCGCAGAAGAATATCCATTTTATTTTGCTTTTTCAAAGATAGGTAATAAATAAGTTCGGCTATGATATGTCAACAAACAATCAAACAAAATATTCGTTCCGAAACTAGTCAAACATGACTTGAATGTCATTTATTATCAATAGTTTTGGGCTCTTAATTTTTCAAATCACTCTAAAATATAGTAAATTGAACAATTTGATGGTTGACAAATCTTATAATTATAGATATTTATTACTTGAGTTGAAAATTCGGAACTAAAAATAATCCTACTAATTTATTAGTAAACAGATAATTTTCCGAGTGGAAGTTTTTGAACGAATCATGTGAAATAAAATACGGGGCATAGACAACTAGTCTTGTGGCATACAGAATACCATTTTTTGGTTCCACAACCAAGGCGTGTTTAGGTTACGATCACGGTGTGACGTCACACGGTTACGGCAAGGAATCTCCTATGTCATAGGGAATAATGCCCCTGGTCATTAGGTCATTACACAATATTAGGCCTCAAAATATATGCACAGAAATGAGTGGAGGAGGAGGAAGCATGGTTACCGGTATGCCAGCCTAGATTGGTTTATATATTTTTCTAAAATGTAGATTAAAAGTGGTTAAAGACCTCGTCCGGGAAGTACTACCACCGTACCTATTTCTGCCGCCAAATAGTGATGCTCGCATTGCTGTGTTCCGGTTTGAAGGGGCGCTGGTGCAATTACAGGCAGACGAGACCTTAACACCTTTGTCTTAGCGTGATAGACGCAGTGTAATGGGAATGTCCTCAGTGGACATGCTTTGTCGAGGCAATGCATTGTTATAGGCAGAGGTGGGTCTTCTACTTTGGGAACTTGAATACTATTCTGTAAATACATACTTATACCTTATGTATGTACCTTATATTAACTTTGACCTTGAGATTTTAATAGTCGCGGACATCCTAACTCATGTAGGTTTTAAGAGAACTTTTAGGATGTCAAAATACAAGTTTAAATACGAGTTTATGGCTGGGCATCTCAAATTCCGAGATTCTTACTTAATTTTGATTAAAATGACCATAAATGTAAGCATTTTGCAACAGTTTTTGATCCTTTGCATTATCTGTGGTAATGTCGTCGACAAAACGCGCCTTCTTATGGTACACTTTTGACACTTCTTACTCGTCGTACCTCTCCAGGGACGAGATGCATGTGTGGTGTTCGAAACCACGAATCACAGCATTGAAGGCAGAGCCAACAGAACTGTGACGCCTGTCGTTTGCGTAAATGTCTTGACAAAGTGAGCCTTCGGTACTTGTACTATTATTTACTCTGTGGTTGTACGGAAGTTTTTCCTTGATTAGGCCAGACATGACGGAGGTTTGGTAGTCCTTATAGATGGTATAATTCCATCTTATGGTGAGTTTGACTTCGAAGAACCGCTTTTATTATCGATCTTAGACTCTTTCTTTTTGCTGCTTTGTATATAGGTCAGATAGATAGATTTATTTGTTAAAGATAAGTTTCTCTTATTGTTCGCTACAGTAACAGTACAGAAAACACATAAAAAATTGGTAAGACAATAGCTAGATAATACTATTCTAGACTGTTTTTTTTTAGTTTTTAGGAATCCATTTGCAATATATTTATTGACATAATTAATTTGCTATAAAATATTTTCAACCATTTACCAGCTCAGTGAAAAATGTTCTATTAGGGATCCTAGACTAATATTTCTGTCTATTCACTCGTAGTAGATACTTTACATTGTCTCATCTCATGTGCACAAGTGGTTAGGCAACTGTCAGTGTCAAGCTCCTGACCTGTCAATGTCATCCGCACGTTTGGCGGGAGGCGAGGGTTCGGGAGGAGAGCCGACATACACGGTGAAGGACAGAGGTACTGATGAAGACCAGTAGGGCTACTCTTGACCGCTGCCGTTCCAAATTGGATCCGGGTTATGAAAGGTTTTGTGTCTTCTTCTTCTTCTATAATTTATGGCCTCCGTCCGTCATTTCGACAGACAATTTCGCAAGTGTCAAGTGAGGTATTTGATTATATCTATAGATCCAAATTGGAACTGTGGTCGAGCGTAACCCAAGTGGGCCAGTGATATAAAATACAGGATTTAACACTCACCTCCATCTTCAGGAATATTGAGCAGCTTCTTGGCACCAGGGCTAGGTCCGCGCACGGCAGACAGAGCACGCTGCAGGGTCTCACTCATCTGCTTACCACCAACGCCAGCCACGAGCACCAGCCAGAGCACAAGCAAACGTGCCATCATGACCATGGTGGTAGCTACGTGTTAGATGAGCGAGACATCTGGAACAAAGAAGTAAATAATTTTTCATGATATACTACTTAGGCTTTTACATCTATGAAGATGATTTATACAGCGTCAGGAGGCAACCTATGCCTACACTTAACAGGATACTACAGTATCCTGGACATTGTCCCATGACATAAAGGAAGAGGGCAAGGCCGCGTAAGGTCAAACCACATTCTCGCTCGCACATTTCAACATTTTTGAACATAATATACAATAATCGGAAATTGGTCGCATGACTAAAAACCTATATAAAGCGAGTGCGCGTTGACTCGCCCCCTCTATTGCGTTTCTGACTTCAAGGAGTTCACACCTCTCGAATATTGTTAAAATAGGCTGTTACTATGCCCAAATGAATTTAAATTGTATTGCTAGTTATTTATCCTGACTGATGTTCTAGTTATGAAATTCAATTCGTAATAATTAAAACACTTTGAAGTTGTTATAACCTTCTTGATCTTTTTTTTAGTGGTTTTAGATAGAAACCGCTTATTTCAGAAGTGGGATGGGACTCAATTCAATAGTCCTATCCTAGCTCTGGCCTAAAGCGTGAATTAACTTTTGAAGTCTACCGTCAAAAGTTTTCTTGTAGAATCATGGTTAGTGGTGAAACTAAGCCTGATAGGAATAGGTAGGAGTACTAATGATCTTTCTAAGTGTTTAGAAAAGTGTGTACCCTCAACGAGTGCTGCGTCATCGGTGCCGATGGCAACGGATGCACCTATGTGCCATTGTGACTGCCTGCAGCCTGATCATCATGTCTACAGGCCGCAGTCACACCCGCGTGTCAACCACTGCTCCCAGCAGTGCCAGTGCCGGTTGCAGAGTCCGCGACCACCGTATCAGTGCCGGCTTGGGATGCTAGCACGTGTGAGCCTCTTGAGAGTGCTGTGTCGTCGTTGGACATCACTGAACGCCTCATTGAAACGTTGAGAGCGTTAAGCAAGGTTAGATCCAACCATTATTGTGTTTCGATCTTTGATAAAGTTGCGTGATATCGATTCTTTGTGCAAAAAGGTTAAACGAATTGAACGCGCTGGAAGGACAGCGAGTGCTTATCCCGGATAGCTAATTGCCTGAAGGGCTTGTAGTTGATTTAACATGCTAAAACGCGACTTTAAACCACGTAAGTTCACGCAGAATCGATATTGCAAACACTTTTTATGAGGATATGTGTGCCGACAGTTATGCCACGTAATGTACATGATACCAGGCTATTATTTTGCGCAGTATAATTGTCAAAAGAGCAGAGCAAAGAACGATAGTTGTTACTTTTATGCGTGGAATAACTGGTGCATAGTTACGTGCTTATACCTGAAACCTAAACTCAAGTCTGAAACTACGACTGTTTATTCTGTGCACAGATTATATTTCTGTGTAAATTTCCTGATCGAAAACGATCCGGTACTAATGAAGAGTCGGGCTTGTTTTTCTGAAATGTCTATTATGTGGTGGCGTTGGCCATCTCCAGCGCTTGTGCAATACACAGATAAGGTTCTTTCTAGTGCTAGTACCTAAAGATATATGTGTACTGTGACCTAAATCTAGTCCCTATGTGTGAAAATAGATCGAAAAACATCGAAAAGTGGCTATGTTTGTTCTGTTAAATCCAGGTCATGACTTTACTGTCTTTTCTGCGAAATAACGATCTACAAAACAAGTTTTATTTCTTATCAAGAATTGTAGGATGCCTCTACAGATAGTGGCATCGGGACTATGGTAATTCAGTGCCCTTTTAGGGTCTACCTACATACCTACAGACATGTTGATGAACAGTGGACGTGTCTAGCTTTTAATTCTGAATCGGTGCTAAGCAAGCATTTTATACATTTTCAAGTACCCACACATCATGTTTTGCGAGGTAATTGGTAACCAAAACATTTGTGTGTATGCCTGGGTTACCCTTGACCCCTTGACATTGAGTTAGCGATATTTTCCTGGAGGTCGACATGCTCATCGTCCCTCAAAAAAGTAACATGAGTGTGTAGATGATTACAGGTACAGCCAGATGATCTCTCATCGTGAAGGAGTGCATTTGTTTGTGTGAACAGTGAGCAATGTATGTGTGAACCTCTAGTTCAAGGTATGATCAATAAAAATTACGTGTAGTGCTTGTCAACTCATGCGAATCACTTTAGAAATGACTCCTCTTGATGGTGAGGACTGTGCAAAGTTTTTGACTGTAGTTCATTATTTGTACCGTCGCTACAACGGTAACAATTTGATAAATGCACTTTGAGTTGATGAGTAGAACACTTGTTTGTTACAGCCTGTACAGACTTTCATATAAGTCAAAGGTGTGATGAATCGTTCGAGATTTGCCAGACAAAGGTGTCATATGCAAATTGCAGTCGTCATACTTATTTTATTTTTGGTTGAACTCGAGCGAGTTCTGGTAATAAAATAAAAAATAAGAATAATGTGGAAATGTGTTGTGTCAATTTTATTATTTGTACCCACCCGCAGGATTGACTTTTGTTTCCGCTAAGTAAGTTCAAGACCGATGGTTCAGATGAAAATGTCACTAGCAGTCACCCATTCAAATAGTGACTGGGAAGAAAGTTGCTTAACTTTGGTAACCGGTGAAGGTTGGCTTGGCAAGCTACGCCACGAGCATTTCTTCTCCCTTGGTAAAAGTGAGAGTTCTTATGTTTTTAACAGTGTATTTTACAGCTAAATTGAAACTAGCTTACGGACCGCCTGATGGTAAGCGGTTACCTTGGCATTTGGATGCCTGCATCACCAAAGGTAACGCACGTGCGCTGCCGACCCTTGAAGGATTTGGAACCACCTGGTTTGGAGGTACCTTGTTGTAGTCACTATAGGGAATACCTCGGCATGGTTATTGTTCCACAACCTGAGTGAGTGTTTGTGGGAGGGAAATCCTCCGAGACCGGACGGTGCGTGACCACCTTGGCTCTAGAGTGTGTGGATGAATTCCCTGAGATTGACGAGTAGCAGACTACTTGCCAGAACGACAGATCGACAGATCGTCGTATTGTAACAATGTGTGAAATTTCAGAGTTTGAAGGAGCCATGGTCATTGGTAATGTGTTGATGTTAGCATCGTTTTTAGCTAAGAACGTGTG
The DNA here is from genome assembly GCA_947507515.1 of Eulithis testata. NCBI lineage: Eukaryota > Metazoa > Arthropoda > Insecta > Lepidoptera > Geometridae > Eulithis > Eulithis testata. Next base: position 5,979,198 of record OX382219.1, read on the forward strand.
TGAAGTCTTATTCAGGTTTACTGATGATTGATGCTGAACTGGTGGTTCATGATCGAGGAATCTTGTCAACTGTTTTTGTTCAAGCTGAACGGTTTTGGTTTAGGGTTCTTTTTGGTGTTTATGTTCCTGCCGGTAAACAGTGACCAAGCTATTTGTGATGTAAGTCTTAGGGCTTTGTTGTGTTGACTTGTTCGAGTGTGTCCTTATTCTGGTTTTGTCCGTTTAGCAAGCGGAAGATAGTCGAAAGATGTGTTCTCTATGAGATAGAGTGAGATGAAATCGGTAGTTCTATTTTCTACCACGTCAGTTTTGTTGGTGGAGCTGTTGCTCAGAATATTATTTGTCATTTATCTACTAGTAGTAGGTAGATAAAAAACAAATCTGTTTGTTTTTAGCAGGTTTTTCACGTCAGTTTTGTTGGTGGAGCTGTCGCTCAAAATATTGTTTGTCATTTATCTACTGGTAGTAGGTAGATAGAAAACAACTCTGTTTGTTGTTAGCAAGTTTTAGTTGTGTTAAAATAGACAGTGGAAATTGTCCCGCCGAATAGTATACGAGTATAGTTAGCGCAGATGTAATGATTTTGGTTGTGTATTTGTTTTGACCATTTAACTATCATGAAAGATTAATTTCAGTGTAAACAATGCAAAAGATTGGTTCTTTTGATGAGTTAATACCGTGGTGTTTATTCGTGGTTACCTGTAGCAAGTTGAGTGAGATATCTTGCATTGCCTTTGACACTAGCTTTTCGAAGTGTTCGACGATCGAGCAGTTCTAGCGGTAGTGTATAGCTGAAAAGGTACTGAGCAAAGTTTTGCTGTTCTGTTTTGTAATTTAAATGAAAAGTCGACATTCGGTTTCGTTTAGTGGAGAAGTTTTGAATGTCCTAGTTTTTCTATCAATGGTTTTCTATCAGAGAAAAGTATTTTTGTTGTCTATGTAGCCTATGTCTCCTGCAAATAATGTAAATAGTGCCTGTATTTAGTCGAGGTAAACATTTTCTGTAGTGAGCAGCTTTATAAGTCAATGCGTGAATGCATTGCACGGCCACAGTTAGCGCAGTTTAATAATGCAATGGATAGATTAGTGACGCTAGTGTGTGCTTAGACAGAAGCAGTATTTGGTTGTAAAAGTTTTGAATGTCAGGTTAGACCGAGCGAGAATAAGTTCAAAGTTTTTACAGACTACCCTGGTAAACATGAAACAGATGCAATAGTTGGTCTTGTTGGATACTTTCGTTGATAGTACCTCAGAATGTTTAGGTACATGATTAAGTTACCTTGATAGTAGTTCTTACTTGCAGTAACGTAAAGTTTGATGGGTGTCAAATACTTACGAGCCAGTGCTTGTTATCTTTGACCGACTGGTTACTAACGGAGTAGTAAACATAAGTTGATGTATAGTTGGCTAGTTATTGCAGTCACAGGTGTGATTGATGTACGTAGATATAGCTGGATAGTTTTAAACTGTGTTGTGGACAGTTATGATTCAGTGTTGGTTTTATGTAGCTATGCTATGCTGCAGGGTTCGTGTGAGCTGTGCTTTTGAGTGGAAGTTGTGCAGTTGGAAGTTTTAACTTGATGGTTCTCCATGCGAAGTTATAGTTTGCGTTGCGGTGAACGTCAAACGTACGCACTAAGGCCCCCGGTACAAGGGCTTGTCTCTTGTGATGAAACATCAGTTTCATGATGGCAGATACTGGTACAGTTGATTAGCGGTTGGTTCAACTGGTGTTGTAGCTGAGCAATGATTGCTCGATAAAGGCAGATACTGGTACAGTTGATTTGCGATTAGTTCAACTGGTGTTGCAGCTGAGAAATAGTTGCTTGATAAAGGGAGTGAATCCCTGAGTCGCGGTGTCGCGATTCTTGTTTATAAGTCTGGTTTTGTGTTTTTGTGTTGCAATTTTGTTACCTACTTTGTTTTGACTCGAATCCTTTCATGCTGATGTGTAACTTTGTAATTGAATTTCCAGTTAATTGCCGTGACAAGCAAACTTGGCGCCTCTGTCATTTGAACGCCTTGACATGCTAACTGGGTGCCTCTGTCTTGTGGATTCTGTAGACAAGCTAACTTGGCGCCTCTGTCGTTCGAACGCGGTAGACACGCAAACTGGGCGCCTCTGTCTTCTGGACGGATGTAGATGTCACACGTGATGAAACACTGTAGTTCAGTTCCACTAACAAACTTGTCAGCTAAACGCGGCTGAGCCGTGGCTTTTCATTTGTTTTGGGCTATTTCGATTCAACTTCACGGTAACGTTTCAGCTGAGCTGAAAATCGATCAAGCCGTGGTTGGAACTGAATAGAACTTAACTTGTTGTGAATTGGTGGAACTGAGCTCTTGGTACTATGGTCACTTATCTCTGTGACGATTCAATGTGATCCGTTAGATTTTCCTAAATAGACTCATTTTGATTTTGACATTACAAGTTCAATTGAAAATTGCTTATTTGAGTTATACTCTGGCATGGATTTTTCGACACTTTTCTTGATGAAAATTTGAAGAGAAGTCTATGCTCGAGTTTCGATTCAAACTTTAGCAACTTTGAAGCATACAAACCTAAGACATGCTAACACGGTGCCTCTGTCTGTTGTTGAAAGATATACAGGTTCTCTGTATATCCTGGTTAGGATAACAGAATGATCTTAACTGTGTGTTTTCTATTTTCAGTTCAAGAAAACACACCCTGCTTGGTTCATCCCAGCTTGTTCAAGGCAACTCTGATGAGAGGCGCCTGAATCCATGGCGCCATTACTGCAGTTCGTGCCTCCAGCCTCGCTGACCTGAGCCTGCCTGCGGAGCATCATCATGACTGCACCATCATCGAAGGGAATCTCCTGGAGCTGTACTAGATGAATGTGGTCGAGGTCGACCAGCTGTCAGAATGGCCGAATAATCGGAAATTGGTCGCATGACTAAAAACCTATATAAAGCGAGTGCGCATTGACTCGCCCCCTCTATTGCGTTTCTGACTTCAAGGAGTTCACACCTCTCGAATATTGTTAAAATAGGCTGTTACTATGCCCAAATGAATTTAAATTGTATTGCTAGTTATTTATCCTGACTGATGTTCTAGTTATGAAATTCAATTCGTAATAATTAAAACACTTTGAAGTTGTTATAACCTTCTTGATCTTTTTTTTAGTGGTTTTAGATAGAAACCGCTTATTATACTATCACTAAATCTAATTATGTAAAATCACGGTTTAGAGTATAACAATACAAAGGTTTAGTAAAAATATCACATCGATCATCGATTTTGCTTTTCTGTGACTTTTCAGTGGTGTTTACGATCAATAGAATAAACTCAATGAACTGCCATCATCATCATGATGATGAGTGCGGAACGTACTCAAATTGAAGTCGGGTTTTCCAGTTTTTAAACTTATAAATTGGTTTGATCTGAACCAGTACATTCATCGCATGTAAAGTCGGGTCAGATCAACTAGTCATTGTATTAATACGTACTCCCTATGGGTCGTAAATATAGTCGACAGTTATTACCGTTTTAGTGTTTATTTATCTAAGAATGCTTTAAAATATGAACAATCAGGGGTCCATTAATATTGTCAATGCCTGAGGGATCTCAAAAAAAGAGATAGAATTCCGATGAATAAATGAGAAAGCCGGAAATATTAAATTGTAATAAGATATTTAAAAAAAATCTATTTTTTTACAATGATGTAACTTTATTGGCTGGTATTCTAAAGATATGCTAAATCTAACAAGACAGTTATATTATGTACAAGTACTTATGTATTTTCTGAACTCTATGATAGAACAAGCCGATGGCCCACCTATTGTTAAGTGGTGATCACTGCCTATAACGATGTACTTTTAGGTAATTCTTTTAGGTAATTTGTTCGTGTCTTATTGGCTCATAGCTGATTGTACTATCATAAGATGCTTAACATGAAGTATGGATGACCTCTGACTACCACCCAAAGAGCTTCATTGAACTTAATCTTCATGATAAAAAGAAATAATTTAATTTAATAATTATATAGCTTAAAAAAAAAAAACCATTAAAAAAGTCCGGATAATCCAAAAGCCGGAAAGCATCTCTAAAACAAATAGCTACTTATAGAAGCCTATAAAGAATGGCCATAAACGTCTATTTTTCCTAATTACCGGGCCGGATCAGCTCTGGTATTTTAAGCCGTTACTCGTAATTTTCCTCAACCTCATTGTATCCAGAAAAGTGCTCAAGGTCACTTTAGAATTTTTACTACTACTCCAATACTTCTTTTCCTCAGAAGAAACGGCGGTGATGGGCTTGCCACAATTGCCACCAGCCAGGTATAAAGTGTATAAAACTGATGGGTTGATGACATCGTAAAGGTCGCAGGAAACACCTGGTTGCGGTAAGCACAAGACAGAGGAGGCCTATACCCAGCAGTGGGTGATACCGGGCTGTGATGATGATGAAACTGGGCACATTCATTTATCCCATTGAAGATTCTCGATACTGGCCAGTCATACAACATATGACCGATGTCCTTCTTACTGATTGCACCACGGGCAAGTACATTAATCTGTAGTACATATCGGTTATCTAAACTTGACCAGTGACTCATAAGTGGCATAAAAATTGGGTCGAAATCTATATATATTAAAATGTTATGTTTGTTTGTGTACGCTTCAAAAACACAAAAAGTTTTGCACCGATCGAGCCGAAATTTTAGCATGATATTATAATCCGCATCAAGGATTTTTTTTATCTATTTTTTGCACAGCGAAGCGTGGCAGGGTAAATACCCGTGCGAAGCCAGGGTGACCCACAAGTGGGTCAATAAGTTTCAAAGCGCCTCATACCTTACACTAAGGACCAATTTGTAAACACGTATTTTTTATGCAAATAAACGTATATTGTATCTTGTAAATCAAGTTTCTAGTGATTGAGTGAGTTCACCCTGAGCAACGGCTTAAGATACGAGTGCAATTCAAACGGTCCTCCGCAAACAACGGAATTTATGAATATTGAAGTGATTTAATATTTGTTTATTGTTTCCTAATTGCGGATCAGGTAACTTTGGAAGAATATTTTTTTCCCTATTTTTCGGAAAATTTAATTTGTTGTCGCAATCTCAATAAGAAAGTAATCATTTTAAATTACAGAATGAAAAGTCGCGCGGCACCACTAATTCCATACTTGATACATTTCTGTTGTTTCCTATTCTATATGACCTCTCCTAAGGCCACATCACCATGGAAAGTGACGGCGCACCCGTTTCGCAGTAAAATAATGCACCGTATTGCCTTCAAAATAAATGACAGCTGATGGTTGCTACTGCGTGCCTCCACGTCACATGGTGACGGCACTGTGGTGATGGGCTTGGAACACTGATTGGAAGGATGATCCCAAATCCAGGGCAATGGGTCTAGCCGCCTCTTAGACTCTAGTCTAGATCCTACTAGTAGGTACCTGTAGTTGACGATAGTATTGTCTTACCGGATATCGATACATCATTACCATAATAAAACAGTGTACATTCGTAGCCCGGCTTCGGATTTCCGGTCAAATTCCTTGTCAACTGATACCCTGGAACCTATCATGTAACTTGGGAGTTCAGTGATGTAGAAAAATGGATTAACTAGGTATATTGGTAAGTTCGATTGCGCAGTGGGTCATGTTTGGATGTAAGGCTGCATACGCACTTCCGGTAATGACCAGCCCGGTCGTGACCAAAATGTCGGATTTGGTCATGATCGTGAGCCATGGGTTAGTTGGGTGATCGTTAGTGGCATTTACATCTGAGCGCTTCCGTGCTTCGGAGGGCACGTTAAACTGTCGGTCCCGGCTCTTAGCAGTCGCTAAGCCATGACGGAGGTCTCAAGGCGGCCTAAAAACTCCGTCAACAGAGTTGGCCACTAACTCATACGAGCTTGCTTGCTTAGGACGCATTAGTTTGAAGTGACTGCTCCCGTATCGTAAGCTCTGAACTGCGTTCGCTGCCCAGCATAATGTCAAGCGACGTGGCTACAGATATACGAAAACAAGAAGCTTTTGACGGCAAAAAACGCGCTGAAACGCGCTAATGTCACTATTTAGTCACAGAATACCAATGATTTAGTATGAAAACAGTTCAGAAAACCTGCCAGGCTTTATCCTGGCAGGTTTCTTTCAATAAGACAACGGTAGTACTGTAACACTGTAGTTCTTGAATTTGATTTTATATTATACACTGCCTGTATAATGTTTATATTTATCTTGCACGTTACTTAAAGGCTGATCCAGAAGACGAGGGAAGTCACGAAGCTTACTTCATAATCCTTCTTTTAAAGTAGGATTATTTTAAAAGTATCCAAGAATCTTGATGTGTTGAAGTTTAGCGAAGTCGTGTCCGCAAAAGCTGGGGTGAGGTTACCGGTCAAAAGTTTTAAAGAATTTGTTTTCCTTTTGTAAGAGTTTTAAGGTATTTGGTGCTTTAAGGTTCCTACATACTTATTTTATGTTAACTTTAATCATATGGTTATTATTATATTTGTTTTTATTCTTTAAAACAGTCATGTAAAATCATAATTCTTTTATCTCCTAAATTTTTTATTGGGAGATTAAAAAGGTATAAGTAATGTAGAGATATTCTTAAGTTGGTGCCTGCCTATATGATATTGTCATAATCTACCCTGGTGAGGACAGCTTAGTGGGGTTTATGGCAATAAATAAACCTAAGTATTTGACTTTTTGTTCACAGATGTTTCATACTTTATGAACTGTAGAATTTCAACTGGGGAATCAGAGTCCCAAATACCTAGACATCTAAGCCTAAAACGGTATAGCAAGTACCTTGACATGCGCAGGAGTAAGATCCAGAAAGAGCAATCCAATCGCAAGGTCTCTATTCAAATATAGAACACTTTACACTTCACAGACACCTCAAGAAACTTCCTCAGCACCTTCGACACGTTCTAACCATCACAAATATAAATAAAACACTATATAAAAGTAGTAAAACGAATTAAAAAACTGAATAAACACACGGACGCATCATTCCGACCGCGAAACGAAACGAAACTAACCTAAAAATCACTAAACGTTCGGAGCGTAAAAATTTGACGATACGTTCAAAGGGACTTGGCTCCAGGAACTACTAGACATCATACCCACGCGATTTTAAACCTTATCTACGCTTACAAAAGACTAAAATCGTATGTAGGTATCGAAGGTTTTGAACTTGAAACGAAAAAGCACTTCACTTATCTTTGTATTCACTTCTACCTGAGCCCTGTCCGTTTTTTCTATGGACATGTGTGGGAAGACCCTCTCGCATTCTTTTACAACAGTTTCGATCGTATTTCGAAGGGTTAAGATTGATTTTAGATTGAAGTTGTGTTCAGTATTGGCAAATAGTTAATGGTCAATGATTGCAAACGCCCTCTGTGAATGCAGTTTTAAAGAATGCGTCAGGGATTCTCTTAATATTTAACTACTAGATGTTTTAGTAATTTTTGGTAATTTCAAAACTGGCAAACCATAAATTCGTTCTTACAATTTTGTAGGTCTATACTATACTCCTACCAAATACCATTGATAGTTTATTCTATAGACTCTATAGAATAAGTCGTTAAGCCATGACGGAGGCCTTAAGGCGGCCTAAAAACTCCGTCACCAGAGTTGGCCACTAACTCATACGAGCTTGCTTGCTTTTTATAGAATAAGCTATAAAACACGCTAGTAAAATTATGAGCTACATTATCCAAGGTGCTGTCGAGATATCGGGGTCTAAAATGGGGTCCAAAATTAATCTAAAAACACTTTATACTGCATAGTCGTAGGTGCTAGGCTATGTTATAATATACCTTAACTCCTGCATAATGTCTGATACAGTGTTAAGTGCAAATTCCCTAACAATGTACCCTGCGGGTCACACACAGGCTAAGTTTAATAGACAATCAACTAATCTAGGCGGAACTATACGACGATATTGCTATTTTGTACGTGCACCGAGTTTGTGTTAGTTAAGTTTTGGCGTTGCAACGGGACGGGGAGAAAATTCTATTGCTTTTTCCGAATTAATAAGTTAACCTACAAGTTTCAGTTATGATTCGAAAGATCTTGAGTTTACCTGGATCGTTGTTCATCAGTAGAATGTGAAATATATTAGAAAAAGTAAGAAAGGTATGTTTCAGATATGTTTCAACTGCCTAGTTTGATACTAGACTTGGACGAATTGTGTTTTAATTCGTTCGTTTTAACTATGAAGTAGGTACCCGAAAAACAAGATGATTCGAGTTTTACCATTGAAACAACATTACATAGCACTTTTATTTTAATAGTTTTTCTTGTGTTATTGTACGTTATTGTTTAATTTTGGTGGAATTTTAACCAATAATACTTAGGTCGTAACATAAAGTGTGAGCCATTGGAATAAATGTGTAAAGTGGTTTCTCTAATTGTGAAAATTCGTTTTAGGTTTAAAGAGAAAATCCACCATTTTCTCTTCAAAACAAACGACAGCCGACTTGCCGAATGACTTGACTTATATTATTTCAAATTCATCACTTGACACTGGCAAAATTGACTGCCGAAATGACGGACAGAGGCGACCGGGCCTAAGATGCGCACCGCGAGATATTTGTCATGTCGTTCTGTCAAAATGTAAGCATTTTGTACCCGTTTAAGAACAATTGCATTATCTGTGGTACCTAATGGTGTCGACAAAACGCGCCATAATGTACACTTTTGACACTTCTTAGTCGTCGTACCTCTCTGAGGACGAGATAATAGTCATGCAGAAATGTCAAAAGTTGAAAATTCAAAAGCGCGGTTTCTCGGCAACATTACCACAGATAATGCAATAGTTCCTAAACTAGTACAAAATGCTTACATTTTGACAGAACGACATGACAAATATCTCGCGGTGCGCATCTTAGGCCTGCATATAGGTATAGAAGAAGACGAAGAGTTTGTAATAAACGTCAAACGTGCACACTCGGCATGCCGATCCGTGACTGTTCCGGCCCGTCTCGATATAACTGGGCCCATAACCTGTTTTCACGGTGTTATCGAAACTGAGTTACGAATGTATCCCGGTGCTAGTTTTGATGGAAAGTTTTGTTTGTGAATTTTTCAGTTTAACCACTTGTTTTTAAAATAATATTTGTGTGGTGAAAAATAACTTGAAAAGGAATTTTTAACGCGGTTACGCTGCACCGCCTTGGGCTATCAAATGACAGTTAAGCAATACAATGCAATGTAAATTTAAATAATACTAGTAGTTCGCCCCGAACTGAGATCTCGTGATGGTCGAAGGTGAATAAAACCCAAACAATTTTTATTGACCAATGGTTGCAATAAACTTTGCAAATCGCATCGAAATCGCCGTCTAGCTAAGTACCAGTCTTACTTCAACTAAAAAATTATTGAAACTACAAGAAATGTTAGCTCACGTTATACTAGGTTTTCTAGTTTTATATTTTTTACAACAACTCAGAAACTGTTAGACCTATAATCAAAATATAAACGTTTTTGGAATGTCTAAACAAAACCCTATCATATGACACCCCACTTGATATTTAAGTACGACTTTTTTTTTAACTCTATTTGGACCCTCATAACTTCACGACCCCTTGACCGATTTACTTCATTTATCAAACCAGTAAAACTTAAGAGTACTATCCGTATACCTACCAAATTCTGTGAAGATCGGATAAGCGGTTCAAAAGATCTCGAAGAACAAACATACAAACATATAAAGCATTTTTGTCCAAGTTGTCACTAAGATCTCGTTCGCTTCGCTCACTCGATCAATAAACAATTATTTTTTTTGGTCTAACCTTATACCAAACACTCATTGCCATTGTGTTGCTTAACAACGCCATCTGCTGTCACATTACAAGTATAACTTCAAAAATTAGTATTATTATTCGCCAATAGATGTCGGGAAGGATCACATTTTTCTGTTTAAGTGGCACTTGAAAACACGAATAATTAGTAGATTATTATACAAGGGGATAAAGCAGTGTCTTCTGTCGCGGATGACGATTTAAATCGCGAGCGTAACGAAGGACTCGAAGTTTACTCCCGAGCGTAGCGAGGGTGTTAAAAACTTAAATCACGAGCGAAGCGAGGGATTTAAGACGAGTCCTGAGAGTAGCGAGGGTTTTAAGTTCACCCAAGACTAAGAAAGCTTTATCACCGAGGAAAATACTCTACTTTTCGTACCATTTGCGAAAAAATTAACACAATAATAATATGAGACAGCATTTTAGAACATTAACTTATTTATAAAAATAAATTAAAATAAACTTAACGTTTATGTATTTGAAGAAAACAAAAACGCGGCATTTTCCTAGACTAATATTTTTTTGTCGGAAAAGCAAAGGCATCAAGCTCATACGGCCTGCATAATAAATGTGTATTCCTTTTTCAAAAAGATGTATAATGCTTTGTATACAAACTCAATGGTGTAAACACAGATGTAGTTCAGTATAAATTGTATTCCAAATTTAAATCACTTTCTCCCCCTAGAAGATGAAAGAAATCCAGTACAATTTTCTCTCCCTGTTTTTAACAGATTAAAAATGACTATTGTTATGTTCGCTTTTTGTGGCATAGACTATTGTTATGTTACTTTTTTGAGCAAGTGGTACGAAAAAGACATTTTCTGAAAATGAGTCCTAAGCTAGATCGATTTATCGTGCCCGAAATCCCCTGTATACTAAATGACATGAAAATCGTTGTAGCCGTTTCCGAGATTCAGATTATTTACGTATATATATACGTAAATAATCTGAAATATATATATAAGAATTGCTCGTTTAAAGAGATAGAGATTGATATATTGCTTGGACGTTTCTACCCAACTAAGCAGAACTTGTACTATGGGAACTAGTATGTTCACCTTTTATACCTACTAGTTCAACAAATTCTTTGGTATTTTATGTTTTTTTTATATTTTCTTACAAATGAATGCTACTTTAGAATATTTTTATAGCATAGGTCCCTATAAAAATATTCTCCAGTCCGGTAAAGACCGGTCGCCGCAAGTGCGCTTGCAGCCTAGGAACTAGAACCAAAGTTTTAATCGTATAACAGACACAAAGGTCTATATTTGCATTATAATACGCATAAGAGAACATACTCAACAACGAACGAGCAGACACCACCGTATTCACAAATGAAACAGAATAACTCCAGGAAAACTGTTATACATTATTTATTGAAGTGAAAACTTCTTTAGGCTAGCGTCCACAGGCCCGCATCGCACGCATTGGACGCATCGCACGCAGCGGATTTTTAGACTGCGTCCACTGATCGGCAGCGATCGGATTACCGACGCGAGTATAAGCAATCAGATTGCCGATGCCACCTTCATTCGGACTTTTGTAGTGATCGTCAAATGCAAATGGCCGACGATGCGGAGAGAGCGCGCGAGGCGCGTCCACTGATCGGCATTCCGTATGACGTCATCGGTACGCATCGCATGTAGGCATTGCCGATGAGCGATCCGTACGATGCGGATCAGTGGACGCGGTTGTATAAGTTTTTATACAAGGCAAACTAAAATCCGTTGCGTGCGATGCGTCCGATGCGTGTGATGCGTCCGATGCGTGCGATGCGGGCCTATGGACGCTAGCCTTTTAGCACCGTTGTGATTTGAATGGCAATGTAACGGAAATGACATAATGACATAGCATGACATGAATGAAGCTTAATGACATAGCCGTAATTTCAAGCATAGCAGCAGAGGTACTATTGGCCGAATAGTGATAACGTTGGGCTGCGGTCAGACCGACAACGGGAGCAAGTTCAAATCCAAGGCGACATTAAACTTTTTGCAACTTTTTACTTTTTATTTTCAACTGAAAACTTCTAAAACTAAATAAGTATTGCATATTGGATAAGTACATAAAAATAAATACTACGCACTGGTTTTTTTTGAAGGTTTCACTTCTACCACGTGTGAATTTCACACATGTTTTTTTTTCATCAATGGTGTATTAAACAAGGCTCAGGCATTGTCTCTATACAATCCAAGCTCAATAAACTCAATTGTTATCAAAAAAACATCAGTCCAACGTTAGTACTCCATTTCAATTGTCTACTTCATCTTCTTTTCTTCAAAATCTACCAAAAAGAATGACTGACATTCTAGCGGTAGTTTCTATTCTTAATTAATTTTATATTTATAGAACTAAATTTAATTTTTAACTTTATAATTTTATATTATTATTATGTTTTCAAACCAAATCCTCAATATAACATAACACATTGTTAAAACACTTCAAAACAAATATATACAACAATTTCTAATATTTTTGTATTATTTGTAAATACGGCTGTAGATAAATCTCTAGTCAGTGCATTCTAAAGCGGTTTACTGAATAGGACTATTTAAGAGTAATGTATTAAGGCTCTACTAAACGCCAGTTATTAATTTATTTAGTTTGTTTGTTTAATCCATTAATTGTATTTACAATATTTACAAAATACACATATAAAACAGATGAGCTATCTACAAACTGTTGCAAACAATTTACAGATAGCTCAACTGGTTAGCTTAATTATTATATCAGTAGGAGTAAACATTTTCAGAATCAACGAGAATTTGAGACAAGTATTCTTAAAATCGACGAAATCGAAGTTAAGCGACGTTCTGCTCGGTCACTATTTGGATGGGTGACCGTTAGTGGCATTTACATCTGAGCACTTCCGTGCTTCGGAGGGCACGTTAAACTGTCGGTCTAGCAGTTGTTAAGCCACGACGGAGGCCTTAAGGCGGCCTAAAAGCTCCGTCACCAGAGTTGGCCACTAACGTACGGGCTTGCTTGCTATTATAGAAACTGTATAATATCGTCAGACAAACAGAACTTAATGTATTAAAATATTTTATGACCACACTTAACTATATGACGAAAGATATTAAGCTGTGTGTCGGTGCCTTTTCACATGTACACGATGAAATACTATTTAATTCGGGAAATCGTAATTAAAACGTTGATACTGATAGAAAGTGCGAATGAAACCAATAAATCTTTACAGTTTTCATTCTCACTTTAGTCATACTTTAATGAAAAAAAAAAATGTGAAGCCCAGGAAAATAGCCCACCTGATGTTAAGCTACCTTTGCCGGGCTCTGCCTCACAGCCAATCCTCTGAGGAAGTGCCCTGTGAGGCAACGTAATTCGTCCATCTAATGGTCTTATGTGCCATTGCATTATCAAAACCTCAAGGGGATTTCCGGAATGAGCAAAAATTTCATCATCATCTCCTTGCCCTTTTCGCAAAATTTATTCAAAATTTAATATACAATAATTTACTCAAAATTTATTCATTTTATTTTATACAGGGTGTTTCATAGTGCCTCTGTTCTAAAACTCAAAACAAACAAATACTCTGCATTCGTATTGTAGTTAATAAAAGCATAATTCATTCGGTTGGCAGCACTGAACATTGCGAACCGTTTTCGTAATGTTGGTACTGCAGTACATTGGGTAAACAAGGTTGTCTCACCGAACTGTAATCACAACTTTTGTGCCATCCATGCATTTTATTGAAATGCCCTATCGGGTACACATTAGTAACATAGGTAAATTATTTTTATTAAAAAGTGTAACCAACTGAGGCAACACACAAAAATAAAAGATTGATAATCTGAATTGAGGTCTTAAATCTTGTCTAATTATAGGATACCACAACATTCATAATATTACAGGTATGAGTATATTATTCAAAACTAGGTGCCGCCCGCGACTTCGTTCGCGTCCCGTTGGATCCCGTTAATTTTTCGGGATAAAAAGTAGCCTATGTGTTAATCCAGGTCACGGACAATATATATTCCAAGTTTCATCCAAATCGGATCAGTAGTTTTTACGTGAAAGAGTAACAAACATCCATCCATCCATCCATCCATCCATACTTACAAACTTTCGCGTTTATAATATTAGTAGGATATATAGATTTGAAGGTACAATATCATCTTGTCCCAAATTAACAGTGGTGGTTCAATATTCTTGTCAACCAACCCCTTTACAGCCATGTTCAAATTCTACAATCGCTACAGAAAAAAAGCGCATGGAACGTCCAAAATACATGAATGGTCGGAAAAATCATCTCTATTATTTTCTCTAGCGCCTTAATTCACCTAGTTTGTGATGTTACAAAATTACCCTTTTAATTTTTTTAATACATTCATATTCATCTTTAAGTCTTCATGTTACTTCAGCACTCATTTCTTATTATTACCATTAAACCACCTTGTATATTGCAACAGTTATTTTGTTACACGTCGGTGTAAATGAATTCTTTCAGGGCCCGGATTAAGAAGTTGCTACTTCGAGTACATTGCAAATACACTGAGTGCAAACCTAACGGTGGAGTTGATTGTTTAAATTCGGGAAAAGTGATAATAGGGTGGATGTTGGGGGTAGAACATGAACGCATTAGGCAATCCTGATGTCCCCCTCTTGATGCCCAGTCTAAAAACTCCGTGACTAATTTGCTGGCAACAGTTTTGATAAAAAAAAACTTTTGAAGTGAAAACTTTTTTAGCACCGTTGTTATTTGAAAGTCGATAAAACGAAAAAGCGAGGAAACGAGAAGAGAGATCTCTAATTTTCGTACGCATTCAAAGGAGACTGCTGGCCAAGCGGTCTAACGCATTGGATCGAATCGAAACTAGCTCGTAGTGCGTGGGTTCAAGTCTCGAGCAAACTCGTTCACTTTTTGCAACTTTTTTGAAGTGAAAACTTCTTTAGCATTACACACACACGCGTGTGAATTACACACATTGTTTTTTTAACTTTTTCATATGAAAAACTTCTTTAGATAAAAATGATATTTTTGCTGAACCTTCGTTTTGTTATTTATTCCCTATGCTTTGTTGTTTTCCGTTTTTACATAATTACATTGTCATTGATTATATTATCTCCAAAAATATTGTGATGTGTGAGCAAGACGCTATGGTTAGCCTAAAGTAGTAGAGCTTCGTGTGATAGCATGCATGCTCATTATGAGTTAGTGGTCAATCCTGATGACAGAGTTTTTAGGCCACCTTAAGACCTCCGTCGTGGCTTAACGACTGCTAGAGCCGGGACAGTTTAACGTGCCCTCCGCAGCACGCAACCGCTCAAGCCTTGGTCTCGCGATCGTAACGCACCAAGGCTTCAGATGTAAATGCCACTAACGGTCGCCTATCCAAATAGTGACCACAAAGAACGTCGCTTAACTTAGATAATCGGTGAAGATGGATTAAGCAAGCCTAGCCACGAGCTTCGCATTGCTGTGTTCCGGCTTCAAGGGTTCACCAATACCCTTCAAGCCAGAATAAGCTGAGTCGGGACCGATTTGGCTACATACAGCGCGGAACGAGACTAGCTAGTACATAGACATATAGACATAGACATTTATTTCTGTACTAGTAGTACCCACTAGTTACGTTAGATTACCTATAGCTGTTACTTAACAATTATTTTGTTTGTTTCTTGTAGGTAGGTATCTTTATATTTGCTATATTTTCTATGTCCGTTCTGTATTTTTCTGTGTGTATGTCAAATAACGGGTGCCAGACATGGTCCTTGCGGAAAGAAGATGAGGAAAAACTTGCGATTTGCCAAAGAAAAATGGAAAGAAGCATCCTGGGTTTAAAAATCTCGGACAAAGTAAGCAACAATACCATAAGGGAGAGAACAAAAATTAAAGATGTAAAGAAGCTGATAAGAGTATTGAAATGGAACTGGGCAGGTCATATTTGTAGATTGGAACATGGAAGGTGGGCAAAAAGGGTGACGGAGTGGATCCCACTAGAAGGCAAGAGGAAACAAGGGAGACCGAGAAAGAGATGGCGGGACATTTGCCTCCGCTGGGGCGACTTGTACTAAATAAATATAAAAAAATTAGTTGTGGTGTAGTTAACACTAGTAGTTTTAAGAAAGTTATTAAGATTGTTATTAGCGAGTAAGTACTAGAAATAAAGGCTTTTTTATTTTTATTTTTTATTTTATTTTATTTTATTATGTCAAATAAACTAGTATCTATCTATCTAACACACCCTAGCGTGAAGACAAGTGTTCTTCGGATGAATTTGAAATAGTTAAAGTATCTATCTTATTTACCTATCTCTTGTATTAACATAATACACAGGATTTCCATTAAAATAACACTCATTTCTTCCCTACCCCCTCTAACCCCACACCTTCTCTTCCGTTTCCGATTTTCTAAATCACGTTGTATATAATTTTGTAAAACCAAATCTTTAAAACCAAATCTTTAAAACATACTTGTGTTTGAGATGTGTTTTTTTTCTTTCTTTTTTTTTTGATTCGTACTTTTGCTATCTACACTGTAGGTCGTGGGTTCAAATCCTACAAAAAAAATGTACCTACTTATTTAAAATATGTTTTTTACGTACAAACGTTTATTTAAATGAAAATGATAATAAAATGAATAAAACAATAAAATCGATTGTTCATTAAAATGCAACAAGACTACGGTAAGACGCACCTCATTAGCCAGCGCGGTGACAGATTTATGATAATGTGACTTATGGCTATAGAAATAGAGACGTTTTAATTTTGTCCTTATTGAGGGATCCCGTTCTCATCTCGATATAATTTAGTTTAGATTAGATCAGACGGGTTATTTCCATCGAGCTCACATTGCATAGTAAGCTCGTTGGGATTTTTTTCCCATCGGCCCCACCAGTGGGCCAGCCGGTGGGATCGATAGGAATAACCCGATCAGACCAGTAGTCAATAAAAAAAAACTGTGCGTGCAGTCCCTACGCGCGGGAGTAGTTATACTTCGAGTGCCACACGTTCACTCTCGCTCTGTGTTTAATGTGAAATTAATTTAGTATTTATTTTTATGTACTTAACCAATATGCAGTACTAATTTAGTAATTTAGTAATTATTTTTATGTACTTAACCAATAAGCGTATTATAGTCTCTTTCTATTCCCCCCGCTGTCAGTTGGAAGTCGTTTATCTTCAAAAACACGCGCGGTCAAATGCTAAATTACACTGCCATCTATATTTGATTGTAGCATTTGTAGCGTATTAGCCTCTGTCTCTTTCTATTCGGGGGGAATAGAAAGAGACAGAGACTATGTCATCCAGTAACGCAACGTTGTTGGAAGTCGCATTAGAAGTATAACTTCAATAAGTAACTCGGTAAACTTAAAAAACAATCGTTTTTTCCAGTTACAACTTAATGACATGACAATCCATTGAACATGTTTCAAATTATTTTAATGTAAACACATAAAAATATTGAAATCATTCTAAATGGTCGGATGTGGACGTAATTTCAGTCATAAAGAGTTCTTAGTAGGGTGACCAGGAATTCGGAAAGTATTGGGTCATTTTTTATCTATCTATGCTATTATAAAACTGTAAAAAAGCCAAAAAGTAAAATTAAAGATATGGATACTCTATGGTAAATATGCAGATCTACTAAATAAACGACTCTGATTCCAAAAATCGAGTTTGTCTGTTTGTATGTTTGCTCGCGAATCACGCCTAGACTACAATTTCAATGAAACTTATACCATTCAGAAGCCCTTTTTCCGGATTGAACATAGGCTATATTTTATTGAAATTAAAGACGTGGATTCTTACACAGCTTGACCTCTCCAAACCAAAAGCCGCCTTTGACACGAGGTTCATCGTATACTGGTTGACAGATATTTTGGTGGTGCCGCACGCATACAAAGTGGCGGGTATCAGCTAGTTAATTAATAAATCAGATATATTAAAATTATACAGACAAGGACGTAAATCGGTCTTCCTGGACATTTATATGTATAAGTACTTTGGAAAGTCGATATCAATCACGCTTTGCAAGAGCGCCAAAAACAACGTATGTTTCTACCAAAGAGAAGACTCATACTTCTCTTTCTTTTGTTACACAAAAAAAAGAGACAAGAATACTATTCCGTAGACAAATCGCTGTGCTAGGTATAATTCTAGTAGCTGATTAAGATTATTGAACTATTTTAAGCTGTCTAAGGGTGTTTTTCCACCAGAGCTAAGCCAAACTACGTTCCTAAGGATGTGTTTGACATCCACCAATGGGAATCGTTAGCTTCGGTGAAAAAGCACCCTTATACCGTCGTCAATTTGTGAAGATATCTCGTACTTATTTGCAAGTATCGTGAGAATTAGTACTATGTAATTAAAAGTTTGTTATGGACAAAAGCACAATGATTTTACGAAGTTTATAACTCAGGTAAGATTATTCTAGAACAATTTGAATTTCAATACCTTATTCTAAAGTTATAAGCTTCTAAGAATATGTCTTCAAATTAGAACAAGACTTTTGATTGGGAATATAAGTTTATGCAAATTTGGATATAATAGCTGAAGTAGTTTAATATTAACTGGAACTTAATTGTTATTGTCGTTTTTTGATCGAAATGAATCTGTTTATGTAAATTCTGTTTCATATTCATTTGATGGCGAAATATTAGATTATTAAAGTCTCTACCTCCCTCAGTCTTTAATTGATTTATTTTAATTCTCCAAGAGTAGCTAAGAACCTAGACCTTCGTAATTCTATTAATATGAAATTAATCGTTGATTTGTCCTATTTATATGTATCATATTTTTTTCTATTGCAGTCTTTTAGGTACAAAAAATACCGAAATAAAATTGGTCACAGTTTCACCGTTTTATATTCATACCGGCTCAAAGTTAATGTAATTAAAATATCCTAATTTTTCACAAAAATCATGGTCACCCTACTTGTGGTGACGATACCGCTGTGTGGTCGCCCTCTTTACGATACTAACCCGAAGCGATGCATATTATTTACGCTTTATTTAATATCGTTAGTTATTTTTACCCGAAGTACCTTTTTATTTGAAGTCGGTTAAGATGACCAGTCTGAACCAGAAGAAACAGCTTCTACTGCGATACGGTACAGGTCGTTTTCACACCACCGACACGACACCTACACGACACGATATGAGCATCACACACAGCCTGACTTCACTCACATAGCTCTCTCTTTGGTGGTACCATTTTTTAGGATGACACCGCCAACTTTCACCCTACTACGGCGAAGTAAGAGGGTATGTGATTTTGACCGGTATTTATGAATTATGTTCATCTGTTCCCTCATAACTCCGAAACTACTCATCAGAATTTGACAAAATGATCGTTGTACGCGTCTCGATCGTCCGCGGTTATATACTATGTGACGTCACATTAAATTGCACGTGGCGCCCTCCATAGGACTCATTTCGTACTTTATAGAGCGTTTAATTTATAGAAACGTCACTCCAAATTTCAAAATGTAAACACCACGATGACACTTCGACACCAATTATCATTATTTAGCGGACCGTCCCGGCTTCGCACGGGTATTTAACAAAACTTTCAATTTTTTTTAGGTCATTTTTTACGCCTTGGGTTGCATTATTGTAGTTTTAGTAAGGATCACTAATTTTTTTGAAAATATAATACAGCCTATGTCACCCGGGGATAGTGTAGCTTCCCAACGGTGAAAGAATTTTTCTATCGGTCCAGTAGTTTCAAAACCTATTCAATGCAAACAAACAATCAAATCTATCCTCTTTATAATATTAGTATAGATAACTCTGCCTTTTGCTACCTTACCCATTAGTACTAGATATAATATGATAGGCCCCCATATCGTAACTCTGAACTGCTTTCGCCGCCCAGCATAATGTCAAGCGACGTGGCTACAGATATACGAAAACAAGAAGCTTTTGACGCCAAAAAATGCGCTGAAACGCGCTAATGTCACTATTTAGTTACAGAATACCTATGATTTAGTATGAAAGCAGTTCAGAAAACCTGCCAGGCTTAAACCTGGCAGGTTTAGCGACAACGATACCCCCACTGTGTTATTAGTAAGAGCTGGCAATAAAAGCATGTAATTAATCCAAGTTGCGTTCCAATATTCGGGCGATAGAGGTCGAAAACCTATTATCCTGAAGAAAATTAAAACTCACTTTTAGGGATGCCGCAATATTGAAGCCTACAAATTAACTTGATATTAGAAACTACGTGTTCATTCACGTGAACGCGAACTTAAACACGTGAACGTAAACGTTCATTACGTGGAAACGTTGATTTATTCAACAAAGAGAAATTCATTTCCTCACCTCTTGTTACGCACTAAGATTACCAACCCTGTGTCAATTAGGGGGTGGGTTAGTGGTGGGGATGTTATTTGGATTAGGTGAATAGTTTTACGGAACTTACGGGAAAAATTACGGATAGTTTTACGGATGGATTACGAGTTCTTGTGTACTTTTACAGAGTTTACGGATACATTACGGATAGTTTTACTGATGGATTCGTAGCTCTTAGGTAGATTCTTGCAGAATTTATTGATTTATTACGGATAGTTTAACAGTAATTTTGCAAGTAGTTTACGTAATCAGGTCGTCATTTTACTATAGGGAAATACAGACCATTTTATAAGAAAAAAGTGCGTCACTTACGGTCGAAGTCTGAAAACTGATAAAAGTTATTCCCAGAATTTACGGTAAGCACACTAAGCACATCACTACCAGTGTTAGCACAGCTAATAACATCGTGTAAACACTCGATATTTGCCGAGCGAATATCGCCTTTACGATCGTCATTTATTTTAGAGGATAATATTCATGATTTATCTACATAATCTAAACTGTATAACCAAACGTAGTTATAAGATACTCTTAAATAATTTACTAAACTTAATTGGGTCCAGTGATCATCCATCCTTAAACTATGGTGCTTTAGTTTTTTTTTCGCTCCTCGGAGCAGGCTATAGTTTTAAAGCCATACCGCCTAGTCTTACGTCGTTTTTTCCCATAATATACTTTAGTTTAGTTAGTAATTGGTGTCGATTCGCTTGTTGCATTTTTCTAAACTTACCTAATTTGACAGCTCTAAAATTATTGCCATCTCTGTAGTTTCAAGTTTATGAGAAAGGGGCGCCAACATTTTTAGTGCTGTCAAATTAGGTTAGTTTAAAAAATACAAAAGAATCGATACCCTTCAAAATGAAACGTTAATGTATATATTGTTCCATCGTAGATCATTATTGAAAGAATGCTAGTTGTGATTAGATTGTGTGAAAGAGGATATGAATGTAGGAGGAGTAGATTCAGAGTTGACGAATGATAGGAGTGAGTGGAAGAATATGATGTTCGGACCCTAGCGTGGGATTGCTGGGAAATTATGGCGGCTTCAGTTTTAATAGTTTTAGCTGTATGATAATCAAACCCGCACCTCAAGCGTCTCAGCCAGAAAGTTCGTACAAAAAAGGTTTTTTTTTTTTTCATTTAAAACCCATACTTAAATTATTAAAATGTCATGTCAAAGTGCCATCACCTACTCATAACCTAAAAAAATAAGAACTTTAAGTTACCCATCGGTTAAAGATTCATAAAAAAACTAAAAACTTTCAGAAACGAACAAACAAAAAAGCCACGCAAAACCAAAAGAGAAACTTATAAAAATTCAAAAAAGGAACAGAAAAAAAACAAAAAAGAAACAGAAAAATTTGCATAGCGCTGTCGGCCATTGAATTTGCCGGCGAAATTATTTAACTGTCAGTGTAATTGACAGCACCTTTGTCAGTTGCGCGGGCGCCGGTGACGGCTGTGAGCTTTGCAAATGAAAAGGATTGATTTAATTGCATTATTGTTTTCTTATTTGAGACTCGGAACATAAATTGAATTGAGAATCTTATACACGGTGAAAAATAACTATTAACGCAAACAACCATCAGGCAGATTACACAGAATCTACATGACAAAAAAAATAGTTTTATTAAAGATGGCGTCCTAATAAATCGTGCAATAGTCAAATATGTGGTATCGATTCGCTAGTTGCATTTTCTAAGTAACAATACAATACAATACAGTACAAAATAGTTTATTTATACAAAAGTGTACATGACAGGAGTAGGCAATCATAATTAAGTTAGTAGGTACATGCATATTTATATTACAAAACAAAAAACAAGTAATGCTAATGTTACCAGAAGGTAAGTATCGTACCTACGCAAGGGGAATGGAACGCTGCCATGTACAAGCCTGTATAAAAAGCTCTGCGCTCAGCATGTGCTGAGAACGAGTTCTCAGCGCTGATTTTCAGCAAAAGGCTTCGGTGACCTAATTTGACATCACTAAAAAGGTTGCCTTCCCTTTCTCCTAAACTGAAACGACAGAGACGGCTATAATTCTACAGATGTCAGATTAGAAAAAATGACAATTTACAATAAAGTCGGGAATTCCAAATGACGTATTTTGTAATTTAACAGCGCCATCTAGTATCGAAATAAACTTTGTAAGCTTTTTATTCTCCGGGAAAAGGCACAGGACGTATCGTAGAACTAGGTAGAAACTAGGCAGCTCCCATTATTATTTACCCGACTACGGCGAAGCAAAAAGGTGGGTCGGGTATATGATTTTGACTGATACTATTCTAAAATGACTCTTGGCTGGCAAGGCGACGTGTTTGCATTAAAAAAGAGGCTTTGACACTTCGCCCTCCATCTTGCAAGCCCCCTAGGCTATACTAAATGTTAAAAAACCACAAAGACAAACGTGCACATTAAGGCGAGGTTATCCAAGAAGTTTAGGACGAAGACGTCTAGACGGGCACTGGGCGCGAGCGAGCGAGCAAGGCACGAGCGCCTGAACGTATAGATTTTGATAGTTTTCTTTTACAGAGATGAATAATAACTAAATTATAATATTTTTTTTACAGTTCCCTAGTAAATAATGAGCCCTATCTTTTGATATAACTTTGACATGATTTCAAGAAGAAACATCGTAGTATGAACCGTTTGAAATATCGATTTAGTGTCATCTTTACGTTTTTTTTTTATCGAGAAAATTATTTATTTATTTATTTATTTATTTATTTATTTATTTATTTATTTATTTATTTATTTATTTATTTATTTATTTATTTATTTATTTATTTATTTATTTATTATTATCATTCTCGTTTCTATCTTTACAAAGCTCTAGGATATATGTTCAATTTTAATAAAATATTTTTTTTTCGTGCAACTTTTGCATTTCTATAGAGATACAGTTGTTAAAAAACCTAAAAGTTTCGAAAAACCCCGCCTTAAATCATTTTAAGTAATTTGTTTTGGATGTAATAAAGCAACTTTACATGGCCGCAAGCAGTGGGGGGCACCGCCATTTTAATGTTAATCGAAGTTAAACATTGATTTAAGCCACTTCGAAGGTAGTAGGTATTTTATAATCCTACTAATATTATATTATAAACGCGAAAGTTTGTATGTATGGATGGATGGATGGATGTTTGTTACTCTTTCACGTAAAAACTACTGATCCGATTTGGATGAAACTTGGAATATATATTATCCTTGTCCGTGACCTGGATTAACACATAGGCTACTTTTTATCCCGAAAAATTAACGGGATCCAACGGGACGCGAACGAAGTCGCGGGCGGCACCTAGTATACGCTGAAGTGTGGTGATCACTAGACTGTTCGCTCAGCCCCCGTATCGTAAGATCTGAACTGCTTTCGCTGCCCAGCATAATGTCAAGCGACGTGGCTACAGATATACGAAAACAAGAAGCTTTTGACGGCAAAAAACGCGCTGAAACGCGCTAATGTCACTATTTAGTCACAGAATATCTATGATTTACTATGAAAACAGTTCAGAAAACCTGCCAGGCTTAAATCTGGCAGGTTTTTATGACACAAAGATAACCCCCCAGACATTTTGATTATCTACGTAGATTTCTAGTTTGCTACGATTTTGTACTAGAAATATACATAAGCAGGACCGTGGGCGGAAGCTAGTTAAGTTATAAATTATCAATAACTAGAAGGGCTATTCCAATTATTATGGAAATGCTCGGTATCACCCGGAACCAACACACGGAACTGTGATTTTAGCCCCGTTAGCGATACCATCTTAATAATACTCGCTTTAAGGCTACGCGCGCATTTGCGATACGCCCGGGCCATAAAGCAAAGATATTATGGATAATTTATAAGATTAAAAAACTAAAAATACCGACTACAATTTGATACGCTTTCATCATCAAATGATGATGATGATGATAGCAATTCATGGGACTGTTATATTGATCGTAAACACCACAGCAACGTCACAGGAAAGCAAAATACGCAATGCCATGTACGTAAATGATGTGTTTTTTCGAGTTATTCTTATTTAATTGCCAAATTACTGGATAGAGTTTGATAAAAAAAAAATTTTTTCAATCCGTTTATAAATGACGGAGTTCTGAGGTAAAAAACATACAAAATAAAAAAATACAACCGAATTGAGAACCTCCTCCTTTTTTGAAGTCGGTTAAAAATACGATTTAACGACGAGGGGTTTTCAGGGGGGTTAGAGAGGGTTGTAGTGATTTTTAGAGGTTTGTAGGGTTCATGGTGATTTGTAGGAGTTTGTAAGGGTTTGTAGTGTTAGGAATCAGGACGGCGCAAGGTTGTACCTATGTTTTGATCTAGGTAGATACAATCATACCTATTCATATCCGCGCACGAAGCCGTGGGCAGACAGCTAGTGGAAAATAAAACAATACATTTTAGTATCATAATCGATTTAAGGAAGCGTTGGCTTAGCCGCGTAAGCATGTGACCTAAGATATGGGGTCCTTTCCTACTTTAAGAACAGAATATTAGTACAACTTAGAATATTTTTGGTGATCTACAAGTACTACAAGTAGGTAAGGGTAGGTACGATAAAATGCCCCAACCAGAACGATGCCAAAAAATTTCAACCTACCTACTCTTAAAAAAGTCTCAAAAATAAACACGATATTTTAAAAATTTTCGCTAACCAAAATTAGAATGAAAAACTGTGATTTGACTCTCAAAAGACGCGTCTTCGTAAATCTCAAAAGCTAAGTAGCAAAACAGTTGGTATATATGAGACTTCAATGTAGAGGAATAAAGCTTATTTTCCTGTAAAAAGCTTTTGCAACTGACATACAGTGGTCCATATTTGGCATACATCCAAAATCTAGACAAAAGTCCAGATTTTATCTTGACTGCTCTGGAATTAACTTTGGTGGTAATCTCCGGGAAGTAGATCGATGGGATGAATAGGATGAAACAGGATGAAACAGGATGAAACAGGATGAAATAGGATGAAGCCTAGATTGGTCCACCTCATCAGGCTTTTAGCGATTGAGCTTAGATTAAAATGTCCACTGTTCTTACCACTTGCGGTATTTATAAGCGGGTTATATCAGAGGAAAATAAAGAAAAAAATACGTATTTCGTATTATTACTAGAAGAAAATAAATAAAAATGTAACTGTAAGATTTGAAATCAATACACAAGCGTCTCATTTTCTCTTATAAAACGAAAACCCATATAAAAATAATTTATTTCCCTTATTTTGTTCGGTGGTTTGGTAATCGATCAAGAATCCTCATCTAAAAAAAGCCATTAAACTTTCTAGAGTAGTTTTTCCACAACTTGTTTTATGTACTTTAAGTAGGGTGACTAAGCTCATAATATTCCCTAAAATAATTAAAATTATACAAGTTTTTACAAGCTAACAAAATACCTACTTAAATATCCATTTAATTTAATAAAAGCACTCATTTGATCACCGCACTCCATGCGGTTTATGTCCCATTTTATGAGAACATAAAAAAATTCGTACATTTCGTACCCAGTCTGGCGAAAGTGTGCAAGTAATAAAATTCAGATTTTGCGACCATCGAATCCTATGCAAATTACTTTCGGCGATTTGAATTCATTTGAATGTCCTTCTCTTGAATGTAGGGTTTTCTTGGTCACTCTAGTCTAGATGTGAAGGTAAAAAAATAATTGTAATGTTTCATTCGGAAAAAACCTACCTAAAAAATTCAGCGTGCTCCTTATTTCCAAATATCGGCATCGTTAAACATTTCAACTTCTTTTTTCAATTCCTTTTTACAACTTCTTTTTTGATAACACGATAGCACTATAACTACGCCACTACGTCAATATCTTCCAACCCCTAAATACTTGCTCGATTAGATTATTTAGCCGCAATTTACACCTGGTGCCGTCTTTTCAGGGACGCCATTAGAATATTAAGCAACCCTATTCGGGGGAGGATTGAATTGGTGACAAAATTATACGGATTTAAAATCAGTCACTTCTTCTCAATAGACTTTACCGTTCGCCTGTTTTGGAGTGTTTTCAGACTTTCTTATCAACCTATAGTGATGGAAGATGGACGACTGCGATTACGGAATGGTGACCAGCAGGCCTAGGATGCGCACGCGAGATATTTGTCATGTCGTTCTATCAAAATGTAAACATTTTGCACCAGTTTAGGAACTATTGCATTATCCGTGGTAATGTCGTCGACAAAACGCGCTTTCTAATTCTACACTTTTGACACTCCTTACTCGTCTCACCTCTTTGAGGACGAGATAATAGTCATGCAGAAATGTCAAAAGTTGAAGATTCAATGGCGCGGTTTCTCGACAACATTACCACAGATAATGCAATAGTTCATAAACTGGTGCAAAATGCTTACATTTTGACAGAACGACAGGACAAATATCTCGCGTGCGCATCCTAGGCTTGCAGGAGACGCTCAACGACCGCGAGGCAGGCCATCGGCTCCATGGTCCGATGATATTGTGGCCGTAGTTGGGCAGTGGAAAAACTCGCGCAAGACCGGAGAGACTGGTACTAAAGTGGAGGCATGTCGACAGTAGATAGATAGAATCTACAAACCCTATCATGCAACGTGGGCGTGACAGTGAAATAATCATCATCATTGAATAAGCTAAGTAGGTATATTCGTTATGTGACAGTTGAAAAAACTAACAGAAGATATATTTCACTCTTTTTAGTTTACTTTAACGGGTTTATGTTTGTTAATTGTTTGAGAGCGTTTAGTCCTATTAACTTTATCTATTTTAAACGCTTTTATCGGGCACTTGAAGCTATTTCGACTCTTTCGCATAATCCCAGCTATACGTGCATACGACATAATGTAAACAGTAATTTGCGTACGCTCCGTGCCAAATGCACTTGGAGGAGCGCCAATTCGGCCGGCGGACGCGATTTAGGCTTTCTGACAGAGCAGTTGGTAGCTAGATCACTGCATACTGAATTAAAATTTAGATATCAATCTTGACTTGATAGCACTCGTGCGTACAAGTTTTTATGAGAACAAGTAACAAAACCTGTATCCATGCAACAAGAAGAGTATTGTATATGAATGTAGATGAGTATAACAGTGTAGATAGGCCAAAGATGGATTGCGTGAAAGATGACATGGGTAAGAAATAAGTGACGAGATGACGTGTGATAGAAGAGCATGGAGGAAAAACACACCACGAAGTGGAACAAGAGCAAGGAGATGGTGAAGTAATGGAACCAGTAGGCCCATGTTAAGAAGACCTCTGCCTATCTTACAGTCCATACGACTTTGAGATTAATTTGACTATAAAACGCGTACAAGAATCAACGAAAGAAATTTTACAGAATACCTAGCTCAATGATATTATATTTCATAGCATTAAACATGAAACCACACCCAAGATAAAATTAAATAAGACTTCTAAACAATGAACTTCTATTTCAGCTTGCAGAAAACGAGCAAGAAAGCAAGGTCGTATGAGTTAGTGGCCAACTCTGGTGATGGAGCTTTTAGGCCTCCGTCATGGCTTAAAGACTGCTAGAGCCGGGACAGTTTAACGTGCCCTCTGAAGCACGGAAGCGCTCAGATGTAAATATAACGGTCACCCAAATAGTGAGAGCGTATAACGTCGTTTAACTTAGATAATCGGTGAAGATTGACTAAGCAAGCCTAGCCACGAGAGCAAAAAACGAGAAAAAAACTACGTACGAATCCAGGCGTCACTTGTCAAATGAGTTAGCTGTCAAGCAAGCGTGCCGCGGTCCGCTGGACAAACCTAATAACCGGCGAATTAAAAATTCTGCTTATATGACAATGCCAGTTTTTCCGCGCAACGGACGAATATGAAATTAATTTTCCCAGTTATTCAAATGGCCGAACTTTTTGAATCATATAACTTGAAATTAATGCATCGTCAGTGGAAATGTTTGAATAGAATTCTGTAGCGTATTCATATTCAACTTCCAAAATGTAAATAAACTATTTTCATTTGAACATTAAATTCATATAACATAATACTAAGATAAAACATAATGTAAGCCCGACGAAATTTCACGTAACTACAAAAGTGCTGGCTAAATTAAACACGAATTTTGACTTATGAAGTCTTAGC
The DNA here is from genome assembly GCA_947507515.1 of Eulithis testata. Classification (NCBI taxonomy): domain Eukaryota; kingdom Metazoa; phylum Arthropoda; class Insecta; order Lepidoptera; family Geometridae; genus Eulithis; species Eulithis testata. Next base: position 6,007,390 of record OX382219.1, read on the forward strand.
TATTTTATTTGTTGAGAAGAAATATAAATGTGAAAATATCACGAATATAATGCCTAAAAAAATCAAGAAGAAGTTAAAAAGCTTTATTCGGTAAACGTAAATATAATTAATAATAACTGTTCTGACTTATTTGATCGAGAGTAAACCAGACCTCTGTGGACTTTGATTGATCACCTCTAGACCTTGTGTTCCACCATCTTCACACGCAACCGCAACATACAAATATGACGCTTATTCCGTTAGAAATAAGCGTTTTGCGCGCTCTGTTTCGAACGTACGATAAAATTTTAATCAGGCAAGAGTAACCTCTATTTAGGCAGAAATAGAGATACAAACTTTTTGTATTAGAGCGACGATACGGTTTGTAAGTTTGTGTAATTACTGTTAAAACTATTTATATTCATTTATGATATTTCTTTATAGTAATAAAGTTTTGTGATTTTTATTTAATGTTTTTTATGCAAGTTGGGTACTAACCAACAATGAAATGGTACAGAGATTGACGCAGGTAATTTTTTACTTCGGCCGCTGCGTCTGTTCACTTAATTCAAAGATGAGATAAAAAATACCTATGGAACTATTGATAGGACTTCCGTGTAAGAGACACGCGACTTTGCGACCAAATCAAGCCTTGTATGATAAGTGCCTACTCTCTCTCTCTCTCTTCCAGACTATTAGTCTCACATGGTGGTGGGGTCAGCCTTGCTTACATTCTTCCTCCACTTCGCCCTATCCATGACGTCGTCATCGGAAACATTGCATTCCTTCATATCGCGGTTTACCACTGCTGTCCAGGTGGTTTTTGGTCTCCCTCTTGGTCTTTTGCCAGAGACGGACAGTTCCAGTACTCGGTTTTCAACGTAATCGGGTGATCTTCTTTTTTTATTTACCAAAAAGTATTCTATCAGCAATCTATAGTAGGTGCCAAATAACACCGCAATAGAGGTCATTCACCCACCTTCACCACGATGTCGCAAAATTCAATTTATGTATGGTAAACAAACAGTACTATGAGATTCGAGCGATTACCGTCTTAGCGACAGGTTTGTATGGAAAGCGACAGTATTAGCCATTCATAAAATGAATTTTGCAACATCGTGGTGAAGGTGGGTGAATGACTTGTATTGCGGTATCATTTGGCACCTACTATAGCTCGTAAGACTTTGATTAGTTTGGGACTGGAAGGCGTCGCGCGGAAATGTCTAAGAATATTTATTTATTTACTTGCTCTACTGGATATTGCCTATCGTTGTAGATAGATAACTCGTCGTGTACCTACAAGTCTTTTAAGGGGGCCACCTCGTACATGTGCTAAGTTCTTGTTTCCGTATCTCATTCTAGCATCATAAAGCTATTCTGCCAGCTTGAAATCCGGTCTAAGTGCCGGATTAGCCGTGTCTACCCATTTTCAGTCTAATGTTGTCCTATTTTAGTTTAAGATTCATTTTATAGTTAAAACTAACGTCCTACCGCGACTTCCTTTGACGTGCTTAGTGATCGTGGCATAACTTTATTCAGCTGTTTAACTGATTGCTATTGGCCGAATACTCAAACGCTACTTATATTTAGTACATGCTTAAATTATTGCCATCTCTTACAATTGAGTAATATTAAACAGAGGCAGAGCAATTTTAAGTGGTGTTTAAATTTGAGTGACGTTTCAGTATTCTACCTTAGGTCTAACAGGAATAATCACACCCTACGTTTTCAAAACCACAAAGTCGAAACACCGTTATAAGATTTGACGGGCGTCATGGCTCAGTCGGTAGTAGCTCTGCCTTCCGTGTGAGTCGTGGGCTCGATCCCCACCGAGAGCAAACATTTATGTGTGGCAAACAAAGATGTTTGTACTATGTCTAAGTGTTACTACGTATTATAAGTATGTACTCGTATTTACAATAAAAAAGTATATATAAGTATTATATCAGCAATCCAGTTCCCATAGTACAAGCTCTGGTTAGTTTGGGACTAGAGGGCGTTGTGTGTAATAACCAAGGATATTATATATTTATCATAACACTGTTATATAACGCTCACCGTTTCTCAAAGCCGTTGATGTTACAAAGCGGTTAGCGGCGCGGTTAAGTTTAAGTCAGAACTTTGGTTTCAACTTAAACTATGCACCTGTACTTTAGCTTTATGCACTTTTGTTCAGACGCGTTTAAGTTTTACTTAAGTTACTAAGGGCCGTAAGATCAATAGTGGTTTAAACCACGAAATAGAGTTTAACCTCCAGTATCCGATTATTTCATAAGATCAATGGTAGTTAATCGACCATCAGTAGCTTAAACTGACAGAGATGACAGTAGATTAGGCCGTAAGATCAAAAGCAGTTTAAACTATGGGTTTCGTGAACTACGATTACATATGATCGATGGATTAATCTACTGTCATCTCTGTCAGTTTAAGCTACCGATGGTCGATTAACTACCATTGATCTTATGAAATAATCGTAGACTGGAGGTTAAACTCTATTTCGTGGTTTAAACCACTATTGATCTTACGGCCCTAAATGATAGATTTCAATCCACCCATTTTGACTTCAAAACAAACGACAGCCGACTGGACGAATGACTTGACTGATAAAATATCTCAAATACCTCACTTGACACTAGCAAAATTGACTGTCAAAATGACAAACAAAGCCATATAGAAGAAGAAGAAGGCCCGAATCAAGTCTAACTTTTAAGGCAAAGAGACGAGCAGTGAATAAATAATAAATAAAATTATTCTCTATCACGACAGAAATGATAATTTTTAATTTGCTATGTTATAGATTGGCCATTTATTTGTGTTGTTGGCCGCTTTTTTAAGAGTCAAAACTTCTTTTAGGCCACACGTGGCCCAAATCAACAAGGCGTAAAAATCTACAAACTTAAATAATACCTTTATTCAGCCGTTTAAATACTATTAAATCAAATAAAACGTGAATATTTTTCGAAATGTCATGTAGTCCCGGCCAAAATCCACACCATAACTCAGAAGGTTTATACAAATCCCAAATATGAACATTTATTACCATAATACATAATATCACACGAAATCAAAATTTCGTTCGAGATCTGTGCTTTTCCTACTACCACCGATACGACATGTGAGGCCATTATGTTCGCTTCGTTAGAGATTTAAGTTTCATAGGGATGACGTGAAAATTCGTTTGGCAAATCGAGTTTTCAACGTCATTTGAGCCGAAATGAGCCCCTACACGATATCATCAAGATAATGTGTAAAAAAATGTATAATAAGTATTCTATGGGTAATCTAGTTCAAATAATGCATGATTTGCCTAGTTTGGGACTAGAGGGCGTTGTATGTAATGTCCATGAATACTAACATTACTTGTGTCCTACTAGACGCTTTCAGACCGTGACAACACGGTCTGACAATATTGCTGAGCTGTCAGTATCGTGTCGGTGTCGGGTAGTGTGCAAACACCCATCTGCTGAATATTTATCGACGGACCGGACGGACCGGACACAGCTGGTAAGTATAATGTGACATTTTGTGTATGATCCGGACATGATATTCGGAAATCGAAAAATCATTTTTGTCTTGAAGCGAAAAGGTTAGGATCGCAAAAAAGCGACTTACCTTTGTCTATAACCAGACCTTTACATTTAGTATAGTCCTACTAATATCATAAACGCGAAAGTTTGTAAGTATGGATGGATGAATGGATGGATGTTTGATACTCTTTCACATAAAAACTTCTGATCCGATTTAGATGAAATTTGGAATATATATTGTCCGTGACCTGGATTAACACATAGGCTACTTTTTATCCCGAAAAAAGAACGGGATCCAACGGGACGCGAACGAAGTCGCCGGCCGGCACCTAGTGATTTATAGTGTTTGCTGTTAGGAGCAACTTTTTACTCATGCTCCGATGAACGGAACACTGCAGTGCCTGGGACATGGTTTAGATGGAGTAGGTACAGCACCTGTGTTTGTGGCTGTAGTTCGGCAGCAGTGGAGAAGTCTCGCGCAGGACCGGAGAGACTGGCGTACTAAAGAGGAGGCCTATACCCAGCAGTGGGTGCATACAGGCTGAATAGATAGATAGATACAGCATCTATACCATCCTCTCAGCCTAGTCGGCTGCATCCATAGGAAAGACTTCAATACGTGCAGACCAGACATAGCCGCTGGATTTCTTACGATGTTTTCCTTCACCGTTTGAGACAGCATTGCACACATAAATTCTGTACCACAGATACTATAATACTACCACAGAGATCATATAATTATAACCTTTACTAAGCAAGCAAGTTTGTATGAGTTAGTGGCGGTTAATGACGGAGTTTTTAGCCCGCCCTAAGGCCTCTGTGGCTTAATGACTGCTAGAGCCGAGACCGACACGTGCCCTCCGAAGTACGGAAGCGCTAAAATGTAAATGCCACTAGCAGTCACCCATGAAGCTACGCTACGAGCGCTCTCTTTACCTATAAGTGCCTTTACTAAGGTGAGTATTTGGTTTCGACCGTTGTGAATTGACCTTATCCAAAATGTCATAACTCCCTGAGAACAGCTTCGCAAGCGGTCGAGACACCTCAACCATTTTAATGTACTCCCCTTGCGTATTCAAGAAACCCTTGCACAAATAGTAATTGAATTTGAATACAGAGACTTCAGCACGAATAAATGTGACAATCGCAAACGTATCGTAACGGTAACGTATCTGAGATACACTGCGCGGTGACGTTAGAAAGCTGGGTAGTCGAGCCGGCGTTGACGCGCAATATGACTCGAATACGATAGGTTTACGTAACGCGGCCACTGTCAGATTTGTTCGTGCTCACTCCCCTGATGGTAATGCAAACTAACGCAAGACTAATGGATTATGAAGGTATTAGTGAGACCTGAAGCACGGGTTTTTTACCTATTATATAAGCGAAGAAGTGGTTAGATTGTGTGAAAGAGGATATGAATGTGAGAGGAGTAGATTCAGAATTGACTAATGATAGGAGTGAGTGGAAGAAGAAAACATGTTGTGCCGACCCCACCTAGCGTGGGATAAGGGCAGGGGAATGATGATGATGATAAGCAAACGTTTGACCAGTCTGGGTCATTTGCCGGAGAGCTCAAGAGAGGAATGGACGAATGTTCACTAGAAAATCCAACGCCTCCTCGTTGGATTTTCCTTCCTCCAAAAACAAAATCCCAGGTTTACCTGAATCAGAGATTCTGAGGAAAAAAAAAACGTGTGGCACTCGGAGACTGCCGCGGTAAAGCTATTGCATAGCATTTTATATCGTATCACCGCTGTGCCGGTCGGAGTGGGGGGTGTTAGGTTATTTTTGTTACGGAATTTCTGGATTAGGTCTCCACGCTCAAGGCCCGCGATAGAAGCTATGCAATAGCTTAAAAGAAATATATAAATATCTGAGTCTGGCCAGACTCAGATTCTTATATATTTCTTTTTATAGAATTTACTACTAGCTAGTAAAATTAAATCAAAAACTAGTGCTAGTTAGTATTGAGATTTCATTTAGGATTTAGACAGATTAGAATAATACAAATGGAGAGACAGGAACAACTTAATATAAACTAAACAACAATTTACATTAGTTCATTTAAATAACCAATTGCAATGTAAATTCCTAATTTCTCTGTGAATTGTGGTACAAATTGATATACTTACAAAACAGTTAAAAAATTATTAACGAATAAGTTCAAGATCGAATTAGGAAATCATTATTTACAAAGAATGTTACGATGTGTGTGGTTGTGGTATTTGTGGGATGGCTCTTATGTGTCCGGAGCTGCATGCTGCATACCGCATTATTTACAAAGAATGTTACGATGTGTGTGGTTGTGGTATCGGTGGGATGGCTCTTATGTGTCCGGAGCTGCATGCTGCATACCGCACTATTTACAAAGAATGTTACGATGTGTGTGGTTGTGGTATTTGTGGGATGACTCTTATGTGTCCGGAGCTGCATGCTGCATACCGCACTATTTACAAAGAATGTTACGATGTGTGTGGTTGTGGTATTTGTGGGATGACTCTTATGTGTCCGGAGCTGCATGCTGCATACCGCACTATTTACAAAGAATGTTACGATGTGTGTGGTTGTGGTATTTGTGGGATGACTCTTATGTGTCCGGAGCTGCATGCTGCATACCGCACTATTTACAAAGAATGTTACGATGTGTGTGGTTGTGGTATATTTGTGGGATGGCTCTTATGTGTCCGGAGCTGCATGCTGCATACCGCACTATTTACAAAGAATGTTACGATGTGTGTGGTTGTGGTATCGGTGGGATGGCTCTTATGTGTCCGGAGCTGCATGCTGCATACCGCATTATTTACAAAGAATGTTACGATGTGTGTGGTTGTGGTATATTTGTGGGATGGCTCTTATGTGTCCGGAGCTGCATGCTGCATACCGCACTATTTACAAAGAATGTTACGATGTGTGTGGTTGTGGTATTTGTGGGATGACTCTTATGTGTCCGGAGCTGCATGCTGCATACCGCACTATTTACAAAGAATGTTACGATGTGTGTGGTTGTGGTATATTTGTGGGATGGCTCTTATGTGTCCGGAGCTGCATGCTGCATACCGCACTATTTACAAAGAATGTTACGATGTGTGTGGTTGTGGTATTTGTGGGATGACTCTTATGTGTCCGGAGCTGCATGCTGCATACCGCACTATTTACAAAGAATGTTACGATGTGTGTGGTTGTGGTATTTGTGGGATGACTCTTATGTGTCCGGAGCTGCATGCTGCATACCGCACTATTTACAAAGAATGTTACGATGTGTGTGGTTGTGGTATTTGTGGGATGACTCTTATGTGTCCGGAGCTGCATGCTGCATACCGCACTATTTACAAAGAATGTTACGATGTGTGTGGTTGTGGTATTTGTGGGATGACTCTTATGTGTCCGGAGCTGCATGCTGCATACCGCACTATTTACAAAGAATGTTACGATGTGTGTGGTTGTGGTATATTTATGGGATGGCTCTTATGTGTCCGGAGCTGCATGCTGCATACCGCACTATTTACAAAGAATGTTACGATGTGTGTGGTTGTGGTATATTTGTGGGATGGCTCTTATGTGTCCGGAGCTGCATGCTGCATACCGCATTATTTACAAAGAATGTTACGATGTGTGTGGTTGTGGTATTTGTGGGATGACTCTTATGTGTCCGGAGCTGCATGCTGCATACCGCACTATTTACAAAGAATGTTACGATGTGTGTGGTTGTGGTATATTTGTGGGATGGCTCTTATGTGTCCGGAGCTGCATGCTGCATACCGCACTATTTACAAAGAATGTTACGATGTGTATGGTTGTGGTATATTTGTGGGATGGCTCTTATGTGTCCGGAGCTGAATGCTGCATACCGCACTATTTACAAAGAATGTTACGATGTGTGTGGTTGTGGTATTTGTGGGATGACTTTTATGTGTCCGGAGCTGCATGCTGCATACCGCACTATTTACAAAGAATGTTACGATGTGTGTGGTTGTGGTATTTCTGGGATGACTCTTATGTGTCCGGAGCTGCATGCTGCATACCGCACTATTTACAAAGAATGTTACGATGTGTGTGGTTGTGGTATTTGTGGGATGACTCTTATGTGTCCGGAGCTGCATGCTGCATACCGCACTATTTACAAAGAATGTTACGATGTGTGTGGTTGTGGTATTTGTGGGATGACTCTTATGTGTCCGGAGCTGCATGCTGCATACCGCACTATTTACAAAGAATGTTACGATGTGTGTGGTTGTGGTATTTGTGGGATGACTCTTATGTGTCCGGAGCTGCATGCTGCATACCGCACTATTTACAAAGAATGTTACGATGTGTGTGGTTGTAGTATTTGTGGGATGACTCTTATGTGTCCGGAGCTGCATGCTGCATACCGCACTATTTACAAAGAATGTTACGATGTGTGTGGTTGTGGTATTTGTGGGATGACTCTTATGTGTCCGGAGCTGCATGCTGCATACCGCACTATTTACAAAGAATGTTACGATGTGTGTGGTTGTGGTATTTGTGGGATGACTCTTATGTGTCCGGAGCTGCATGCTGCATACCGCACTATTTACAAAGAATGTTACGATGTGTGTGGTTGTGGTATTTGTGGGATGACTCTTATGTGTCCGGAGCTGCATGCTGCATACCGCACTATTTACAAAGAATGTTACGATGTGTGTGGTTGTGGTATTTGTGGGATGACTCTTATGTGTCCGGAGCTGCATGCTGCATACCGCACTATTTACAAAGAATGTTACGATGTGTGTGGTTGTGGTATTTGTGGGATGACTCTTATGTGTCCGGAGCTGCATGCTGCATACCGCACTATTTACAAAGAATGTTACGATGTGTATGGTTGTGGTATATTTGTGGGATGGCTCTTATGTGTCCGGAGCTGCATGCTGCATGCCGCTGCGTTGTGCGTTACGATCGCGAGACCAAGGCTTTAGCAGAAATAACATGGACTCTTTCAGTGCAACCGATGCTATTTCGTTTCTATGCTAGTTTCGTTTATAAATGACTAAAAAATAAGAAGAGGTTATTCAGGCAGGTAACACAATGCGGACATTCGTTATTCACTTAGTAGTTTCATTAGTTCAGACAGTCACAGAATAAATAATAGGTATAGTTGCAGTTTTGGACGTCGGTGTATGGATTATGGAAATGACTTTTCTTGGTTTTATTAAGAACTGGTTACGATAGCGTTATTTAACTAAAATGATGGTATTGGACGTGACTCTGACTGACCAGTGAAGTGTTAAATCCACGAATAGACTTTTCTTTTGCGAATTCACCTAACTTACTTTTACTTACCTATCTTACTTTTTGTAGCTGAATTATATTTTGTATCTGTACCTACCCTATTTTTTGTAACCTACCAACCCTATTTCAAGTTTGTTGTATAATTAAAATAAATCTGAGATCGCAGTACCTACCGCATGCACACACACTGGCGCCACTGAAAACCAGCGCCTGGGCAGGGTATTCACATATCCTGCCCTGGCACATGGCGCCAGGGCAGGAGTGAGTGGTGGCCATTATTGTTATTTTTATTTAATTTTAAGTTTAAATTCTATAATATTATTATTCTACGAACTTACAACTAGTTACATACTTACTGTAAAATGTGAGCATGTTACTTATGGACGTAGCTCTATCGCCAATAGTGGAGTAGGGACCTCTCCGCCCCCTACACGTGGGTCGACCCGGATTTGTCAAAGGAAACCCTAAAAAGCTGGGTCAAGCCCCCCCCCCCCCCCTAAACCCGTCTTCAAGCCTTTTCACCGAAACACTAATCCGGCACAGACTGTCGACCTAGGACATAATCTAAGGTAACCTGAGATTACAAAATGTGGGCAATTTATCTAAGGGCCTAGACGTCTGCCTACCCCTACAAGAACAAGTTATCAGATAGCAGTGAGCGAGAATAACATTTCATGACAGGCGTCATGGCTCAGTTGGTAGTAGCTCTGCCTTCCGTGCTGTGGGTCGTGGGTTCGATCCCCACCGAGAACAAACATTTGTGTGTGGCAAACATAGACGTTTGTTCTGTATCTGGTTGTTACTACGTATTATAAGTATGTATTTACAAAAAAATTTACATATGTATTCTATCAGCCATCTAGTACTCATAGAACAAGCTTTGCTTGTTTTTTGGACTAGAAGGCGTTGTGTTAAATGACCGTGAATATTTATTTATTTATTAAATAAATATTCACGGTCATTTAACACAACTAAATAAAATAAACTATAGTTTTGAAGCCTCAACCTTTGGCATGTTAGAATGCAGATCTCAACATAAAAAATCTAGTTTAAGTAAGAATTCAACTTTCTAGGTGTTGCACAGTCCGATACAAGCCACTTCCAGGTTTCCTAGATCGGTGACCTAGAAACATTGTCTAATTTGTCTAGCTCGCCTAGGTACCACCAAACTTTAGACGACAAATTGAGCTCGTGTTTTGCTGCTTTGTACCCAATTTCGGATAGGAAACACTGGAGTGATATGATGGATTATTATTGGTTCAATTGTAAACTCCTACAAGGAACTCCAGTTTCAGTATGACTGTCTGTTTGTCTTTGGTCAGAATTATTTTAATAATGAGCCATTGGAAAGGCTATTCTGCATATCGAATACGCGCAAGAATTTGGATAAAAAGAAAAATTCCGGATACCTCCCTACATGTAATAGAGTGGGGATTTATTTTCCTCTTCCTGTGGTATTTCGAGATTGGATTTTTAAAACATTGAGTCATTTACAGCCGAATACTCAAACACTACTTATATTAAGTTCATGTTTAAATTGTTGCCATCTCTTACAAATGAGTAATGTCAAACAGAGGTACAGCAATTTTAAGTGGTGTTTATATTTGAGTGACGTTTCAGTATTCGGCCATTAACATGTCAGACGAATGATCACAGCTCTGTAAAGCCGTCTTAGTTTTTTATTTAGAACCAATTTTGCAAAACAAACAAATAAACGCAAGAAATATGTAGTACATTGTTCACCGAGAGGAGAAAGTGACCGATTACCGTCGAGGGTGTCTAGGCGAGGGCTTTAAAACATCCGAGATCGGGAATCGCACTTTCTCTCGAGTGATACATAGTGCTTTATACTACACCTACGAGGAAAATAAAAAACTATAACTGAATCCTCAAACAACACACAAATTGAAAATGGCGCCAATGGCGTCTGCAATTTTCACATATTATTTTTTTCAAATTGTTTATCCTGCCGCCGCAGGGTCGCACTGCCAGCCCGACACCATCCAACACACAGCTAGTGGCCAGTGTCATTTTGCGAACTTGGAGATAAAAACTCACTGTAAAAACTTATTGGCTTTTGATATTTAGGTTACCGGCGCATAGTCTTACCCAAAATTAAAAAAGAAAAACCGCGTAAGAAATGGATTTTCATACACTTTTCTCTCCCGCTCAGATGCGTTTTCTCCCCGCATATTTGTTCGATACGCAATGACGTACTTTCTAACGTAAATTTGATAAAGTATCAAGGTACTTTCCAAGCAGGTGTAGTATAAAAATCCTGTGGAACCAATTTTGCAAACAAAAACAATTGAATGCATGAAAAAAAATCCTGTTGTGCCTTAACCTGTCGATTTCTTTCACAAAAAGTTCTTATTTATACTCTAATACAACAAACTCTAAGATCTTATTACGCCACTGCCCTAATTCCAGAAATAACAAGCCGTTTCCCGGTTTTACTTGCGTTTTTAATGGGCGCACAAATATTTACTAACTGTAAATTAGGTTAATGTTTGTCTGATTTGTTTAGTTTGGTGGTTTCACTGCGATTTGATGTGGATAGTTGATTTATTTGCATTTTAGTTATTTGGTTTGATATGCGTGTCAATAATATCATTTGAAACGAAATAAACAGGATTTATGGTCAGTTTTGCTGGTATTTACTTTGAACCATTAACGCGAAGGGTAAAGCCAGACAAACTTCTCGCTCGCACATTTCAACATTTTTGAAGATTTAATATAACTATAGGAGGTGCCAAATAACTCAGCAATACAGGTCATTCACCAACCTTATTAATTCGTCACAGGTCAGTCCAGTCGCTATAGTTCTGCGGTGCAATCGCCGTCTCATAAAAGATTTAAAGCCTGGCAGGTTTTCTGAACTGTTCTCATACTAAATCATAAGTAATCATTTTGACTAAACTAAATACATAGTGACATTAGCGCGTTTCAGCGCTTTTTAGGACGTCAAAAGCTTCTTGTTTTCGTATATCTGTAGCCACGTCGCTTGACATTATGCTGGGCAGCGAACGCAGTTCAGAGCTTGCGATAGGGGGACTGGTTTCCGTTCTGTCGCGTCGGTCGGGGGCTTGGTCAACTTCGGTCCACACTAGGAGCAAACATTTGTGTATGACAAACATAGATGTTTGTGCTATGTCTTGGTGTTACTATTTATATTATGCAGTAATGGCAATGAGAAAAGTATGTAGATAGGTATTCTATCAGCAATCTATTTCCCATAATATTTATAAGTTAAATAATCTTATCAAATTAGTGTATTTTCATCGGTCCTCGATAAATCTACAAAGTTTGAATGAAATCTGGCCGTTTAAAGTGGGTCAAAATCGCGCCCAAAGGAGTCGGTTACAAACAAACATACAAGTGTAATATAAAGCGCAAACATCCCTAGTATAAGTTACATACACCTTGTATAAGCATGTATGTAAACTAGGGGTGTGAAATTATACTTTCCAACGCCATCTTTTGATGAACAAATGCGCCTAACAAGCGCTGGATTTATGCTGTGGACGCACGCAACACAATTACTAGGCAGTAGGTAGTTTGGTTATAGTTAGGTACCACTGGGACCTATTGCAGTGTCGCGAACACGCCATCACTAGTGCTGGGACGCGCAAGAAAAAAAAGTTATCGATGATATATATAATAGAAACGATAATATAATATATAATACATTGCAGTGTGAGAAATGCGCGGCTAGAAGCACAGAAGTCTAGCCTAATCGCTAAGAAGCTTATTGTAATACAAAACAATATTTGAAGACCCTCTTACTTATGATTATTTATTAAATATAATCATAGGCATATTTATAAAAAAAAAAAAAAAGAATCGTTAAATTCTAAATATACTTAAATATTCAGAAGAAAACTAATTCGACTTATCTCCCTTGTGATAGAATCTAGAATCTAGCTAGATATTATTGCAACTAAATCGATAACTACAGCGAACTCGATTATCATAAAATCCTTGCAACGAGTTAATCCACAGGTTATTTAGATATCAGCTAGTTATCTTATATTATTTCTGTTTTTATAGGTTTCTAACTAAAAATACTCTGTGAAAGAATTGTGTTATTTTCAGCTACAACCATAATGTCTAGAATCTGGTGTACCTTACATAAGTTACTGAAATACAATTATTATGATGCATCAAATTGTAAATAAACTTATCTAGAACATCATACTAGTAATTCACCTAGTACCCTTAAGTACTTAATTTTCACATAAGAGAAAGTACCGACTTATACAAAGTTCAAATCTTAGATTAATAGTTACAAGTAGGTAACAAACTCTAGTTTTCTAGTATCCGTGATGGAAAAAAGCATGTTGTGCCAGACCGCGGCAGAAAGATGATGATGATGATGGGTTTGCTTGAAGGTCCCATATTCAACATTGCTTATTTTATGGGTTTATCTGTCCACCCCCTTGTAAGAACAATTAAATCATGTCAAAGTGATCCAGCTGTCCTCTCTACCTGTGTCATGGCGTCTTAAACACGCCTGAACGACGCATTTTGTAGTGACGTGCATTTAAATTATCGATCATGTGAAGAATGAAGGTAGACAAAGGGTGAGGTCTTGGGCGTTGTCGTGTCATGCACAATACACGGTAAATGTAGTTTTTAGGGATGGGATTATATCGATGAAAATCATAATCATTTTTGTTCTTACATAGAATTGTTTAACACTGCTAAAGATTCTTCTAGTTAATTTTGTCACAATCTCAAAACGTGATGGTACGATTTTGAACGGTGATTAACTGACAGTTGACAGAAGTTTAGAGGTGATTCTAAGTAAACCCCTTAGTAGGGACCAGAGTACATTCTGCCGCTAAGCAGTGATGCTCACATGGGACTACATCGTTTGGGTACAGATTAATGGGTGCAATGCGTTGCCTCACTGACGCGTCCTCTGTAGACACTAGACGCGCTCTGCATTGTTAATATTGTTATAGAAAAAAGTCAATGTCAGGTGAGCTTGTCCTATCACCTTTTATCACAAAAGAAGCGTTGCAACATTTTTATCGATATATCGATGTAAAAATTATCGACAGTCTCGTCCCTATGGAGACCGATTAAAGAAACAAAATAGGAGTATCCTGCAACAGGCGGTTGCTTTTTACCCCCTTTTTCTGAAGCTCGGAGCTTCTTTAACCCTGGATGTCTACAAGCGATAAATAAATTCTGTTCTCCCGTTTTGAAATGCATTGCGCGGCGGCAAGGTGAATTCGCTAACTACCGCTCACAGCGCTCAAAGTGGCCGAGCAATGTATCTCGAAAAACTTTAGATAATCTATTTTTCTTAGTTGATTGTTTACAGTGATCGTATATGACAAATGTAAAGGAGATTGGGCAAATCTGTATGGGAAATAGGGTACGAACCAACAGTGGTAACACTAAGATATTTGTGTTGTGGCAACTAGCTGTACCTATGTTTAGTAAAGCATAACGGTGCCCACAGATACTTTACGATAAAATATAAATTATCAGCGCTGTGTGTGTAAGTTCATATGAATATATAGAGAGCGATATTGAGAGATATACGCTCAGATACAGATATCTTACCGTATCTGCGTAGTGTGTGACTCGCTTTAAGACCTGACGCGGGAGTTTTGTGAAAATTAAACTTTTAGAGGAACATTTTTTCACACATTTTTAACTCATGTCATAGACGCTATTGATATCTCATCATAATATGCTAAAAGTTTTTTTCACACATTTTTAACTCATGTCATAGACGCTATTGATATCTCATCATAATATGCTAAAAGTTTTTTTCACACATTTTTAACTCATGTCATAGACGCTATTGATATCTCATCATAATATGCTAAAAGTTTTTTTCACACATTTTTAACTCATGTCATAGACGCTATTGATATCTCATCATAATATGCTAAAAGTTTTTTTCACACATTTTTAACTCATGTCATAGACGCTATTGATATCTCATCATAATATGCTAAAAGTTTTTTTCACACATTTTTAACTCATGTCATAGACGCTATTGATATCTCATCATAATATGCTAAAAGTTTTTTTCACACATTTTTAACTCATGTCATAGACGCTATTGATATCTCATCATAATATGCTAAAAGTTTATGTCAATGTTAAATTACTAATTAGCCAGCGTCGTGGTTAGATCGTAATATAATTAGGGTATAAGTATTATTTATCAGTACAGGTATGCTAACTAAAATAAAATAAAAATCGTAGACGCTGGCACTATTTGTAGACGTCAAATATAATAGGTACTTTTTATCTATCTATACTATTATAAAACTATAAAAAAGCCAAAAACTAAAATTAAAGATATGGATAAACTAAATATACAGATCTACTAAATAAACGATTCTGATTCCGAATACCGAGTTTGTCTGTTTTTCTGTTTGTTTGTTCGCGCATCACGCCTAAACTACCGGACCAATTTCAATGAAACTTATACCGTTCAGAAGCCCCTTTTCCGGATTGAAACATAGGCTATATTTTATTGAAATTAAAGACGTGGATTCTTAGATACAGCTTGACCTCTCTAAACCAAAAGCAGCCTTTGACACGAGGTTCATCGTATGCTGGTTGACAGATATTTTTTGGTGGAAAGTTACTTTTACGCTTACGAAGTTGCGGATATCAGCTAGTACTATTATAAAACTGTAAAAAAGCCCAAAAACTAAAATTAAAGATATGGATAAACTAAATATGCAGATCTACTAAATAAACGATTCTGATTACGAATACCGAGTTTGTCTGTTTGTTTGTTCGCGGATCACGCCTAAACTACTGGACCAATTTCAATGAAACTTATAGGTACCATTCAGAAGCCATTTTTCCAGATTGAAACATAGGCTACCTATATTTTATTGAAATGAAAGACATGGATTCTTAGATACAGCTTGACCTCTCTAAACCAAAAGCCGCCCTAAGCACGGGGTACATCGTATGCTGGTTGACAGATACTTTGGTGGAAAGTTACGCACGCGTACGAAGTCGCGGGTATCAGCTAGTGTTCAAATAAAAAGATATCTCACTAATTCCGGTTAAATAATTAACAAATAGTGCCAGGAACTTCAATTAGTGATCCGCAATGAAGCAGAGTTCAATTACTAATTTATAGGCTACCTAATTATTTTAAATGCCGACCGAGCGGCCTACTGTGAAACCAAATACGTCTGTCAAATGCATATATACCTATTTTGATTTAATTAGGTAGCAAAAAATAGTTACATGTCGTATACTGTTTGCTTTGACACGCACTAAAAATGACTTAGACATTTTCAAAGGACTATGGTCAAAACATCGTAAGCAAGCAAGCTCGTATGAGTCAGTGGCCAACTCTGTGGATGGAGTTTTTAGGCCGCCTTAATGCCTCCGTCATGGGTCATGGCACCGAATCGTGCTAATTAACAAAAAATATTATGTTTAGGAATACAGCCTGCTGTCTTGTCTATACCTTGTCAGAACAAAGAGTTTTTCTTTGACTATTCACGGTGTAACATAATTACCCTATAGGTCCAAAGGGGGCGTATTTTACAGGTCATGGCGAACAGTGTTTGTTCTACGACTTTTGAGATTTGGAAGTTTTTCATTGATGAAATGAGCTCGTAACTTTTGCTTAAAATGTACCTACACACAGCTAGCGTGTGCGTGCGACGTTGTAGGATGCTACCTACGTGTGCATGAGTGTGTACGGGTTTACGCAAATAGTAATAAAACACTTAGGGTTGTCGCAAATTTCTAAAATGATAAAAGTTGTACTTTTGTTCAAGCACTCAGATGGTCGGTCTGATTACGCCCCCTTCGGGCTTATAGGGTAATTATGTTACACCTTGTATAAAAACTAAAAACTAAAAAGGACTATTACCGTACTATAAGTTCTAAAATAATTATGTACGACTCTTACCATTTTTATAATGTTTTTATTATCTACATTTTCAGTGTTTCAAAGTTATTATAAAATTAATTAAGCAATGACAGACAAAACTATATTTGTGAAAGAATTTATTTAATGTTGTTCTTATTATTACTATGTAACCAATTTATTTAGCTCAGACGATGCTTTTGCTGACTGAATTTTATATATTTTGTTGGCAACATTTATTACTTTTACTTCTTGACTTTTAGCTTGTTTATTTTGTGTTTGTGTGCCTTTTTATTGAAATGTATACCTATTAACTGTGCTATGACTACTCTAAGAACATTGTAAAATGTCGAAAGAAGAATAAATGAATTCAACTGAATTGAGTTTGAACGTGTGTTTCTATTTTATTTTGCAGTGTTTGTTCACAGTAGCACCTCAACGAATGATTAGCTTCGCACAGCTATATTTTACCCGAATGCGGTGCGAATTTAATCATTCTGCACAATAGTCTATTATGAGCACTGGCTATTATATTAGTATAGTTAGAAATCCCTGGAATGTTTGTGAATATCATACAGATGTTTTGATCACATAGTTTTCGACGACTTTCAGTCTTTGGTATTGACTGCTTGAGTTGTTTGTTTAAATCTTATTACCTAATTATCGTTATTTATTTTAATTATTTTGTTTGACCTAATGAAATATTTTGACATTATTATGCATTTGCATTACTGCAATGTATCCTTGTGATATATAATATTCTGCACCTAAGCATTTACATTTTTTATAGTTCTTTGAATACTTGAGGTAATTAATTATTATTATTATTTTATTCTTATTTAAATTAATTTGTATGTGACCTGTAACTAAAAATTAGCAATAAATGCTTATGACTTAATTTGTGCTTCCGAAAGCATGTTAACAAGTTTCTACTCTTTGACAGGCGTCATGGCTCAGTCGGTAGTAACTCTGCCTTCCGTGCCGGAGGTCGTGGGTTGGATCCCCACCGAGAACAAACATTTGTGTGTTGTAAACATAGATGTTTGTTATGTGTCTGGGTGTTTCTATGTATTATAAGTGTCGGAGACCAAGCATCGCGTAGCTCGCCGCCGCTGCAGCCGGACGGCGAACATTACAAACCGCGGAGCGTGGCTCGCGGTGGGGGACGAAGGACCGCGAAGGAGCAGACCCGCGCGTCGCCCCACTCAACACAATCGCGGCACCGAACCCGCACGCGTCTCTTTATTGTTACCTTTTTTGTACCAGTACATACCTACCTAATTTACAGTCCACTTCTCGTTTCATTTTACCTACCACCTGAGATATCCAACAATAAGTATGAATTTACAAAAAAAAATTAAAAAAAAATCTATCAGCCATGTAGTTTTCTGAAGTGTTTTCATACTGTTTTTATGACAACGATTACCCACCTGTTTTTGTTACTTTTTTCATAAACTATGCTAATTAGAGACTTCATTCTAATTTTCCTGTAACATTTAGATATTCTTCTATAACGTATTATTATTTCTCTCTTCTTCCACTTAAGATGATGTACCTGCGGGTCTAGGATGCGCACCGCGAGATATTTGTCATGTCGTTCTGTCAAAATGTAAGCATTTTGTACCAGTTAGGAACTATTGCATTATCTGTGGTACCTAATGGTGTCGACAAAACGCGCCATAATGTACAATTTTGACACTTGTTAGTCGTCGTACCTCTCTGAGGACGAGATAATAGTCATGCAGACATGTCAAAAGTTGAAAATTCAAAGGCGCGGTTTCTCGACAACATTACCACAGATAATGCAATAGTTCCTAAACGGGTACAAAATGCTTACATTTTGACAGAACGACATGACAAATATCTCGCGGTGCGCATCTTAGACCCGCTGGTGTACAAGGACGACTTTCGCATTCGATTTCCTTCACGATTTTACAAAGAAACCCTTTAAAATGAGAAGTTCCGTAGGAATGTTTCTGTAATTGTTTAGGCTTGGCCCATTTCACGGTTCGCTTAGATCAATTCAAACTTCTTTAATTAGATACTCTTAAAATACTAGGCATTTTGCTTCGGGACCTTTTTGGCTTTGACCTCGTTCGTATTCTATGGTAAACTGAATAGTTCATGCTAAATGATGTTATTGTTTAAAATGATTTTACGTACAATTCGAGATTAAAAATGGAGTCAGAAATAAATAAAATAAACAAGATTGTCACACGTTTTATGGACGGTTTTATGAAGCATTCCACTTTACGCACCAAAATATGCGCACCAAGGACTTCCGCACCTACGCTATTCCACTTATGCGCACCAATTTTTACTACTAAATGATGGATCAATCTGATTAGCCCGCCTGATGTTTAGTGGTAACCATTACCTATAACACAGATGATATAATACTATACTAGTACCTATAACGATGCATTGCCTGCGCACAAACATATTTGAACCTAACAGTAGATTTTGGGTTTCATTCATAGAATTAAGTTATCCGAAAACCCTTAAATAAAGGATAATGTCCATTATTGTATACATTTTCAAACCATAAGCAAATACATTATTATATTATTATCTGAGTAAAAAGCCGTGTTGGCCGTGTTGGCTCGACTTTCGATCCGAAGGTCGTGGTTTCAAATCCCGGCCTTGCATCAATGGAGTTTTTGTTCGGAAAATTTATATGCGCATTAACACGAGCTTTACGGTGAAGGAAAACATCGTGTGGAAACCCGCGGCCTAGTCAGCTCCGCACGTATTGACCTTACGTATTGACCTTGTCTTTCCTGTGGACATGGCAGACTAGGCTGAGAGGATGGTATAGGTGCTGGGCAAGTCTACTCCATCTAAACATTGTCCCAGGCACTACAGTGTGTCGTTAAGTGTAGGCATAGGTTGCCTCCTGACGCTGTATAAATCATCTTGAATAGATGTACAGGCCTATTATTAAAATGCAAATGAAGCCGGCGGCGGAAGCCAGTTTATTTTCTTATTACATCAATTGGGTAATGTATGATTCATCTCCCAATTAAGCTGTATCTAGATATCGTAGATTCTATCTCTTTCTTACATCCTAGGCTAGTATTTTGTCCTTTTCTAGAACTGAAGTCCAACTGACAGATGTTTCATTGCGTGATATTACAAATTAAGAACACTTTATTACCAAAGTATCCAAGCCTAAACATGTTCCAGCACATACTAAACACAAGAGATCATAAGCATTAAGTAAAAGTAAATAAATAAATATTCATGATCATTTCACACAACGCCATCTAGACCCACTAAACAAAGTTTGGGAACTAGATTGTTGATAGAATAGTTATACTTTTTTCTTGTAAATACTACTTTTGACCTACAGCACAGAGGGTAGAGCTGTAATGAGCTATACTGACTGTTTTGGCGCTTGTCAAAGTGTAAGTACTAAAAGATTCTGGAACCATCAAGTAAGTATGAATCGAGTCAGATTAAATTCAATCAACGATATTTGAGAGATTTTCATCGACTAATGTCCAAAAACCTACTCACTTGAGATTTCATTGCGAATTGAGTCAGTGAGGACCTTCGGACAATGTTTTTTGAAAAAGGTTTAAATTCGAAGTCTGACTCGAGTTCTGACGCATCAATTTAACCAAAACTTGAAGGAATTGAAGGAAAAACTTAATTCAGTTTAAAAGCCAGACAAAAACTTGAATGGAATTCAAGAGTATAATTTGATGTGTCATGTTGTATGGTGACTGGTAGGTAAAGGTACCCGCATGGTGTGTCATTGTGGTAGCTTAGTGAGTGGTATTTGTAAGCCATGGGCTTCTTTTCATAAGCATGAGTCATTTTTAACTCAATCCTACTCATATTCACTGCTTTTCATGGGGTTGAGTGACTGAACCGTAGGTTACGGCAGAATAACAGCGCTGACCTGTCTTCGGATGGCGAAGCATAATGCTGAGCCGTGACCTTTTCGCTGCTATAGCATACTTTTTTTTCTTATTATGTACTATTGTTTGTTTAAATTAATATTATATTATGTTATACCAATTTAATTGTAACTGATCTATTGTAATGATTTCAATCTAAAGCGAATAAATGATTGTCTATGTCTATGTCTATATTATAAACGTGAAAGTTTAAGGATGTATGGATGTTTGTTACTCTTTCGCGCAAAAACTACTGATCGGATTTGGATGAAAATTTGAATATATATTGTCCGTGACCTGCATTAACACATAGGCCACTTTTTATTCCGGAAAATCAATAGTATGCGGACGAAGTCGCGGGCGGAAGTTAGTTAAAAATATATGAAAGGTCTACGTGCATAAGACCGCACCGCGACTGCCCCAGCAGTGCAAGTACCGTTCTTGTCGATCGCATAATTTGACATTTAGAATCGTCAAAATTCGATAAAAATGGTTTTATCGACAGTTGCGGGTACGTTACCAACTTAGACGATCGGTAGACCAATTCGTTAAATTTAACGAATTGGCAATGGTGTATGTTTACTATGTTTTGAATCTGAGAAACGAAAGTAATTAACAGTGATATTGACAGTAAACTAGTAAAGCATAGCAGCAGTGAACGAATGATTTCGATAAACTCTTGACTTTATTTTTGGGAGTACGGATCTTTTGTCGACTAGAGATCCGTACTCCCATGGAACGATACGATTCGATACGTTTATCGACTTAAGCGATCGACAACTAAGCGATTGATAAGAACGGTACTTGCACTGCAGGTTCGAACTAAGTTCTAAAATAGAAAATTGCATAAAAAAATATGCATAAAAAATATGAATTGCATATCAGAGTTCATTTCTTTGATTCGTAATTTCATGTGTTGGTTACCTCGGCAATAGCCTCTTTAATTCTGAGACAATCTGAAATTAAGGACTGATTAGTGATTCTTTAGAACCCATATAATAAAAACAGAAAACTATTGACGAGAACGAACAATAGCTCCAAAATTCACATTTCATCGCAAATCAAACAGAACCCCATAATATTCAATATCATATTTTTATGACAACCCTCTTTCTAAGGGCTGATTAATCTTTGTTTACTAGTTATAAGTATTTTACAAACTTAATCCTTAAAGTCTTCAAACTAGAGTTTAAAATCCGTAAAATTTTGACAAATTTTATGCTCCGAAAAATTTCGACCAATTCATATCTTAACTCGTTAGATATAAAGTGCATTTTTGAATGGATTCATAAAAAGTGAGGTTATTTTTGGAAATTCTGTATTTAGTCCGTGGTATTATTTTATAATTTGGGTTTTCGATGCAGATGCGGTTTCGTCAATAGATGTTTGTTTAGTGATGATTGACAGGGCAATAACATTTTATGACAATAGATATACGCGATAGCACAGATCGCATAATACTATGCAATATTATGTGTACTCGTAGATCGGTTTACTTAATACAGAACAGTGGGAGGAGAAATTATAATTTATTTTTGAAGTTATTATTCTAATGCGACTTCCAACAACGTTGCGTTACGGGATGACATAGTCTCTGTCTCTTTCTATTCCTCCCCGAATAGAAAAAGACAGAGTCTAATACGCTACAAATGCTACAATCAAATATAGATGGCAGTGTTCAGCAATTAAGCATTTGACCGCCCGTGTTTTTGAAGATTACTTCCAACTGACAGCGGGGGGAATAGAAAGAAACTATAATACGCTACAATCAAAATATAACAGATGGCAGTGTTCATGCAACTTTTTAGTTTTTATTTTGAAGTGAAAATTTAGTACTGCATATTGGTTAAGTACATAAAAATAAATACTAAATTAATTTCACATTAAACACAGAGCGAGAGTGAATGCGTGCGTACTCGAAGTATAACTTCTCCCGCGCGTAGGGACTCCACGCACAGGTTTTTTTGTTTTGATAATGTTGATATTTTGTTCTGTAAGGCAAGATGCATACCTACAATACCTACTTATTTATTTTCAATTTATTCATTCATAATAAAATAACATTACGGATTACTCCAAGGCGTTATTCTATAGACTAGCAAAACATAAAATATTTACATTATACAATATTACAGAAAGATAATAACAATAAAATCTATAGGGTATGTAACAAAGTCTATGGCACGAACGAGATCTTCTACTAATAATAGACAACAAGAAATATACGATTAAAAAAGTACCTAAAATAAAATATAAACTTATTATGTATCTAAACAGTGTAACTATTATTACTGTGATAACTGATTACCATGGTGTCAAGGAACTAGGTACCTCAGCATATCTAAGGCAGAGTTTTCCGACTGTAGCCCACTTGTCTGCAAATATGTCAAAATTCGGGTAGGCTACGAGTAGAGCGTTTAGATGGTGGAGTCACCATTCAATTCCATAGTGAGAAACATCTTGGTAACTTTGAAATGCCGTTTTTACGCTTGTCAATATAGAGTATGTAGAGTTGTTACTTTGCTAGTTAATAGAGTTTGTCATCCATTACAGTTTTATTATTCTCTAGCCTTTCAAAGTGTTCGAAAAAAACAGTAATGGATAACTAAAAAATGTGCTCACGCCTTCGTCTGAGCACATTTGCTCGGTTCCCTTTTCAGAACGCCAATGCAAAGTCCTTGGTTTTACAATGCCGTTGGCATCGGATGATCACATACAGTTGTTATTTAAAAAAGAAAACTACACAGCTAATTATTAATACGTACAATACAGGCGTATCCACGCACGAGTCAATAATATATTTGTTAAAATAAAAGATAGTGTACCGTGTTTTCCGACAACATAATAATTGAAAGCATCAACTTGGGGGTCGTTGGTTCGAGTCGGTGTCCGCTCGAATTAGTTTTATTTACGTGACAGTGAAAATAATTTAAAACGAAATTCTCGAACTGCGAACTTTCTGGGTCAATTATAAACTGAGACTGGGTCCGAAATAAAATGTACCCAAAATGAGCAGATATTTTTATGTAAAATTCACATTTCCTTCAAAATAGTAGATAATTTTGGAAAATGCTTATTTAACTTTTATAATACCGAAGGGGAGTAAAAGTTCTAGAATGACGACCATAAACTGGAAAGCAAAATGTTAGAGCCTACGGTCACCCATCCAAATAGTGACCGCGCAGAACGTCGCTTAACATAATAATCAGTGAAGATTGACTAAGCAAGCCTAGCCACGAGCGCTTCAACATAGTGTAAATGAGTTTACAGTTTTCACACCACACAATCACGACAACGATTATTCTGTTTGATATACTGATATGTCGTGTAGTTTTCGTACTTGGAAACGACCATTGGTACCGTTGAAAACCGAAATAAAAAAAAATGCAAGAAAAACTCAAAACTTTTTGCATTTTTCTAAACTAACCTAATTTGACAGCACTAAAACTATAGCCGTCTTTGTCGTTACCGTTCATGAGAACGGCAACATTTTTAGGGCTGTCAAATTAGTTTAAAATATGTACTACTAGTATAGTATATGATCTGTGATACTACTAAGGCGAAGATGGAGGGATGAGATTAATGCTTACCTAAGGCACTGGTCCACAGTTTCCCAAAACAGAAAATACTGGAGAGAGGGAAGGGAGGCCTTTGCCCTGCAGTGGGACACCACAGGCTTATAATAATAAGAATAATAATAAAGTTACTTAATACTCAAATTAAGCCCAATATAATCATATTTTGAAGGTATGGCTGCCCACAGTGCCCTCTGAAAAATATTTTCCGCTACCCATAATCTAATCTCATTTACCCAATCATGCTCCGTTCCACAAAAACCTCATTTTATTATATAAAGCCTTTATTTTGAAAATTTTTGGACGTACCTCTTCGTAGGCCCAGTGCAATGTCAGTATGCCTCTATCACGAACCGATTCGATAGGAGCCGCGTTAACGTCTGGTAAAGAAGTGAAAAGAATATTCTAGGACCATATCACACAACGCCTTCTAGTCCCAAAATAAACAGAGCCTGTACTCTGGGAACTAGTTATTAGAAATTTCTGCGAAAACTGACAACAAAGGGGGTTATATGCAACTAAATATTCTGTATATAACTAGTATACTAGTTACCTCGGCAAATCCCGTAAGCCAGTCTGTTGGTCTCTGTCGGAATGATGACATACACCCGATGCGTGCGGTGTGATGAGCTGTGACTATAGTGTCATACGAACAGCGGGTATAAGGCCGTGCTCACTTTAGATACGATTTCATCCGAATTTAATTCGTACGACTACGCACGAATGATACCGACCTTCCAAGGACTATAGGAGCGCTCACACTGCATGCGATCAGTCGTACGTATACGTACGTTTACTTACGACGTCCGAATACAATCCGAACTTGTTGGGATTTATCACGCAGTCGTACTATTTGACGGAGAAAAACGTATTCAGTGTGAGCACTCAATTCGCACGAACATTACTCGTACGTTTACGTACGAACAAATTCGTGTCCAAAGTGAGCACGGCCTAAAGCTTTTGATTCTGATCCCTTTGTTTCCCTTATGTATCAAAATATCCCTCAGTTTCGTGTGCCTTTTGGCAAAGGCCTCCTCCAGCATCTTCCACTGTGATCTCTCTCTGGCCGGCTCTAATTGGAGGAGAGTTTCCTCCAATTAGAGCCGGCTGTGAGTTTGAGATCGTCTTCCTATCTCCGTTGTTATCCTCCACGACTTCGTGGGTACCAGTCAGTGACCACTTTGCTCCATTTATCTTGAGGTATAAATAAGCTTTTGTTAAAAAAAAATACTTTTGAAAGAATAATAATGCTGAATTTTAACACAAAATGGTGCCACCATTTAAGTTTATTAATATTAAAAACTAGGAGATACCCGCGACTTCGTACGTGTGCGAATGTTTCCACCAAAATATCTGTCAACCAGCATACTATGAATCTCGTGCCAATTTTTTTTCCCCCCGGGAACGAAATAAAGAGTATCCTATACCCGTCTCCTGGTTCTAAGCTAACTCCTTACCAATTTTCAGCTAAATCGGTTCAGCCATTCTTGAGTTATAAATAGTGTAACTAACACGACTTTCTTTTATATTATTATAACCAGCGCTAAAGGAGCCACCGTGTACCTTTAGCATTTGCTGAGCGAGTACCCTTTTTACGCATCTTTCTTTATAATTTAATGTTTATTTCATTGTATCTTTGTATGTGTTTTTGCGTAAAATTAATAATTTATATTTCTATAAGATGTCGAAGTTTAGATGCTTGTGTTTCAATCACGCTGTAACTGCTGGTCCGATTTAGATGAAACTTGGATAATATATATATAGTTCGTAGCCTGGATTAACAGATAGGCTACTTTTTATTCCGGAAAATCTACAGAATCAAACGGGACGCGTACAAAGGCGCGGACCGAAGCTAGTTTAGCATATTTACTTTATTTTTTCAGTCATTTTTAGTTTTTATCTGGCTTTCGAATTCCTTTTTTTTGTCATTTTACAATGTTCTTAGAGGTTAAAACCTCGCTACGTCATCATCGTTGTATTTTCTAATTAATTTTGTATTGTTTTCTTATTGTGTAATTATTTTACTGTGTTGTACCTGTGTTGTGTTGTGTGCCAAATAAATATTTCTCTATCTCTATCTATCTATCAATACTGTATCCCCGCGCCCGCTTATCGCCCCGCTCATAACAGTGCCCTCTCCATATCACAGCCTAAGCAATGCACATTTCTAAGCGAGGCACGCGCGCTTCTAACCGAGCGCGTATTACTTGCGATTTGCAAGTGGAGTGTGACAACCCTAGCCGCACAGGTTGTCAAAAACATACGATGCTGGATTTTATGACTCCAACGTAACACATACTTACATTACCTAACTAGACTTACGTAAGTTGGATATACAAATATACACCGTGAAGCGCTCGTGGCGTAGTTAACTTAGATCAAAAGCAGTTTAAACTATGGGTTTCGTAAACTAAGATTACATTTGATCGATGGATTAATCTACTGTCATCTCTGTCAGTTTAAGCTACCGACGGTCGATTAACTACCGTTGATTTTATGAAATAATCGGAGTCTGGAGGTTAAACTTTATTTCATGGATTAAACCACTTACGGCCCTTAGCCAATCTTCACCGATTATCTAAGTTAAGCGACGTTCTGCGCGGTCACTATTTAGATGGGTGACCGTTAGTGGCATTTACATTATGAGCGCTTCCGTGCTTCGGAGGGCACGTTAAACTGTCCCGGCTCTAGCAGTCGTTAAGCCACGACGGAGGCCTTAAGGCGGCCTAAAAACTCCGTCACCAGAGTAGGCCACTAACTCATACGAGTTTGTTTGCTTACACCGTGTATAATTTTATCATTCCATAGTACAAGCTCTGCTTAATTTGGGACTAGAGGGCGTTGTATGATATGTCCAAGAATATTTATTTACTAGCTTCCGCTCGCGACTTCATTTGTGTCTCGTTGAATTCCGTTGATTTTCAAATATCCATGTTTTTTACAAACTTTCGCGTTTATAATATTCAGCAGTTCAGGTAGGTTAGTACCTACGTTGCTGACTTGCTTATTGGGGGCTAAGTGCATCTATGTAGCCCCCGTATCGTAACTCTCAACTGCTTTCGCCGCCCAGCATTATGTCAAGCGCTGTGGCTACAGATATGCGAAAACAAGAAGCTTTTGACAACAAAAAACGCGCTGAAACGCGCTAATGTCACTATTTAAATAAATAAATATTCACAGACACTTAACACAACGCCTTCTAGTCCCAAACTAAGCAAAGCTTGTACGATGGGAACTAGATGGCTGATAGAATACATACATACATTTTTTTTTTGTAAATACATACTTTTAATACCTAGAAACACCCAGACACAGAACAAACATCTATGTTTGTTCTCGGTGGGGATCGAACCCACGACCCACAGCACGGAAGGCAGAGCTACTACCGACTGAGCCATGACGCTTGTCACAGCCTGTCATTTAGTCACAGAATACCAATGATTTAGTATGAAAACCGTTCAGAAAACCTGCCAGACTTAATCCTGGCAGGTTTTCATAAGACAACGATACCCCCCATAGATCTAATTAACGGTTTGTTGCTAGGCATGTTTTTTATTAATTTATAGTGTTCAATAATTATTATTTGATTTCATTTTGATTTGATTTGAATATTAAAGTAGGGTAGGATTTATTACCACCCTGTATTGTCACACACGGCCGATTATTTTTGAAGTTATACTTCTAATGCGGCTTCCAACAACGTTGCGTTACGGGATGGCATAGTCTCTGTCTCTTTCTTTTCCCCCCGAATAGAAAGAGACAGAGGCTAATACGCTACAAATGCTACAATCAAAATAGATGGCAGTGTTCAGCAATTCAGCATTTGACCGCCCGTGTTTTTGAAGATAAACGACTTCCAACTGACAGCGGGGGAATAGAAAGAGACTAATACGCTACAATCAAAATATAATTGATGGCAGTGTTCATGCAACTTTTTACTTTTTATTTTGAAGTGAAAATTTAGTAAGGCATATTGGTTAAGTGCATAAAAATAAATACTAAATTAATTTCACATTAAACACAGAGCGAGAGTGAATGCGTGCCACTCGAAGTATAACTTCTCCCGCGCGTAGGGACTGCACGCACTGTTTTTTTTTTGTATACACGATGGAAATAACTAAAAACTTCCTAAAACCTTAAATGAAACGTTTAGTTAATCTTACATTGAAAAAAAAAGTTATAACAAACAGCTGCCAACATAACGACACGAACCTCACCTCATTTCCCCATGTTGGCAAGTTGGCAACACATACAAACCACTAATCAATGAGCCATCATTAAAAAACAAAATCAATTATGTACAGAAGTGTACAGTTAGTACGAGAGTGCAATAAAGTCGTGTACAGTCGCGCACGAAATGTATTCGTTATTTATTTATTGCTCGAGGTTTTAGGGTTCCTTGTACAAATAGAAACTCTACTAATTAGTAATTAAATTACTTACTAGTAATACAATTTATTAATTATTATACTTACTGAGTGCTAATTAGAAACTCGGAAAGTCATAATTACTGTAATAGAACAAGGCATGTGATTGCGTTTTTTTTATTTATTAATTGTGGTTTTTTCTTTGTCACTCTAGGCGGTGTACACCTTTAAATGACCTAAATATGGTGACAACCTCATTAATTCAACTCATTTATTTTCTGACAGATACCTAATAACAATAATTCTAACAGTACGTCTACTCACCACAATAAATGTACTTCTGTCTATTGCAAAAGACATTACAATTCAGCGTGAATCATTTTCTTATAATATTAAGCCTATCTCAGTAGATAATTTTATGTCTACGATTTCAATATTATCACAAAATGCATCGCAATAGAAGTCCACCGTTGGACATAGGCTTTGTGTCACATCACCAAACTAGCAAAAGAGAGCACTTGAATATTTGACTTATTCGCCAACTCGCGAACGTCAAACTTGCGAAAGGGCGCGAGTTGGCACCTTCCGATTTTAACTATTTTTTTTGTTCGCCAACTCGCGCCTACGATATTTTAAGTACAGTCATATAAAAATTTAATTGAAATGAATATCTACGGAACCCAACTCCCGAAAAAAAGCTCAAACCGCACTTCATTCCTCTTGCGCCTTCTCCAACCGCGGTGTTAGGTTACAAGCCGAAATAAATAATTTACTTTTTTTGTTTTTATTTTTTATTTTTAATGAATTTAAGGTCCGATCGGAACGTAAGACGTAATTTATTAGGGCTGACTCGACAGAGCGTGTTTTCGCTTGATTAAACTAAATAAGGGAGAAACGAGTAATTTGGGTTTTGTAAATTAAAAAGAAAGTCACGAATACTTTTAAGTATTTAAAATGTATTTTTCATTTAAATAGAATGGGTTTAAATACTAATGTTGTATTTAGGATTAAACTAGCACAATTATAATGAATCTTCAAATATGTCTATGATGAGTCATAAAACCCCCACTCTTTAATCGCAGGTTTTTTTTTTAATACTATTATTTCACCAACATTTTGTGAACTCTCTTTTCAAATAAACCACAAAAGCTAATAAATAAAAATACGTTTATAGATTTTTAGTCCAATGAACGTTATCTCAATAATATTGACAATACAATAAGTAAGGAGAAACGAATTGGGTCCGAAATTGCGGTAAAATATTGAATTTCACGAAAGCTTAGGAGGGAAACTATAGGATTACATTAGAGGTACTATAATAAGTCGAATCGAAGTTAAAAAAACGTCACTCATTTTTTATCTGTTTGATAAATAAGGTTTCATTTCATTTATTGATACAGGTTTACATAAATAGCGTACGACATAGTTAGTTAAAATATTGCTAAAAAACCGGTCATGAACTCTTTGAGAGCGCGGAAATAGAGATTACCTACATATTAAAGAAAAACATGTGTGTAATTCACACGTGGTAGAAGTGAAACCTTCAAAAAGACTTTCAAATCACAAAGATGTTAAAAAGAAGTTTTCACTACAAAAAAGTTGCAAAAAGTATCAAGGTTGCTCGAGACTTGAACCCGCGCACTACGAGCTAGTCTCGATTCGATCCAATCCGTTAGAACGCTTGGCTAGCAGTCTCCTTAGAATGCGTACGAAAATTAGGGATCTCTCTTCGCGTTTCCTCGCTTTTTCGTTTCATCGACTTTTCGTTTAATTGACTTTCAAGTTTTACAAGTTGACAGTAAATCAAGTTTTAATCACAACGGTGCTAAAGAAGTTTTCACTTTAAAGCTAAAATGTTTTTATTAATATTTATTTTCTCTAAATTTTGCTCTCTTTAACTGCCAAAGAAAACTAAAATATTTTATTAGAATTATCTGATTTGCAAACAAAATTTTAATTACATATTTACATTGTAATTACATATTTACATTTGTTGTGCATACATTTTTTATACATTTTTGTATTTGACTCTCTAGCGATTGTAAAATGCCAATTTGCCTAGAGGTAGAAAACAAGGGTTAGGCTCATAATCCCCTTTGAGTCGTTCCCTTCAAGGGGATTATGAGATTTTTAGGCTCATAATCCCCTTGATTTCAAAATTTTAAAATCAAGGGGATTATGAGAGTTTTCAGTCTCAAAATCCCCTTTGGTCAAAATTACACCGTAATACAAGAAGACTGACAGTAGGGGTAAAGTAATTCCAAGCATCAACATAATATTCGCAAACGAATAACGAATCATATTTATGATATCTATTGAATTTGGACTTGCTGTCGATTCGGACAAAATATTATATTGGGACACAATATCCCAATTGACACTTTTGATTTTAATACTTTTGTTACTGGTATCGATTCGCTTGTTGCATTTTTATAAACTAACCTAATTTGACACCACTAAAAATGTTGCCATACCTTTTTCATAAACTGAAACGACAAGGATGGCTATAATTTTAGATCTGTCAAATTAGGTTGGTTTTAAAAATGCAACAAGCGAATCGATACCACTGTCGATTCGGGCACCATTAAACATAGCTGCATTGTGTACAGTCAGCCTATGAATGAGACTTGTTGTTGATAGGAGTAGGTAGAAAATTATAGAGAAAAGAAATTTACTTATATTTTTTTTCTATATGCTTTAAATTATATAGATAGCTTTTACTGTTTCATGTGTATTTTGTAAATATTGTAAGTACTGTTTTGTTAAGAATAAAGTTTTAAAATAATCTTCTAAAAAACACAAAGAGAAACTATAAAAGAAAAACAACTTACACATATTACAATTTTCACAATATTTACAATATTCACTATAGTTGTAAAATACGATCAAAGTTTTTGAACTCTATTAATATAATGCTTCGCGATAAGGCCGCAGGTTTCCTCAATACGGCTGCCGTCAATCTAAGGGTACTGTTACACATGCTAGAAAATAGCATGCTAATTAGCACAGCATGCTAGAGAGAAGTTTACATTTGCTAGCAATAAGCATGCTAGTTTTAAGCATGCTTCTGAATACGCATGCTAAAAGCAAACACTCCAAAACACATGCTATTTTATAGCGTGCTCTCACGCTCTCTGTGCACGCGCACCTGTCGCAAACGACTGATCGATCGTTACTAGCATGCTAAATAAGCAAACCTGTTAACACGCGCTAAAAGCACGCCCCCTTCACCGGCGCTGCCGGTAGCATGCTCAAAAATTGACGGTAAGCATGCTAATTATTAGCAGGGTTTCGATACACATGCTACATGAGCACTTGCTCACTAAAAGCATGGTTTATTAGCATGTGTAACAGTACCTTAAGTACAATTCGTCATCTAATACAGCGTTCACACTCAGCCCATGCCGCTGCCGGTATTATGACCGCGATT